>CM024753.1:80940832-81548972 GCA_014218235.1 Colocasia esculenta
CTGGCTCAGCTTCTACTTCCACTGGTGGACCTTCTGTTCCACCTGAGCTATACTCCTTCTTGGAAGAAAAGTTTGGCACCATCACCTCCTCCATCCAGCAGATGTCAGAGAATTTTGAGCTTCGAATTCAAAGATTGGAGAATTCAGTGAGTAGACAGTTCATAAAGCAAAAGGAGGTAGCTGATCATGCCACTCAAAGGTTCAATAGGCTAATTGGCACATTGGGTGATGCTTCCCTTCAATTGAAAGAACATCAGGGCAAGCTTGAGAAGGTTCTTGAAGGGATTCTAGCCAACTCTCAAAAGCATCTCTTCAGCAGTCAAGAAGCTGTGACTCAGATATCCAAGACAAGACTCTCTTTTGCTCACATGGTAGATGACATGGAAAGTATGAAGAATCTGTCAGCTCACATAGATCATGAAATGTCTGCCCTCAAGAGTGAGTTCAGGACTCTCAACAGGCATGGTGGATTTGCCAGCTCCTCTTCAGGCTCTCAACCAATATCAGCTGATCTTTCTGCATTCCAAGCAAACATATATGACAACTCTCAGAGGTTGGAAGAATTGCTCCATACAAGATTGTCTACAATGCAAACTCAGTTGAGATCCAACCTAGATGCATTGAAGTCAAGACTGAAGAACATAGAGTCTATTCTTCTTCCTATTCCTCCTCCTCCTCCATCCTCTTGATGGATCTTGTCTTTTGATGATGTCAAAGGGGGAGAAGGAATATCTTTGTTATGAAAATGAATGAATGTCCATGAATGTGAATGGATGCTTGTAAATATCAAACTTTGTATGGTTTTTTTTGGCCATTTATGAAATGACATGGTTATTAGTAGCATTGTGTGTTTGATTGTAAAAACTGTCAATTGTTACTAAATTGTGCTCAATGCCCTTTGATGAATTGAATGAAAATGTTGAAACATGTTGTTCATTGTCATTCAGTGTGTATGTGATTGGATAGTGTGTGAATGAATGCCTTAAAATCACATTTCCTTGAAATTCAAACTTTCATGTTGACTTAATGTTGCCATCATCAAAAAGGGGGATATTATTGGGTTGAGTGTGAATTTAATATATTTCCCCTCATGATTTTGATGATGACATGTTGTGATTTTAATGCTTAATGAATGGAACATGTTAAATACATCACATATGTAATAACAATGCTCAAAAGGCATGTTTCCAAACACGTTATATCACATACATTCATGATAATACATTTACTAATGATTTATGTGTTTAATTTTCAGGGACATATATTTCTTGTCACGGTAGTGTCAACACACCCACTAATGGTGTCGACACTGGGCATCAATCCCTGAAGCAAATTCATGAAGATAGGGTTCACTGTGTCGACACAATCTCAGGCACTGTCGACACTAGACCCAGTCTCCAGAAGACCCTTTTGCCAGACTGGGACAGTGTGTCGACACAGCAGTGAGTGTGTCGACACTAGAGCCATCTCCCAGAACATCCTTTTGTGCAATTGGGATAGTGTGTCGACACACTCTGGGATAGTGTCGACACACTCCGGCTGATTTTTCATCTTAAGTTACACCTGGACACGTGGCCTTCTAGGGATCAATTGGATTGACCTTGGATCATGTGCCCACACACTCCAAGGGTTCTTTCGGCCATGTTGGGCTATAAATACCTATCTAATCGGCCCCCAAGAAGCAGAACTTCAAAAAGAGCCTTCCAGAAAAAGCCTTTGGCGGCAAGAAGAGGTCTCTTCCGTTCCTGCTCTCCATGGTGCTGCTGTGACCCATCTCCATCCTGGCAAAGCACAAGAAGGTGAAGATTGATCTCTGAAGAAGAGGTGAGATCACTTCCCAAGGGAGCGGATCAAGTAGAAGCAAGCAATTGAGGAGAATTCAAGGAAGATCCAGAGGCATCTATTGTAGAGCATCGCCCAGTGACTTCAAGCTTCAAAAATTTCCTCAATTCAGCCTTCTCCAAGGGAGTTCTTCTGAAGAACATGTTTTCTACTTAATTGTATCAACTCTCCAATTGTTCTTCTGAGTCATTCTTGAGATTGTGCATAGAAGTGTTGCACCAGTCATTGTGAATGAACTCATTCTAGATCAGATCATTGCTAGAGGATCTGATTCTCATTATTTTTGATCTAGCTGGTTGTTTGTGAGCCCTTGTGCTCGGTTGTTTTGAGTAGAACACTCAGTGTGTGGTTGAGTAGGTGTGCTCATGTTTCTAGAGTGGTTGTGCTCTAGAGGTTGTGTGTGAATTGTCTAATTCAGTGTGTTGGAGTTGTCAAGCTCCAGTGTGTGTTGTACTCAGGTTGAGTAGTGGAGCCTCACTGTGTGAGGGGTGGATGTAGGAATCACTGGTGTGATTTCCGAACCACCTAAAAAATCTTCTGTGCAGTGGTTTGATTTCACTCTGCGCTAGATGCATGCATAGGATTTTCGCTCACACTACTGATTGATCTGTTCACACACTCTACTCACTCAATTCACACACTCACACATCAGATCTGTGAATTGCAACTCTGATTTGATCTTTGATTCAAAGTATTTTTTCAATTGGTTAAGCTTCTGCAGTAATTGGTCTAGATCTATTCAACCCCCCCCCTTCTAGATCTGGTCCATCCTATATTCTATCCTACAAGAAGATGCTACGAACTTCACCGACCCTATAAAGGGAAAGTTCACAAAGAAGGAGCAAACACCAGGCTCTTCAAGTGCTAAGCCGATTGTCAGTAAGAAGTGTCCTTTCAACATCACGGAAGGATCTAGTCAAGAAAAAAAACCCAAGGTGTTTGTCCCCACTACTCCGGCTAAAGGCAACTGTAAACATTATGACAAGCCGGGCCACACCGCCGATGAGTGCTGGAGGAAGGTATGCTCATGTCTGCACTGTGGCAGCCGCGAGCACAATATTCTTGAGTGCCCGCTGTTGAAAGAGCATGAGAGGCGCACTAACGTTGTCACGCCCCGCCAATTTAGCAGCGGAATAAATCGGCGAGAACGTGAACCAAGTACATAGTAGAGAAAATGTACAACAGTTGAATAATTCAGAGCATCTATTGAACAATATATTGAATAAACTCTTCTTTTCATTGAAATTCCACTAAGACTATTACAAACCACTAATTTCGGAGCCAATACATAGGGCTCATTACATTGAAAAGAAACTTAAAGCAATAGCTACTAGACTCCATGGTACTAAGGTAACTTCATGAGTTGACTCCAGGTCTCTCATCACTCTGGTCCTGTCCCATTGGTGTGTGTGTGACGTCAAAGTCCGACTTACCTGAGACACAATAACAAATAACGAAGGGTGAGCGATAACGCCCAGTAGGACTTAAATATCAGGATCAAGTAGACTTTAAATAATTAATGCTTTAATGGAAGAGTAACTAATGATAGAGAGAGTCATGTAAAGTTGAGAAAGTAATAGCACAAGTAACGTGGTTCAAATAGCAGATGAATCAAGTATAGCACGATGATTAAAGTCAAGTCACGATGGAAATGATAACAACAAGATAGCAAATAACGTCAAACAATAGCAAGCAACATATATAGCAAGGAGAGAGAAAGTAGTTGGCCTTATAGAGAGTAAATTGCACTTTGATTGATTTTCTTATCAATCGAAATAGTATAGCACTTTTGATTAAATTTCGTCAATCATAATAGTATTGCACTTTGGTTATCCGGAGATAGCCGAGAGAGAGTATAGCACTTGTTTGTCAAAAGACAACGAGAGAATATAGCACTTTGTTTTGATTGTCTTAGATTAATCTTGATAGTATGGCACTTGGATGTAATGTCGACATCCTGATCATTTAACTCCCGCGGGCAAATGGCACTTTCGGGCGCTCCCCCCACGACCTGATCGGGCCCTATTGCGCTGGCATTGGTTATATTGTTTATCTTTAGACAATCAATTAATGGCCAATTGAGAGTAGCAAGAAATAGATAAGAGCACTAGATGAATAGACGAGATAGTAGAGTGAATGTGAATAGATGAACGAGTAGAGTGTAGATGAGAGCTAATGGACATTGCACGTAATGCGATGAGTAAACAGGAGATAGTAACAGTTGCACAACACGCGCACTTGGTGTTGGCAGTCAGGTGGAACTCACGACCCTACCACTGGCCAGGTTAAGCACATGTCCAGAGGTCCGGCGTGATATAAGACGAGAGTGAACTTCTAATAGCCGTTTGGATCATATCAATCCCTAAAGGTGAAATGGGTGTTAGGGTACAACCGGCTTGTCGACCATGTGGGAATCCATGATCAGAGGAGACTTACGGAGGCCTTGTGCAAGAGTTCACTAGTCCGACGAAAGGAATATTCGATGGAGAGTTCACCACAAGCCAAGTAAAGTGTATATAAAATAGGTGCTCGACGTTCTAGAAGAATTCTAGAACAGTGGAGCGTCGATATCGGTATATAGACAACGCAAAAGACGAATACAAGTCCTTTAAAATAGGGCAATTAATATGCTTTATTGCAATAAATTACCAGATACATTATGAGATATTTTATGCCAGATTTCAGCCATATATGGATGGTTCATGTGTGTGTATGTGCAAGAGAAATCATAGATAGAAAAGAAGTCGTGAATATGTATTTTAAAGCATTCAATATAGCTCCAATTTAAAACAGGGGTTTTTACTGCGTATGTAACTGTTAAAAAGGCGTAAGAATATTGTAGAAAGTGATAGTAACAAATTTTATGGGTTTTCATGCAAAATCCTGCGAAGGCGACGTAGGCCAGTAAGGGTAGCAACAGGGTCAGGGCAGATCGCAACGGTGGCTTGTACAGGTCGCGACAGGCATGTCGGTTCGAGCAGACAGGTCGCGACGGGGTTGCAAGAGGGTCGCGACGGCGTGGTCAGCAGATCGGGACGACAGGCGCTGTCACGATCAGATTGCGACAGAACGCTCTGTCGCGACGGCCCTTGTGAACGCGGCCTATCGGGCCGTCGCGTTCACAGGGTCTGCGCCTGGGCCTGACAAAGTTCTGCTCTGTCTTGGATTACGGTATAGAATTATCAGATTTTGATACAGGGTCGTTCAGAAAATCATAACTAATTGTATACACGATGAAAAATTATGAAACCAGGGGCAAATGATACTAGACATGTAAGGGTACTTCCAGTAAATCGGAATTAGAGAGAGAGCATGGTTCATATAGGGTTTGAACATGAGCAAGAACGAGTTATTCAGAACATGACACAGAGAGAAAGATTGATTAAATTCGATCAGCATGCTCGATGAAATTTAGGGCTTTTAGGGGCAAAAGATCCCTAACAACATGAAGTATCTACAGTAAGAATTTCGTAGCATGGGATCAAGTATTCGTAGAGATTTGAATTAAACATGATGTCTCGGGGTTATCATGTTTGTAGAACTTCTAAAATCAAGAACAAAAGATTGGCTCGATGAAAAAGAGTGAAACCAGAGGGCTTTTGTTCCTTATGTATGGAACAATCTACAGATGGATTTAATTGAGTTTTGCTCGTGTGAATGCCTACCTTTGACTCGATTTATCTTCTAGGGCTTAGAACTCCAAGAACAAAGGAAGAAGCTTGATGGATCTTCCACTCCTCGATTTCTCCTCCTCCTTGGCCTCTTCTCCACGTCCAAGAACCCCCTTGCACGAGCTAGGGCCGGCCATGCGGGTTTAAGAGGTGCATTTATATTAATAAGAGTTCATATTCCTACTACTACTCAAATTCCTCTTAATTACGAGATTTCCTAACTCCACCTTTCCTCTCTTTCTTTCCAATCTCTAATTAAGTTAGGATAGTATCTAAATTCGTGCTAAACTATATGGGGTAGGTTTAGGAATCCAATTCCAACTCTAATTGCTACTTTTATTGCTTTAATAACCCCTTTCTAATTAGGAGATAATTAAACTCCGAATTTAGGGTATTTTCTTTTATTTATTATTTATAAATTCATATTTTGACCCAATAAGTTCTAGAGGATCCATTAAGCAAAGCCCATTACTCTTTTCCATTTAATGGGTTTTATTTAATGCTCTTTTCATTGAATATCCCTTTAGCTGTGTTTTAGATTTTTATTACATTTTCTCATTTGAATTTATTCATGGCCATGAGAGGTGTATTGATCCAATTTCTCATGATGGATTATCAATACATATTGTTAAAGTCTACCCATTATTTGATTTTTAATTATTAATCCACTTGGTTCATTTAATAATGGGTTTTCTGAATTATTCTTTAATTACAATAATAAGTCACCTAAATTCTAAAAATCGGTCTGGATTATTTTTCTATGCCCCAATTTATTAATGGGTCATTAGGGAATATTATTTAAAGTATAACTTTTATTTTTACAAAATTTTTATATACGTTTTTACGCATGTGATAATGATGCGTATCATTTATCTAGTTTAATTTTTATTAATTGACAAAATTTCCAATTTATTTATAATTTTTAATTAATGAAATTGCTGGGGTATTACAAACGTACCGAAGAAACAAGGTAGACTATAAGCCCTGCGAGACGAAGAACCCACTAAGGAAGGTGGCATGGTGGAAGGTACACTACAAGTTTTCTCTATTAGCATTTATTTTGTTCGATACTAGCGCTACACATTCATTTATATCTCAAAACTTTGCTGATACCCTGAATGTTAAACATGTATCTATGGGATCGAAATTCCCTATCACAACACCACTGGGAGAGAAAGAAAAATTGAACAAATACTTCCCATTAGCTGACATAATGATCGGAGAACTTAACCTAAGTGCCAACCTTGTGTGTATGCCCATGGAAGGCTATGACGTGATTCTTGGAGCCGATTAGTTGTCCACCTATAGGGCAAGTGTCGACTGTAAAAAAGGGAAGGTTACGTTTAGTGAGTTTCCTAAGTTAGCATTCATTGAGATTAGACACAAGAGACGGATGTCTCTAGTCTCTGCCATACAAGCCCACAATATGATAAGGAAGGGTTGCATTGCTTTCCTTGCAGCCGTAGTAGTCGAAAAGAAAGGATCCAAGATAGAAGACATACACATAGTCCAGGACTACCCTGACATTTTTCCCGAGGAGCTGCCAGGAATTCCCCCTGAACAAAAAGTAAATTTCTCTATTGATTTAATCCTTGGAGCTGCACCGGTGTCACGTCAACCATACAGGATGTCACCTGCCGAGTTAAAAGAGCTAAAGGCACAACCAATGGAATTGTTAGAAAAGTGATTCATTAGACCAAGTACTTCCCCATGGGGAGCACGTGTCTTATTTTTAAAGAAGAAAGATGGATCTATGAGGCTATGCATCGACTATCGGCAACTTAATCAACTGACCATCAAGAACAAGTATCCATTGCCTAGAGTCGATGAACTCTTCGACCAGATATCTGGAGCATAATATTTCTCCAAGATTGATCTCAGATTTGGCTATCATCAATTGAGGATCAAAGATGACGACATCCATAAAACGGCTTTCAAGAGTAGGTATGGACACTACGAATTTATTGTTATGCCTTTTGATCTGACCAATGCTCCTGCAACTTTCATGCAACTCATGAACAACATATACCAGCCATACCATGATATGTTTGTGGTCTTCTTCATTGATGATATTCTCATATACTCCAAAACCAAGGAAGAACATGAAGAACATTTGAAGATAGCTCTGCAAGTCCTATGAGACAACCAACTATATGCTAAGCTGAGCAAGTGCGAGTTCTAGCTTGAAGAAGTGTCCTTCTAGGGCCATGTCATCCCAAATGATGGCATCTCAGTTGATCCCTCCAAAGTTGAAGCTGTATTAAATTGGGAGAGACCAACTAATGTCACAGAAATCAGAAGCTTTTTAGGATTGGCTGGATACTACAGATGCATTGTTGTCCCTCTCACTCGTCTAACACGGAAGGAGAATCCCTACTCTTGAAGTAAAGAGTGTGAGAAAACTTTCCAAACTTCAAAATAATGTTTGACCTCAGCCCCTGTTCTCGCTCTTCCAATAGAGGGAGAAGGTTTCTCAAACTATACAGATGCATTGAGAATCAGTTTAGGCTGTGTACTGACACAGAAAGAGAAGGTCATCACCTATTCTTCAAGATAATTAAAGACCAATGAAGTTAACTACCCTGTGCATGATCTTGAGTTGGTTGCGGTGGTCTTCACATTAAAGATCTAGAGACATTACTTATATGGTGACTAATTCACTATTTATTCAGATCATAAAAGCTTGAAGTACTTATTCTTCCAAAAGGAACCAACATGAGGTAAAGAAGATGGCTAGAATACTTAAAGGACTTCGACTTCAACATCCAAAATCATCCAGGCAAAGGGAATGCTGTGGCCGATGCTCTTAGCAGAAAATTGATGGCATCCTTATCTAGTCTAGTTCTTGGCGAGATGCAACTAATAGAACAATTCGCAAGGTTAGACTTGAATATTGAACATAGAGATGATCGAGTCTTGGTTGCCAATATCAAGATTCAATCTGACCTGCTTGTGGAGATCAAAGTCCAACAAGATAACGATCCATTCTTGGTTCATATCAAGGAAACCTTGGCAGAAAAATCAGACTTTGCTATGACCGATGATGGAAGGTTAGAGTTTCAGGGGAGGACATGTGTTCCAGATAATGAAGAACTGAAGAAGAAGCTAATGGATGAATCTCATCAAACCAAGTACACTATTCATCTTGGAGGTACCAAGATGCATCAAGACATGAAAAGAACATTTTGGTGGCCAAACATGAAGAGAGAAGTAGTCGAGCATGCTGCTCATTGCCTTACTTGCCAACAAGTAAAAGTTGAACATCGGTGCCCAGCTGATGTACTCAGACCTTTAGACATCCCAGAGTGGATGTGGGAAACTATAGGCATAGATTTCATCATGGGTTTACCCAAGACTCGTGGTGGACTCAACGCCATATGGGTCATCATTGATCGATTAACTAAGTCTGCACACTTCATGCACATCAAGAGTAAGTGGTCAGTCGACGTGTTAACTGCCCTTTATGTAAAGGAGATAGTAAGACTGCATGGAGTGCCATCAAATATAGTCTCGGACCGAGATCCAAGATTTACCTCTCATTTTTTGAAATGACTTCAAACTGCACTAGGTACTAAACTCAATTTTAGTACTACTTTTCATCCGTAAACAGATGGACAGACTGAGAGGATGAATCAAATTGTAGAAGACATGTTAAGAGCCTGCACCATAGAGTTTGAAGGCTACTGGAATGAGTAACTATCATTAATTGAGTTTGCCTATAACAATAGTTACCAGGCAAGCATAAAAATGGCTCCATTTGAAGCACTCTATGGTAGAAATTGTAGATCCTCTTCATGCTGGAATAAAGTTAGCAAACAACAATGGTTAGGCCTAGACACGGTACAAGCCACAACCAGGGATATACAGGTTATTCGGGATCGGCTCAAGATTGCTCAATCCAGACAAAAGAGCTATGCCGACAAGAGGACGAGAGACTTGGAATTTCAGGTAGGAGATCATGTACTCTTGAAGGTGTCACCCACTCGTGGAATTCAGAGATTTGGTGTCAAAGGAAAGTTAAGTACAAGATTCATTGGTCCTTTCGAAATACTCACAAGGATTGGTGAAGTCGCATACCGAATGGCACTGCCGCCACACCTAGCATTCGTACACAATGTGTTCCATGTTTCCATGCTCAGAAAGTATGTGTACGATCCTACTCATATCATTCGCCATGAGGACTTAGTGTTGCATAAAGATATGACCTACACAGAAAATCCGATCAAGATACTGGATCAGAAAGTACAACAACTCAGGAACCGGTCAATTCATGTGGTGAAAGTTCTATAGAATAATTGTAGAGTAGAAGAAGCCACATGGGAATCCGAAGGAACAATGAGGCGAAACTACACCGACATATTCGGTAAGACTCTCTCCCTGTTACGATCATGTGAATTTGGGGACCAAATTCTTCTAAGAGGGGGAGGATGTAGCAACCCGATATTTTTATTAAATAAATAAATTGGAAAATTTAAAAGAAACTGATTTAATTAAAACCCATTAAACAAAAATATGTAATGGGCTTTGCTAAATGGCTCATATAAAAGTTATTCGGCCAAAATAGGAATTTTGAAAAAGGGTGTAAGAGGAAAATAACCTAAATTCGTAACATTAATGTTTCCTAAATTGAAAAGAGCTAGTAAATCATTAAAATAGTTAATATATGTTGGAATTGGACTCCTAACCCTACCCTAATTAGCTAGCCACAAAATTGGAACCCAACCTAACCCAAATAGGAGAAGGAAATCTAGGAAGGTTGGATGTAACAAGGAAATTCAGAGTTTTAATAGAAGTTAGAGTTGTAATAGGAATTAAACACACTAGATGCTTAAATACACCCCAACCTCTTCATGGCTGACCCTATTGCATTGCTGAGACTTCCTGGACGTGGAGGAGAGGCCAAAGGAGAAGGGAATCATGGGGAGAAGGATTGCTCAAAGATCTACAAGTTGTTCTTCGAGTTCTAAGCCCTAGAAGCCAAATCGCCTCAAAGGTAGGTATTCTCACAAGCAAAATTTAAATTACTCTCGTCTATAACATGTTCTTGACATCAGGAACAAAAGCCCTCTATTTGCCCTAATTTTCATCGACCCTATCAAGAGATTTTCATGTTGGAAGCTCTGTTACAAACATGTGTCGAACCCTCATGTTCACCTTATATCTCTCTCCATGCTTGATCTTGTACTATGCAATTTTTTCTGTAGATACTACATGTTGTTAGGAATCGTTTGCCATCTTTTTCCCGAAGTTCTATTGAGTATCTTGCTCGAATTAATTCTTTTTCCATCACTGCATCATGTTCTATGTTCTTCGTGAAAGAACCTGATCAAAGCTTGTCAAAACCACGATAAGTTTCTAATTCCTCCTTACTAGTTATACCCTCACAAGTCTAGCTTCATTTAAAACTAGTTTCATGATTTTTCACCAGTTGTACAAAGAGATTTCGATTTTTAAACAGCCCTGTATCAAACCTTGGAAAGCCTGAACCGTAATCCAGGGCAAGGCCTTTTTCTATTTGGGCTTAGGTACAGATCTTGAGAACGCGATGCCCCGATAGGTTGCGTTCTCAGGAGTGGATCGTGACTAGGAACCTGTCGCGTTCTGAACGCGATAGGCACTGGCGTCGCATTTTGACTGTCTGCCCTGACAGAATATTGCGTTCCTTGTTAGACCATGTCGTGTTCTGGATGTACCCTATCGTGTTTCTTATAGGGGTACGTCGCCTTCTGGACTTTTGTACATAAACCCTAAAATTTAGTTTTCTTATCTTTCTACATTGACTATATATTCTATTAACTGTCTTAAACACAGTAAAAGATGATGTTTGAACATGGATATGTAATAGTTAATTAAATGCCATACACATGATCTTTTCATATCTACGATTCTCTTTATCACAAGCACATACTTGTAACCATCCATTATGACTTGACTTGGCATGAAAATGTTTCATAATACATCTGGTAAATACTTCAATATTGTATATAATTGCCCTATTTTAATGGACTTGTCTTCGTTTCTCTCGATGTTTGGAATATCATTACCGACGCTCCATTGTTCTAGAATTCCTTTGGAACGTCTAGCAACTTGTTTCTATATACACTTTCTCTTGACTTGGACAAACTCTGCGTCAGATATTCCTTCTGCCGGACTAGTCAATCCTTGTTCAAGGCCTCCGTAAGTCTCCTCTATCCATGGATTCCCACATGGTCGATGAGCCGGTTGTACCCTCAATACCTATGATACCCTTTACGGATCAGCATGATTCAAACGGCCTTAGAATGCTCTCTCTCTTATCATGAGATCATGCCAAACATGTGGCCTATGTGTGTGGCATAGCCAATGGTTGGTTAGTGAATTCTACCTGACTGCCAGCACCTATCATTCATGTTGTGCAACCGTTACTATCGCATATTTAACGTTGTTTCATGCGCATTGACCTATAGTTCTCCTCTATACTCTAGTCACTCATCTATTCACTTTATTTACACTCTCGTTTATTCATCAAATACTCTCATCTATTCTTAGAACTCTCTATGGCCATTTGACTGATTGTCTAAAGATAAACAATATAACTAATGCTTGGCAATATAAAGGCCTGGTTTGGTCCTGGGAGGTGCGCCCAAAAGTGCTAGTGCCCGTGGGAGTTAATTGACCAGAGTGTTTGACATTACACTCAAGTGCTATCTATCTCGACTATCTATAATGACAATCAAAGTGCTATGCTATACTCGACTCGTTGTGCTATCGTGAATTATATTGTGTTATTTGTGCTATGGCCATCCTGCTCTTGTGCTATATGAATCATGTTATCGTGCTATCTCTTGCTTGACAATACTTGACTCTTGCTTTCTATCACTAGTTACTCTGCTCTTTAATACATTAATCATTTAAAGCATGCCTGATCATGAGATTTAAGTCCTACTGGGCATTATCGCTCACCCTGCATTATTTGATATGTGTTCTCAGGTGAAACCGAAGAAGATACCTACACTCATGAGGATGGGAATGACCAGGAGTGAAATCAAGAGTACCCTGACGCATTAGTATTATGTTAGAGTCTTAGTTTAGTCTTTTACTTTCATTCAATGTAATGATGTCAAGTGGGACATATAGAATGGCTCTGATATTAATGGTTGTAATAGACATTTGAGGAATTATCAATGAAATGCATTTGCTGTTGTCCAATGGTTTGATGTCTATTATATGCTCTATAATCACTTACTTGCAATTGCCTCATGTTCTGATATTCCACGTCGGGACGTGACAGACCAAATTTTCTTAAGTGGGGGAGGGTGTAGCACCCCAGAGAATTCAATAATTTAAAATTGGAAATAAAAAGAAAAAATAATTTCCATATTATCGAAATAGTAGAAACATATGTATCATTATCGTATGTGCAAGAACACATCGGAAAATTCTATAAAAATAATAGTTAAACCCTAAACAATATTGCCAAATGACCCACGAAGAAATTCATGCAAAGGAAAACCCAATTGGCCATGTTTACGATGCATTGTGACTAATTATTATAATTAGGGAGTAAGTCAGAAATTCGTTATCATGGGCATTTAATGTGATCATAAAATAAATAAAAATGATGAAGAGACTTCAAACAACATGTATTGATAATCCATTCTTAGATTTGGGCCAATGGACAACTCTTGGCCCAAGAATAAAATCAAGCAAGAAAATTACAGGGAAATTCGTAACCCTAATTGAGCTGAAAAAAGGATGAGGCAAATTGGGGAAAATTTTAGGGCAATTAGCCTTATGTAGAAACCCAAATTCATGCCTAGCCATGGTATGAATCTTCCTAAAGCCTTACACACTCTACTTAGGAGAAAAATGATCAAAACTTGGAAGGTGGTAACCCAAAACCGCATCCCTTCTTTCCTATACACATTAGGACTCCTAGGAACCCTAGATGCTTAAATACTCTTCCCAAAACCCTTGGGGATGAGTTTATCAATAGTTGGGGTCGTGAGTAGCAGAGCTTGAGCACCAGAGGAGGAGGAAATCGCCCCCAACTAGAGCTCTTCTTCCCCATCTGCATTTTGCATCGACTTGCATAAGGCCCTTCTTAATCTCAGTCAAAGGTAGGTTATCTCGAGCCAAACCTAATCAAATCACATACCATCATGGAGCTCATCGAGTCTACTTTCATGTGCATGCGTTTTCTCCAATTTACATTGAGTATACAAGGAGTATTAAGTGTTTTCACAAAATCGTGCATGTTTAGGGCATTTCACGTTCATGCTATTGTTCACGCATCCCGAGGTCAAATCATATGAAAACAAAGCCTTAGTTCTCTTCTACTCCTCATACCCAAAAGGCTTCATGTTCACATTTTAGTCCCAGAAGCCCTAGATTATGAGTTATAAGTGTTGCATGCATCGTGGTACAGTTTTCATCTTTTTCGGGCAAGAGCTAGAAATGCGAGGACACCAGACGTCGCGTTCTTCTTTGCATGAACGCGACGTACTAGACTGTTGCGTTCAACTGAAACATGACAGAACCCTTCGTCATTGACTAGACCGTTCTGACACATGAAACTATGCGCCGCACGGGTTTCAGTGCCAGTCATGAACGTGATGAGGGATGTCGTCGCGATTTATACCGTTTTCCCACTCTTGGATTTTTCATTATTTATATATTGTTATTTTGAAAATATTTCTTGAACACAACGTATCGAAATGTCGCGACTCAAGGATGATGGCGACATGGTGCTTGTCGCGTTATGACCGCGACAGACAGGACCGTCGCATTTTAAACATGAAGGCGACGGTCTAGACCATCGTGATTTGATCTTTTACAGAATGCTCGCGTTTCAGAACTGTGTACTGTCTTCTTAAATGTGACAATTGTATCCGTCACAGATTTAATGTCACGTCCCGAGAATTGCGCAGCGGATATTATTGATTAATTCGAGTCGATAATTCGAGACGTGGACAGTCGGCAAATAAGCCTCTAGCTAGCACGCACTAAATGTGTATCAACACAAACATCAAAATGAGGCCCATATGTTGAACTCAATATAAATTGTATTCAAATCTCATATTTGTCTCAGATAAACTAATACAGGACTAAGACTCAATAAAAGCAAAAGTACATAATACCTCACTTCCTACTACATTGTTCTAACACTCAAAATAAACTAACTATAGATAGACTCATGTTTGGAACGCTCTTCACTCGGACGCATTCCCATCCTCGACTTGCTCTTCCTCTTGCACTTCATAGTCACCTAGATTGGGTAAAAGTAGGGAATGAGCAAACTAGCCCAGTAGGATTTATATCTCAATGTGCGGACAATGATATAAGTGGTTAACATTTTAGAACTAGGCAAGTGCGATGAATGATATGCAAGTACGAATAAAACTCGTTAAACATGATATATAAAACAAGCTAGAGAGAGAGATTATGATAGAACAAGATTTATGAACAAGATGACAAGATAGAACTAGCAATAGATCACTTTGTACAAGCATGCAAGATATCATGTAAATTGCAATAAATGCAGGATGGCCATATCACGCAAGCAAGCAAGCAAGATGGTACGAGCACGATCAACTAACACTAATCTGGCACGTAGACACTAATGTACACCGAGAAAAGATCCATCAAGAATGTACACCAGGACACATGTATGTGGTTGTTGTATCTATCATTCAACATGCACGCACGATTTTCCCAGTGCAGATGCAACGCCAGTAATCATTATACCCCATGGTTAACAGTATATCTATGACTCGCCGTCATTGGGGCTAGATTGGAGCCCTTGGACACACGTCGTGCCCTGTCAGCATCTCACTTAAATTTTTAAATGTAGATACCCACAGTCATTTATAATGGCCAATGAGAGTTTCAATAAGTAAGCATGTGTAATGTCATGTTCATGATGATGAGGGGAAGCTAGTAATAAGTAATTGAACATGATTTCATGATAACAATGATCAAGAGATAAATTCGGCAGCATAACGGTACGATTCCTCAATTAGTTCAATCTTTACATTAATGGCTTTAGTCTAGATTGTAAGTCAAGCTCACGAGAACAAGAAGAGAAAGGAAGTGCACGCTATCTTCAGGGAACTTCAATGGTACAACCAACTCGTCGGCCATGTGGGAATCCATGGTCAGAGGAGATTTACGGAGGCCTTGGTGAAAAGGTCGCTAGTCTACCGATTCGGAATGACCGGTAGAGAGTTTCCAATTTCTCAAGAAAAGGCTGTCTAATAGTACTAGTGTGTAGTGCGGTACGCGTGTCTCAATTCCCAAACCATCGGTCTCAAACTCGCATGAAGCACTTGACAATATAACATGGAATAAACTATGCACTTTAACTAATCATGGTTTGCAAGATTTTATGATAACCATTACCATTTAAACGTGGAAGAACAGTAGGAAGATTAAATCACAAGTAGCACGAATGGATCATAACATTTAAGGAGCACTTAGAATAGCATTCATGTGATTAAAGCTTTTAAATGGGTTTAACACTTTTTAAGTCATTAAATAACAATCATGTAATGATCAGACCCAAGACAGGCAACTTACACAGTAAATATCATATTTAAACAGACCTTGGGTATATGCGGAAAACTATGCAGGAAAACACGTGGTTTCAGGTAAAATCCTGAGATCGCGACATATCCCTATAAGGGAGGCGACAGGGTCTGTCAGGCCGGGGTCAGATTGCGACATGCACCTAAGAGGAAGGCGACATGGGTGTTGTCAGGCCGGGGTCAGATCGCGACAGGCTCATGTAAGGAAGGCGACAGGTCGGGCCCAGAAGGCGACACAGGGGTGTGAGCATCGTGACAGGGAAGTCAGATCAGGTAGCCGGATAGCGACGGAGCGCATGTCGCCTTGAGAAAGCGACAAGGGCTATGTCGCAATAAAACCTCTGAACGCGACCTATCAGGCCGTCACGTTCACAGGGTCCGTGCCTGACTCTGACAGAGCGAGGACGGTGCTTTGGATTGCGGACCTGTCTTTCCTTCTTTTGACACAGGGTTGTTCTAAAATAGAGAACAAAATGTACAAGGCATGAAAAATAACGAAACTAGTTTTAAAACAACCTAGACATACAAGGGTACTTCCAGTAAATCGGAAATGGAAAATAAGGATGGTTTCAATAGGCTTTGATCATGGGGAACACAAAGTCAAACCAAGGGTAACCTGAAGACGTAGTTTTATGCAGCAACCCTATTACCATGCTTATAACTCTCTAACTAATGAAATTTAGACAAAATGTTCAACATGAAACCTGACGAGGACATCTAGTAAAACAACTTTCATGTCATGAGTTTACTCTAATTCGGTCTTGCAACACGTGCAACATATTAAGAACGGCAAAAGCCCTAACAGTGCGCGACTTTGGAAAAACACTTATAAATCAAAATCTACTAAATGAAATTCGATGAAACCAGTGGGAAATGAAAGTTAACTTGATGCTCTACACATTGGTATAGGATATGTTAAGGTTTGGCCCGAGAAAACCTACCTTCTGGGTTGATGAAGTCTCATTCTTCAAAAATCCCGTGTTCAGACCACTGTTTGTAGAACGCTTAATACTCCGTGTATATTGCATGGAATTTGGGCATTCCACTTGGGTTAGGAAGTAGACTCGACCCTCTTTCCAGGGGTATAAGCCTTGCATGATGGGTTTTAGGTTTGACCTACCTTTGATCGGCTTCAAGAAGGTGGTTTGTGCAGGTCGTAGCAGATGAACGGGGGAAGAAGATGAGCTTGGTATGCTTGATCTCCTACTCTCCAGCCTCCAAGAGCTCCTCCACACGACCCCAGCAAGTTCTAAACTCATCCCTAGGGTTTGGGTGAAGAGTATTTAAGCATCCATGGTGTTTAGGAGTCCTATTGTAACTAGGAAGGAAGGATTTCGGGATTGGCATGTTGGTTTCCTATTTTTAATGATATCTTCCTCCATTAGAGAGTCTTTGCCATCAAGAAACTTCCATGTATGGGTAGGCACGAATTTGGGTTGCTAAAAGTGCATGATTGCATCCCAATTAAACCCTAATTACCCCTTTTTAATTTCAACCTATTTAGAGTTACAATTTCCATGCATTTTCTAGCTTTATTTGGTTTTTGGGTCATATGTGATCCATTGGCCCAATTAAGATATTGGGTCATTAATATATATTGTTAGAAGCATTTCTAACATTTTTATTTAATTTATGATTGCGTCGTATTTCCATGTTAACGATTTTCCGACTTGTTTCCTAATTCGGATAATTGGTCACCATGTGATGTTCACTTGGTTAGTTGGATTTTTCATCGCTCGAATTCCTTTGTGGAACCCTTAAGAATAATGTGTGGGATTGATTTCCCATTTTTACGGATTTTTCCTATGTGATTTAGCACATACGATAATGATACGTATGTTTTAAATACCTTGCTATTATGGAAATTATTTATTTCCATTTATTCGAATTTTTATATAGTTAAAATTTCAGGAGTGCTACACCCTCCCCCACTTAAGAGAATTTGGTCCCCAAATTCATGGATAGAAAATTATTGTGCAAGTGAGGTGTACTTACTTGCGAATAGTTCCGGGTATCTTTTGCGCATTGCTTCCTCGGTTTCCCACGTCTCGTCCTCATCCATGCGTTGATTCCATCTAACCCTTACTAGCGGAATAACATTGTTCCTTAGTTGGCGCAGTTCCCGGTCCACGATCTTAACTGGCTTCTCTTCATAGGTTCCATCTTTGTTGAATTCCAGAAGCTCGTATTCTATGACATGCCATGGATCTCGTACATACTTCTTCAACATGGATATGTGGAACACATTGTGTATTCCATCCATTTGTGGTGGTAAAGCAAGACGATATGCCACCTCGCCGACTCTCTCGAGGATTTCGAAAGGCCCGACAAACCTTGGTGACAACTTGCCTTTAATGCCAAATCATCTGATCCCACGGCCTGGAGACACTTTCAAGAATACATGTTCACCCACCTGAAACTCCAGGTCTCTTCTTCTATTATCTGTATATGCCTTTTGTCTTTGCTGAGCCACTGCCATTCTTTCTTTAATAAACTTTACCTTCTCTGTAGTTTCCCTTATCATCTCTGGTCCTAACATTTGTTTTTCGCCAACTTCATACCAGCATATTGGAGATCGGCAACTTCTGCCATAAAGTGCTTCAAATGGTGCCATCTGAATGCTACCTTGATAGCTATTGTTGTAGGAGAACTCCACAAGAGGTAAGTGTTCATGCCAGCTACCTCCAAAATCTAGGACACATGCTCTAAGCATATCTTCAATCACCTGGTTGGTTCTCTCTGTCTGACCATCTGTCTACGGATGGAAAGCCGTGCTAAAGTTTAGTTTAGATCCCAAGGAGTAGTGCAGTCCTTTCCAAAAGTGGGATGTAAACCTAGGGTCTCTATCAGACACGATAGACACCGGTACTCTATGTAATCTGACTATTTCCTTTACATACAATGCGGCCAGAACATCTATCGACCACTTATTCTTCATTGGCAAGAAGTGAGCTGACTTAGTTAAGCAGTCGACAATAACCCAGATACCATCGAATCCACCTCTAGATTTGGGTAGTCCGAAAATAAAGTCCATTCCTATGCCTTCCCACTTCCATGCCGGGATTTCTAGGGGTTAGAGTTTACGTGCGGGTCGCAAGTGCTCCGCCTTGACCTTTTGACATGTTAAGCATCGGGCGACATATTCTGCCACCTCTCTCTTCATATTAGGCCACCAAAAGCTTCTTTTCAAATCTTGATACATTTTGGTAGTTCCAGGATGGATGGTATACCTGGTTTTGTGAGCCTCATCCATAATCATTTTCTTTGTCTCCGCATGGTCGGGTACACAGACTCGATCCCGGAACAACAGTCTTCCATCTTCAGTTAATGAGAAATCCGGCCTCTGGTCTAGATTAGCCTTAATCTCCACAAGTACAGGGTCATTATCTTGGAGTATTGTGATGTCCTCCAATAGTGTAGGTTGTGCTCTAACACTAGCAACAAAGCGTCCCTTCTCTTTGATGTCAGCATCAATATTTAACTTGGCGAAGTCTTCTAATAACTTCCATTCGTCCACCATTAAACTTGACAGTGTGATCATTGGCTTTCTACTTAGCGCATCTGCTACAGCATTTGCTTTTCCTGGATGATATTGGATTGTGAAGTCGAAGTCTTTGAGATACTCCAACCACCTCCGCTGTCTCATATTCAAGTCCTGCTGAGAAAACAGATACTTCAAGCTTTTATGGTCAGAAAACACAATGAATTTCTCACCATATAAATAATGACGCCATATCTTCAAGGCGAAGACTACAGTAGCTAGCTCCAGGTCATGTACATAATAATTGTCCTCGTGCTTCTTCAATTGTCTAGACACGCAGCATATAACTTTCCCATTTTGCATTAGCACACAGCCCAGGCCGATCCCGGATGCATCGGTGTATACTTCAAAACTACCCCCAGCAACTGGCAGTGTTAGTATAGGTGCTGAGGTAAGGTGTTCTTTCAATGCCCTGAAACTTTCTTCACATTCATCGGTCCATGCAAATGGATTCTCCTTCCTTGTAAGCCTGGTCAATGGTACAGCTATCTTAGAGAAATCCTTAATGAAGCGACGGTAATAACCGGCTAAACCCAGAAAGCTTCTAATCTCCGACACAGTTGTCGGCCTTGACCAGTTCTTTACCGCCTCCACCTTAGATGGATCTACAGAGATTCCCTCCTTGGATATAATGTGGCCAAGGAAAGACACTTCTTCCATCCAGAATTCACACTTACTAAGTTTGGCATAGAGTTGATTGTCTCTAAGCACTTGCAGAGCCACCTTCAAGTGTTCTTCGTGTTCTTCTTTGGATTTGGAGTAAATAAGGATGTCATCAATGAACACTACTATAAACTGGTCCAGGTATGGCCTATAAATATTATTCATAAGTTGCATAAAATCCGCTGGAGCATTTGTTAAACCAAACGGCATAACTACGAACTCATAGTGACCATATCTACTTCGGAATGCCGACTTGTGAATATCCTCCTCCTTTATTCTTAGTTGATGGTAGCCTGATCTCAGATCTATCTTGGAGAAATATTGTGCACCGGAGATCTGGTCAAACAGCTCGTCGATGGGGTAGTGGATACTTATTCTTTATTGTCAACTGGTTTATCTGACGGTAATCAATGCATTGCCTCATTGTCCCGTCCTTCTTTCTGACAAATAGCACTGGCGCTCCCCATGGGAATGTGCTAGGCCTGATAAAACCCTGATCTAGCAATTCTTGGATCTGTCTCTTCAACTCCTGCAATTCCACAGGGGACATGCGGTACGGGGCTTTTGAAACAGGGGCTGCCCCAGGGAGCAACTCAATGGTGAAGTTTACCTCCCGCTCAGGTGGTATACCAGGTAATTCCTCTGGAAATACATCAGGATAGTCCCTGGCAATTGGAATGTCTTCTAGGGTCGGTTTCTTCTTTTTAGTTGCCAAGACGGAAACTAGGAAAGCATCACAACCCTAGTTGATCAGCTTAGAAGTCTTTAAGGAGGATATCAAGATAGGGTTTTTGTGATAGCGGCTGCCAAGTAATGATAGAGTTGGAAGGTTTGGTCTTTTAAAAGTGACCCTCCTATGGCGACAATTTACATCGGCATTATATTCAATTAGCCAATCGACACCCAGAATGGCATCATACCCCTTCATGTCTAAACAGATAAGGTCGGCAGGGAGATTGTGTCCTCCAATTATAGTTTCACATTTTGGCAAGTAGTGAGTGAGTTCAGATTCTGAGCCTAGTGGAGAGGCTACAGTGATCTTGGATTTCAAGGGTACAGGTTTGACAGGTAGAGTTGCAGAAAATGTGGTGGAAATAAAAGAATATGCATCTCCAGTATCAATAAGCACAAAAGCAGGTTGAGAGTGTATGGAAATGGTACCTTCCACCATACCCCCTTCCTCGGGTAGGTCAGCTTCTATGACAGCATTAAGGCATCCCTGACGCCGTGGTACATTCTGAACTCTGCCTGGCTGGTCCTTCAGCATAGGACAATCAGGAATACGGTGGTCACGACCTCCGCATTTCAAGCATGCCCCGAGCTTCTTCCAGCATTCTTCAGCTCGGTGTCCTGGTTTATCACAGAATTTGCAGTTTTCCGCCAACTGCCTACCTTCCACCTTAGCTCTCTTATCTCCAGCAATATCCCTTCCGATATTCGGCCTCTTGTTGTTGTTGTTGACGTTGTTGTTACGAAAGGTTGGAGCAATATTAGGTGCTCCCTTCCTGACGAAGACCGGCTTGGAGTTGTCCTTGCCCCTCATGCCATCCACCTTGGCCATGGTGTCTTCTACCAGCTGAGCTCTTTGGACCATCTCAGTGTAAGTTTGAATATTGTGTGGTCCGAGCCTTTCAATGAACATGGGCCTGAGCCCATCCATGAATCGATTTGCCTTAAGTCTTTCCGTTCCCACCAGATGTGGGGCATACACAGCAAGACGCGCGAACTGAGCCTCATACTCAGCCACAGACAATCCCTTCTGCTTCAGTGCGGCAAATTCTGTCGCTTTCTTCTCCTTCACTCTCTCAGAGAAATATTTTCCCCGAAATATCTCCAGGAATTCAGCCCACTCCAGTTCAGCTATATTAAGCAGGTGGGCCGATGTGGCCTTCCACCATGCTCGGGCATCTTTGGTAAATTGAAAAGTGGCCAGTACCACCTTCTCCCTATTAGTGCATTGCATTACTTGGAATATCCTTTCTATTTCTTCCTGCCAGTTTTCTGCCTCGTCTGGGTCAGGGGATCCAGAGAAACGAGGAGGGTTTAAACTCCTAAAATTGCGGTGCAGGTCACCGGCTCCATTCCTTGCAGCTCTAGCTTGATTTCCCGCCTGAACTACATTTTGTAGTGCCTGAGTAAGTCCAGCCACAGTGTCTTGCATAGCTTGCCACTGGTTGCGAGCCATTGCAGTTGAGTAAGAGTGTTATGAGGGTTCCTGAGAAAAGGATAGAAACCAATTAATGTCTCTAAATACATTATAAGAGTCAATGGGTAGGAGTGTTTAATTCTTTCTAACATATTCCCAGTCTCTACCCATTCTTACCAGGTACTGTATTTAATTTTCATGACCTAGGTTCCATAGGTATCTCCTATTCCTGAGACATTATCCTATTTGGTATTCCTAGGTTCTGATACCATTAACTGTCACGTCCCGAGAATTGCGCAGCGGATATTATTGATTAATTCGAGTCGATATATCGAGACGTGGACAGTCGACAAATAAGCCTCTAGCTAGCACGCACTAAATGTGTATCAACACAAACATCAAAATGAGGCCCATATGTTGAACTCAATATAAATTGTATTCAAATCTCATATTTGTCTCAGATAAACTAATACAGAACTAAGACTCAATAAAAGCAAAAGTACATAATACCTCACTTCCTACTACATTGTTCTAACACTCAAAATAAACTAACCATAGATAGACTGATGTTTGGAACGCTCTTCACTCGGACGCATTCCCATCCTCGACTTTCTCTTCCTCTTGCACTTCATAGTCACCTAGATTGGGTAAAAGTAGGGAATGAGCAAACTAGCCCAGTAGGATTTATATCTCAATGTGCGGGCAATGATATGAGTGGTTAACATTTTAGAACTAGGCAAGTACGATGAATGATATGCAAGTACGAATAAAACTCGTTAAAACATGATATATAAAACAAGCTAGAGAGAGAGATTATAATAGAACAAGATTGATGAACAAGATGACAAGATAGAACTAGCAATAGATCACTTTGTACAAGCACGCAAGATATCATGTAAATTGCAATAAATGCAGGATGGCCATATCACGCAAGCAAGCAAGCAAGATGGTACGAGCACGATCAACTAACACTAATCCGGTACGTAGACACTAATGTACACCGAGAAAAGATCCATCAAGAATGTACACCAGGACACGTGTATGTGGTTGTTGTATCTATCATTCAACACGCACGCACGATTTTCCCAGCGCAGATGCAACGCCAGTAATCATTATACCCCATGGTTAACAGTATATCTATGACTCGCCGTCATTGGGGCTAGATTGGAGCCCTTGGACACACGCCATGCCCTATCAGCATCTCACTTAAATTTTTAAATGTAGATACCCACAGTCATTTATAATGGCCAATGAGAGTTTCAATAAGTAAGCATGTGTAATGTCATGTTCATGATGATGAGGGGAAGCTAGTAATAAGTAATTGAACATGATTTCATGATAACAATGATCAAGAGATAAATTCGGCAGCATAACGGTTCAATTCCTCATTTAGTTCAATCTTTACATTAATGGCTTTAGTCTAGATTGTAAGTCACGCTCACGAGAACAAGAAGAGAAAGGAAGTGCATGCTATCTTCAGGGAACTTCAATGGTACAACCAACTCGTCGGCCATGTGG
This sequence comes from Colocasia esculenta, assembly GCA_014218235.1. NCBI lineage: Eukaryota > Viridiplantae > Streptophyta > Magnoliopsida > Alismatales > Araceae > Colocasia > Colocasia esculenta. The sequence continues at coordinate 80,964,779 of CM024753.1, forward strand.
GAATCCATGGTCAGAGGAGATTTACGGAGGCCTTGGTGAAAAGGTCGCTAGTCTACCGATTCGGAATGACCGGTAGAGAGTTTCCAATTTCCCAAGAAAAGGCTGTCTAATAGTGCTAGTGTGTAGTGCGGTACGCGTGTCTCAATTCCCAAACCATCGGTCTCAAACTCGCATGAAGCACTTGACAATATAACATGGAATAAACTATGCACTTTAACTAATCATGGTTTGCAAGATTTTATGATAACCATTACCATTTAAACGTGGAAGAACAGTAGGAAGATTAAATCACAAGTAGCACGAATGGATCATAACATTTAAGGAGCACTTAGAATAGCATTCATGTGATTAAAGCTTTTAAATGGGTTTAACACTTTTTAAGTCATTAAATAACAATCATGTAATGATCAGACCCAAGACAGGCAAACTTACACAGTAAATATCATATTTAAACAGACCTTGGGTATATGCGGAAAACTATGCAGGAAAACACGTGGTTTCAGGTAAAATCCTGAGATCGCGACATATCCCTATAAGGGAGGCGACAGGGTCTTGTCAGGCCGGGGTCAGATCGCGACATGCACCTAAGAGGAAGGCGACATGGGTGTTGTCAGGCCAGGGTCAAATCGCGACAGGCTCATGTAAGGAAGGCGACAGTTCGGGCCCAGAAGGCGACACAGGGGTGTGAGCATCGCGACAGGGAAGTCAGATCAGGTAGCCGGATAGCGACGGGGCGCATGTCGCCTTGAGAAAGTGACAAGGGCTATGTCACAATAAAACCTCTGAACGCGACCTATCAGGCCGTCGCGTTCACAGGGTCTGTGCCTGACTCTGACAGAGCGAGGATGGTGCTTTGGATTGCGGACCTGTCTTTCCTTCTTTTGACATAGGGTTGTTCTAAAATAGAGAACAAAATGTACAGGGCATGAAAAATAACGAAACCAGTTTTAAAACAACCTAGACATACAAGGGTACTTCCAGTAAATCGGAATTGGAAAATAAGGATGGTTTCGATAGGCTTTGATCACAGGGAACACAAAGTCAAACCAAGGGTAACCTGAAGACGTAGTTTTATGCAGCAACCCTATTACCACGCTTATAACTCTCTAACTAATGAGATTTAGACAAAACATTCAACATGAAACCTGACGAGGACATCTAGTAGAACAACTTCGTGTCATGAGTTTACTCTAATTCGGTCTTTCAGCACGTGCAACATATTAAGAATGGGAAAAGCCCTAACAATGCGCGACTTTGGAAAAACGCTTATAAATCAAAATCTACTAAATGAAATTCGATGAAACCAGTGGGAAATGAAAGTTAACTTGATTCTCTACACATTGGTATAGGATATGTTAAGGTTTGGCCCGAGAAAACCTACCTTTTGGGTTGATGAAGTCTCGTTCTTCAGAAATCCCTTGTTCAGACCACTGTTTGTAGAACGCTTAATACTCCGTGTATACTGCATGGAATTTGGGCATTCCACTTGGGTTAGGAAGTAGACTCGACCCTCTTTCCAGGGGTATAAGCCTTGCATGATGGGTTTTAGGTTTGGCCTACCTTTGATCAGCTTTAAGAAGGTGGTTTGTGTAGGTCGTAGCAGATGAACGGGGGAAGAAGATGAGCTTGGTATGCTCGATCTCCTACTCTCCAGCCTCCAAGAGCTCCTCCACACGACCCCAGCAAGTTCTAAACTCGTCCCTAGGGTTTGGGTGAAGAGTATTTAAGCATCCATGGTGTTTAGGAGTCCTATTGTAACTAGGAAGGAAGGATTTCGGGATTGGCTTGTTGGTTTCCTATTTTTGATGATTTCTTCCTCCATTGGAGAGTCTTGGCCATCAAGAAACTTCCATGTATGGGTAGGCACGAATTTGGGTTGCTAAAAGTGCATGATTGCATCCCAATTAAACCCTAATTACCCCTTTTTAATTTCAGCCTATTTAGAGTTACGAATTTCCATGCATTTTTTAGCTTTATTTGGTTTTTAGGTCATATGTGATCCATTGGCCCAATTAAGATATTGGGTCATTAATATATATTGTTAGAAGCATTTCTAACATTTTTATTTAATTTATGATTACGTCGTATTTCCGTGTTAACGATTTTCCGACTTGTTTTCTAATTCGGATAATTGGTCACCATGTGATGTTCACTTAGTTAGTCGGATTTTTCATCGCACGAATTCCTTTGTGGAACCCTTAAGAATAATGTGTGGGATTGATTTCCCATTTTACGGATGTTTCCTATGTGTTTTAGCACATACGATAATGATACGTATGTTTTAAATACCTTGCTATTATGGAAATTATTTATTTCCATTTATTCGAATTTTTATATAGTTAAAATTTCCGGGGTGCTACATTTAAAGGCCTACCCGTGACATATTTTGCATGGTCTAAAGTTTAAGGTTTGCATGTCATGGTTCCGTTAAGTGCATGTAGTTTGTTCAGCAGCTTAAAAGCTATTCACCCATGAAAAAGACATAACAACATGAAAGCTTATGCTATTTTCTCTTAATGATATGTCTATTCTTACGAACTATTGATTGATCATCTTGCTGTTCTAGCTTATTAAAGTGAATAAATGTTATTTTAAAATACTGCAAATAATGTCAAGTTAAGTGTATGTTTCAATTGCATGTCATCATGTTATTTGCTTTCCGCATGTTTACAACCGATGGATTGTAGATTGAGCCACGTACTCCACTACACACTTGCACATATAGGTAGCCTTTTCTTTGGGGATTGGAAACTCTCGACCGGTCATTCCGTATCGGCAGACTAGTGACCTTTCTCTTAAGATCTCCATAATTCTCTATACTCAGTGGATTCCCTCATGGAGTCCGAGTTGGTTGTACCATTGAAGTTCCCTGGAGATAGAGTGCACTTCCTCTCTTATCTTGTTCTCGTGAGTGTGATTTATAATCTAGACTTAAGCCATTAATGTAACGAGATAACTAAAGTATAAATTGAGTCGTTATGCTGCCGAAATTATCTCTTGACCATTGTTATCATGAAATCATGTTCACTTTACTTGCTACTTCTAGACATCATCATCATCATGAACATGACATTTCAATTGCTCTTATTGGCCATTAATGACTGTTAGTATCTACATTTGAATTTAAGTGAGATGCTGATCAGGCACGGCAAGTGTCCAAGGGCTCCAGTCTAGCCCCAATGACGGAGAGTCATAAATATACTATTAACCATGGGGTATAATGATTACTGGCATTGCATCTGCGCTGGGAGTACTTGCGTGTTGAATGCTAGATACAATAACCACATACACATGTCCTATTGTGCATTTCAAGGTGGATCTTTCCTTAGTGTACATGAGTGTCTTCGTGCTTGATTAGTGTTACATGATCGTGCTCGTGCTCGCTTTCTTGCGTGATATGGCCATCCTGCATTTATTGCAATTAATGAAATCTATTGACATCAAGTGATATCTTACGTACTTGTGCAAAGTAATCTATTGCTAGTTCTATCTTGTTATCTTATTCTAGAACTTGCTCCATCATTATCATCCAATCTATCTTGTTCATGTAACGTGTTTAATGAGTTTTATTCGCACATGCATATCCTGATAATCGTGCTTATCTAGGTCTAAATTGCTAATCACTTATATCATTACCTGCACATTGAGATATAAATCCTACTGGGCTAGTTTGCTCATTTCCTATTTTTAACCTTATAGGTGACTATGGAGTTCAAGAGGAAGAACAAGTCGAGGATGGGAATGCATCCGAGTGAAGAGCGTTCCAACTTATGTGTCTATCAATAGTTAGATGGACTGTTAGAACACAATGTATTAGGAAGTGAGATTTTATGTACTTTTACTTTTATTGAGTCTTGGTCCTGTTATTCAACAATGAAAGAGTTGTATTAGATCTATTTTGAAATAATTAGTTTGAGATTTGAATACAAACTTAGTTGAGTTCATTATTTGGGCCCTTGTGTTATGTTGTGTTGACACACATTTAGTGGTTGCTAGCTAGAGGCTTATTTGCCGACTGCTCATGTCCCGGAATATCAATCCTTAACTCTTCAAATATTTCCGCTGTGTAATTCTCGGGGTGTAACAATATACGTATGCACAAATTTGCGAAGACACAGCCCAAACCACCCATTATGTAGCAACCCTAAATTTTTGAGAAAATAAAAATTTAAATATTTATATTATTTAATTAGGAAATCAAATAAAAGGAATATGTAGGAAATCAAATAAGAGAGAATTAAATAAAACCCATTAAAAGAAAAAGAGTAATGGGCTTTGCTATATTGACCCATTAAAAATTAGTGGGCTAAAATAGAGATTTTAAAAAGGGGAATAATAAGAAAATACCCTAAATTCGGAGTTTAATTATCTCTTAATTGGAAAGAGGTTATTAAAGCAATAAAAGTGGCAATTAGAGTAGGAATAGGATTCCTAAACCTACCCCATATAGTCTAGCACGAAATTAGATACTATCCTAATCCAATTAGAGATTGGAAGGCAAGAGAGGAAAGGTGGAGTTAGGAAATCTCGGAATTAAGAGGAATTTGAGTAGTAGTAGGAATATGAACTTGTGTTTATATAAATACACCTCTTAAATCCTCTTGGCCGACCTAGCTCATTGCCAAAGGTTGTTGGACGTGGAGAAGAGGCCAAGGAGGAGAGGATCTCGTGGGGAGAAGGAGTTCTTGAAGCTTCTTCCTCGTTCTTGGAGTTTTAAGCCCTAGAAGACAAATCGAGTCAAAGGTAAGCATTCTCACAAGCATAAACCATGAAACTTTTTTGTAGATCGTCTCTATCAGGAACGAAACCCTCAAGTTTCATAATTTTCCATCGAGCATATCTTTAGTTCTTGATTTTTCATGTTCTGCAACTTACATGACCCCGAACCCCTCTTCTTAACTCTTGATCTCCTTGTATACTCAATCCCATGCTACGAAATTTTTATTGTAGGAACTGATGCATGTTAGGCATCTTTTGCCCCTACAAGCCCTAATTCTTGTTGAGCATGTTGCTCGAATTAAATCAATCTTGCTCTCTGTACCATGTTCTTGTTCTGTGTTATATCTCTAATTGCTATTTACTAGAAGTACTCTCATATGTCTAGTTTCATTTTGCCACTGGTTTCATGATTTTTCATCGTGTATACATTTAGTTATGATTTTTTGAACGACTCTGTATCAAAATCTGATATTTCTAGTCCGCAATCCAATGTCTGGTCTGACTCCTATCAGAGTCAGGCGCAGACCACCAGAAAGCGATGGCCCAATATGTCGCCTTCTGAGATCCGATTGCGACAGCATACCCGTCGCATTTAGAAAACGACAGGTAAGCCGTCGCTATCCCTGTGCCTGTCCTGTCGCGACCGTTTCTCGCCACTGTCGCATTTACAAGGCCGTCGCTACAGTACCCATGTCGCGATCTGCCTACCCCTATCGCAATCCTCATTGGCCCATGTTGCGTTCACGCCTTTTTATAGTTATACCCCCAGTAAAAATTTGTTTTAAAAAATGGAGCTACATTGAATGATTTAAAAATACATATTCACAACTTAGTTCTAGCTATGATTTCTCTTACACATGCACACACATGAACCATCCATATGTGGCTGAAATTTGGCAGAAAATATCTCACAATGTATCTGGTAAATTATTGCAATAAAGTATATTAATTGCCCTATTTTTAAAAGGACTTGTATTCGTTTCTTGCGTGGGTTATATACCGTTATCGACGCTCCACTGTTCTAGAATTCCTCTAGAACGTCGAGCACCTGTTTTATATACACACTTTACTTGGCTTGTGGTGAACTCTCCGTCGGATATTCCTTTCGCCGACTAGTGAACCCTTGCACAAGGCCTCCGTAAGTTTCCTCTGATCATGGATTCCCACATGGTCGACGAGCCGGTTGTACCCTAACACCTATGATACCATTTAAGGATCAATATGATCCAAACGGCTATTAGAAGTTCGCTCTTACCTCGAATCACGTCGGACCTCTGGACTTGTGCATAACATGGCCAGTGAGAAGATCGTGAATTCCACCTGACTGCCAATACGACGTGTGGGTGTTGTGCAACTGTTACTATCGCCTGTTTACTCGTCGCATTACGTGCAATATCCACTAGCTCTCATCTGTACTCTACTCGCTCGTCTATTCACATTCACTCTATTATCTCGTCTATTCATCTAGTGCTCTCATCTACTTCTTGGTACTCTATATTGGCCATTGACTGATTGTCTAAAGATAAACAATATAACCAATGCCTGGCAATATATAAAGGGCCCGATCTGGTCCTAGGATGTGCGCCCGAAAGTGCTAGTGCCCATGGGAGTTAAATGATCAGAGTGTTTGGCATTACACTCAAGTGCTATCTATCTCGACTATCTATATGACAATCAAAACACAAAACATGCTATACTCTCTCGATGTCTAGAATGACAAACAAGTGCTATACTCGTCGTGCTATTATTATACTTGTGCTAGTTGTGCTATGGCCATCCTGCTATTCGTGCTATACTCGCTACTTGTGCTATTTTTGGAAACTATACTCAATCTCGTGCTATTGTGCTATCCTGTTACCTATTGTGCTATCTCTTGCTATATTTTGACTCTCTTGTACCTGCTATCTTTAGATACTCTGCCATTAAATGCGTTAATTATTTAAAGCCTGCTTGAGCCTGAGATTTAAGTCCTACTGAGCGTTATCGCTCACCCTACGTTATTTGATGTTGTGTTCTCAGGTGAAACCGAGGATGACACATACACTCACGAAGAAGGGAATGACCAAGAGTGAAGCCAGGAGTACCCTCGAGTCATTATGTTATCTTAGAGTTGTAGTTAGTCGTTTCCTTTTATTGCAATGTACTTGGGCCCTATAGAATGGCTCTGATATTAGTGGTTATAACTAGACAATTGAAAAGTTAGTAATGAGAAAGATTTGCTTTAGTATTATTCAATGTGCAATGGTTTGATGACTAGTATTTGCTCTATACCTTTTTCTTGCAATTGCCTTCGTGCTTCGATATTCCGCGTCGCGGCGTGACACATTAAAAGTCAGATAGACATATGAACATATACTCATCCCCTAGGTAGACAGTGATAGAGCCTTGGTTACTGCGCAGAACCGGGGGAAGTCCTCCCCACCATTACCAGTGGTACTTGTCCACCTCCAGGATTTCTTCCCTTGCCCTCGGGAACATATAACATATTGAACATTTCCATAGGGGCATTACTATGGTCTTGCTCCAGATTTTCTATGGTAGCAGTGTCTTATTGGCCGAATACAAAATCATATACAAATTTCTCCAGATTCAAATGCAACATAACATGCTGCCCAAATCATATACATATATTCAGATCCTGACTGAGACATATTTCTGATTTATCACATGCTGTATTTTCTGAGAATTTCACACAAATTTGTTTAATAAAACACATTATTCATGATGATAACAGACTAAAAATAGTTACAGATGGCATAATTTCACGAAATTTGGTCAGAACGTGTCCCTGTTGTCATGAATCAAACCAGTATTTTTTCATTATTTTCTGACATATACTCTAATTTCTGCAGTAAATATTCATCACATTGAAACCGTTTGTCAACCTAGTTCAATATTTTTACTGAGTGTATATCATAATCATACAATCTACTATTGAAAATCTCACATTTTTTGGAATCCAGAAACTATTTATAAAATTAAAATAGTGCTACTGATTTTTGTATTTCAGTCATGGAAATTACAGAAAACAATCAAATTCTGATTTTAGATCTATCATAGCATGAATATAACCCTAACATGTATTTATACATAAAAATTGTAATTTTTATCACGAACATGCTTTAAGTATAAAATTTCCTCTTAAATATATGCTTAATTACAAAATTAAAAAAATATCCTAAAATCATGGTGACTACAAAAATTAACCCAATTTGTAGTATGGCAAAAAGTTGACTTAACCCTACACATCTCACAAAAAGTCCATTCGAAGTTTGAACACAGAAATATAACTCCAGATGTAAAAAAATGGGTGAAAATGATGGACATAAGAACTTGACGGCAACACTGTTGCCGTTAACTTTAATTGACGGCAAGAGGGTTGACGTTAAGTTCATCCTTGATGGCAGTCAAGGTTGACGTTAACCTGACAGAAAACCAGAACCCTTCCGGAACTCATATAAACCCCAAATTCGACTGTTGTTTTAATTTCTAAAATCATGAAAAATTTGTAAAAAGGTAGAATCTATGGTTGGGAGCCCGATCCCTAGGTTACTTGCCTCAGAAACACCAAAGAATCTACGGATTTAGTCGAAGAAGCCTGCCTTGGCCAACCAAGACGGTCCTCCCTCCGAGGTGAAATCCTCAATCAACATATCTCCAATGACACGAGCACATTGGAGACACCTTCAGCCTTCAAAGGCACACCCTTCCAACTCGCAGATGCTTGGTCTTTGCCTCCATGAAGATCAAATCATCGGATCTCCTTCAACTTTTCTTGAGACTTGGAGAAACTCCCCAAAAACGGGTCTAAGAAGGCTAATCCACCCTTTTTAAAAAGAATTGGCCTCCCATACTCGATCCGTGAGGGTAGGAGACGTAACCCCCAAACGTTTCCTAAAATTTTGCACTTACCATAACTCCACCAGAGCTGGACTGCAAACATTTCGCTGTCTACACTGGAAGAAATTGACGGCAAAGTTATTGTCATCTACACAGAGTTGATGTCAATCGATATGGACATTTACTTGCAGTTGACGGTGAGGGATGTTGTTGTTAACCTACGGTTGACGGCAATCGATTTTGCCGTCAGAAACACAGGTTGACACAACCTTCATCCTACCCATAAACAGAACATTTCTTTCTACAGAATACTAAACTACACACATATATTCAAAGAAATTTTTAAATACATAATAAAATAGTCAACAATTGAAATTAAAATCTAAGAACAAAATTTCAAGGCATCACACTCTCTCCCCCTTAAAATAATCTTCAACCTCAAGGATGTTGTGTATGGAATGAATATATAGAGGGGGGAGGGCGTGAATAGATATTGACCACTTAAAAATTTGGAACTCAAGACTATGAACAAATTAGACAAAGCAATTTAGCCAACGCACATCAAACCACACATTGCATGCGAAATTTTTAAGGTGGTTTGGCTTCAGTGTGGAGACCTACATCCACCCCTCACTAAACCAAGTGAGGCTTCTTTAACAACTCAATTGTGTGAAACACTCACACCACTGCTGATTCACAGCTACTTACAGTCTGCTGATTCACAGCTTCAAGATTGTTTCAATATCACAATCCTTACACATAAAGTGTAGGATCAATCTGTCTACTCCAACTAGAGCAGACAGCCAAATAGATTTGAGTGTAGAAGAAATGGAAAAAATCAAACGAAATATATTTCTGAAGAATTTGCAGAAATGTTTCAAACTCTATGTGTGCAATTCCACTGGAGTTGAGATGTGATTAGATTTCTCTTTGAACTCCTAATTGCATCTTCCTTCGGCTTGATCTCATCTAATTCCTCTCCTGGCCGCAGCTTAAAGGATCAATTGTCTCTAAATTAGTTGAATTCTGATGCTCTGCTTCAATTGATCAACCGTAGGTCTTCGTATGGGAATAAGACACAATCCAGCAACTTTTCCTCTTGATGAGTTGACATCTCAGAAGCCTTCTCTTCTCTCTGAACTCAAGCTCTGCTCTCTTTGTACTTTTTCGCTCACAGATGCTTTGCATTTTTTTTCTATGGGTGTTATCTTCTGCAGAGGACGACGCGGTCCTTTTTGATATGCTTCATGGAATCTTTTTGGGTGGGCCCCTCAACAGAATCCTAAATAATTAGGAGATTCGTTTGCCGCCAAAAAGAGTATCTTCCAGAACCATGTAAGGTGTACTCGAAGTCCCAATCATTGGGCCTCACATCACGTGCCTAGAACATATGTGCTACCAGATACTTTTCATCACTGGAGTATAAGGGTCAGAGAGTCGACACATCTTAAGCATAGTGTCGACGCATGCACATAGAACTTGACTGGATCAGTGAAGATTGTAAGGCCCTCGAATTTTGGTATATATAGTATTGATTATTTTTGTGAATATAATATATTTATTTAACTCTGTGCATATTGTATTTACTTAATTCTATGTATATAGTATATATTTATTGTTGTGCATATATGTTGTTTGATGATTCTTGTGTTTCTGCCGAAATTCTGCTTAACGTCAACATCTCTTGACGTTAAGAGTGAGTCGATGGCCACAAGTGTGCCGTTTACTGTCTGACTGGAAGATATCGACGTCAACATCGATTGACGTTGACTTCTAGTTAACGGCAGTAAGTTGGACGTTTACTTCTCCGTTTACGTCTGGGATTCCAGATCTGAAACGGCTGCGTTTTCTTCGGGTTCTTAATTAGAAAACTCAATCTGAATGGTAGGCAACCCTAATGCTAGGCGCACCCCAACCCTTAAACCTATAAACCTTGTGTTTTCGCCCAGATTAAGACCTTTGGTGGAGAGGAAAACCCAGGGTTTCGTTGTGAGAAAACCAGAGTTTTCTGAGGCTTGATCTGACGATTGGGGAGGTCTTCTGGCAAGCTTCTTCAACTGGGAGATACTCCAAATGTAGAGGAATCATCCCAGACTCCGGAGATCAATTTGCATCAACAAGAAGATCGGATCTGGGAGGGGAATCTCACCTTCTTGGCTTGGTCGAGGAGGTCTTCTTCGACCAAATAATCCTATTAGAGATTTATTTCCAGGCAAGTAACTTAGGGTTTCACTCCATAGACTTGTCCTTTAGGGTTTTAAGATTTTTACGGATTTTTATTTCATGCCTAGACACTCCAAAATCCCATGTTTTCTGTGTTCGGTCTGCACTGTGTGCAGACAAGAGGTTGACGGCAACAGTGTTGCTGCCAAGTTCTTGGGTTGACGGTGGACGATCCTGCCGTTAACTATCCCTGACATCAAGCCCCTTGCCGTCAAGTTCATGTGGGTTTTCTTAATAGTGCTATTAATCTCTGTATTGTGATTTTCGAATGTTTGGAAGTTTGTGCATGCTGTGAAATATGTGGTTGGTTAAGTATGGTCTTTAGGTCATATCATGAGATTCTTTCGAATTTTTTAGTATGTGTTTATTTAATATAAATTCTGTAATGGTGAAATAAGCATGTTTTGACTGTGTTTAATTCTGAATAAATAGTTTCGTTGCATGTTATGTATTCAGAAAATTATCATGATCTTAGAATGACTATTCTAATGTTTTGGGCCTAATAGAACTGACTGTATTACTATCTACCAAGTTTAAATGAATTACCTTGTTAAATTACACGTAACCTCTGTTAAATATTAAAAATAATTGTACTAATCCGAAAATTATGAAAAATTACAGATATTTTCCATGTGCTATATTCACCCTGTGGTTTAAATTTGATATTATTCTGAGCACTGTGCAATTAGTTATTAAATTTTGAAGCTTTTTGTACCATGTTTTAAAAATAGATCTCAATTATGTTTAAAACTATGATTAGCATCATGATTATGTTCTGTCAATTACTGTTTATGGTTAATCTGAGAAACTAAAAGTGATAAGTAATTGTTTCATGAATTATGTGTGCATGTGCATGGAAAGTGAGAGAACATGTGGCATGTGTGTGTGAAAAGTGTTAATGTGCAAAGATAAAACTTGTGCCAATAAGACACTACCACCATAGATTGCGTGGAGCTGTACTGTAGTAGTGCCCCTACAAGAAAGCTCAAATGTGCTACGTAATACCCGGGGCAACGGGTCGTGTGAAATACTGGAGGTGGACAAGTTCCACTGGTAATGGTGGGGTGGGCTTTCCCGGTAGGATCGAATAGGTGGATGGATCAGATCTAGAGGGGGGGAGTTGAATAGATCTAACACCAATTAATGCGGAAGCTTAAGCAATTCAAAATTACTTCGAATCAGAGATCAATTCAGACAAGGAACTTACTAATCTGAAGTGTGGATGTGTAAATTGTGTGAATAGAGTGTGTGAAGGAATTGTACAAGTAGAGAGAGCGAAATCCTAGGCAAGCAACTAGCGCAGACAAGCAGATCAAACCATTGCATAAAGGATTTTTAGGTGGTTCGGAAATCACAACAGTGATTCCTACATCCACCCCTCACATAGTAAGGCTTCACTACTCAAAAGAGTACAACTCACACCGGAGCACGACGCTCCAAACACCCTTGAGCTCGACGGCTCAAACACACAACTTGGAGCACAATGACTCCAAAAAATGAGCACACCGGCTCAAACCACAAAAGGAGCATGAAGACTCCAAATTGAGCACGACGGCTCAAACCACAAAAAGCTAGATCAAACACAAAAGAAATCAAAACCTCTAGCAATGATCTGATTGACAGACTTAATCGTACATAGAAATCTACACAGAACTTCATGCATAGATCTCACAAACGAAAGGGAGAAGAACAATTATGTAGATTGGATGTTCCTTGGTGAAAAGGTCTTGCAGAAGCTCGAATTGAAGAGACTTGAAAGAATTCAATGAAGATCCCCTTCAATTTCCGATGCTCTGCTCTACTCCACTAGCATTTGAATTGCCAGAAATTCTTCTTCCGCTGCTGCTCTTCAGTTGGATCTGCTCCCTTTCTCAGCACATCAAACTTCTCTTCAGAGATTGGCCTTGATTCCCATGTACTTCCTCTTGAAAGGATGGTCTGCAGCTTCTGGAGATGGAGCAAGATCTGGAAAAACCCCTTTTGCTGCCAAAAAGCTTCTTCTGGAAATGGTATGGGCTTGGTTGCCTTTGGGGTACAAGGATCATGGGTATTTATAGCCCCATATGTCCAGGAGGTGCCTTGGGGTGCGTGGGCATGGAAATCTATGTCATATCCCTCAATTCCTAAGCAGCCACATGTCCAGAAAAATTCTCATTTTTTAGCTTCAGTCGAAGTGTGTCGACACACAGGCAGACTGTGTCGACACCACTAGCTACAGGACTCAGAACTGGCTTCTGGGAGGGACAGTGAGTGTCGACACAAGGACAGACTGTGTCGACACCACTAGCAGACTGTGTCGACACACAGGCATACTGTGTTGACACCACTGGCAAACTGTGTCGACACACAGGCAGACTGTGTCGACACCACTGTGACAAAATTATGTAAACCTGAAAATATGAAGTGTGAACCATTAACATAAGTCATTATCATCAATATATGAAATATTAACATGTCATTTAGTCATCATTTTAATATGTACAAAATGTACAAAATGTCATCATCAAAATTAAATTATGAGTGATGTCAAATAGTCATGATTAAAATCATCATTAAAAGGTTTCAAATACACACTCAACACAACATTCTCCCCCTTTTTGATGATGACAAAATAAATGTAATTTTCTTCCATGTCTGCAATTTCTCCCTCTTAAGTCTTTGCAATTTCTCCCCCTTTTTTGACAACATCAAAAAAATATTCATGAAAGAGAACAAAGAATGGTAGGAGATCAAGAAATTCAGTTGTGGAAATGAAGGTTCAGGAATGATCAAAATAAGTGAGGCAAAGTGATATTGACATATAAGAGAAGATATTGTGTGTTTGGTATTGTGCAAAAAAGTTTAATCTTAAAGACACACTCAACACAAGGTATAGCAAGATATAATGATCCGAATGTAGTTAAAATAATGATGCAAATGTGAAGTAAAGTTATCTATATGAGTGAGCAGAAATATTTAACAAGAATGTTAGGAGCTTTAATTTTAACACAATGTAGAATAATAGGTCTAAACTCAGTATACATGAACTTTATTAAGGTCTTAAGCTTTTCCATCCTGTCAAGTTGATTTTCATTCATTTTGAACTGGGAAAGAATACAAGAATAAATTAGTTAAATCTCACTTTTCAGTGCAAGAGATCACATTGATCAGATGCAAGACCTCTTGATTACTCAGTGGTTTAACTTTCATTATCTTATACAGAGTTGAAAACTTTGATTTCCACTTTTTGACGCGAAACAAATCATTTTTTAGGTGAAATGGCCCGGTTACTCAGTGGTTCAAGAATTTACATTGCTCTGTTTGTATCTTTCCAGATTGTTGATCATTTTCTTTTGATGTTTTACAGGAATATGTTTGCTTTGACCAGAAAAGTGATGACTATGAATTTAGAAAAATTATTCTTAACATGTGGTAAAAATGGAGCTTAAACATGCATATGTTAAATAGTAAAGCCACTCATGTGCCTACAAGTGTTTTGCAAGTCATTTTAAAGATATTCAGTATTAAGATTGCTTAACCTAATGAATCTTTGAAATTAAACTAAATGCACAAGGTGTTTAGTTTCAATGTCTTAATTCTCTCATAATAAAATAGCACAAGGACTCAAAAATTCTGATGAGTTTGGGGTTCAAGATAGACAAGTAAGGTAAAGGAATGTGATAATGACTCCCCCTTTCTTGTATCTCCCCCTCACAAGCTGAACATGAAGATTATTGAAGAAATAGCAATGGAATGAAGTGAAAATAGAATGAACAAGAATGTTTTATTAAAAGACAGAGACTCCCCCTCAACAATTGCATACAAGGCTCTTGATACTTGGCGGAGACATATACTCACGCATAATGAAAGTGTCTAGACAAGCCTGACTTGTCTTTCTTCAAATCACCATTTGATATACGAAGAATGCCAATACAATGTGAGAGTGAGGAAATTATTTACAAGAACAAGAAGACTTTTATTTGAAAAAAGAGATAGAAGATATCAAGAATGTGGAAATTTGCACAAACCAAGCTCTCTTCTTAAAGATGAGAATTTATTTTCTGCAAGATGCTTAGTGAAAATATCTGCAATTTGTTTTTCAGTTTCAATGAAGTGAAGTTCAAAAGATTTCTTAGCGACCTCATCCATTTATTGCATTCAGAAAAGATGATCTAGTTCTAACTCTATCATGCACATTACCAACTACATTCTCAATTGGATGATCTCTTAAAAATCTGTTTTCAAGAATTACCTCTTGGGATGCATTCAGTTCTCGAACAATATTACATGAACCACTTGTGGTAGGTGATTGATTGTCCAGATTTTCAAATGGTTCTTCATTCTCTTCAATAGTTGGTGAAGATTCGACAATGATGTCAACTTCTTCATTATTTTGAGGAACCCTGCAAGATGTAGAGTCATCAGTTTCATATGAGTTTTCATCAAAAACTACATGTGGAGATTCTTCCACAGTTTTATTTTTTAGAATGTAAACTCTATAAGCTCTAGAAATTTTTGAATAGCCAAGAAAAATGGCTTCATGACTTTTGGCATCAAATTTATCAAGATTTTCTTTATTATTGTTATGTACAAAACACTTGCAACCAAAGATTTTAAAATAAGACAGAGTTGGCTTTTTATTTTTCAAAAGTTCATAGGGGGTTTTTCTGATTTTTGGTCTAACCAATGCTCTGTTCAAGATGTGATTTGCTATGTTCATAGCTTCAGCCCAGAAGGATTTGGGTAATTTACTTTCCAAGAGCATGGATGTAGCCATTTCCACCAGAGTTCTATTCTTCCTTTCCACAACTCCATTTTGTTCTGGAGTTCTTGGAGAAGAGAATCTGTGGAAAATGTTTAGTTCAGTACACAAATCAGAAAAAGCCTTATTCTCAAATTCTCCCCCATGATCAGTAAAAATGGATTTGATTTTATATGAAAAATCCATTAAGGCAGTGGTGCAGAAATTCCTGAATTCCAAACAAGTATCACTTTTGTGGGATATAAAGATGACCCAAGTGTATCTAGTAAAATCATCAATGATGACAAATCCATATCTTTTACCACTAAGACTAAGAATTCTTGTTGACCCAAAAAGGTCCATATGAAGTAATTCTAGTGGCTTAGAAGTGAGTACATCATTGAAAATTTTAAAAGATTTTCTGGTTTGTTTTCCTTTAGCACATATCCCATAAAGTTGATTTTCAATATTTGGGAAAGATTCAGGAAGTCATTTAACCAGATTTAGCCTTAAGAGTTTATTTATTGTGCTGAAACATGCACGACCAAGTCTTTTGTGCCATATCCATGCAATTTTATTTTTATTTGCCACCAAACAAATGTTTTCAGCAATATTTTTATCAAGATTGATCATGTAAACATTATTTTCTCTTTTACCAAAGAATTTTATTTTTTCAATTGAAGAATCAATTATTTTACATAAATCAGATTCAAAAACAACCTTATGACCTTTGTCACACAATTGGCTTATACTCAAAAGATTGTAGTCTAAACCATCAACTAACAGAACATTTTCAATTGAGTTTGAGGAGGATTTACCAACCTTTCCAGATCCAATGATTTTTCTTTTATTTTTACCTCCAAATGTGACAGATCCTCCTTCCTTCTCAATCAGAAATGAAAATTTTGTTCTGTCTCCTGTGATGTGTCGTGAACACCCACTATCAAGAAACTGCACATTAGAGCTGGGTGCACGACCTTCTTGCATAAATCAGATCAGAGAAGAAAAGATTTTGGTACCCAAACATTGTTGGGACCATCAGTTTGTTTGAGCAAAAACAATAAGTCTTTTCTGATCCACATTTGAGTTGTTTTTAGTTTTTGTTTTGTTTCAGCAATGATTTCCCTTTTAAACATTTTAACATTCTGATTTGGAATAAAAACACCAGTGTTCATCCTTTCATAAACATGGAAATTTTGCATTTTGGCATGATTATTCATGTATGGAAATCCAAACCAAGAATTCTGTTGATATCTTAGAAATTTTGGATAAAAAGATTGTGAATGGTACCAATGAGGATTATGATACCATTGATTCCAAGAATTGATCCAATTAGATTGATGTGATGTCCTGGATCTCCAATAACCATCATGAAGGTTTGTTTTAGTGTTTTTATAACTTTTTAGATTTTTGTTTGAATTTTTGTTTAACTGGTTATTGTTTTTCAGAATTGGACAGGTCGACCTATGTTGGGCTAGTGTCGACTCAGCGGCCACAATTTTCAACTTGTGGTTGACAGGTGTCGACCTATCATAAATGTGTGTCGACCTATTTTGTTTCTTTTGATTAGAAACATTCTTTTCACTTTGGTTTTTGATTATTTCAGATGTTTTCTTTGACACTTGTTTATTTTTGTTTTATGGACTAGTGCTTTTGACAAATTTTATCAAAGGAATTTTGAAGATTTTTTTTCTTTTCACCAGATTTATTGTTCAATGATTTTTCTGTGGTGAATCCTAATCCATATTTTTTCTGCATTCATTCTAAGTCCTAACAATGCATCAAGATTTTTTTTCCCATTTGTGAAATTTTTTATCCCTTCTTCCTTTTCACCCAACAATTTCTTAAGTTTCTGAATTTCATCAATAGCTTGTTGCTTTTCTTTTTGTTGCAATTCCATTCTTTCAGAAAGCTTTTCAAAATCATTGTTGGCCTTTTGAGATGTAATTTTAAATTCATCAATTTCATTCAGAAGGTCTTCCTTTTCTTCATTAAGTTCAGATATTTCATTTTCCAGTTCAGAAATTCTTCTATTTAAGGAAGTATCATGCATGAAATTTTCAATTTTATTTTTTAGATGTTTATTTTCTTTTCTTATTTCAGAATATTTTTCAACCAACTCAGCATATGCATCTTGCCAATCTTCAATAGTATAATGTTCAAAAGAAGAACTTACTTTTCCATCACTGCTATTGGCCATAAAGCATAACTCCTCATTTACAGAACTTGAGGAGTTCTCTTCTTCATCTTCACTTTGTTCTTCATCTGACCAAGTTGCTATCATAGTTTTTGGCTTCTTCAATTTGTTGTTCTTCTTGTATTTGTCCTTTTTCATCTCAGGACTCTCACCCTTCATGTGTCCTGCCTTGTTGCACCTGTAGCAAATAATACCTTCATCAGTTTTTTTATTTCTACCAGCATTAAAATGTGAAGAAGAAGCATTCCTTTTACCAGAGGAATATTTTTTCTTTCCATTGAATTTTCCTCTTCTTGATTTTAAAATTTTTCCAAATTGCCTAGTCATGAGGGCAAGTTCATCCTCATTGGACTCAAACTCATCAGAACTTGATTTTTCTTGATTTTTCTCTTTGTTTCTTGATGAAGCCTTAAGTGCTACTGGTCTAGTTTTAAGCTTATGTTCTTCACTTCTTTTCAGATTTATTTCATAAGTCATTAAAGATCCTATGACTTCATCCAAAGAAATTTTGGATAAATCCTTAGAATCTTCAATCACTGTAGCCTTTGTGTGCCAAATAGATGATAGAGAACGCAAAGTTTTTCTTACCAGATCAGCATCAGTGTATTCCTTACCTAGTGCCTTCAGTCCACTGACAATTGTCATAAACCTAGCAAACATTTTAGAAATTGATTCATCAGATTTCATCATAAACAATTCATATTCAGAAACAAGTATGTTTGCTTTGGTTTCCCTAACTTGAGATGTTCCTTCATAGATTAATTCAAGTATATCCCACATTTCTTTAGTAGATTTACACAGGGATATTCTTGAATATTCTTTAGAGTGAAGAGCACACTGAAGCATATTCATGGCACTGTAATTAAGAGTAGCTTTCCTAATCTGCTCTCTAGTCCAATTCTCCTCGTCTCCTTGATTTTCATAAGGACCCACTTAATCAACTATCCTCCAGATTACATAGTTTTTGAGCCCTAAGAAAAACTTGCATGCGATTTTTCCAATAAGAGTAATCAGACCCATTAAAAAATGGTGGTCTATTAATGGAATGGCCCTCAGCTACAAATCCTCGAGAATTCATCAATCACAATGAGAGACAATCAAAGAGCAAGCGAACAGTTCAAGAAATTAACACAGAGATCAAACACAAGCAATCAAATCAGATCAGAAACAGATATTAACCCCCTCTGATACCAATTGTAGGATCGAATAGGTGGATGGATCAGATCTAGAAGGGGGGATTGAATAGATCTAACACCAATTAATGCGGAAGCTTAAGCAAATCAAAATTACTTCGAATCAGAGCTCAATTCAGACAAACAATTTACTGATCTGAAGTATGGATGTGTAAATTATGTAAATAGAGTGTGTGAAGGAATTGTACAAGTAGAGAGAGCAAAATCCTAGGCAAGCATCTAGCACAGACAAGCAGATCAAACCATTGCACAAAGGATTTTTAGGTGGTTCAGTAATCACACCAGTGATTCCTACATCCACCCCTCACACAGTGAGGCTTCACTACTCAAAAGAGTACAACTCACACCGGAGCACAACGACTCCAAACACCCTTGAGCTCGACGGCTCAAACACACAACCTGGAGCACAATGTCTCCAAAAACTAAGCACACCGGCTCAAACCACAACAGGAGCACGACGACTCCAAATTGAGCACGACGGCTCATACAACAAAAGGCTAGATCAAACACAAAAGAAATCAGATCCTCTAGCAATGATCTGATTTACAGACTCAATCGTACATAAAAATCTGCAAAGAACTTCATGCACAGATCTCACAGACGAAAGTGAGAACAATCCAAGAAATGGGTAAAATAGATGCAGATTGGATGTTCCTTGGTGAAGAGGTCTTGCAGAAGCTCGAATTGAAGAGACTTGAAAGAATGCAATGAAGATCCCCTTCAATTTGCGATGCATTGCTCCACTGGCATCTGAATTGCCAGAAATTCTTCTTCTGCTGCTGTTCTTTAATTGGATCTGCTCCCTTTCTCAACACATCAAACTTCTCTCCAGAGATTGGCCTTGATTCCTACGTCCTTCCTCTTGAAAGGATGGTCTGCAGCTTCTGGAGATGGAGCAAGATCTGGAAAAATCCCTTTTGCCGCCAAAAAGCTTCTTCTGGAAATGGTATGAGCTTGGTTGCCTTTGGGGTACGAGGATCATGGGTATTTATAGCCCCATATGTCCATGAGGTGCCTTGGGGTGCGTGGGCATGGAAATCTAGGTCATATCCCTCAATTCCTAAGCAGCTACGTGTCCAGAAAAATTCATGTTTTTAAGCTTCAGTCGAAGTGTGTCAACACACAGGCAGACTGTGTCGACACCACTAGCTACAGGCCTCAGAACTGGCTTCTGGGAGGGACAGTGAGTGTCGACAAACAGGTAGACTGTGTCGACACCACTAGCAAACTGTGTCGACACACAGGCAGACTGTGTCGACTCCACTCGCAGACTGTGTCGACACACAGGCAGACTGTGTAGACACCACTGTGACAAAGTTATGTAAACCTGAAAATATGAAGTGTGAACCATTAACATAAGTCATTATCATCAACATATGAAATATTAACATGTCATTTAGTCATCATTTTAATATGTACAAAATGTACAAAATGTCATCATCAAAATCAAATTATGAGTGATGTCAAATAGTCATGATTAAAATCATCATTAAAAGGTTTCAAATACACACTCAACACAACATCCCCTGGTTCTGCGTAGTAACCAAGACTTGGTCAATTTGCCTGGTGATTAAGTACGTGTATGTGTTATGTGATCTCTCTAGTGGTGGTTTGGGTTGTGTCTTGGCAATGTGTAAAAGTGGATATGTGTATAATGTGTAAAGTGACATGTGAACGTGGCACGTGGTAAGTTCAAGTGATGTGACATGTGATACGTGAATGTGCAAAGTTAAAACTATGTGAAAACCATGTGAAATCATGTGTAAGTGTAAGTGAATGTTAATATGATAGTATGTTCATGTCAAAGCCAAGGTAAAAGTACATATGTTCATGTCATGAGAAAATGATGCATGTGTTAATGTGATTTATGTTAATTGTGATATCATGTTTAGTACCATGTATAGGTGTATGTAAAATATGTCCATGAGTTAGAACTACTTGATAAGCATGTGTTTAGTATCATGTTAAAAATTTGAATATAAGCCATGTGTTAGTAAGAATTGCAAGTATGTGTTAGTATGAATGCTCTCATGTTAGTAATACCATGTTATAGTTAACAATGTTTAGAATTCTTGTTACATGTGATAGTATAGTTGTCAATAGATTTCATGTTTTATTATCCATGTTGTAGTATGAGCATGTGTTAGTTTAATTGTAAATTGCAAATAGTTAATGACCATGTGATAGCTAGTAAAGTGTTAAATTGTTAGAAAGCATGTGTGGTAAGTACATGGTTTGAACTTTTAAGTTGCTTGCTGAGTCTATTGTGTAGACTCACCATTGCTAAACATTTCAGGAGATTTAGAAGCCGAGGAGTTAGCAAGATCCGACGAGGAGCATGAAGAGTAGATTGAAGATTTGAGTTAATTCTTAGTATGTGATGTAATTGTAATTTGAACTTTGGTTATTTGTACTTGGAAATTGGCTATATGTTTAGTGGATGTATGTTATGTGATTTTTTCTTGGACAATATAGGCAGTGGTATGTGGATTATACGTTGATGAAATAAGAGTTATTTAATTTCTGCTGCAATATTCCTTTCTATTTGTGTATATCTCAGCCCATGTTACTATCGTTGGGGTTTTCTCCCCTGTAGCGACTTGCTGTCATCCGATGTGGGTTGGTATAACTGTACCGGGTGGAAGTGGGTCGTTACAGAGATGGCATCAGAGCTACAGGCTTGAGATTATACATGGATAGCCATCAACTTGATTCACATCTCAAAGTCTTTGTAGTGGATAGCGAGATCCATGGAATAACTAAGATAGGACTAGAAAATTGATAAGATGAATGCATGATAATATGCTAGGTGTAGTAATAAATGGAGCTTGACTTGGTGTTTATTTTGTAGGCTATGGCAGGAAGGACTCGTCGTTCAAGCATACCTATCCAAGATGAGGAGCCAAGGAGGACTGCAAGTAAGCAGTAGAGAGTACCAGCAACTCAATGATCACCTACGCCACCCCCGCCACCGTTGGTCGACTATGGCACGTTCATGCAAGGGCTCGTACAAGTGATGCAAACTCAAGCGCAGACGCAGGCAGCTCTTCAGACGCAGCTTCAGGCTTAGGTTCCGGCACCAGCTCAGTAGGACCGTGGTGTAGGAGGAGTGTCAGTCATGGAGAGGTTCAAGCGGATGGCTCCGCCTTCTTTTAAGGGGGAGAGTCAGCCATTAATTACATAAAGTTGGCATAGAGAAATCTAGAAGATATTTAGAGCTATCAGGTGTGCAGAGTATGACAAGGTCAACTTGGCGATGTACATGCTTCAGGAGCGAGCAGATGTGTGGTGGTCTTCCGTTCTTCACACCTAGTTTGAGGGTTTGGAGCTAGAGGTGACTTGGGGAGAGTTCGTGAGGTTGTTCGAGGCTAAGTTTGTTCCCGAGCACATCCAGGACAAGATGGAGCAGGAGTTCTTGGCATTGACTCAAGGTTCTATGTCAGTCTTAGAGTATGAGGCCAGATTTGCAAGGTTGTCGAGGTTCGCACCGCACATAGTTGCTGACGAGAGGAGCAAGGTAAAGAACTTTGTGATGGGGCTCAGACCATCATTGAGAGCTAGACTTGTAGCATTCGACCATAGGACTATGGATGTTGCTCTTAGCGCAGCTTGTAGGCAGGAGAGTGAGATGGAATTGTACCAGGAGGAGAAGAAGGCTCAGATGAAGAGGTTACTAGAACTGTTTCAACGGCAGAACAAGAAGATGAAGAGGCTCGTGGAAGATCAGCAGCTAGCAAAGTCAGTAGTTCCTGCAGGCAACGAGAAGCCCGAGTGTGTGCACTGCGGAGAGCGTCATGGCGAAGACTTGTGTTGGACAAAGGCAGGAAGATATCTCAAGTGTGGCAGCCCAGATCATCGGATTAGAGTGTGTCTGATGCTGAAGATGTTTGTTCCACGAGATGTTCCCGCAACAGCAACAATGAAGCCAGCAGCAAGACCACAAGCACCGGCCAAAGTGTATGTGTTAGCTCGAGATGACGCCAACAACGTCAGCACAGGTACTTGACTCGATCTTCGAGGACGAAGATCTTTTAAGGGGGAGAGGGTGTAAGGTCCTCGAATTTTGGTACATATAGTATTGATTATTTCTGTGCATATAATATATTTATTTAACTCTATGTAAATTGTATTTATTTAATTCTGTTTATATAGTATATATTTATTGCTGTGCACATATGTTGTTTGATGATTTTTGTGTTTCTGCCGAAATTCTACTTAATGTCAACATCTCTTGACGTTAAGAGTGAGTCGACGGCAACAAGTGTGTCATTTACTATCTGACTGGAAGATATCGACGTCAACATCGATTGACGTTGACTTTTGGTTAACGGCAGTAAGTTGGACGTTTACTTCTCTGTTTATGTCTGCGATTCCAGATCTGAAACGGGTGCGTTTTCTCCGGGTTCTTCATTAAGAAACCCAATCCGAACAGTAGGCAACCCTAATGCTAGGCGCACCCCAACCCTTAAACCTACAAAACCTAGTGTTTTCACCCAGATTAAGACCTTCGGTTGAGAGGAAAACCTAGGGCTTCGTTGTGAGAAGACCAGAGTTTTCCAAGGCTTGACCCGGCGATTAGGGAGGTCTTCTAGCGAGCTTCTTCGACTGGGAGATACTCCAAGTGTAGAGGAATCATCCCCGACTCCGGAGATCAATCTGCATCAGCAAGAAGACCGGATCTGGGAAGGGAATATCACCTTCTTGGCTTGGCCGAGGAGGGCTTCTTCGAATAAATAATCCCATTAGAGATTTATTTCCAGGCATGTAACTTAGGGTTTCACTCCATAGACTTGTCTTTTAGGGTTTTAAGATTTTTATGGATTTTTATTTCATGCCTGGACCCTCCAAAATCCCATGTTTTCTGTGTTCGATCTGCACTATGTGCAGACAGGAGGTTGACTGCAATAGTGTTGCCGCCAAGTTCTTGGGTTGACGGCGGATGATCCTACCGTTAACTATCCCTGACGGCAAGCCCCTTGCCACCAAGTTCATGTGGGTTTTCTGAATAGTGCTATTAATCTATTTATTGTGATTTTTGAATGTTTGGAAGTCTGTGCATGCTGTTAAAATTGTTGTTGGTCAAGTATGGTCTTTAGGTCATATCATGAGATTCTATCGAATTTTTTAGCATGTATTTATTTAATATAAATTCTGTAATGGTGAAATAAGCATGTTTTGACTGTGTTTAATTCTAAATAAATAGTTTCGTTGCATGTTATGCATTCAAAAAATTATCATGATTTTAGAATGACTGTTCTCATGTTTTGAGCCTAATAGAACCTACTGTGTTACTGTCTACCATGTTTAAATGAATTACTTTGTTAAATTACATGTAATCTCTGTTAAATATTAAAAATACTTGTGCTGATCCAAAAATTATGAAAAATTACAGATATGTTCCATGTGCTGTATTCACCATGTGGTTAAAATTGATATTATTTTGAGTACTGTGCAATTAGTTAATAAATTCTGAAGCTTTCAGTACCATGTTTTAAAAATAGATCTCAATTATGTTTAAAAATGTGATTAGCATCATGATTACGTTCTGTCAATTACTGTTTATGGTTAATCTGAGAAATTGAAAGTGATAAGTAATTGTTTAATGAATTACGTGTGCATGTGCATGGAAAGTGAGAGAACATGTGGCATGTGTGTGTGAAAAGTGTTAATGTGCAAAGATAAAACTTCTGCCTATAAGACACTGCCAACATAGATTGCGTGGAGTTGTACTGTAGTAGTGCCCCTACAGAAAAGCTTAAATGTGTTACATGATTCCCGGGGCAACGGGTCATGTGAAATCCTGGAGGTGGACAAGTTCCACTGGTAATGGTGAGGAGGGCTTCCCCCGATTCTGCGCAGTAACCAAGACTTGGTCACTTTGCCTGGTGATTAAGTACGTGTATGTGTTATGTGATCTCTCTAGTGGTGGTTTGGGTTGTGTCTTGGCAATGTGTAAAAGTGGATATGTGTATAATGTTTAAAGTGACATGTGAACATGGCACGTGGTAAGTGAAAGTGATGTGACTTGTGATACGTGAATGTGCAAAGTGAAAACTATGTAAAATCATGTGTAAGTGTAAGTGAATGTTAATATGAGAGTATGTGCATGTCAAAGCCAAGGTTAAAGTACATATGTTCATGTCATGAGAAAATGATGCATGTGTTAATGTGATTTATGTTAATTGTGATATCATGTTTAGTACCATGTATAGAGGTATGTAAAATATGTCCATGAGTTAGAACTACTTGATAAGCATGTGTTTAGTATCATGTTAAAAATTTGAATATAAGCCATGTGTTAGTAAGAATTGCAAGTATGTGTTACTATGAATACTCTCATGTTAGTAATACCATGTTATAATTAACAATGTTTAGAATTCTTGTTACATGTGATAGTATAGTTGTCAATAGATTTCATGTTTTATTATCCATGTTGTAGTATGAGCATGTGTTAGTTTAATTGTAAATTGCAAATAGTTAATGATCATGTGATAGTTGGTAAAGTGTTAAATTGTTAGAAAGCATGTGTGGTAAGTACATGGTTTGAACTTTTAAGTTGCTTGCTGAGTCTATTGTGTAAACTCACCATTGCTAAACAATTTAGGAGATTTAGAAGCCGAGGAGTTAGCAAGATCCGACGAGGAGCATGAAGAGTAGATTGAAGATTTGAGTTAATTCTTAGTATGTGATGTAATTGTAATTTGAACTTTGGTTATTTGTACTTGGAAATTGGCTATATGTTTAGTGGATGTATGTTATGTTATTTTTTTCTTGGACTATATAGATAGTGGTATGTGGATTATAAGTTGATGGAATAAGAGTTATTTAATTTCTGCTGCAATATTCCTTTCTATTTGTGTATATCTCAGCCCATGTGACTATCGTTGGGGTTTTCTCCCCTGTAGCGACTTGCTGTCATCCGATGTGGGTTGGTATAACTGTACCGGGTGGAAGTGCTTCAGTAGAGTCGACTCTATGCCCTTATGAGTCGACCTCATCCAAGTGACTGTAGTTGTGACTGACTATCCATGATGTAGACTTGACCTTGTAGCATCTTAGTGTCGACCTCACATGATGGTAGAGTCGACCTAACCTTCATCTAGACTTGACCTGGTAGACT
This sequence comes from Colocasia esculenta, assembly GCA_014218235.1. Lineage (NCBI taxonomy): Eukaryota > Viridiplantae > Streptophyta > Magnoliopsida > Alismatales > Araceae > Colocasia > Colocasia esculenta. The sequence continues at coordinate 80,990,791 of CM024753.1, forward strand.
GGTAGAGTTGATCTGATCCTCATCTTGAGTCGACCTGGAGCAAAACTTTTCTTCAAGCACTAACAGGAAACTTGATTAGTGTCGATCTGATGCTCATCTGGAGTCAACCTTATGAAATTCCTTTCCTTCAGTGCTAGCCAGAAAACCAAATAGCGTCAACCTGTTCTACAAGTAGTGTCGACCTTATGTGATACTTTGAACTTCTGCGCTGTTGGAAATCCATCAAGCGTCGACCTAACCTTTGAATATAGTCGACTCATGTGCATCACCGAACTTCAGTAACTCACTCATTGATTCATGTGTGTCGACCTATGAAGCACCCACAGTCAACACACAAAAGAGAACTTTTGACTTTATGAAATTTCCTGTGATACAAAAGACTTGTGTTGGATATTTATGACATTTTGCTTGATTTGTGACATCATCAAAACCAGGGACACAACAATCTTCCCCTTTTTTATGATGGCAACAATAATTCATAGATGTTTTGATTGTTGGATGAATTTCATGAATAATCAGGTCAACATACAAGCACAATCTATCCACACAAGCAATCCACACAAGTGTCCACACCACAAAATTTCACACAAACACTTTGATGATTTCATTGCTGATAAACATGTTATAAGCAGAAATAGAAAAAATACATCAAAACATCAAAGTACATCACAACAAAGTCGAAAGTCTATGATTTCTCTCCCCCTTTGACATAATCAAAACAAGAGAATCCCTGAGGGGAAGGAGGTGATGTAGGTAACTGTCAAATGATTCTGCTCTCAATCCTTGCCAATTGGATTTCTAAATCATCATAATTTTCCCAAAGATAGATCTGAATAGCATTAAGCCTTGTGTATAGAAAGCTCTGCATTTCATCCAGCTTGGTATAGACTACAACTGGAATGTGATTATCCCTATGTGGCATAGGAGGTGCAGCAGTAGAAGATGTTGCATGATGGCTCTCGGCAGTCTCAGAGTCTCTATGAGGCTTCCAAACTTGTTTAGAATCAAATTTCATGGATTTGATATGATGAGCCATTTCTGCGAATCTAGCTGATTGCTCTTGTCTGTCTATGTTCTCACTGAGCTTCTTTCAATATCTTCTAATATGCTCTCAAATCTCAGGGATTGCTCTTCAACTTTGGCATTTAGCAGGCCAATAGACTCATGTAGTGAAGCAGACTGATCTTGAAGGAACTACAAGAGTTGTGGTGGTACAGGAACTTCAACTGATGAAGTTGAAGGATGAGCTTGCTCAGAAGCAAAAGTATCATGATGAGTGTGATAAGTAGGTGAGAATGGTGGAGGATCCACACCTAGATCATCAAATCTAGGAATGGGAGAGTAAGGTCTAGCAGCAAAAGAAGGTGAAGGTGTAGGAAAGTCTTTAGCCATATGAACTCCTTGATTTTCAACCTCATCCCTCTGCTCATTTTGATCTTGTTGTGGCTGATCCACAGTAATGTCTTCATTTTCATTACCTTGAGAAGCAAGTGGTTCCTTCAGCAACTGAGGTTCCAAGTTCAGTCTCATAAACTTGACAATATGAGCCAGACTGTATATGTTGTACTTTGGAATTTTCATGGTTTTTGTGTTTTCTAGTGGAACATTTGCCTTCTAAAAAATACTGGACAGGTGTGCAACATAAGGCAGACTTTTTCTCAATTGAGGTCTTGTTGCTTCATGAAGCAGTAGACAAAAAAATAGTTGACAAATTGACCTTCTCTCTTCTGATCAAGCAATACATTAAGAACCGTTCAAGACTGGTGATTCTATGCCTTCCTCCTTCTTGAGGGGTCAGTATGGTAGTGCATAAGTGATGTAGCAATCTGTTCGTAGGAGGGAATTTATTGGCATTCAAACTTGACACCCTAGTCTGGACTATATTATTTTTATCATGTGGCAGTCCTATCATTAGGGTGTAGGCCTCATAAACACAAAATGTGTACTCTTGAGGATTGTGGCCTTCATTGGGAATATCCATAAGTTGACCCACAATGTTTGTGGTGAGTACAATTGGTACCCCTCTAACACTAGACTCTAGAGTATATTCCTTGCTCACCAAGTTCCTGTAAAACTCTTGGACTAGAATAGGATAAAAATTCCTATGCTTACTGATAAAACTAGTCCATCCTTGGAATTCTATCATCTCTAGCAACTCCGGAAAGACAATGTTCATACCTTCATCATGTACATCCATTGTTCTTGGATGTAGAATTTGTTTGTTTTCAGCAATAAGATGAACTGTCTCGTGATCCTGTGAGGTTTCATTATCTGATTCATTTCCCCCAAAATTTGACTCAGAAGGGTGATCAGAACTCTATCGTTTTAAACCTATGCTAGCTGCTACTTTCAGTTCTTTTTCACCCTCATCCCTAACTTCTTGAGTACTACCCTCTCCGGAATTATCTGAAATGCTGGCACTAGGATTTTTCGACGATGAATCTTCTTGTCCTGTAGATCTCTGATCATCAGAAGAGTGATCTGAACCCTAGACATTAGGGTTTTCGTCAGGTGAATCTGCGGGATGCTCAGCCAGTGATGCTTGCACACTTTCTTCTTCTCCAAAACTGCTTAGGTACATATTCCGTCTTCTTTTTACCCTTGAAGAAGGTCTTCTCCTTGGTTGAACGAGGATGTGAGAACTATCGACTCGAAAAAGACGGAATAGAGGGCTCCTTCTCCAGAGGTTTTGTACTCTTCCCTTGATCATTTCTTGTCTTGGTGCGTCGTTTAGAAGAAGCAGGTTCAGATTCTTTGCGCTTTCCTCATCAATGGGCTTGCAATTTGGGTGCCATGACAGAAAATCGAGGAATGGAAGAGAAAGGGTTGCAGACGCAGAATGGGGGTTTTGAAGACAGATGAAGAAGAAGATGACAATTATATTCAAAAGATGTCGAACAGGCATTAGAGTTGAGACTATGTAGATACGCGACGCTTCAAGTGTCAACCTACCCTAGGCGAAACATAGACCATCTGGAATAGTGAAAGATATCATGTTCCGAAGAAAGTGATGAACAAGAAGAGTCGAATCTAGCCAGTCAAGTGTCGACTCTATCAAGAAGAATTCAATGAGTTGTTTGGACAATATTTGAGAAATGAGCAATATACCATGATTAATTGTATTTTTGGGTAACCTTGAGAAAGTAAAAAAGTAATTTTGTCTCAAAGTCACATTTGAAATGAATAATACAAAGCCTAAGACTTGGACAAAACAACAAAGCCAAGACTAGAAGGTCAGTTGCAAAATTGACAATCGGATGACCAAAATGTGGAAATTGGTAGACTGATAATGAAGGGACAATCAATTGAAGGACAGCTCAATCGATGGACAATTGATTGTAGAACAAGGGCAATTGATGGACAATCAACTGATGACCAAGCAAAAGTCGAACGACCGATTTGGTACGCTCGGTCGACTGACCTAGCTAGTAGGTCTTGCAGTAGGACAGTCAAAAGGTTGGACGACCGACTTGAAGAAATCGGTTGCATAATTCGCCAGTCGAAGCATGGTAACTTCGGATATTCATGTTGTATCTTCACCAACCAAAGCGCCGGTTGAAGCTGAGACAAAAGTTGGACGATTGACTTAAAGAAATCAGTCAACCGAGCATCCAGTCGATTTGTCAGCCGAAGCCCAGTCGAAGAAAAGTTGAAATTGGACAACCAATCCGATGAATTCGATCGACCGATTACGATGTTTCTCTATACAGACTTTCCTAAACAGAGTTCCATGAAGATCCAACTCTTTCCAAACATACAAGGACTCTTTTGGATTATAAATACAACATGCTCCCATGTTTTGGAAGAAGAGAACATGCCTCCAAGAAGGTTGCTTTATACCCTAGAGTTTAGAGGAGGATCGTGAGGCCCTAGAAAGAACCAATAGATACTCTATTCCTATAGAAGCTTGAAGAACGAGTCTTCATCATCTAGAAGCCTTCCAGACATACCTGAGAGGTGTTTCTTCATCTGAAGGGCGTGCACCTGGTGCTGCTACTTGGAAGACCTCATTCAGAAGCTTTCTACATCGGCCAGTTTTACTCTATACATCGTCAGTCAATGACAACCACAAAGGCCAAACTTATTGAATAGGAGAACTCTACAGCTTACTGTTTAGATTGTTGTCCTCCTGTTCATGTTCTTTTATCTGTTCTTTATTCAACCCTGAACATATTTGTGTGTGTGTGTGTGTTTGGCTGTAAGCACGTCATTGTTTGTTGGTGTGTGGTGCGTACGCGCATACATGCTGGGTTGTCTCGTCTCCAAGAAACGAGGTGGGGCTTGTGTTGTGCCCATAAACAACCGTATGTGTGGGTTTCGTTTGTATCTGGGAAACAAGCCAGTGGAAATCCTCACAAGGGTGTGGGGTAGTGGGCGTAATGCTCTATACATCCTACATGCATGTGTGGTTTGATCCATCTTTTCTATCGCCCTTCTACATGCTAGAATAGTTGGTTTGATAGATTGTGTCTACTCTATTCTGTGTTAAAAGAGGTTTTTATTGGGCGATAACCAATTCACCCCTCCCCTCTTGGTTGTTCATCGCATCCCTGCACATCGAAGACATGCAATCGATTGATGAACAAAGCATTCCAATTGGACAAGAAAGCTTCCAATTGTTGAATACAAACAATCGATTGGTGAACAAGGCATTCCAATTGGAGAACAAAGCTTCCAATTGGTGAAGAAAGGTTTGTTTGTATTTTTTGTTTTGTTTTAATTGTTTTGTTTATTTATTTATTTTTTTCTTATTCTTGTTGTTGTTTTTTTTTTGTTTCTTTCTTTATTATTATTATTTATTTTATTAATTTATTATTATCATTCTTCCCTCTCTTTTTTTTGTTTTATCTTGTGTTTATCAATATCATCATTTAATTTCTATGTCTAATAAAAGTCATTGGTTTGCCTATTAGGGCACCAACACATCCAAGCCCTCAACTCATTTGAGGGGGTCATGCTTGCAGCATAACATCATTCATTTTTTCCTTCCTTTTTTTTTTGTTCCATGATGGAGACAGTATCAACATCAAGGTGCATGCCGGAAGTATCACCACCATGGCGCATTCCCGAGGCATGCCTACGAGGGAACCGGTATACGTCGAGGGCATCAAATGGGATGAGAGGAACTTATGTGAGATCATTGGAGCTTGGAATCCTACTCATGGATTGAGCAAACTCCAAATGTCCCAAATCTGGAAAGGGAAATAAACTCATTCAACATGCTGCAAGTTAAACGAAAACCCAAGTTATAATATGGAGCAACACCATGGGGGGATGAGGCTTAGCTTGAATGCCCATGTTAGATCATTAGGAGCATTAGATCATACCCATTGATTAGATAAACCCTAAGTGTTCAAATCTAAAGAGACTTGAACACCCATCACTTTATAAACAAAAAAAAGCAAGAGAAAGAAAAGCAACGTCTCATGGGTTGGTATATCTAGGGAAGGGAGCTTATGCACAAGAAAAAATGACATACACATAAAAAAGGGGTATGAAGAGCCCATCACATTGCATTGATCACAAGAAATATGTACATAGCATTTAAACACAAAAGAAAAGGGGAGAAGAAGAGACTCATACATCTAAGTACTCTCACCCCCCCAACTCTCATTTTGTTCTCTCTTTTCAAGAAGAAGAAACTAAAGAAGATAGGAAGAAGTAGCAACTGAAGAATCAACAGCCGAAGAAGCCTCTTTTTTTTTTTTGACAAAATCCTCCCACCCCTCAGCTGAAGAAGCGGAATGGGGGAAGAGGAAGGAGAGGGAAACCACAGGAAAAGGAGCCCCTTTCCAACAAATCCCTCCATCCAAAAGGAGAGCCTCTTGCCAACAAAATTCCTCCAACCTCTTAGTCGAAGAAGCCCAAGCCTTATTTAATGTCATGCTCTAAAGCAAAATATTGGAACATGAGGCAGTTGCAATAGAGAGAGTATATGGCATATAATAGACATTAATCCACTAGACAATTGAATAATGCAAAAGCACTATATTCCGTTAATAATCTCCACTAATGTCTATTATATTCACTAATTCAGAGCCATTACTTACGGCCCAATTGACAACGTTACAACTGAATAAAATGTAAAATGCTAAGCTAAGACCTCTAGGATAACGCTGGTACTTCAGAGAGACTCTTGAATCACTCCTGATAGTTCCCTTCCTTGTGAGTGTTGGTTTCATCATTAGACTCACCTGAGAACATATAACAAATAACACAAGATGAGTGATAATGCCCAGTAGGTCTTAAACTCATGGCCAGACATGTTTTAAGTCATTAATGTATTTTAGACTAGAGTAACTAATGATAGAGAGAGTCAAGTAATGTTGAGAGAGTAATAGCACAAATAGCATGGTTCAAATAGCACATGTTTCAAGTATAGCACAAAGAGTAGGATGGCCATAGCAGAAATAGCACAAAATAACATACAATAACACATAGCACAATGAGTCGAGTATAGTATAACACTTTGATTGTCAATAGATAGTCGAGATAGTATAGCACTTGAGTGTAATGTCAAACACTCTGGTCAATTAACCCCCATGGGCACTAGCACTTTTTGGCACAGTTCCCAAGACCAAATTGGGCCCCTTTATATTGTCAGACATTGATTATGTTTATTATCTTTAGACAATCAGTCAGATGACCATAGAGAGTACCAAGAATAGTTGAGAGTAATTGAAGAATAGATGAGAGTATAGAGAGAACGTGAATAGATGAGAAAATAGAGAATAGATGAGTGATATTGGTATATGTAAGCAAAACGAGGTTAAAACAGGCGATAGTAACTACTGTAGATTGTGACATTCAGTACTTGCAGACTGGTTGATGTCACGGTCTAGCTCTCAGATGCGACCATAACACAGTCAGGGGGTCAGACACATTCACAAGAATAACATGGTCCCCATGCAAGACACGTTAAGAGCATGACATACATGTCAGACACGTTCATAAAGACAGTACTATGTCTAGTTGGAACATGCCATACAGATCAAGCATGATCCCTTAGGGTGTATAGGTGTTGATTGTATAGCCAGCTCGTCGACTATAAGGGAATCTATAGCCATAGTAGATTTATGGAGGCCTTGAACAAGGATTCACTAGTCCGGCAAAAGGAATATCCAGCAGAGTGTTTGTCTAAGTCAGAAAAGTGTGGAAATAGTAGTTGCTCTACAATCTAGAGGACTTCTACAATAGCGGAGCGCCGATAACTGTGTTCCAAAGCAATCGCGAGAAAAGAAGACATGTACTTTATTAAATGGAGAAATTTATGTACAAAATTTGAATAATTACCAGATATATTGTGAAACACTTTATAAACATTGCAAGTATGATATGTATGGATTTGTGTGTGTGTCTGTGATAGAAAATCATGGATTTGAGATTAAGAGATCAAGTGCATATCTTTTAGTAGAAATTAAAAGTTCATCGTGATATGGTTTTGGTTACTGCATTTTAGTGATAACAGTGACTTAACAAATATTAAATACAAAGATTTATAGCAGGATTTCATGAAAACTAGGGTTTTTGGACTACTGATCTTAACGCATCCTGGGGGTGCGATGTGTTAGGATCGTGGTCTAGGGGTCCAACGTGATCCTCTTAAGTTATCACGGTCAATTGGGCAACGCGTTATTGTCGTGGCGTATCATACGACCACGACAACGAGGCGTCCCCCATGTCGACCGCGTTCTCGGTGCAAAGAACCCGAGACGACATGTAAATGGGAAAATGCATGGATCTCGATGTTTAAAGCATGAAAAAGCATGGAACGAATTTTAAAATGATGCCAAATACCTTCTAAACATGTCACGCCCCTCCAATTTAGCAGCGGGACAAATCGGAGGAGAACGTGAACAACAAGTATGGTAACGATAATTGTGCATACTTTCGCAAACATCAGAGCATCTAATAAACAATAATTGGAATAAATTCTTTTTTTCATTATAAAATCACTAAGACCATTACAACCACTAATTCAGAGCCACACATAAGGCTCAATGACATCATTACATTGAAAAGAAATCTAAAGCAATAACTACTAGACTCCATTGTACTAGGGCAACTTCATGACTTGACTCTGGGTCACTCATCACTCAGGTCCTGTCCCATTGGTGTGTGTAACGTCATTGTCCGACTTACCTGAGACACAATAACAAATAACGAAGGGTGAGCGATAACGCCCAGCAGGACTTAAATCTCAGGATCAAGCAGGCTTTAAATAATTAATGCATTAAATGGCAGAGTAACTAATGATAGAGCGAGTCATGTAAAGTCGAGAAAGTAATAGCACAAGTAACATGGTTCAGATAGCAGATAAATCAAGTATAGCACGATGATTAAAGTCAAGTCACAATATAAACGATAACAACGTAACAGCATGTAGCGACAATGGCAAGTAATAGCAAGCGACAGGTATAGCAAGGAGAGATAGTAGTTGGTCATGTAAAGAGTAAATTTCACTTTGATTGATTTTCATCAATCGAGATAGTATAGCACTTTTGATTAACTTTTGTCAATTGAAATAGTAATGGCACTTTGGTTATCCGTAGATAGCCGAGAGAGTATAGCACTTTTATTGTCATTAGACAACGAGAGAGTAGAGCACTTTGAATGCGATTAAGTCACAATAGTAGAGCGTATGACAAAATTGCGTGTAACGAGATAGCGTGTATGGTTGCACAATGGTGCACTAGTAGAATACGACAATAGTTACTTCTAGGACAGTAGCCGTTCAGTAACAGTCTGCGATAGCACAGTAATCGCACAGTACGTCTGAACTCTTCAGACTAATAGTATAACAGTTTGTGATAGCACAGTAATATCACAGTACGTCTGAACTCCTCAGACTAAAAGGATAATAGTCAGATGTCTAGCCAATACAGTATAGTCAGAACCGGTGCAATGCAGAACACCGTCAATAGCCCCTGCAGATTTTTTTGGGTGGCTCTCTGCCCCGAGGACTAGATTGGAGCCCCTCGGACACTCTCCGTGCCCTGCACATTATGCATTGGATACAGTAGAGTCACAAGACCCATATTATAGCGCTATACAGTCATGAACAATACAAAACAGTAGGAGCCACACAGCTCAAAGAGTACCAAGAGAGTAGTAGATGAATAAACAGAAGAGACGAGATAGTAGAGTGAACGAGAATAGATGAGCGAGTAGAGTATAGAGGAGATCTTATGGTCATTGCACAAGAAACGTCGAGTAACGAGTGATAGTAACAGTTGCACAACACGCGCACTTGGTGTTGGCAGTCAAGTGGAATACACTACCTTTCCATTGGCCATATTACACATAGGTCCAGAGGTCGGCGTGATTCAAGATAAGAACGAGAGCAAACTAAGGCCGTTTGGATCTTGCTGATCCCTAGAGTGTATCATAGGTGTTAGGGTACAACCGGCTCGTCGACCATGTCGGAATCCATGGACAGAGGAGACTTACGGAGGTCTTGAACAAGGATTCACTAGTCCGGCGGAAGGAATATCCGACGGAGAGTTCGTCCAAGTCAAGGAATGTGTGTATATAGAAACAAGTGTTTGACGTTCTAGAGGAATTCTAGAATAGTGGAGCGTCGGTAATGGTATTCCCAAACAACGTGAGAAACGAAGACAAGTTCATTTAAAATAGAGCAATTTAATGTATATTATTGCAATAAATTAACCAGATACATTATGAGATATTTTGTGCCAAGTCAAGCCATAATTGGATGGTTCAAGTGTGTGTGAGTGTAAGAGAAATCATGGATAGAAAGAAGTTGTGTTATTGCATTTTAAGTCATTCAATATAACTCCATTTTATAACATGTGTTTGTACATGACTGTTGACAGAAAGTATATGAACTTAAGAACAATTAAAAATCATGTAATTATGTTTTAACTTTGATATGGGTTGATAAATGCATGTTAATACTTTCTAGAACCTTATTAGAAGAGATCAAACTCACACATGCAAAGAACGACACAAAACGACGGAAACCAAGATGCATGCCTTTTAGATGGCAAATGCAATCCCATCCCTTCACTTCCTAAGGTCATAACGCATTGATTTTTCATTCAAATCTCACACATGAATATACCAAATTTAAGCCCTTTGAATGAGGAATCCAGAAAAGAAAACGGCTCGTCAATCCGAGGTCTATAAAAAAAGTTATGGCCGATTAAGCGGACACAGGCAGAGCACGACGCATTGCCTGTCGCCTTCTAAAAGTGAACGCGACCATGAACTTGTCGCCTTCTGAAAAAGACCACAAAACGGCCTGATTTTTGGTATGGATTGCGACCATGATGTGGTCGGGTTATGGTTGCGACATGTCGACCGGTCGCTACCTGAAAATGACGTTTGGGTTGCTTTTTCTACCTATTTCCAACTCCGACTTGGATTGGGTTTGACAACTGTGGGTTTGAAAATTCAAAACAAATGCTAGGGTGATCCAAATCGAGTGAAACCACCTTTGTTAGTTAGATTACTGCCAATACTTTGTACAGTAGCAAATAATTGAGAAACAAAGGTCGTTTGACTAGGTAATAAAACGTATTGTGACTGACTACGTGAATCTGACACAGTGTTAATGTTTAGGCTAATACTCTTAGTACGATCAACAAAAATTGGGGAAAATAGTTCCAAATGAAAGTAGACTCATGAGGTAACAAGTTCTCTGTTGAACACTTGGTCTCAAAACGACTCCACAAAGAGGTATGGAACTTGTAACACAAGTCAAGGTTAAACCACAACAGTACATAGTCGAAATCATGCAAGATTTAATTCATGACAAAGGATGGATAAAAATTAGGGCTTTTAGGGGAAAAAGATGCCTAACATATATCAGTAACTCCAGTTAAAATTTAAGAGCACGAGGTTGAGTATACATGGAGATCAAGAATAAAGAAGAAGGGTCGGGTTCATCATATTTGCAGAATTTCAAAAATAGAGATCAAAAGATTGGCTCGATGAGAAAGAGTGAAACAAGAGGGCTTTTGTTCTTGATGTATGGAACAAGCTACAGATGGATTTAATTCAGTTTTGCTCGTGAGAATGCCTACCTTTAGTCGTTTTACTCTTCTAGGGCTAGAACTTGAAGAACAAAGGAAGATGCTTAAGATAGCTTTCTCCCCACGAATTCTCCTCCTCCTTGGCCTTCTCTTTACGTCCAGCAAGGCCTAGCAAAGTTTCAGGACCGGCCATGGAGAGTTAAGAGAGTATTTAAGCTAGTAAGGATTCATATTCCTACTACTACTCAAATTTCTCTTTAATTACGAGATTTCCTAACTCCTTCTTTCCTTCCTTGATTTCCAACTTCTATTTGGGTTAGGTTGAGGTCTAAATTCGTGCTAAACCATATGGGGTAGGTTTAGGAATCCAATTCCATCTCAAATTGCTTATTTAATGCATTGAATGTCTCTTTTCTATTTAAGTAATAATTAAGTTGCGAATTTAGGGAATTTTCCCATTATTCTTCTTTTCAAAATCCTTATTTTGGACCACTAAATTCTAATGAGTCCATTTAACCAAGCCCATTATTTATTGGAATTTATCTTATAGGTTTTTCCCTTTTTAATTAGGGAATAATAGAGTTATGAAATTTATTGCATTTTATTATTTGAATTTATTCATGGGCTATGAGAGGTCCATTGGTCCAAACCCGATAATGGTTATTCATTTCATGATGTTGGAAATCCCTTCGACATGTTCGTTCAATTTATGAGCGTGTTATTTTTCCATGTTAACGGTTTTCCGACTTAGTTTCCTAATTTGGATAATTAGTCACGTTGTGACGTACGTTTGGCCAATTGGATTTTTCGTTACATGAATTCATTCGTGGAACACTTAGGGATAATATTTGGAGTTGATTTACAATTTTTACGAAATTTTTAGATGTGTTCTTGCACATACGATAATGGTACGTATGTTTCTATTATTCCATTTTTATAGAAATTTATTATTTCAAATTTTTAAATATGAAATTTTACGGGTTACTACATCCTCCCCCACTTAACAAGAATTTGGTCCCCAAATTCATATGATATGATACAACTATAGCAATTTATTCTAAATATTTCAATCCATCATCTCCCCCACTTAGGGTTTTGCTATCGTGAAAATAATATGAACTTATCTAAAGGTTTAGTGATGATACCTTGTCCACCTTCATTGATATGATTTATATCCACAAGGGCTTGTAATCGTCCTTGGCGTGAAGTTTGGTTCTTCTTTGTTGGACAATCGATGACTCGATGTTGTTGACTTCCACATCGCAAGCATCTGCCCAATTTCTTCCAACAGTTATCAATTTGATGCCCTGGTTTCTTACAAAATTTACATAATTCCTTCTGCTTCACTTCCCCTTTCATTCTCTTGCTATCTATGGTATTTCTTCCTTTATTATCATTGGAATGAGTAACACGTTCCCTTTTCAACACCTTCTTCCTATGAATCTTTTCAAGAAGTTCCATGGTCTCTTCTACTAATTGAGCTCTCAATACCATGACTGAATATACTTCAATGTCTAGTGGAGCCAATTTTTCCCAGAACACAGGTCTCAACCCTTCTAGGAATCTCTTCGCCTTCATCTTCTTCGTACTCACCAAATGTGGTGTGTACTGTGCTAGTCTTTCAAATTGCACTTCATATTCTGCTCCAGACATCATTCATTGTTTTAAATTGGCGAATTCATTTGCCTTCTTCTCACGAATCATCTCGGAAAAGTATTTGGTGTTGAAGAGTTCTAAAAATTTATCCCACTCTTTGTTGATGTTGGGTAATTGTCGACTGGCAGCTTCCCACCAGGTTCTAGCATTGCGGTCTAACTGGAAGGTTGCCAGAAGGACTTTCTCCTGTTCTGAACATTGTATAACCCTAAAGATCCGTTCCATGGCCTTCACCCAATTTTCAGCTTCATCGGGATCCGGAGTTCCATTAAACCTAGGGGGATTTATTCGTTGAAAGTTCCCATATAAGTCTCCTGCCCCATTTCTTGCTCTTGCTTGAATTACGTTGTTAAGGGCTTGAGTTAACCCCTGTACGGTCCGTTGTAATTCGTGCATTGGTGCATGCACACCAGCCATCTCCTCTAGTTCCTGCGAGCAATAATAATTATTAATTTCCTTCCTAATACTTAGGGTACTTATACATATAGTTAAACTCCTAGCATAACCCCAAGCTTTACCCAATCTATCACATAGGTATGGTGGTTGACTTAGACACGGTTATGGCAGTTCACCTAGAACATCCCTAGACTTAAAATATCCTAATAAGGACATCCTAGTCTCTGATACCAACTGTCACGCCCCTCCAATTTAACAGTGGAACAAATCGGAGGAGAACGTGAACAACGAGTATGGTAACGACAATTGCGCATACTTTTGCAAACATCAGAGCATCTAATAAACAATAATTGGAATAAATTCTTTTTTTCATTATAAAATCACTAAGACCATTACAACCACTAATTCAGAGCCACACATAAGGCTCAATGACATCATTACATTGAAAAGATATCTAAAGCAATAACTACTAGACTCCATTGTACTAGGGCAACTTCATGACTTGACTCCGGGTCACTCATCACTCAGGTCCTGTCCCATTGGTGTGTGTAACGTCATTGCCCGACTTACCTGAGACACAATAACAAATAACGAAGGGTGAGCGATAACGCCCAGTAGGACTTAAATCTCAGGATCAAGCAGACTTTAAATAATTAATGCATTAAATGGCAGAGTAACTAATGATAGAGTGAGTCATGTAAAGTCGAGAAAGTAATAGCACAAGTAACATGGTTCAGATAGCAGATAAATCAAGTATAGCATGATGATTAAAGTCAAGTCACGATAGAAACGTTAATAACGCAACAGCATGTAGCGACAATGGCAAGCAATAGAAAGCGACAGGTATAGCAAGGAGAGATAGTAGTTGGTCATGTAAAGAGTAAATTTCACTTTGATTGATTTTCATCAATCGAGATAGTATAGCACTTTTGATTAACTTTTGTCAATCGAAATAGTAATGGCACTTTGGTTATTCGTAGATAGCCGAGACAGTATAGTACTTTTGTTGTCATTAGACAACGAGAGAGTAGAGAACTTTGAATGCGATTAAGTCACGATAGTACGCAATAACTCAAGATAGCAAGTATCAAGTAGAGCAAGTAGAGCGTATGACAAAATAGCGTGTAACGAGATAGCGTGTATGGTTGCACAACGGTGCACTAGTAGAATACGGCAATAGTCACTTCTAGGACAGTAGCCGTTCAGTAATACTCTGCGATAGCACAGTAATCGCACAGTACGTCTGAACTCTTCAGACAAATAGTATAATAGTTTGTGATAGCACAGTAATATCACAGTACGTCTGAACTCCTCAGACTAAAAGGATAATAGTCAGATGTCTAGCCAATACAGTATAGTCAGAACCGGTGCAATGCAGAACACAGTCAATAGCCCCTGCAGGTATTTTCGGGTGGCTCTTTGCCCCCAGGACTAGATTGGAGCCCCTCGGGCACTCTTCGTGCCCTGCACAGTATGCATTGGATGCAGTAGAGTCACAAGACCCATATTATAGCGCTAAACAGTCATCAACAATACAAAACAGTAGGAGCCACACAGCTCAAAGAGTACCAAGAGAGTAGTAGATGAATAGACGAGAGAGACGAGATAGTAGAGTGAACGTGAATAGACGAGCGAGTAGAGTATAGAGGAGATCTTATGGTCATTGCACAAGAAACGTCGAGTAACGAGTGATAGTAATAGTTGCACAACACGCGCACTTGGTGTTGGCAGTCAGGTGGAATACACTACCTTTCCGTTGCCATATTACACACAGGTCCAGAGGTCCGGCGTGATTCAAGATAAGAACGAGAGCAAACTAAGGCCGTTTAGATCTTGCTGATCCCTAGAGTGTATCATAGGTGTTAGGGTACAACCAGCTCGTCGACCATGTGGGAATCCATGGACAGAGGAGACTTACGGAGGTCTTGAACAAGGATTCACTAGTCCGGCGGAAGGAATATCCGACGGAGAGTTCGTCCAAGTCAAGGAAAGTGTGTATATAAAAACAAGTGTCTAAAGCTCTAAAGGAATTCTAGAACAATGGAGTGTTGGTAACGGTATTCCCAAACAACGCGAGAAACGAAGACAAGTTCATTTAAAATAGAGCAATTTAATGTATATTATTGCAATAAATTAACCAGATACATTATGAGATATTTTGTGCCAAGTCAAGCCATAATTGGATGGTTCAAGTGTGTGTGAGTGTAAGAGAAATCATGGATAGAAAGAAGTCGTGTTATTGCATTTTAAGTCATTCAATATAACTCCATTTTATAACATGTGTTTGTACATGACTGTTGACAGAAAGTATATGAACTTAAGAACAATTAAAAATCATGTAATTATGTTTTAACTTTGATATGGGTTGATAAATGCATGTTAATACTTTCTAGAACCTTACTAGAAGAGATCAAACTCACACATGCAAAAAACAACACAAAACGACGGAAACCAAGATGCATGCCTTTTAGATGGCAAATGCAATCCCATCCCTTCACTTCCTAAGGTCATAATGCATTGATTTTTCATTCAAATATCACACATGAATATACCAAATTGAAGCCCTTTGAATGAGGAATCCATCAAAGAAAACGGCTCGTCAATCCAAGGTCTATAAAAAAACTTATGGCTGATTAAGTGGACATAGGCAGAATGCGGCGCATTGCCTGTCGCCTTCTAAAAGTGAACGCGACCATGAACTTGTCGCCTTCTGAAAAAGACCACGAAACAGCCTGATTTTTGGTATGGGTCGCGACCATGATGCTGTTGCGTTATGGTAGCGACGTGTCGACATGTCGCTACCTGAAAATGACGTTTGGGTTGCTTTTTCTACCTATTTCCAACTCCGACTTGCATTGAGTTTAACAACTGTGGGTTTGAAAAATCAAAACAAATGCTAGGGTGATCCAAATCGAGTGAAACCACCTTTGTTAGTTAGATTACTTCCAATACTTTGTATAGTAGCAAATAATTGAGAAACAAAGGTCGTTTGACTAGGTAATAAAACGTATTGTGACTGACTGCGTGAATCTGACACAGTGTTAATTAATGTTCGGACTAATACTCTTAGTACGATCAACAAAAATTGGACAAAATAGTGCCAAATGAAAGTAGACTCATGAGGTAACAAGTTCTCTGTTGAACACTTGGTCTAAAAACGACTCCACAAAGAGGTATGAAACTTGTAACACAAGATAAGGTTAAACCGCAACAGTACATAGTCGAAATCATGCAAGATTTAATTTGTGACAAATGATGGATAAAAATTAGGGCTTTTAGGGGAAAAAGATGCCTTACATACATCAGTAACTCCAGTTAAAATTTGAGAGCATGAGGTTGAGTATACATGGAGATCAAGAATAAAGAAGAAGGGTCGGGTTCATCATATTTACAGAATTTCAAAAATAGAGATCAAAAGATTGGCTCGATGAAAAAGAGTGAAACAAGACGGCTTTTGTTCCTGATGTATGGAACAAGCTACAGATGGATTTAATTGAGTTTTGCTCGTGAGAATGCCTACCTTTAGTCGTTTTACTCTTCTAGGGCTAGAACTTGAAGAACAAAGGAAGATGCTTGAGAGAGTCTTCTCCCCATGAATTCTCCTCCTCCTTAGCCTTCCCTTTACGTCCAGCAAGCCCTAGCAAAGTTTCAGGGCCGGCCATGGAGAGTTAAGAGAGTATTTAAGCTAGTAAGGGTTCCTATTCCTACTACTACTCAAATTTCTCTTTAATTACGAGATTTCGTAACTTTTCTTTCCTACCTTGCTTTCCAACTTCTATTTGGGTTAGGTTGAGGTCTAAATTCGTGCTAAACCATATGGGGTAGGTTTAGGAATCCAATTCCATCTCAAATTGCTTATTTAATGCATTAAATGTCTCTTTTCTATTTAAGTAATATTTAAGTTGCGAATTTGGGGAATTTTCCCATTATTCTTCTTTTCAAAATCCTTATTTTGGACCACTAAATTCTAATGAGTCCATTTAACCAAGCCCATTATTTATTGGAATTTATCTTATAGGTTTTTCCCTTTTTAATTAGGGAATAATAAAGTTATGAAATTTATTGTATTTTATTATTTGAATTTATTCATGGGTTATGAGAGGTCCATTGGTCCAAACCCGATAATGGTTATTCATTTCATGATGTTGGAAATCTCTTCGACATGTTCGTTTAATTTATGGGCGTGTTATTTTTCCATGTTAACGGTTTTCCCACTTAGTTTCCTAATTTGGATAATTAGTCACGTTGTGACGTACGTTTGGCCAATTGGATTTTTCGTTGCATGAATTCATTCGTGGAACTCTTAGGGATAATATTTGGAGTTGATTTACAATTTTTACGAAATTTTTAGATGTGTTCTTGCACATACGATAATGGTACGTATGTTTCTATTATTCCGCTTTTATAGAAATTTATTATTTCAAATTTTTAAATACGAAATTTTACGGGTTACTACAAAACATGTAGAGAACAAGAATCAATAAAATAGACATGGATTACATAGATTTTGAGAGAAATAAAGAGGGCTCAAGTACATGCTCATTTCAAAACTTCAAGCATGAAATTGAAGAGTATGGCACGATAGAAATTGGGGAAACAAGGGGGTTTCGTTCCTCGGATCAAGAACTACCTATGAATGAGATTAATTTAATTTTTTTTGTGAGATTTCATACCTTTGGACGAGATGATCTTCCTAGGGCTAGAACTCAAAGAACAAACTTGTGGATCTTCTACCAAGCTCTTATCCTTGATTCCCTCCTCCTTTGGCTTCCCTTCTGTTAGGATCGGATATTTGGTTGTGGCAAAGCTAGAAGGGGGGGTTGAATAGATTTGCAGTGGACGGAATTTAAAAACTACTAGAAGGGGGGGTTGAATAGATTTGCAGTGGAAACTT
This sequence comes from Colocasia esculenta, assembly GCA_014218235.1. NCBI lineage: Eukaryota > Viridiplantae > Streptophyta > Magnoliopsida > Alismatales > Araceae > Colocasia > Colocasia esculenta. The sequence goes on from CM024753.1 coordinate 81,008,734, forward strand.
AAGCAATTTAAAAACTACTTCGGATTAAAAGATCTACTCAATTAAAACCCCTCTGATCTGATGCAATGTGTGTGAGCAAACTAACAGTTCGTGTGTAGACGAAATCCCTATGCATGCATCTAGCGCAATATAGATCAAACCACAAATCAAACCACAGTGCACAAGGATTTTAGATGGTTCAGAGATCACACCACGTGACTCCTACGTCCACCCCTCACACAGTGAGGACACACTACTCAAGAACTGAGTACAACACACACATGAGCACAACGGCTCAACCACACACACACACGCTAGATCAAGTCCACAAAAGATCAGATCCTCTAGCCTTGATCTGATCAAGACAACACACACTACGATCTGCACACAACCCTTGCACAGATCACAAACCACGCACACATCTATAAACACCACGTACTGATCTCCAATCAGTACACACACACGCAGATATAGAAAAGATAAGGAGTAAGAAGAGTTTTGAGTTGAATATCAAATCCAAAGATGAACTCTTCAGGGAGTTCGTTCGGGAGACTTCAAGCTTCACGTCATTGAAGACCACGTGATGATGGAGAAGCTTGACTTGAGGACGAACCAGCTTCAACTTCTCGTATGAGATGATCTCTCTTTGAACATCTGAAGTTCTGAAGCAGAGCAGCAGGGAGAAACCTCTCTTCTTGGTCTTTTCTTAGGGTTTTTGGTGTGGAGGCTGCTTGCTTCGAAAATACCTGCTTATGTTGTATATATAAGGGTGTCCAAGTTAGGAGAGACGTGGTAAAAGGAAACACCCAAATATGGAACATATCCAATTCTCAGAATTGAGGTTTATCTACGTTTGTCGACAACACCACTGTTCATCTGTCGACAGATTCTGATAGTTTCTCAATTTCCAAAACACTAGTCTTCTGGGAAGTGCTTTCTTGTGTGTAGCTGTCGACATGCGATTTGTGGCTGTCGACAGGCACACTTCAACTTGTGTTTCCTGAAAGGTATTTATCTTCCCTTTGTCTAGCTGTCGACAGGTATCTTTTTTGTTGTCGACAAGCACTTGCTTGATGTGTTTTTCTTTGAGCTTTTGCTCTTGATTTTGATGTTTGTCTTGCATGCATTCACACCTACATTAAAGAACATTATTAGAGAGATATAATGAATATATAGATGATCAATTTGAAGCATGGTTTGATATGTTGCTTGACTTGTCAATGTCCTCATGTTACAACCATTCACACAACATCAATTTATATTGTTCATCATCAAAAACATGTAATCACAAACATCACACATGTGAACCCAACATTCTCCCCCTTTTTGATGATGACAAAATTTCAATTTATGGATAATTGATGTTTCTCCCCCTTTTGGCAACATTCAAAAAGATATATTAGGCACGTAGGGATAAGAATGAAGCAAAGAACTACTTGACCCCAGAACTGAATTGTGAAAGATTTGAGTGGGGAATGAGTGTTCAAATAGGATTGCAAGGTTGACAATAGGTTGATATCCACTACAAAGTGTCATAAACACTAGTATTAAGACACATAAAAATTCTACAATGGTTAAGAAATAATACTCTGGGAATCTCAAGTTATAACATTTAGGATACATCGTTCAAAAACATATGAAAATAAGATAACCCCTTTGAATAAAAACATTGAAGAAAATCATATACCTAAGTGGGTGATGTTCAGTCGATAAATGAAGGCAATGTCCACATGAACAATTGACAATAGACAACCCATTGCCCTTGATTTAAAAACATGGAGGCTTCACTCTATTTCAAGCATTGAACATTATCTTTTATCAAGTGAGAGTGGGAGAAGTGGTAATTAGGATCACTTTCACCTTTTGACGTGAATGTAGACATTTATGATGCCTGTACCCCCAGTTACTCAGTGTGAGTGACCACCATACCATTGTGCAGAGATAATGAAAGGACTTTTTGACGCGAAGGCAGACATTTGTGATGCCCATGTCCCCTGTTACTCACTAATGCTCATCATTGCTCTGCCTTTTGCCCGTTTCAAATAATTTTTGTTTGAACTTTTGAGTTTAGAAGTAGGTAGCTTTTCTCCTTTTTTTTTAGTTAGAAAATCAAGTTTAAAGGTTAATTAAGGTCAAAGGCCATGTAAAGACATTAAGTTCAAAAACCTTCTTACTTGTCAATCCATATAGGAACATGATCATCCACAAGGGAGTTATTCAAGTCAGTTAAGTTAAAATCATTAGATTTGTTCAATGTTTTCTAGATGATACAACCTAGACTCAAGCATAAATATTATTTCAGAATCATTGTGATTAACTAAATGTCTTTGATACTATGTGAGTATGAAAGTTTATAATGAATATTTATACCCAATTCTTCCCTTGCATCAATAATGGAAACATACTCATGAAGAAAGGATGAAGAATTCACAGAAAATGTGTATCTGTCGACAGCAAGAGTGGGCCTGTCGACAGATGCAAACAGTTGTTGAAAAGCTTGCTTCAGGGAGAACATGTATGTCGACAGATGGAATTATTCCTGTCGACAGATGCACACAGACTGAAAGAATGAAGTTCGAGAGGACACAAACTGAGATTGTCTATCGACAGATGGGTTGAGATCTACCGACAGGTGCTTGACAAATCAATTTTAAGGTTGAGAATGGAGAGAAATTTGACCTACATGCTTGGAGAATTTGGACATATCAAGAATAGATATTTTCCCTCATGAATTTCACTCACCAAGCCTTAACTCCCTCCCCCATAGTGTGTGCATGTGATGATTCAACATTCAAGCAATTCAAGCATTTGCATATCAATCAATTTGCACAGAATTAGTACAAACATGATATTCAATGAATTTTTCAAACATTTTTGTGCACTTTCAAATTTACTCCCCCATAACACATGCATAGAATAAAAATAATAGCAAGCAATTCACACGTTATCATGACACAATTAGCCTTATGCATAACATGACTTTTGGTACTTGGCGGAGTATTTTTACTCACGCATAATGATAGTTTCCAAACAAGCATAATTTGTTTTTCCACATATCATCATTTGATATACCAAAAGGTCAAAGTAAATGGTGTGCTTAAGAGGTCATGAGCACAGTTATGCAAGCAATATTGTTATGTGGGGGTTGCATTAAGGCTCATTTTTCATTGCTCAAATAAACTCAAAATTCTATTTCAATTCTTCCAGTTCAAAGCTGAAGTGAGAGATAGATTTTACCTAAACAGTCTTCAATCACAGTTTCAAAAATTTTACCTTTGTTCTCCAATCATTTCTTGCCTTGCACAACCAATGTCATGAATCCATTTACACTGTATGGCTTCAAGACATTTCAGCTTGTTGATTAAGCTGGCTTTAGAACCCACACTTGCTTGGGTCCTGTATTGACATCAATGTTAGGATACAACAATGATTTCAAAATCCAAAGTGATTTCATTTTTGGAATGGATGTATTTCTTTTATTAATGGAATAATGAGCAGCATTAGTTCCACTTTTTTCTTTGGACTGGTTCAATACATCTTTGTTTTCATGAGATTTTCTTGTTTTAGGATTTTTTGCATGAAGAACAGAACACTTCTTTTATCCAGTAATCATGTTCTTGTGTACATGGGATTGTGTATGAGCATGGGGCTTGGGAACATGCACAAAATCATGATTCTTATGCCAACAGTTCTTAGACAAATGTCCATGTTGATGACATGTATAGCATTGAACTATTTTAGCATATTTGTGAGAGTGTAGATTTTTCTTCCAGCAGTATTTAACAAGATGATCAGGCCTATTGCATTTAAAACAAATGGGTTGAGCAATTAACTGAAGCTTACCATAGTTTGAATGCCTTTGCTGAAATTTCTGAGATCCTCTAGAATACCTTTCATCACCCTTGGGTTGAAAAGATAGAGGTGGTACCCTTTGGTAGCTCTTGACATGATGTGGAGATGAAGATTTTCATGGAGATTTTTGAGCTGATGGAGGAGAGGTTGAAACATTGTAGAATCATGTTTTCTTTTCCAATTCCTTTTTTTGATTTACAGTTGAACCAAGATTCTTGTTTCCTTTTTCCAATTCCTTTTTGTTCGATTTTTTACTTTGTTTTTGAATATTTTTCTGAACATGAACTTTAGTAAAGTTTTGACTTGGTTTAATAGCCACTTCAAGTTCATTTAACAATTTTTCTTTATCAGCTTTTAATGCAACAATTTCTTTTTCAAAAGTTTGGAGTTGGTTTGTCATGACATGTAGACGATTTTTCATTTTGTTCTTTTCAATTTCACCTCAAACAATTTGATTTTCCAAGTCAGCAATTTTCTTCTTAGAATTGTTCCATTCATCATTTAATGGTCTGTCGTAATACAAGCATTCAATCTTCTTTTTCATATGATTATTTTCTTCAACTAATTTGTTCCATTTTTCTTTTATTTGATGATCATGAGCCATGTTGGAGATTTATTTTTTCAATTGATCATTATCAAATTTGAGATTTTCATTATGATCAATCAATTTTACATTTTGATTTTTCAAATCCAAAATTTCAGATTCCACCTGATCATGATCTTCTTTTAATTTGGATACCATGTTTTCACAATTTTTGACTTCTTCCTTTAGCCCTTCAATATCTACTTTTAGTTTTTCATTTTCTTCATAGAATGCTTGAGCATTATCAATTCTCATTTCATTCTTCTCCAATTTTACTTTTAGCTACTTGTTTTGAGATTTTACCTTTTTAAATTGATTGGACAAGTGCTCATAGCATTCTATCTATTCATCATAGGATATATCATTTCTGAATCAGAGTTAGATATAGATACATCAAATAGGTCTGAATTGGATTTACCTGACCTTTGAGAATTTCTTGACTTCTCTAACATATATGATTCTTCAGATTTGTCTGAACGGGAAGAACCTTTTGAGCTGCCATGAGCCATGAAGCATTTGTCATTGGCTTTATATCCTATCTTGCTTGCCATCGTAGAGGAGTCCTGCATTTTATCAACATTGTCATCAAACTCAAAAATCATAGGTCTATTTATGATACTTGAGAACTTAGCCATATTTCTGAGTATGTTTCAGATGATTAGATCAATCAACAGAAATCAAATCAGATCAGAATCAGATATAAATCTCCAAAAACACAACCAAACAACAGAGAACCTGCTCTGATACCAATTGTTAGGATCAGATATTCGGTTGTGGCAAAGCTAGAAGGGGGGGTTGAATAGATTTGCAGCGGAAACTTAAGCAATTTAAAAACTACTTCGGATTAAAAGATCTACTCAATTAAAACCCCTATGATCTGATGCAATGTGTGTGAGCAAACTAACAGTTCGTGTGTAGACGAAATCCCTATGCATGCATCTAGCGCAATATAGATCAAACCACAAATCAAACCACAGTGCACAAGGGATTTTTAGGTGGTTCAGAGATCACACCACGTGACTCCTACGTCCATCCCTTACACAGTGAGGACACACTACTCAAGAACTGAGTACAACACACATATGAGCACAACGGCTCAACCACACACACACACGCTAGATCAAGTCCATAAAAGATCAGATCCTCTAGCCTTGATCTGATCAAGACAACACACACTACGATCTGCACACAACCCTTGCACAGATCACAAACCATGCACACATCTACAAACACCACGTACTGATCTCCAATCAGTACACACACACACAGATATAGAAAAGATAAGTAGTAAGAAGAGTTCTGAGTTGAATATCAAATCCAAAGATGAACTCTTCAGGGAGATCGTCCGGAAGACTTCAAGCTTCACGTCGTTGAAAACCACGTGATGATGGAGAAGCTTGACTTGAGGACGAACCAGCTTCAACTCCTCGTATGAGATGATCTCTCTTTGAACAATCTGAGTTCTGAAGCAGAGCAGCAGGGAGAAACCTCTCTTCTTGGTCTTTGCTTAGGGTTTTTGGTGTGGAGGCTGCTTGCTTTGAAAATACCTCCTTATGTTCTATATATAAGGATGTCCAAGTTAGGAGAGACGTGGTAAAAGGAAACACCCAAATATGGAACAAATCCAATTCTCATAATTGAGGTTTCTCTACGTCTGTCGACAACACCACTGTTCATCTGTCGACAGATCCAGACAATTTCTCATATTCCAGAACACTGGTCTTCCGGGAAGTGCTTTCCTGTGTGTAGCTGTCGACAGGCGATTTGTGGTTGTCGACAGACACACTTCAACTTGTGTTTCCTGAATGGTTTCTATCTTCCCTGTGTCTAGCTGTCGACGGGTATTTTTTGGGTTTTCGATAGGCACTTGCTTGATGTGTTTTTCTTTGAGCTTTTGCTCTTGATTTTGATGCTTGTCTTGCATGCATTCACACCTACATTAAAGAACATTATTAGAGAGATATAATGAATATATAGATGATCAATTTGAAGCATGGTTTGATATGTTGCTTGACTTGTCAATGTCCTCATGTTACAACCATTCACACAACATCAATTTATATTGTTCATCATCAAAAACATGTAATCACAAACATCACACATGTGAACCCAACACCTTCCACATCCAAAAAGTCTCAGAAAGAGCAATAGGGTAGGCCATGAAGGGTTTGGGGGCTTATTTATAGATCTAGTGTTGTTAATTCCTAATACAACTCTAACTTCCTTTTAACTCGAAGTTTCCATGTTTATCTAGATCTCCTAGTATCCAAGTCTACTATTTGGGTTAGGATAGAATCCCAATTTCAAAGCTAACATATTGGGATAGGGTTTGGACTCTAATTTGGATATATATGAATTGTATTTATGATTTATTTACCCTTTTTTAATTAGAAAATAATGGGGTTATGAATTTAATAGTATTTTTTAATCTATCATTTTAAACTCCTATTTTGGCCCAATAACTCCTCAATGGACCATTTATGAAAGCCCATCTCTTGATTTTGCTTATTGGGTTTTAATTTATTCATTTTTCCTTATGGTTTTAATTAATTTATTTATCTTTAAATAGTAGGTTGCTACATTTAAAGACCTTTAGTAGGGTGAGAGCTTCGGCTGTCTCTTCTAAGAGACACTAAAAGTGTCCAAAAAGTTTTTTCTTCCACCCATTTTAATCATATTTGACTTGTTTGTCATTTCTCCACCAACTCGTATGTCGTCCCATGCCTCCAACATGCCCACTTTTGACTTGTGTCCACACCCACTCTTTTGTCTCATTTGTCTCATTTTTTTTTATCTTCTTTTGGAGGCTTTATGCAGATTGGGGACATGACGACATAGATTGGGTGGAGGTGATCCGGTGCTCGGTTCTCTTTTTTTTTGGTGATCTGAAGCTCGGTCGGTCGACCGAACTCTACTTATCGGTCGACCGATCCTTCTAGTGAAATAGGTCCAAAATGATCGTGAAAATGGTTGGCCAAATTTGAAGGAACGGTCAATCGAATGGAAGAACTAATCAATTGGTGAACAAAGCTTCTGATTGGTGAAGAAGCTTTCGATTGGCAGTTTTATGTTTGACAAAATGGTCGACTGATCCGGAGAAAATAGAACCAATCGATAGGTGAAGAAAGCTTCTGATTGGCATTCTACGTTCAAACTATAGAACGGTCGATTGATCTAGCTAGATCACTCAACCAATTCCATCGACGCAGCTTTCATATTTGAGTAGGATTTCATCATCATCATTTCATATTTTTTCTTGCATTCACTGTAACGCCCCGACGTGGAATATCGGAGCGGTAATGCAGTTAATTAAATAGTATCGAGCGATAAATAGACATCCAACCATTTCACAATTGGAATAAAGCCAAATGAAATCTAACTTCATTAATATTTCCTCAATTCAAATTATTACATTCACTAATTAGACCCAAAACTAGGGCCTAGAGTACTTTATTCAAATCTAAACTAATACAAACTGACTAACTGACAACTAAACAGTATTGGTTGACGTAAAAGTTGGTCACTCTGACACATCCTTGTTCCCTTCCTCATGAGTGTGGTAGTCTCCATCAGACTCACCTGAACACATGAACTAAATAGCGCAGGATGAGCGATAAACGGCCATTAGGACTTAATATCTCATATAAACAAGCATGCTTTAAGTGATTAAAGTCTTAACGAATAGAATAACTATAGAGAATGATCATGTATAGTCTAGAGAGCAATGTCACGTGATAACGAGAGAATAATAGCATTTTTCAAGAGAGTATAGCACAACAAGCATGATAACGAATTGGCCATATAACGAAATAGCACGTGAAGGTTGCACAACAGTGCACTAGTCACGATAGCATGTAAAGTTGATCTTCTTGTCAACATAGCACTTGCATTGATTGTCATAGATTAAATGTTGATAGTATAATTGGCACTGGATGTAATGCCGACTTCCTGATCATTGAACTCCCATGGGCAAATAGCACTTTTCGGACGCACCTCCCAGGACCAGATCGGTCCCTATTGCTTGGCTTTAGTTATGATTATTATCTTAGACAATCAATTGTATGACCAAAAAGAGTACCAAGAATAGATGAGAGTACATGACGCATAGATGAGAGTCTAGAGAGACTTTGAACAGATGAGAGTGCAGAGATAGTAGATGAGAATAGGGACATATTCGTAAAAATAACGATAAATAGACGATAATAACAGTTGCACAACACACACACGACCATGTGCCGACAGTCCGGTAGAAGTCACAACTGCCCAATAGTTGTACTATGAACATAGGACAGAGGTCCGGCGTGATCTCAAGGTAAGAGAGAACATACTAAGGCCATTGGATCATGCTGATCCCTAAGGGTAAAATAGGACTTAATAGTACAACCCGCTCGTCGGTAATGGACGTCCGCCAAAGCCAAGGAGACTTACGGAGGCCTTGACAAGGAGTTCCTGGTCCTATCAGGAGTATTCCCAATGGAGAGGTCGTCCAAGCCAAGATAGAAGTGTGTATAAAACAATTGTCTATCATGCCTTGAGTACTTGAAGGCAGAGGGACGCGATAGCGCTAATAAATAACGCGAATAATATGAAGACAAGTCAATTAAAATAAATAGGGAATTTATATGAATAATTTCACTTAATTACAAGATATCTGATTGATTAAATTGATAAGGTTTCATAGCAACCATTTATGTATAGTGTGCGCTTGTGTAAGGTAATCATGATGGAAAGAAATATTCATGCACATAGCTTTTATTTGATGGAAAATCATGATATTATTACCCATTATCATTAAACAGGTCGTTACTGTTCATAATAGTCCCAATTAAGGGTTGAACAGTGATTAAATGACATGATTAGCAAGAGTTTGCATGGAAATTAGGGTTCTGTCAGACACAAGTGAAAACGCGACGGGGGTACCTATCGCAATTCAAATCGCGACAGGATGGTTGGTCACGTTATCAGAACAAAATAAGGCCAATTGACAAATGCTCTAAACGTGACTGGGTGAACAGTTGCGATTAGGGCAATCGATCCATGGTCGCGACGTCGGGGTCTGTCGCGTTCTGGACAATCGGTACAGGCTTGGAGATCGCGGCGAGTCAAGCCATCGCATTCATGACGCGACGCGCTCCTCGGTCGCGACCCTCTTGAGAATCGAGATGGGTCAGGCCGTCGCGTTCTTAGAGGGCCAGGCCGAACCCCAAGGGTGAACTGGTTCCTTTGGGATTTCAGGCGAGTCCTCCATGGACTTGATACAGGGCCATTCAAAATTCAATATAAAATTATATACATGTCCAAAAATTCTGAAACTAGTTTTAAATGAAAATAGACATGCTGATGTATCAACAATAACGAGTAATTATAAAATAGACATGGTATGCACATACTTTAATTAGGTTACATTTCGGTGACCTAAAAACATACACAGTGATGGAATCCGATTTAATTCGAAGATGGTACATGATGGAAATTGGGGAAAATAGGATCATTCGAATCCTAACATCAAGCAGTATTTATGCTAAAAGTTGCAAGGCATGAGATCAAGTGTAGACATGGATTTAAATGAAACATGTCATTTCGGGTACATGCTTTCAACAGGAATTGGAGCATGAAATACTCCCAATAGGCATGATAAAATTTGGGAAAACATGGGGCTTTTGAAGATGGGTACATGGGCTACCTATGGTCAAACTTAATTGATTTGTGCTCGAGAGATTGCCCACCCTTTCACGCTTTAAAATCCTACGGTTGAAAAGTTGAAGGTGGCGAAATCCCCTTTCTCCAAGCTTCCTTCTCTTTCCTATCCTCATCCAAAGCCTCCTATCCTTCGTGCTCCAAACCTCAGAGAGTACCTAGGGTCGATTAGAGAAGAATTTGGGGAGTTTTACATGTCCAATGTCTCCTTACACCCTTATAACTCTCTCTTCTCATCCAACTCTGAATTTTCAATATTTGTCACCTTATTTCTAGTCTTTATTCATCTAATTGGCATGGGGTGGGCTACAAATCCATGGGTAAAGGATTGGGATAGGCTTAGGACAGTTTTTAGGATAATTACAAGCTATGTAGTCATTATCTTGCCCCCCTTTTTAATTTATTAAATAATTAGCTCCAAAATTAGGCCTAAATATCTCCCATCCAATTTGGGCTTTTCACATTTGGGCTCATTCATTCATATTTAGACCATTTGTATAACCCATTTCCTAATTTAGATTGATGGATTCTAATTTAATCACATTTTATTCTAATTTATTCTCATTTTATTCTAATTTAATATCATTTATCGAAATTAAAAAAAATCAGAGTGCTACATCCTCCCCCTCTTAAAAAAATTTGGTCCCTAAATTCATGTGATCATAAGAGGAAGGATGACTTATTGAATAGTTTTGGGTAGTTCCATCTCATGGTTGCTTCGGGTTCCCATGTGGCTACTTCGACTCCATGATTGTTCCATAATATCTTCACCATGGGTATAGATCGGTTCCGAAGTTGTTGGATCTTCTTGTCCAATATTCTCACTGTCTTCTCTTCATAGGTCATATCTTTGTGCAGAATTATATCGTCGTAGCGAATCACATGAGATGGGTCGTACACATACTTTCTCAGCATTGACACATGGAAAACATTGTGTACAGTGGATAACTTAGGAGGTAATGGCAGACGATACGCCACTTCGCCAATTCTTTCCAGTACCTCAAACGGACCTATGAATCTTGGCCTTAACTTGCCTTTCATCACAAACCTTTGAAATCCTCTGGTCGGGGATACCTTCAGTAGTACATGATCTCCGATTTGAAACTCCAAATCCCTTCTTCTTTTGTCTGCATAGCTTTTTTGCCTGGACTGAGTTATTTTAATTCTATCCCTGATGATCTGTATGTCTCTGCTAGTATTCTACACCATATCAGGTCCCAACCATTGTTGTTCGCCCACTTTATTGCAGCATACTTGTGATCTACAACTTCTACCATATAGGGCTTCAAACGGTGCCATCTTCATACTCGCTTGGTAGCTGTTATTGTAGGTGAATTCCATAAACTACAGTTGTTCATTATAGTACCATTCAAAATCTATAGCACATACTCGCAGCATGTCTTCCACAATTTGATTGGTTCTTTCTATTTGCCCATCTGTCTGTGGGTGGAATGTTGTGCTAAAATCTAGTTTTGTGCCTAAAGCAGTTTGAAGTCCCTTCCAGATTCTAGAGGTGAATCTAGGGTCATGATCTGAGACTATGGATATAGAAACTCCATGCAGTCTCATAATCTCCTTTACATGCAGAGCAGCTAGCACATCCACACTCCGGGTACTTTTGATTGCTAGAAAATGTGCTGATTTAGTCAATCGGTCCACGATGACCCAACAATCATCGAGTCCACCACGAGTTCGAGATAAACCCATGATGAAACCCATTCCGATGCTCTCCCATTTCCACTCTGGTATGTCCAGGTGTCTGAGTACACCCGCAGGATGTTGGTGTTCTGCTTTAACCTGTTGATAAGTGAGGCAGTGCACGGCATCCTCAGCCACCTCACGCTTCATGTTGGGCCACCAAAATGACCTTTTCATGTCTTGGTACATCTTGGTTGCTCCTGGGTGAATTGTGTACTTTGTCCATCAGCTTCCCCTTCAACTCTTCATTGTCAGACACACATGTCCTTCCTTGAAATAACAACCCCCCGTCCTCCATAATGGAGAAATCTGGTCGGTCTTCTAGAGTTTCTTTGACTCGGACAAAAAAGGGTCATTAGCTTGCTGTTCCCTGATCTCGACAAAGATGTCGGGTTGCCCTCTAAGGTTGGCCACTAGCACCCAATCACTTCTCTACTGAATGTTTAGATCTAGATTGGTGAATTGTTCTAACAATTGCATCTCACCCATGACTAAACAAGACAAGGATGCCACAGGCTTCCTGCTAAGTGCATCTGCTACAGCATTACCTTTGCCAGGGTGATATTGAATATTGAAATCAAAATCCTTCAGATATTCCAGCCATCTCCTTTGTCTCATATTGAGCTCCTTCTAGGAGAATAAATATTTTAAACTCTTGTGATCGGAGTAGACAATGAATTGCTCTCCATAAAGATAATGCCTCCAAATCTTGAGCGCAAATACTACTGCAGCTAACTCTAGATCATGGACCGGGTAGTTAATTTCATGAGGCTTCAACTATCAAAAAGAATAGGCTATCACTTTTTCATTCTGCATTAGAACATAGCCTAGACCGATTCTAGATGCATCAATGTAGACTGGGAATCCTTCGTCCTCGACTGGTAACGTGAGGACAGGTGCAGATGTTAGGCATTTCTTTAGTGTCTGAAAGCTCTTCTCACATTCCTTGCTCCAGACATAGGGATTCTCTTTTCGCGTAAGGCGAGTAAGAGGTACTGCTATATTGGAGAAGTCTTTTTATGAACCGCTTGTAGTAGCTAGCCAGTCCAAGAAAGCTTCTAATCTCGGTGACATTCGTTGGCCTTTCCTAATTAAGTACTGCTTCTACTTTGGAAGGATCAACAGCGATACCATCCTTGGATATGACATGGCCTAGAAATGACACCTCTTTGAGACAGAATTCGCACTTGCTCAATTTGGCGTAGAGCTTGTTGTCGTGCAAGATCTGTAGAGCGATCCTCAGATGCTCCTCATGCTCTTCCTTGGTCTTGGAATATATGAGAATATCATCAATAAACACTATGATGAATTTGTCGAGGTATGGCCGATAGATGTTGTTCATTAATTGCATGAAAGTTGCAGGAGCATTGGTTTGTCCAAAAGGCATAACTATAAATTCATAATGTTCGTACCTACTCCTGAAAGCCATCTTGTAAATATCTGCATCTTTAATTCTCATTTGATGATATCCCGATGTAAGGTCAATCTTAGAAAAATATTTGGCTCCTGATATTTGACCAAATAATTCATCAACACGAGGCAGAGGGTATTTGCTCTTGATAGTCAGTTGATTCAACTACCTATAGTCAATGCACAATCTTATAGATCCGTCCTTCTTCTTGACAAACAACACAGGTGCTCCGCAAGGAGAAGTACTTGGTCTGATAAAGCCCTTTTCCAACAATTCCATCAATTGCTCCTTTAATTCGTTCAATTCAGAAGGAGACATTCTATAAGGTTGGCGTGACATCGGTGCAGCTCCAGGTGTTAGATCAATTGGGAAGTTCACATCGCATTCAGGTAGAATACCTAGTAGTTCATCAGGGTACACGTCAGAGTACTCTTGCACTATGTGTAAGTCTGATATCTTGGATGCCTTCTTTTCAACTACTATAGCAGCAAGGAATGCCACACATCCCTTTCTTATCATGCTTTATGCCCAGATAGCAGAGACAAGAGACAAGTGCCTCTTGTGTCTACGTCTCGTGAAAGTCAACTTAGGGAATTCTCTAAAGGAAATTTTCCCTCTTCTACAATCGACAATGGCCCCATAGGTGGATAGCCAATCGGCTCCCACTATAACATCATAGCCTTCTATGGGCATACAGACCAGGTCGGCTCTTAGATTGAGTTCACTAATCTTTACATCAGCTAATGGAAAATATTTATTCAATTGAACTTTCTCCCCCAGTGGTGTAGTGACAGGTAATTCAAAACTCATAGATGCAGGTTTAACATTTAATGTGTCAGCAAATGCTTGTGATCTGAATGAGTGTGTAGCGCATGTATCAAACAAAACAAATGCTGATTGAGAAAAGGCTGGTAAAGTACCTTCCACGACTCCACCCTCCTCGGTGGTTTCCACTTCATGTAAAGCTTGCAGTCTTCCCGGCTTCTTCTGTCCAGCAGGACGCTTTTCATTTTCCTTGAGCATAGGGCAGTTGGGAATGCGATGCTCTCGACTCCCACAACGTAGGCAGGCACCTACCTTCCTCTAGCATTCGTCTGCAGTGTGACCCAGCTTGTCACAGTGCTTACATTTGGGCTTATTAGGGGTAGAGGGGGTGAAGACCTTGGGCTTCTGCTCTTGGCTTGGCCCGTCGGTGATGCTAAATGGCCTCTTCTTGCCGTTGGTGGGCTTGCTCGAGGATCCTGATGTTTGTTCCTTCTTGACCATTCTACCCTTGATGTGATCGGTGAGATCAGTCGCATCCTCCAGCAATTGGGCTTTCTTGACCATATCAGCATAGGTCTGGATGTCGAGCGAGGCAAGTTGTGTGATATAAGAGGGCTTCTGTCCATTAAGAAATCTCCTTGCCTTCATCTTCTCTGTGCTGACAAGATAATTGGCATATCAAGCCAATCGTGAGAATTGGGCCTCATATTCCACCACAGAGAGATTCCATTGCTTTAAGCAGCAAATTCGGAGGTCTTCCTCTCCTGAACTCTTTTAGAGAAGTATTTGAAGTTAAAGTGCTCCTTAAACTCGTCCCAGGTGAACTGTGCGTCTGCCCGTGTGGCTTCAACCGCTTCCCACCACACACGGGAGTCCTTTTCAAGTTGGAAGGTGGCCAACAGCAACTTGTCACCATCCACACATTGCATAACGTGGAAAATGTGTTCTATCTCCTTTAACCAGTGCTCAGCCTCGTTGGGATCAGTGGTCACGCTGAAACGAGACGGGTTCATGCTTCGGAAGTTCCGATGTAAATCCCCAGTTCCTCGATTACAACTGCCTCCAGCAGCTTGAAGTAAAGCTCGAGAGAGCTCCTGAATAGTCTGCTGCATGTCACGGAGTTGTGCATGCTCTGCTTCCATTGATGATGTTCTAAGTTCCTTCAAGAGAAATTTTTTAATGTAAGATATTAAAGTTGCATTAAGTTTGTGCTTGTGTGAGTTTATTTTAACTTATTACCTATGCTTCTACCCATCTCTCACATAGGTATGGAATTAGACTCTTAGTCGAGGCAAATCAAACATAGATCATCTGATACTTAAGAATAACCTAGGCTCTGATACCACAAAACTGTAACGCCCCGACGTGGAATATCGGAGCGGTAATACAGTTAATTAAATAGTATCGAGAGATAAATAGACATCCAACCATTTCACGATTGGAATAAATCCAAATGAAATCCAACTTCATTAATATTTTCTGAATTCAAACTATTACATTCACTAATTAGAGCCAAATCTAGGGCCAAGAGTACTTTATTCAAATCTAAACTATTACAAACTGACTAACTGACAACTAAAAAGTATTGGTTGACGTAAAAGCTGGTCACTCTTGCACATCCTCGTTCCCTTCCTGGTGAGTGTGGTAGTCTCCATCAGACTCAGTTGAAACACATGAAATAAATAGCACAGGATGAGCAATAAATGCCTAGTAGGACTTAATATCTCATATAAACAAGCATACTTTGAGTGATTCAAGTCTTAACGAGCAGGATAACTATAGAGAACGATCATGTATAGTCCAAAGAGCAATGTCGAATGATAACGAGAGAATAATACCATTTTTCAAGAGAGTATAGCACAACAAGCATGATAACGGATTGGCCATATAACGAAATAGCAGGTAAAGGTTGCACAATAGTGCACTAGTCACGATAGCATGTAAAGTTGATCTTCTTGTCAACATAGCACTTACATTGATTGTCAGAGATTAAATCTTGATAGTATAAATGGCACTGGATGCAATGCCGACATCCTGATATCATTGAACTCTCATGGGCAAATAGCACTTTTCGGGTGCACCTCCCAGGACCAGATCGAGCCCTATTGCATGGCATTAGTTATGTTTATTATCTTAGACAATCAATTGTATGGCCAAAAAGAGTACCAAGAATAGATGAGAGTACTTGACAAATAGAGAAGAGTTTAGAGAGAATGTGAACAGATGAGAGTGCAGAGACAGTAAATGAGAATAGGGACATATTCGTAAAAATAACAATAAATAGACGATAATAACAGTTGCACAACACACACACGACCATGTGCCGACAGTCCGGTAGAAGTCACAACTGCCCAATAGTCGTGCTATGAACATAGGCCAGAGGTCCGGCGTGATCTCAAGGTAAGAGAGAACATACTAGGGCCATTGGATCATGCTGATCCCTAAGGGTAAAATAGGACTTAATAGTACAACCCGCTCTTCGGTAATGGACGTTCGTCAAAGCCAAGGAGACTTACGGAGGCCTTGACAAGGAGTTCCTGGTTCTGTCAGAAGTATTTCCAATGGAGAGATTGTCCAATCCAAGATAGAAGTGTGTATAAAACAATTGTCCATCATGTCTTGAGTGCTCAAAGGCAGAGGGACGCGATAGCGATAATAAATCACACAAATAAAATGAAGACAAGTCCATTAAAATAAATAGGGAATTTATATGAATAATTTCACTTAATTATCAGATATCTTATTGAGTAAATTGATAAGGTTTGATAGCAACCATTTATGTATAGTGTGTGCATGTGTAAGGTAATCATGATGGCAAGAAATAATCTTGCACATAGCTTTTATTTAATGGAAAATAATGATATTAATACCCATTATCATTAAACAGGTCATTACTATTCATAACGGTACCAATTAAGGGTTAAACAGATACTAAATGGCATGATTAGCAAGAGTTTGCATGGAAATTAGGGTTCTGTCAGACACGGGTGAAAACATGACGAGGGTACCTGTCGTGATTCAAATTGTGACGGGATGGTTGGTCACGTTATCAGAATGGAATCATGCCAATTGACAGATGCCCTAAATGCGATAGGGTGAACAGTCGCAATTAGGGCAATTGATCCATGATCGCAACGTCGGGGTCTATCGCGTTCTGGACAATCGGTACGGGCTTGGAGATCGCGACAAGTCGAGCCGTCGCATTCATGACGTGACACGCTCTTCGGTCACGACCCTCTTCAGAATCGCGATGGGTCGAGCCATCGCGTTCTTAGAGGGCTTGGTCGAACCCCAAGGGTGAACTGGTTCCTTTGGGATTTCGGGCCAATCCTCCATGGACTTGATACAGGGCCATTCAAAACTCAATATAAAATCGTATACATATCCAAAAATTCTAAAACTAGTTTTAAACAAAAATACGCATGCAGATGTATCAACAGTAATGAGTAATTATAAAATAGACATGGTATGGATATGCTTTAATTAGGTTACATTTCGGTGACCTAAAAACATACACAGTGATGGAATCCGATTTAATTTGAAGATGGTACATGATGGAAATTTGGGAAAATAGGATTATTTGAATCCTAACATCAAGCAGTATTTATGGTAAAAGTTGCAAGGCATGAGATCAAGTGTAGACATGGATTTAAATGAAACATGTCATTTCGGGTACATGCTTTCAATAGGAATTGGAGCATGAAATACTCCTAGTAGGCATGACAAAAATTGAGAAAAACATGGGGCTTTTGAAGATGGGTACATGGGCTACCTATGGTCGAACTTAATTGATTTCTGCTTGAGAGATTGCCTACCTTTTCATGCTTTAAAATCCTAAGGTTGAAAAGTCAAAGGTGGTGAAATCCCCTTGCTCCAAGCCTCCTTCTCTTTGCTCTCCTCGTCCAAAGCCTCCTATCCTTCATGCTCCAAGCCTCAGAGAATACCTAGGGTCAATTAGAGATGAATTTGGGGAGTTTTACATGTCCAATGTCTCCTTACACCCTTATAACTCTCTCTTCTCATCCAACTCTGAATTTTCAATATTTATCACCTTATTTCTAGTCTTTATCCATCTAATTGGTATGGGGTGGGCTCTAAATCCGTGGGTAAAAGATTAGGATAGGCTTAGGACTCTTTTTAGGATAATTACTAGCTATTTAGTCATTATCTTGCCCCCTTTTTAATTTATTAAATAATTAGCTACGAAATTAGGCCTAAATATCTCCCACCCAATTTGGGCTTTTCACATTTGGGCCCATTCATTCATGTTTGGACCATTTGTATAACCCATTTCGTAATTTAGCTTAATGGGTTCTAATTTTATCACATTTTATTATATTTTATTCTAATTTAATATCATTTATCAAAATTAACACGACGGGTCGGTATGACACGTTCTCTACTCATTCTGGCAAGCACACTGTCGCGTTCCTTGTTGACACATGTCGCATTCTTGAAGACCCTGTCGCATTCTTCATAGGACTATGCCATGTTCTTATAACCTGAGTAGAAAAATTGAGTTTTTTTCGAAAAACATGTATTGGACAATAAATTAATGTTCTGAACATCTGATGAACACCTATTAATGACTGGTAATAAAGTGATAAATTGACTTAATCATGTTAAGCACATCTTTTAAATGTTAACTCTCACACTCTTGGAATATTCATCTCGCATCATGGTTTTGTATCCTCGCTCCTGAGACCGTCGTCTTGTATGGTGTTTACTCACAATGTTGTAGATAGGAACACTCCACCGTGACTGACTGACTCTCCACCAGATATTCTTTTTGTCAGACTAGAACATCTTCACGTGAGACCTCTATAAGCTTCCGCTGGCCTTGCAATCCCACAAGGTTGCTGAGCCGGTTGTACCATGGAATCCCATGATGCCTTTCTTATTATGTCAGAGAACTATACCACATGTATTAACCAGTTGTGCGCCGATTGTCTTACTATTCTCATATTGTCTTGACCCTATTGTTTTTCATGGTTTGGTAAACCAGAAACCGGATTGGTTCTTGGATTACAAGGTCCCATCTCGTTCTCTTGTTGAAATCTTATCTTAATATAGAACCTTCTCATGGACATAAAGTGATTGTCTAGACAAAATCGTGTGGATCTTCGGATCTGTTGGACTAACAATGCTAGGCATTAATAGGGCCTTGGTGGGATCCTGGGAGGAGCACCTAAATATATTGTACATGTAGGAGGTTGTTTACCATAGTGTTGGAATTGCACGACAATAGTGTTAATTGTGTTAAAAAAAAATTCGTAAATGAGAATGCTATTAGAAATATAAGATATTATTTACAGAAAGCTTTGTTCGCACAGATCGTGAAGGAAAGCCAAGGAATCATGGGGCTTGGGAGAGCACCCCACCCTCAAAGAAGTGGAATGGACCCACTCCACCAGGCTAGTCCACAATGTCCAAACACTAAAAATAAACCAATTTTCCATGCTACTACAAGCCAATAGCTAAAGAAGAAAGAAACTAATCTAAAATGTTGAAGTTGTTCATTACATGCACTTCCCTTCTGCTCTTCCTACCTTTGGATATAATACCTTGCACACAACAATGAACATCACTTAAGATATTTAGGAGAAGTTGGGTGTTTCTTTTTCCTTTCTCCTCAAAAAACTCTTGTATATCACTCTTTCCAAATACTCCAACGAGCAGCATGCACACAATTAAAAGCAAGCATTATTGCCATGCCAGGCTTGTGAAAACTTGCTTGGATATCTATAACTTCATGTAGCACCTGACTTCTTGGAATGCAATGGATATCTAGCCTTCTAAGCAACTGATCCCAGATCCACCTACTATATGTGCAACACATGGCAGGGGATCCCTGAACTCTTCCACCGCTTTGCAAAGAAAGTAAATATTTGCACCTTGTACTCCTCTACGTTGCATAGCATCAAATGTCGGAAATTTACTAAGCAATAGCTACCACATATTCATGGAATACTTCTGGCTAGAAGGTTGTTGCCAAACAATATTGTGCTATGTAACCCGAGGATATTAAGTACACTTTAAGTTATCTTGCTTGTATATCGTGATCGAGATCTGGCCACACCGTGCACTTGCTATTTGTGACATGTTCATGTCTACTCTATCGTGCTCATATATTGTGATCCTGATATGGCTACACCGTGCACTTGCCATTCGTGACTTGCTCATGTCTACTACATCGTGCTCGACACTCGTGAATATCCTGTCTTGTTACCGCCATGTTTCTCTTACTTGTCATTGGGATAGTGACATGGCCAAGTTGTGTACTCATTATTCGTAATATATTCTTACTTACTTATTCGTGCTAGACTTGTGACTGTCCTGTCTTGTTATTTGTTAAGTTCTCTTGCTCTATGCTTGTTACTATTATTGAAACTCTTGTTATCATGTTCGTATTGTTAGATATCCTTATTGCCTTAAAGTGTTAATTCATGTAAAGTCTACTAAGTTCTAGAGATTTAAGTCCTATTGAGTGTTCGCTCATCAAGTGTTATATAATAATTTTCAGGTGAGTATGATGAAGACTACACACACGATAATGGGGCCATTCAAGAGTGATGTGCGTTGGAGCTATCCTCGAAGTTCTTATAAAGGAGAAATAGCTAGTTGAGCAATTTTTATGTAATTTTTATTTATTGATAATAAAGAGTGTTCGAGGTGATTAAGAATATGTTTTGTTTTGACATTAGTGGTTGTATCATCTATTTATAATGAAATAAAGAAGGAGATTTTGATTTATAAATTATTAGCCTATACTAGTGCTAGTTATTCATCTATGACTTTTGCCTTGCTCAATTGTCGCGTCTCCCTATTAGTTCCACTGCTTAAATTAGGGGCGTGACACTCTATCATGATAAAACAAGGCGTCCTTCTATTCCTGCATAGCCCATGGCTAGGATTTGTATCTTATATTAAACATTTCATTCACAGTGATAACGTTTATCTTGTGGGTGTTTGTCTGGTGGAGCGGAAAACATATTCCTTCACTTAAGGGGTGTGTGCTCTCCTATACTAAGCTTATAAGGGTAATGCTTCAAAAAATGTATTTGGAATAGGTGAGCAAGATTTAGGGTTTGGGAATTTGGCAGTGGGGATTTCACATACTTTTTCTTGTTCATATTCCAATGGGAACACCTGTATATAAATAAGTGCTAGCCTCTCGATCCCCTATGCCCCAAGATGAAAAATTGCCCCATGATTTCCTGCCATTTTCTTGCCTGGTTCTTGCTCTTCCAATGAATGCCCCAATTTTTCACCATTGCATATGTTTTTATGGAGTTAGCCATTAACACTAACACTCAATGGGCTATCACCATTGCTTATGTCACGATGGACTAAAGGGGCAGCGAACATTGAAATTTAAGACCTTTAATTTTTAGCGGGATTTCGCAAAAGAAAAGGAGAAGAGAAAAAGAAAAGAAAAAAGTGTTCTTGATCAGTTTGATCGATGTCGTTCTCCCCTTTATGCCTCTTTTTGACAAAGGTGCTTTTGTCTAAACAAGTG
Source organism: Colocasia esculenta (assembly GCA_014218235.1). Lineage (NCBI taxonomy): Eukaryota > Viridiplantae > Streptophyta > Magnoliopsida > Alismatales > Araceae > Colocasia > Colocasia esculenta. The sequence continues at coordinate 81,030,238 of CM024753.1, forward strand.
AAACGTCTTATATAAAATTTTTTCGTAAACTTTCAGCGTATCTTCAGGCAACATGAAAGCTCATGAGGGAAAAATGAAAGAAGTATGAACTAAGCAAAGCTTTTGTTTTTTAAGCAACCAACATCACATGTCGATTTGGGCCACCCGATATGTATGTATAAACATGTATGCATATGATAAACAATCTAGATTGACGTACATCTTCCATTATTTGGGTTTGAAACCAAACCACTTTATCCCCCAAAAAGATAGTTTTTCCATTCGAAGCAGTAGTTTCTGCTGTCTTTGTTGGACTATTTGCATGTGGCAGTTTGGCCTTTGCCTGTGGCGTTTGCATCCCTGTGATCATAATAAGAACTTATGTTAGGGATGTATTTCATAAGAAAGTTGAATGGTTTCTCATGGAGCGAAGAATCCGTCGTATATAGCAAGAGTACACAAGCATATAATTTCTAATATGTCAACAAGAATTGTGGGGATTCGCACACAAACTTGATGCCATGGTGCTTATGTCACGTCAGACCCGTTGAGATCAATAGCATAAGATTCTGCATGCTTTAATTTGCTTGTCAACAAACATTGTCATTTCATAATATAAGGTGTTATAATAATATTTAATGTCATGATTACTCAATTGTAAAAGATTTGTACTGCTGTGCACTGAGTATTTCTCTATTGCCATGTTTCGCGGCAAGTGCTTTCTTTAAGATATTTTAACAGGGTGTTTGAATTCCCTCAGAAACTTCTGAAAAAATAAAACATCTCCAGAAACATTTCCTCGTAATGTAATCGAGAAATAAACTACCACACATGTCTGTGTATACTGTAGATAAATGATCAAGAAGTAGAATCACGTGTTCGACTTTTTGCACGGGAGAAGACAGAATGCAGATTGGAGAGCATATGGGAATATTTCTCCCGGGATTTTGTTTTCCTAATTTGCATGAAAGATCCTGGGAAGGAGATATTAATGTTAACATCTGAGAAATATTTCCTTGACGAACATTTTTGCATGTTCAGAAAGCAAATTGAAAAGTACGTACGTGTTGAGGAAATAAAGACTCATTTCGAAAACCAACCATTCAGATTAATGCATTTAGCAACGATTTTGGGACTATTGCTTCACCTATAGCCCTCATAATTTAACACACAGTCAAGATTAACAGAAATTCAGTTGAGCATGTAAAATATATATAAGTCTACATAGAGACATATAATTGAAAAGATCCTAGGAATATACATGTTATGTTGTTTTAATCATGTAATAAGATTCAAAAAAAGAAAGATTAGTTATGTTTTAGTCTTAATCAATCAGCAATGGTACAAGATCGAAATGACAAATAATGGCAGGGCGCAGTGTACAATGAGATGTAGAGTACTAGGGTACAGAGTAAAACATGCAAGATTTTAAGAGAATATATGAAATTATATATCGTTCGTTTGCAATGAGAACTTCACCATTATTAGGGCCCTTTCCATACTCTTTCCTCATAGCTTTAATGAACAAGTAATCGTCGTGCTCCTGCATCACTATATCACGAACAAGTTGATTATGTGCTCTTTTAGAAGACAATTCTCACAAAAAGTGTGTGCAAAGTTGCATGCAGCAGGTTTAGAACTAAGAACACGTCGCATACATTGTTCAAGCAGTTCCTCTTTGAAAGTTGGAGCAAAACCAGCCAACAGCAATTGCACTGCTTCCGTGTCTCTTTTGGTGAGAAACTTGGCTGCATTGCGCAAGTTTTGTATATCTAGCAAAATTCCAGCAAGCTAGAAGAAGAAACAATGTCTTAGGAAAAAGACGTCATAGAAATTGGTCACCAAGAAGACTTCTTGAATCCTTGTTCTATCTATGAGATGCTGGATTTTGCAGTCACATATTATAGTTCATACGTGACTAAACATTGCCTTGCGCGAGATTCCGTTCACAAAACAACTAAGAAACGAAATACCAAGTTTTCTAAAATACCCACCAGTAGTTTCTTTAAAATTTCCATTTGGAGGAGGTCATAGGCGTCTTCGCAGTAGTCATTTGTGAGAATAGTGCAATGAGATCCCACCTACATATGTATGAATGGACATACACAAGTCTATACATAATTATTGGCGAACTAGAAACTAGAATGCTTACATAATGGTGAAACTCACAAGAACTTGATACACACCTTGCTATTTGTTTTCAGAATGTCATGCCCAACGACAAGCATGCTTAGCTGCCTCGCCATCAGCAAGCCCTCTAGGTCAATCTAATTCAGACCAAACCGAAATTGCATGTAGTTAAAAAGACTAGCTAGGGCATGAACATATATAGACTATGTTGAATCTCTTCATATGCTCTACAGTTGATTCCTTTTTACGTTAAACATCCCACGGGAAAGAATTTACAAAAATGTATTTGAGAAGGCTAGTACATGACACATGGACTATATATATTGAATCTCTTCACACTTCGGAGTAGAGTTGGTTCCTTTTAATATTATAAATTATTCGTTTTAGATCGGAGTGTGTATCTTGTCGTTGCGAATACTTGTAAGATCGAGAAGAAGGTTACTAGAGTCTTCTTCGTTGTTTCCTCGCTCCAAACGCTTTATGGATACGATGGTGATAGCCCTTGTGAGAAGTCTAACATGAGAGAGAGAGAGAGAGACTGCACTGAGTGCTCGGATGCTCCAAGTCCCAAACCGAGAGGAAAAACTCTGCACCCATGAGTTTCTCCAAGGGGTGTTAAAAGGAGTCCTAGGGACATAGGAGACAACCACATTGGCGGTTGTCTTCTTCCAAGGGTTGCCTCACGTGGGCAACCGATCCCATCGGTTAACATCTCCCACTTGCCCATAGAGGGCATAATAAAATGTCAGTTGCTAACTAAGAGCAATTCCTCTCTAGAGACTTGCTTTAAAATCTTTCATATGGCAAATGGGGTGAGCGACCTTACAAGAGTCAATACTATACATGAGTAGTGACCTATTAAGTTATCACCAAAACTAACAAATCACAATACTCTTAATTAAGAAATCTCGTAGTACCCTAGATATCTTTAATATTCACCAGTTTTGACATCCTGGATCTCTTAGAAATTAGCAACATGAAAACTCGAATGTTTTGCACTCATGACTTTATCGCCACTAAGTCGACAGAGCCCCTCGAGGTATGGGCCACAAAACATGGTGCATATTTAGATGTCTTTTCTGAGTTATTATGTCAATTCAATTAGTCTTGACTACTTTCCTAGTCATGTCCTACTGGATTGTATCAACCATAGCCCTAGCACGCTTGTAAGGCCCTCGAACTTTGTTCTTTTATTTAGATTTTATCATATGGTGATTAGTTGCTTTTGTGTATATAGTTATGTGCAAATGTATATATATATATATATATATATATGTAAATGTTGAATTTTGTACATACTATATTTAAATGATGTTGTACTTATGTATATACTTGTTTATTTATGTACATATGCTTTTATTTAATTGTACATAGGGTGTTTAAATTATATAGTACATATTGCATTTATATATATAGTGTATATATGCTATTTGACATTTCTGTGTTCTGGCCGAAACGCTATTTAACGTCAACATGTGTGGACGTTTATGTGGAGTCGACATCTAGATCGATGGACGCTGATTCCTAGTAAACGACAACAATATGGCCGTTTATTTTCCAGAAATTGTTGCGGTCTCAGATCAGGAAACGGCTGCGTTTCCTTCGGTCCCGGTTTTGAAAACTACCTTACAACGGTAGGATTCTAACCTAAATGCGTATCCTAACCCCCTTAGCTTATATAAACACCTAATTTCGGATGGATTAAGTCTTTTGGCCTTTGAGAAAACCCTAGAACTTTCTGTGCGAAAACTGATCTTTGGCGACTTTGATCCGGCTATTGGAGAGTTCTCTTGGCGATCTGCATCGACTGGGAGAGACTCTAGACTTTGGTGAGACTTCCCCGACTCCGGTGTACAACCTACATCAACACAAAAACCGGTTCGGGAGGAGATTTGGGCACTTCTTGGCTTGGCCGAGGAGAGCATCTTCGGAAAATTTAATCCCCTTTGACAATTTTTCTGAGGCAAGTAATTGAGGGATATCATCCCTACACATGTCCTCTAGGTCCTAGGATTTTATGGGATTTTTCCTCGTGTCCTAGAACCCCCATTCATCAAGATTTATGCATTCAGTCTGTATTTCTACAGACATGAACTTAACGGCCAACTTGCTGCTGTTAAGATCCTGAGTTGGCGGATCGTGTGCCGTTAACCCCTGTTGGCGGCAACCCCCTTGCCGCCAAGTTCGTCTGTTTCTCACAGAACCCTAATTTTCATATCTGTGTGACTATATTCGGACTTGTGGTTATCTGTGCATGCTTTAAAATTTATATATGGTCATGTACAGTCAGTAGGTCATGTCATGAAGAGGTGTCGAATTTTTGTAATTAGTTTTATTTATTAAAATTTATGTATTAGGACTATGAGCATGATTGGACCATGATTAATCTTATATAAATAGATCCGTTGTGATTTAGGGTTCATAAATTTTCCATGCTCGTATTATGACTATTTTTAGGATTTGAACTATTAGATATGACTGTCTTACTGTGTACCATGTGTAATTGGATTTGTCAATAAATATGTCTAGAACTTGTTTTAATTATTATAATTTGTTTACAGATCTAAAAAATCTGAAAAATTGAGCATGTGACATGTTATGTGTTCAGAACTTGTGATAAAAATTTCGTTCTGTTTTCATGACATTAGGTACTGTTATTGAATTAATAAGGGAAAATGATCATATTGAGCATATTAAGTTAATTATGTGTAATTCAGTGATTAGCAGCATGATTAGGATTGTGTTATGATCTGATTATCATGAGAACAGTAGCATCATGATATGGAAACTGAAACATGTACAATTGTTATATAATGCATGTGAATGTGTTAAATGGTGCATGAGAATCATGTAAACAATGTGATAAAGTGGAATGTGAAAATTGTGCCGATAGTGACACTACTACCATAGAGGGCTGTGGAACTGTACTGTAGTAAAGTCCCTACGGGAAGGTTCAATGTGTGTGATATCCTATGGACATTAGGATAAAATCCTGGAGGTGGACAAGTACCACTAGTTAGGGTGGAGAGTGCTTCTCCCGGTTCTGCGTAGTTAACCAAGATCTGTCACTGTGTTGCCTAGGTGATGCGTATGTGTATGTGAATATGTGTGTCCTTCTAGTGGTGGTTTGGACTATGTGTCATAGCAACTATGTGTAAAAAGTGTAAATATGTGAATGTGAACATGTGAATTGTGCAATGTGAAATATGAGCATGTGATAGTGTAATATGAAAGTGTTAGCATGTGAAAATGTGATACCATGTGTAATTTTGATTTATTTACATTAAAACAGCAAGCTAAATGTGTAAATAAATGTGATAATTGCAAGTGAAAATGGTTAGATGTCATGCTAGGTATGTTATTTACCTTGTACATTGTTCCATGCTCTAATGGTGTAAAATTGTGAAGTAAATTAAGTAAGATTTGAACCTTTGAATCATGTTGGTAATTACAATGCGTAGAAAACATGCTATAGGCTTTCATATTTAGTTGTTAAGTAACATGAAGCATGTACCATGATTGTTCCTAAATGTTTAAAAAGGCTAGCATGTGTATGTGACATGTGTAAGGTTGTGTCCTTAGATTGCTTGCTGGGTCTTTTAGAAGACTCATCCTTGCTTCAGCGTACAGGTGTGATAGGTACCTCCATTCCTAAGGAGGACATTGAGAGGAGCAACTCCGAGCTCGAGGAGTAGCTGCACTCTGTTGGACATTACTTTATTGTACTTTTCTCTCACTAGGATGTAATCAATAGGATTATGTAATTCATGTGGACAGTGTACTTTACTTGGAATTGTAATTAATGTGGACACTAGTATTTTCTTTATTTTCTATACAGACTGTGGATATGATGATGATGATGGAATAAGATTGTTCTTTTATTTCCACTATAATCTTTTGTTATTCATGTACATATCAACCTATTATTTAGTGGTTGGTAAATGTCCCACTATAATGACGCCCTTTGTATCGACGTGGATTGGTATAATCATACCGATATAAAGAGGGTCATTACAACGCTAAAGTAGCAGCATCAAGCTTCCTTTTCATGACATAGATATCAAATTCTAAGGTATAAATGGATCAATAAATTATGATCCAAGAGCTCACACAATGATGTAGCAGAGATCCAATTCATCATTCTCTTTAACGGTCGTCTTACGCGCATGTGGTATGGGACACATGCTATGGTATTCTTCCATCATTATGGGTGTGTCACATATAACAGAATAAAAAACACCGTATAGTTCTTAGTCTAGCCACTGCCACTGCGGCTAACCCAAGTCTCATGGCGTCTTATCATAAGACTCACAACTAGCTTAATAAAGGCTTCATGGATTTGATTCTCGTATCTTTTGATCGATCTAGAGGGATTTCATCTTAATTCAATTTAAGGCGACAATAAAAGTAAAACTATCTTGCTTGCTCTCATAGCGCCATAGATATAAACTGTCTCATCTTGCTAAGCTTTTTTAGCGCCAAGGCAAATGACCAGTGTGAGGGGGTCCATTCAGAGTCTAGTGACACTTTTCTTGATGTATAAAGTATTCCAACCATAGACACACATAAGGAAGGAAATCATAATAAATTAATTGTCAATGAATAATTATGTACATTACAATTTACACAATCCCATAGTTTTAATACGGGGTTACAAATGCCACCCTCGAGATCTATTTAGTTAGTGGGTCTGCCAACATATGACCAATTGAAATGTGCCGGAGAACCACTAACTTCTTTGCAACTAAATCCCGAATATAGTGATAACGAATGTCAATGTGCTTGGTTCATCAATGGTATTTTGGGTCCTTAGCATAGGCCAAGGTCGATGTGCTATCAACATACAACACCACCGCCTCCTTAGATAAATGTGTCATGGACAATCACTGTAGGAAACTTTGCAACCAAACAGTCTCTTGACATGCAGTAGAATAAGCCACATATTCTGATTCCATGGTTGATAAAGCGATGCACATTTGTTTCTTGCTACACCAAGAAATGACTTCTCCACCTAACATAAACACATAGCCTGAGTGGATTTACGCTCATCTTTATCACCGGTCCAATCTACATCGCTATAACCTCTCAATCTTAAGTCACCTCCTTTGTAACATAAGACAAGGTCTGAAGTACCACAGAGATATCAAAAAATTCTCTTGACTGCTTTTCAGCGAACGAGACTGGGATTACTTTGATACCGACTAACAAGACCCACTGCAAAGCTAATGTCTGGTCGTGTACATAACATGGCATACATCAGGCTCCCTATTGCAGCGACATATGGCACTTTAAACATTTTGTTCTTTTCCTTATCAGTTTGTGGACATTGACTGATACTTAAAACACAACTCTTATCAATTGGAGTATCGATGGGTTTGGAATAATGCATCCGAAATCTCTCAAGAATTGTATTTATGTAAGTCTCATGTGACAAACATAGAAGTTTATTCGAGCGATCTCTCATGATTTTTATTGCTAGCATATAATTTGCTTCACCTATGTCCTTTATCTCAAAGATAGAAGACAACCATTCTCGAGTGGCTTCGTTAGATTCCATGTCATTTCCAACCAATAAAATGTCATCAACATATAATGACAAAATAAGGATCTTTTCCGTCGTATACTTAACATACACACATTAGTCTTCTTCAATCATCTCAAAACCAAATGAGATAATTGTTCTAAAATACCACTATCTAGACGATTATTTGAGGCCATATATGGAACATCTGAGACAACAAACTTTGCGCTCTTGTCTCTTTGCATCAAAATCTTCTGGTTCAACCATATAAATTTCTTCGTCTAGTTCTCCATTCCGAAATGTTGTTTTAACGTCTATATGAAAAAGTTCTAAGCCTACATGTGCAACTATGGCTAGAATAAGGTGAACCGATATGAATCTCACCACCGGGGAGAACGTCTCATCGAAATCTATACCCTCCTTTTGAGTATATCCCTTCGCCACAAGTCGTGCTTTATATTTGTTGATCGATCCATCCGCCTTGCGTTTGACTTTGAAAATCCATTTGTTTCCAATAGCCTTACCCCATGGATGGAGATCAACAAGTTCCTTGTTGCTTCCTTCCATTCTTTACTAGCATATGAAGTTAATACTTCTTTAATAGAAGTATGCTCATCTTCATCAGCAAGCTAGTACAAAAGAGCTTCCTCTTTGATCTCAATTTGACGACGAGGCATGTGTCCACATTTTCTACGGCGTATCTGATCATATTGTTCTTCCATTGGTGTGCTCCCACTGGGCACATAGCTCCCACTATCTTCATGATCATCTCTACTATCTACGGCAGCTTCCCAGTTAGGAACTAATTCCCTCCCCTCACTGGAAGATGGTAGAACATCATTAGGATCATCCAACTCATGGAGATCAAGACTCTTTTTAGTGTCGCCGATTACTAGGAAATTCGGATTCTAAGAAAACAACATCTCGGACGTCTTTTTCTATCATTCCTCCATTCAAATGTTGTCCATACATGACATAACCCTTAGAGCTTTCAGGATATCTTACAAAGATAAACCTTCTAGCTTTAGGGCCAAGTTTTCCAAACTTGTGAGAAATATCATGGACATATCCCCCTGAACCTCATGGGCATAAATTATCTAAATTTGGTTTTTCACCATGCCATAACTCATTAGGGGTGGAAGGAATTGACTGTGAAGGTACGCGGTTAATGATGTAGGCCGCAGTCATTGTAGCATCCCCCCAAAAAGATATTGGAAGGTTGGCATGCGCCATCATTGACCTAACCATATCTAACAATGTTCAATTTTGTCTTTCAGCAACACCATTTTGTTGTGGTGTATATAGAATAGTTAATTGTCTGCATATTCCTTTTTCTTCACATAAAGTTTGAAACTCATCCGAAAGATATTCACATCCTCAGTCTATTCGAAGAACTTTTATTGTTTTGCCTAATACTCAACCTCTGCCAATAAGTGTTTGAAACAATCTAACACTTCATAGCGGTGAGCGATCAGATAGACATATCCATATTGCAAATAATCATATATAAATGTGAGGAAATAGGAAGCCCCTTGACAGGTCTTCACACTCATGGGTCCGCAAATTTTAGAGTGGATCAATTGTAAGAGTTCGGTGGCTCTTTTAGCCCTTCTAAAAGGCTTGCGACATGCCTTACAGGCCAAGCATGATTCACACACAGGAAGATTGACTTTAGCAAGTGAGCCAAGTAAGCCTTCTCGAGCTAACCTTGTCATTCTATCTTGTCCTATGTGTCCCAACCGTGCATGACAAATTTTTGAATCACGATTATTATCAGTATTTATGACATAAGACACATGAAAATCATGATTATCCTAATCTAATTTAAACAAACCATCCATGAATAAAGCATGACCATATATAACATTGTTCAAACAAATGTCAACTTGGCTGCTAGAAAAGGAAAAAGAGAAGCCTAATGCTAATAATGACGAGACTGATAGTAGATTATGCTAAACTCTAGGCGCATAGAGCACTTCATGGAGAGTTAAGACTCATTCAGTTTTAACTTGAGTTGATACAAACCAACTCCAAGGACTTCTTCGCTGGATCCATTTCCCATATATACTCTTTGTGATCTCGCTGAGATTTGACGATAATCCACGAACCTTGCTTGATCCCTTGTTATGTGCTTGGTCGCTCCTGAATCCACTATCCATTCAAGATTTGTTCGAGCAAATAGAATATGCGAACAAACATGCACAGTTGGAGAGCAAAGAAATTGGAATACCTTTTTCGCCTCAGTGTTTTCACGAGAAAAATGTCACAGCCTTCATCTTATCTCTCTTTCCACTGTGCTTGCCTCATTGGTGTTTCGGTGTTTGCCCCGCCTTTGAAGTGGATGCACCATTCTGCCTCTTCCTCTTGAAGTTCTTCTTAAGACTATTCTTGCCCTGTTGTCTGCCTCCCTGGGCGACAAGGACAGTGGCGTGCATAGCTTCCTCGTGCTCAGCCTCTAACTCCACATGAAGAGAGTTGTTAGAAAAATTCTTAATACTCTCATTGTGCGTGAGGATTTGTTTCATGTGAGTTTAGGAGTCTAGAAAATATCTTATTACTGCCTGCACCTGTTGCTCATCGGTGAGATCGTGACCTATAGACTTCAACTCATGGATCATGCTTAACATCACCCTTAGATGCTCAGTCATATTCTGACAGAGATCCTTTCTCAGAGGGTCTCAAATTGTTAAACTAGAGCCCTTAACCTCATGGTAGAGGTTCCTCCAAAAGTAAACTTCAATTGATCGCACATATCCTTGGCAGTCTTACACTTATCAAACTCGCCAATCAGATCATCCTGCATGCTGCTTAACAATGTAAAGCACGTGTTGCGATCTTTGTTGAACCATGACTTGTAGGCCTCTTGATCTCTGCGGTATAGAGCGGTGTTACCTTCTTCGGGTGGGGTCATGGACGTAGTTATGTGATCAAGTAACTCTTGCTCATTTAAGAGATATTGGATCTTTCGATGCCAAATGTCATAGTTAATGCCATCTAATTTATCCCCTTTCATTAAATATTCTTGTTGGCCATTGTTGAATCACTACAATAAGATAATAATGAGAAGGCTAAGTTGACAATTCTACACATCAGCCTATTTGATCCAGAAATCTACACTATAATATTAAACATTCTCCATATAATAAGATCGAAAGTAGATTTAGAGTCCTACAGTCATCTCACATTTATATAAGAATGTTTAATATTATTAGAGTAATTTTGATCAAATAATTTTAAAGGGAGAGGAACTAACATCTCTCAATTAATAAGCATCTATATACTAAACATGCATATTCAAATAAAAAATTAGCAACAACTAATCATGTTCAGAAATATTCTAATAATATTGGGCAACAACTAATCATGTTCAAAAATATTCTAATAATAGATTCAACACATGATTTTAAATGATCGGATCATACATTGATTGCTAGAATATAAAGTGCATGAATAAATTATAAGAGCAAACTAATAAATTAATATAGTTTACTGCATGGATTTAAATAAGACAATCCCATAATTATGAAGTATATAATCATCCAAACGAACAATAAAATCATGTTTAAAATGGCGATAACATCATAATAGAAAAAGCCATCGTCTGGAGGAGGGCCGGAGTCATAGCACGACACTTGAGAACATGTCTCATGTGACGTCGGACTCGTCGTGCCGCCAAATTGCCATTATTGTGGCGACAAGAGACTAGAATACCATTCCTCTCTGGTCCACGTCCAATAATACGACTAAGTCGTGCTCGACCATGGGGTCTACTTGGCAACACCATAGTAGTGCGACATCCTGCAAGGCGCTCAAGATCATGATGCCGACAGGACAACGCTCTCATGCGGGCCTATTCCACCAAAAAGGTGCATCTGGGTACACTATGTCAGATACCACGAAGTTGGCCTGCAAGAAGGACGTGCATGGGGGGACTAGTACCTATGCGCCCAACAACCTCCCAAAGAGGGAGAAAGTTCACGTCATCACGTGGGTCTTCGCGCGGAGTCAGCCCCTCGTGCATCGGTCGCGGGCCAAGTGGGAATACCCTGTCTGGACTCCTACGTCCGTGCCCGTTTGAGTGCCCACGACCATGTCCGCCTGGATGACCACCTAGATGCCAGCGCCCATGTCTGCCAGTACCCCCACGGCCAACCAAGCTAGCATGCCCGGGAAGCGCCACGCCTTAACCCTCGTGAATGGCCCTGCCTTCACCCATGGGAACCATCATGCCTACATGCGTGGGACCACCCCTGCGCACATCTGTGCATCCTGCATGGCCGTGAGGACTCCCCCGCCCTCGTGTGCAGCCTACATGGCCGTGGAGCGTGTTGCCTGCATGGCCAGGGTCTGCGTCGCCTGCATGGCCGCATGGGCGTGCGGTTAGCTGCCCGCTCATTTTCATGCGCGGGCGTGGCGGGGATGGCCCGTCTGCGTGGTGTGCTCTAGGTGCTCCGCAGGAGTGGCGAAGGAGAGGCATGCAGTGCTACAACATAATCCCTTGCAGTCATCAATCGCCAAAATCTAATTGGCACCATAGACTCCTGCGTAGATGACAGGTCGCTACCAACCACACTATTCTCATCATCGTTCGTGCAGATCTCCATCGGTTTAAAATTATCTTCGTTCATTGTATCAAGTTCTTGCGCATGGAGATCATCCGACGACATCGTGGAGAGAGGAACGTTGATGCTCTGATACCAATGTTCATTTTAGATCGGGGTGTGTGTCTTGTCATTACGGATACTCGTACGATCGAGAAGAAGGTTACTAGAGTCTTCTTCATTGTTTTCTCGCTCCAAACGTCTTATAGATCCGATGGTGATAACCCTTGTGAGAAGTCTAATATGAGAGAGAGAGACTACGCTGGGTGCTCGGATGCTCCAACTCTCAAACCGAGAGGAAAACCGCTGCATCCGTGAGTTTCTCCCAAGAGTGTTGGAGTCCTAGAGACTCAGAAGACAATCGCATTGGCGGTTGTTTTCCTCCGAGAGTTGCCTAAGCAACCTTTGGTTGCCCCACGTGAGCAATCGATCCCATCGGTTAACATAAATTAAATGCGGAAGTGAACAGATAGAAGTTTCATTAAAACTTTGTCCCAAAAAGTAAATATCTAATATAAAATTAATGTAAGACGTGTATATTTTTTTCCTGCAGAATTTAGTTCTCAGTCCATTAAAAGAATTGTAGGGGGGAACAGGAGAATGAAATAAGTAGGGGCACATTGCCGTATATAGGCTTGTGTTAAATTTGTTTATGAACAACATTTTCTTCCAATTACGAAGTCATTGATGCTTGGGAAACTATGATTGAATAACTAATAAATATACTTAACGATTTGTATGAACAACTTTAATAACATTCATTTTATTCACAACAAGGGAACTGTAACCTCATGAACGATCCATTAATTCAAGGAGAGATAAGAAAGTTTCTGGTAAAGTTGTCCTTACTTATGTAAAGGGAAAAAGGGACATGGTTGCGTTTTTCTGATGTTGTCAGGACATATGAACGTCTATGTTACTATATATGATCTAAAAGTTCTTAATTACAATAACATTAACGTACGTAGTTAACTAGACATAATATTTTTAGTATAAAAAAATCGCCATGATACTAAATATGGTACCTACCATCTTATACATATATATGCATGGGTGGTACATACGCAAGTAAAATTCAGTTGCATGCTAGATATACATACTTAAACGGTGTCTACGAGTACGTATTATACATATATGCATGGGTGGCACATACGCAAGTAAAATTTAGCTGCATGCTAGATATACGTACTTATATCCTGATAGTAACACGATATTCCAGTTAGTGAACCGATGCAAACTGTCAGTCAAGAGTGATTGAATCTTAAACGGTGTCTACGAGTACGTATTACATATATATATGGCATGGAATGATCAGTTCCGTCCGATCGAACCAGTGGGTGGAATTAAGTGGGAAATTAAGACATGGAGGCCGGATGTATCTATCTATCTATCTATCTATATATATATATATATACCTCGTCGGCAAAGAGTATCGCCGAAGCATCGATGCCCACATGTTGGAACAGCCACGCAGCCTGCTTGTGCTCCCACATCTTCTCCCTCCGCATGTTCATGACAGGAGCCACCACAGCGCCCCTCTCTCTTCGGCTCCCCCCTTCCGCCTGATTCCCATTGGTCTGATGCCTCATCTCCAGTAGCCACGCGTAGCAGATGGCTGCCACCATGGAGCTCGTTGTGCCTGTTCGATCGGGGAAGAAATTAACACTATTATAGACTGCATGCATGCATGTATATATATATATAGTACGACTATATATGTATTAATATATTTATATATATGCTGTTTAATTATAGTGCTATAAACTAAACCTATTATATATATGTCACGGTATATCTATCTATCTATAATATATACCTATATATATATATATATATATATATATATATATGCTGCTCATCTCCTAGCTATAGCCACTTACGGGTATCGACTGTGGGGACTTTGGGATGGGTGCCATTCCAACCCCCACCCCCACCCCTTTTGCAAGTGGTATATATATGTCACCATTGGATCGTGTGCACTAAACTTGGTGTACGCACCAAGCATTTTCCCTATATATGATCTTAATTATAAGCACATGCATGCAGCCGGCTTCCAAGAAGAAGCTAGCCAGCACGCGTAAACATAACGATCATGTGAGCAGTCTGTTACTTTTTAAAGAAGGTCCGGATAGTATAATCTTGGCCTTGGAGGAACTCTCCCCTCTGGAGATCCTCTCGATCTCGCCTCGTTGCCGGCGGAGGAACGAGTTCAGCTGTTGGATGTCCGCGTAATCCACCTCCTGCTCAAGTTGCACCTCTTCCTCCTCTGGAGTACTCGCAGTTGTACTTTTGGTGGCCAGCATACGAGGAAGCTTCTCCAGTGAGCAGGTGGAAGAGGAGATGGTCCTCCGGTGGGCCGATTCCAATAGGTTCTTGGGTGGAGACAGGAGTTGCAGGTCATCCTCGGGAGACCTCTGCGTCCTCCTCGGCTGTGGTATCGGCTGCTGTCGGCCGCAGAAAGCCGGCTGTTGCTCCTCCAAAGATGCCCTGCCGAAGCGCGACTTCCGGTGTGCTGATAATTGCTCGTTAGGTAACCGCGACGGAGCCGAGTCCGCAGACTGGTAATTGCCCCCGGAGTCATCGGAATCGTCTCGCCGGTCGCTCAGACTGGACGCCGGCGGTGCGTGCACGTGTGGGGGGGTATCCTTGCACCGTTGCTGCACGGAAGGGACTGGCGGCTTCTCGGTGGGGTAGGAAACGAATGCTTCTGACATGGTACGGCCGTGCCTAGCGGATTTCGACAAGATCTCGTCTCCGATGCCCTCAAGGGAGCGATGCCTGCAGCCCGACAATTTTCTTTTATATAAACATGCATTTGAGACCAACAGGTAGGTAAAGGTTCCTCTCTCTCTCTCTATTTCTCTCTTTTGTGTGTGTGTGTGTGTAATCCTACGTACTTGTATATATGCATACCTCCTGGCAGACCTTGACAGCGGATCCCTCCGGTCTAACACCGACGGGGAAGTCGACGCCCGTAGAGCGGAGGAGGCAAACCTCGGCGACCCGAGAAACCGTGCCGGCGACTCCCGCCCTGAAGGGGAGCTGGCGTCCACCATCCTCTTTGCGTCAGCGAGCCACTCGAGGGTGGACCGGCTGGCGCCGTTGGACCTTGTTACGCTCTTGGCGCAGTCGTGGACCTCCTCCGCTGTTAACTTGTGATGGGGCGCTTGTGGCCTTGCGCTGCCGAAGAACCAGCCGTTCATGAGGTCGGCGATGTCGGGGACCGGGTCTGGCTGGCTCAACACCCCAGGCTCCGCCGGTCTCCTCTGCGTGGCCATCTTGCCGCCTCCGCCTCCTGAGGGACCGGGAATAAATATGTGAAAACATCGGTAAAATAATAATGGGATCGACCTTGCTTTAGCTTAAAGAAACATGATCATGAACTATATAAACATAGAGAGAGATAGAAGCATTTGTTGAGTACAGTTAGTAGTAGAGATGATCAGGAGTTGGACGGGTACGAAAAGAAGTGGCACTAACAAGCTAGCTTCCTGTGAGAGATGGCCGATGCCTGTGGCAGCCCAGTGAGTCAATACTAGCTAGCTAGTACGGTTACCTTGACGGAAGAGATGGAGGTGGCGGCCTGGAAAGAAACAACGCGTGCGCGAGAGATCAGAGAGAGTAATAGGTGTTCGGAGGCCGAGGGGGGCGACGAGGGCGATGCGGCAGAGGCGATGGCCAAGAAGTTAACGAACGCCAACAGATCCAAATTAATTATTATTATTATTATATAAATATGATTGACTTGTCCTTCTTCATCGATATTTCGTTATGTATTATTGAAACTGTTAAGAGCGTGATGCAATGGAACAGGCTATTCAATGGCCTTTCTACACTAAATTATTAATTTTTAAAAGAAAAAACGACGCCCACAAAGACGACGGAATGATCTAATCCTTTTGTTTGCATACCGTAACATCTTGAACGATATGCGCAAAAATATAAATTCAGCTGGAAGAATGAATGAACAACCTCTAATGTAATAATGTTTAAATAAAAATCCGTAAATTATGTGTATTTGTCAGTTAGTGGATGGACTCTCTCTCTCTCTCTCTCTTTTTTTCTTTCTTCTGACTGCTGACCCTACAGCAGATACACAGTTCTAGCTTAATTTGCAGGCTTACAAGCATTAAAAATGTCCGGGCGGGCGGCCAGCCGGCCAGCCGGCCAGCCGGCCCCCACTCTTCTCGACGTTTGTATTTGTTAGCAAAGACGGTGAATCATTAGCCTTTCCATATTGAATGCTTTATTTCGCCAATTTAGTTTGCCAATGATATGACATTCTGTGTGTTAATTTTGACTAACATTTTTAGGCCTTCTTAGGTGTAGGTGGGTCACTAAAATGAAACCACACAACCAATTTTATTTTATGTATTTTTTTATGCCACCCAATAAAATTTCAGTGATTTTTACTTTTTAGTATCTACAAATAAATGCATTTTTTTCTCTCACATGCAACTATTATTTTTAATGTCTCTAAAATCTTCTAACCCTGATGTAAAAGCCCCTCCGATAAATGGAATTTAAAAAAGTGAATATTCTATCTAAAAGTAACGGTTGGATGGAAATCCTTAAAATATCCACGCTTATTTGATTTCCATTAAAAAATAATTAAAATCTCATCGACATCTTCTTCTTCAAGATTGGTGACTTTGCTCAACATCACCGACTCATCAAAGTCATCATTGGAGGTGGAGATGGAGACCACCACTACAAGAATCCTGTGGATTAGTTACGGACACAATCCGTAGCTAAGTCATAGCCAAACAACTTAGCTATCGATTAGCTATGGAATAGCTATGAATTTTGCCCATCGCTAAATTCTGGACGCTAATTTACGGCAGCCAATTTTGCTAGTCAATTCGTAGCTAATTTGCTACGGATTAGCTGCGGACATTTCTATAGTTAAATTGTAGTTAATTAGATATAAATTAGTTATAGATAATTTTATAGTTAATCCATAGTTAAATTTAGTGACAAATTCATTGTGAAATTACACATAACTAATCTGTAGCTAATTAGCTACAGATTAGCTACCGAGATGTCCTTAGCAAATTTATAGCTACTTAACTACAAATTTACTGAGGAAATCTTTGCAGCTAATCCATAGCTAGACCAGAAGCACATAAATAAAAATTAATTTTAAATATAATTTTCTCACAAATTTCGTACGTGTACCTCTGAACCTGGTCACGGTTAATTAGCCACACGCATAGACATATCAAACAAATAAAACATAAATCCACAATTACATTTAATGTTTCTATACGGCTCTAGATTTCTGTGTATTATATTTGCCATTATGTTTTGATTTCTGGCCGAAATTCATATTGACGACAATCTTGTGTGTCGTTAACTTGTTGTTGACGGCATAATTGATGTCGTCTACCGTTTAGTTTGAGGAGGCTAATGACAAAGTGAATTGATGTCTATTTCATCTAGATGGCAACCATATTGACGTCAATATCTCCGTTTGAGTGTGGGTTTCTTTCCCCGAATCCATCCCGACTTCTTCGTGGATAAACTTGGAAACCCCGAATTGGGTTGGGTTTCTCCTTCCTACCATGACCACGACCCAAAACCCCTATAAAACTAGGTCGTCTCTGTAAAGGGAGGACTTTTACTCAGCTAGGGTTTATTTGGGTTCGGGGGGAGAGAAGGTGAGGCTTTAGAGATGAGAAATCCGGCGAACCAGAGGTTACATCAACGTCCTTTAGCAAGAGGAAGTCTCTACAAGACGTGGGGAAGCTCTCTTATCGAGGGGAGTTCACTTCTAAGGCGAGGAGGTCGAATCAAGCTAGTGAAGATCATCTCTTTGGCTTGGCTGAGGAGGGCTTCATTGCCTAATTTCGATCTTCAAAGAGTTTTCCATAGGCAAGTAACTTAGGGGTTTCATCCCTATGCCTATCCGTTAGGGTTTTATAACTTTTAAAGATTTTTGTCTCATGTCTTGGACCCCCAAATTCTCTTTTTATTTGGTTTCGATGTGCACTTTTTGCAGACAGGATATCGACGACAACACTGTTGCCGTCAAGTTCCTAAATTAAGGGCAATCGACCTTGTCGTCAACTACCCTTGACGGCAATTACCTTGCCGTTAAGTTCTTCAGTTTTCCAGAAATGTGTTTTAGCATATGTGATGTGATTTTTCGGAGATTTTGAATGTATGAATGGGTTTCTAGGATTTCCGTCTTGTCATGTAAGTATGGTAGAGGGAATCATGAATTTTTGATATTCTTCTGATCATATCTGTAATTATTAGAATTTATGACATCAGTAAACAAGCATGCCATATTAGATTTAATTCCAAAAAGTTAAGTATGTTATGCATCCTTGCCTCAGTATTTTTCCTTGGACTTAGGGTTTTTGGGAACATGTTTTTAGATAGATAGATTCATTAATTCTTTGTTAAACATGTTTTAGTTAATTATCTTGTTAGTTGCCTAAAATCTATTTTAAAGGTTAAAAATAGATATAGTATTGAAAAAATTCTAAAAAATGGAATATATGATATGATTTATATATATAGTCTATTGTTAAAATTTGATCATGTTCTAACATTCGTAACCACTGTTTCTAATTATAAGTCTTTAATGACCATGTAAACCATGATTAGTGAAAGATAGTGTTTTTCTAATGATTAGTACCCTGACTAGGCTCTGTTAAATATGTATTAACACTATTGAATAGTAATGATTATTTGTGTAACCTGTACTATGTGTTTGAGTCATAAGTCTGTGAATAAACCATGAGATGTCTGAGAATTATGTGCTAAATATGTTATGAATGTGATTAAGTAGTTAATGTGCTGAAATTGACACTGCTATCATAGAAGGCTATGGAGCCATACTGTATAAAGTCCATATGGGAAGGCTCAATATGTATGTGATGTCCTATGGGCATCAGAATGAAATCCTGAAGGTGGACAAGTACCACTAGTTAGAGTAGAGAGTGATTCTCTCGGTTCTGTGCAGTTTACCAAGATTCGTTATTGTATTGCCTAGGTGATGGGTATGTAACATATGTGTGTTAGTGTCCTTCTTTATGGTGTTTTGGGCTATGTGTCACGGCTAAAAATGTGAAAAGATGTGAAATTAAGTGTGAATGTGCAATGTGATCATGTGAAAATGATGTGCTAATGTGCTCCAATGTGAAAGAATGTGAAATCATGTGAATGTGTTATGTTTATTTTAAAACAGCAAGTAAAAGTTAGGAAATTTGTGGCATACAAGTATATTGAATGTGATATGTGCTTATTTTCATTGTAAGAATACTTGAAAATATGTCATAATCATGAGTTTTGTTAATCATTATGTGTCATATGAAATCCATGTGTACTTAGTATGTTAAAGCCTATTCATGTAATACTTGTTAATGGTTCCACGTATCATGTGATAATTTGCTTGATGCATTGTACTTGTGTAAATGACATGTGGTAAGAGTTTGGATGTGACCCATGGGTTGCTTGCTAAGTCTATTGTGAAGATTCATCCTTGCTCAAATATACAGGTGATGCAGGAATTCTACAGATCGAGGAGGAGATAGCGAGGAGCGACTCCGAGCGTGACGAGTAGCTGCAACTTAGAGAGTATTTCTTATAGCTTGTACTTTTCTTTTACTTAATACGTAAGACGATATTGTGATATGGACTTATGGATTTGATCATTGTGGACTGGATATGTTTATTTTTGTTGTGGGATGTGTGTGGTGGTGATGGAATAAGAATTACTTTTATTTCCGTTGTACTTTCCTTTGTTATTTGTGTACGTCTCTACCTATTATGTTGTGTTGGGTACATGTCTCACTGTACGACGTACTTTATATCGACATAGATTGGTATAATCATACCAGTATAAAGTGGGTCGTTACAGAGATTGGTATCAGAGCAACAAGTTAAGATTGTACATAAATAAGCCACCACCTACACAATATTTCAAAGTCTTTATAGGAATCAATCCACATGCGTGGAAAATATCTAATAAGAAATTAAAGATAGTTAGAAAATGGTTAGGTCTAAGAACTTAGACTCTAATTGAGATGGTTTTTTACAGATAATGGCGAGCGCATGGTAGGCGTGGTGCTCAAGCTCGGGAGGACGATCAGAGGGGCGAGGAGAGGTGTGAGCAGCAGGTCCCAGTGCACCAGGGTTCCCCTGTACTACTCCCTCTGCCACCCATGGACTATGGAGTATTCATGCAAGGCTTGGTCCAAGCAATGCAAACACAAGCATAGACTCAAGCGGCACTACAAGCCAAGTTGTTGGCACAAGTAGGCGTTGTCAAGTAGGAGTAGTTTGTTTTGTTGTTGTATGATTGCTTATGTGTTGCATATTGTTTTAGGCTCACGCTCCAGCTCCAGTCCCTTGGGAGTTTGGACATGGTGGTCTGTCCATCATGGAGCGATTTAAGAGGATAGCTCTGCCTCCTTTTAAGGGGGAGAGTCAGCCCCTCTTAGCAAAGAGCTGGTTAAGAGAGGTGGAGAAGATCTTTCGTGCTATTAGGTGTGCAGGGGATAAAGTGAGCTTGGTGACCTACATACTACAACTACTTAGAGTTTGTGTGCTTGCATGAGGTTGCTTGTTCATTTAGTTGGTGCTTATTGGTTGTATCTTGCAGGAGAGAGCCGATATTTGGTGGGCCTCAGTGCTTCATAATAGGCACGAGGATAGGGCATTAGAGGTGACTTGGTTTGATTTCACTAGACTCTTCAAGGCCAAGTTCATCCCCAAGCACATCCAGGATAAGATGGAACATGAGTTTCTTGCTCTTACTTAGGGTTCCATGACTCTTCTGTGTTATGAGGCTAGGCTTGATGAGCTTTCCAAGTATGCTCCCCACATTGTTGCAGATGACGGTAGGAAGGCCAAGAAGTTCGTGATGGGGCTCAGACCAGCACTCAGGACCTGACTGGTGGCTTTCGATCACCGTACCTTGGATGAGGCTCTCAGCGCAGCTTGCAAACACAAGAGCGAGATGGATCAGTACCTTGAAAATAAGATGGCAACCCAAAAGAGGTCGACTGCACCATTCCAGAGGCATGATAGGAAGAGGGTACGTAGTTGTGTACCAGCAACAACCACAATGTACGACAGTTCCTATCCAATCAGTGGTTGTACCCCAGACGACCAGTTTCAGGCCCAGTGATAAGAAGGAGTGTCCTCATTGCGAAAGGACACATGGCGGTTCAGAGTGCTAGAAGCTTGCAGGAAAGTGCCTAAAATGCGGTAATACCAAGCATTAGATCAGAGACTGCCTGAGACTTTAGCAGTTCGCGCCAAGAGGAGCTCCAACCCCAGCAGTAGCGGCAGCGGCACCAATGATCGGGAATCCAGGAAGGCCTCGGGCCCAAGCCCGAGTGTACACACTTGCACGTGAGGATGCAGAGCAGGTAGAGAATGTCACAGAAGGTACTATTTTAGTTATGAGTGTGTTGGATCGAGTGTTGTTTGATATGGATGCTACACACTCGTTTGTTTTCGAGCGGTTTGCTAAGAAGTTAGTAGAGGCAGAAGACCTTAAGATGTCCTTGTCGGTAGATACCCCAGTAGGTACCATATCAACAAGGAAATGCATCCTATCTCTACCTGTGTGCATTGAAGATCGGGGTTTGTTTGGGTGCTTCTACTCGCTCAAGATGAAAGACTATGATGTTATACATAGTCTAGATTGGCTTTAGGAGCACTATGCCTTGATTGATTGTAAAAGGAAAGAAGATTACTTTCTGCATTCCTAGAGAGGATGAGTTCTTACATCCTTTGCCTAGAAATTTGGCAGGAAAGTTTGTGATCTCTGCTATGAAAGCCATGAGAATAGTGAACAAGGGTTGTGATGCTTTTCTTGCTAGTGTGGTCTTAGCTCCTAAGGCCGAGCAGTCACCTACCTTCCTCAAGGAGATCAAGGTTGTGCAAGAGTTTCCAGATGTGTTCCCTAATGATTTGTCTGGACTACCACCAGCAAGGGAGATAGAGTTTGCCATTGAGTTGCTTCCAAGCACCTCACCTATCTCTAAGGCTCCCTACTAAATGGCACTTGCAGAGTTAGCTGAGCTAAGAAAGCAGTTGCAGAAGTTTCTCGATAAATGGTTTATTCACCCTAGTGTTTTACCATGGGGGACACCTTTTCTATTCATAAAGAAGAAGGATGGTTGCCTCAGATTGTGCATCGACTACAGGAAGCTCAACCAAGTGACAGTGAAGAATAAGTACCCCTTGCCGTGCATTGATGACTTGTTTAATCAGCTCCAGAATGCATCTATCTTCTCCAAGATCAATCTACTTTCAGGTTACCATCAGTTGATGATTAGGGAGGAGGACGCTTCCAAGATAGCATTTAGGACACGTTATGAACACTAAGAGTTCCTCGTGCTTCCTTTTGGTCTGACTAACACCCCTGCAACATTCATAGATCTCATGAATAGGATGTTCAGGCCATACTTAGATAATTTTGTTGTGGTGTTCATTGAGGATGTGTTAGTCTACACCCCTGATGAAGCTACACACTATTGTAAACGTGTTTTTTCAAACACCACAAAGAATAATTAAAAAAAGAAAAGAAAAAAAGATTTTCTGATTTAAAGGGAGAAAGAGAGAGGGAAAGGAGTGTGTGCACGAGATGGAGGTGTGATCTCCAGGTACACGTGGGTATCGAAGGAGAGAGCGAAAGGCGGAGTTACTTACCTTCACTCGAGATCGCTGGAGTGATGTGTGGATTGACTCTTACTTCTCCAATCGTCCGGCCGGCGAAGAAGACTTTATTTCGGATGGTTACCTTGGGGAAAAAATGAAGCAAACACATGAAAGAAAAGATTAGACCAAGTTGTGTAATACCAATTCCAAAGAAGCAACAGATGAACTTGCGTGCATGCCCCAAAACACACCTTGTGGAGGTGGTGTAAAACCCCTAAAAAAAAGTAGGTATGGAGTGAATGAAGTGATGTATATGACTATGGTGATGATGAATGCACTAAATAGAATTAAATGAACAAAAGGATAAGTAAGAAGAATCTGAGAGGAAGCTTGGCACATCAATGCATGGAGAGATGAAGAGGAAGAAGCCTCCTCCTTGCTCCAAAGAACTTGGGAGGATGAAGCACAACTCCTCCAATTGAAGAACACTTTGAATTAAGCTTAAAGGGAGGAAGTTCTTCTCTTAAGGCTCAGGTTTTGGCTCTCCAACGCAGCAGAGCTTCACCAACACTTGTGTAGCATATTGACCGTTCGGATCGTGGCTTTGTGGTTGTGGAAGTGTGACGACCCTCATTATACCGGTACGGTTATACCAACCCACGTCAGTATAGTAAAGGTTATCACAGTGGGACATTTACCCAAACACTATCACATGATTGAGATATACACAAATATACACAGAGTCGCGGAAGTAAAGGACTAACTGTCATCACATTTCATCATCCACATTTCTCATACATGATCCATATAGCAAATTAAAGGACTAAACTTTCATAATTGAAATTAAACCAAACTACATTGTCCACAAGATTAAAGTTCTACATTTAATACATAATTTGTCCACAATTACATAAATGATAACTCTAATACAAGCTATAATTTACATACTATGAAACAAAAAGGGACACAACGTCAACTCCACAAGCTACTCTCCACGCTCGGAGTCGCTCTCCACGGTCTCCTCCAAAAGTGTGTCACCAACTAAACCTGTACGCCGAAGCAAGGAGTGAGTCTAAAAGACTCAGCAAGTAACTCCATACACATCATTCATGCATACATCATAGTAGGTTCTACTATTTCAATTTGCACGGCAATCATACAGCATGCTTGAACATCAATAAGGGACAACCTATCATGGTATTTCTACAAAGTCAAAACACATGGTACATGGTTTAAGATGTTTCACATAACACTCCCTATCACATGCTTTCTACTCATTTATTCACATGAAAACTACACTTCCAATTTGACTATAACATGATGGAAATTTACATGGAATTAGAAATATCATAGCATGATTTATCGTCTCATACTCTAACACATTCACTTCACATGGTTACACATTCCCATATTTCACATGGTTCATTTTTCAAACATTTCACATGTACACAATGTTCACATTCTAACATACATAGTTCACATGATTTCACATTTCACATTCACATGTTCACATATACACATTTTACACATGCTCACATTCACATTTCACAATTTATTTGCCGTGACACATGGTCCAAACCACCGCTAGAAAGACACATCACATACACATAACACATAGCACATCACCTAGGCAATACAGTGATGACTCTTGGCACTGCGCAGACCGGGAGAACACGTCTCCACCCTAACCAGTGGTACTTGTCCACCTCCAGGATTTCATCCTAATGCCCTTAAGATATCTTAACACATTGAACCTTCTCATGGGGACCTTTCCATGATACAGTTCCACAGCCCTCTATGGAAGCAGTGTCACACACGGCACATTTTTACACATTACACATTCCGATTAACACACGTTTTACATATGATATTCACACTTTCTTGTTTATGCACATGGTTCTGTTCTTCCCTAGCATGGTGCTACTAATAACAGAAATCAAACATTTATGAGCTCTCATGGATTAATTGGAATGCACATCATTTAACCTAAATCATGGTACATGTATTTGTAGCTCATTTTCACATGGAAATCTCATAGTGTAGGCTAATGTTATCAAATTTTCCTGAAAATTTAACCACATGCTTTTTTCGGTTACAAGAACACACATACAAATTTTCAGATTTTTATGAATTCACATGTATTTATAGAAATTAAAACATTTGGTTTCATGCCATTCATAATTAAGTTAACATAGAACATAGCATGGATTTCAGATTTAATCATGCACAGTCATGAACCACACATACATATTGGCACAAGAAATTTTTTCCCAATTTAATTCCCAACACACGATTTACTAGAATTTTCGCAAGGTCTACACATGTTTTCTATTTCTCATTGTAGAAATTATAAAAATTCACATGAGTATGGGAAAATTTCCAAATTTGCAGGGCATGGACTGATACATATAAACATGGTTCATAAAATTTCACAGCCTTTAATTCCTCAGAATTCATGGGAACAAAATTAAACATGCGTAACCTCTTTCCTACACATGCCTTTTAATAATTCTAATAATTAATTCCATCCACACAAAAATACAGGAAATTTCACACACATCACATTATCTATTTTACATAACATATAAAATTTACATTATATCCTCATGCGCAGAAATCCGAAATTTAAAGATATAGGGCAGAACAGTCCATTGTTCTGTCAAGAAGAACTCAACGGCATAGTCTGGCCGTCAAACAAAGTAAACGGCAATATCGTTGGCCGTCAACAGAAGATCTTGACGGCGAGGGATCTTGCCGTCAAGTTCGGGCCTGTGCAAAAACACAGTCCGAGCTTCAAGGAATGGTGAATGTAGGGGATCCAGGACACGAGGAAAATCCATAAAAATGATAGAAACCTCCTAGACACATACATGGACAAGGTGAAAGGGTTACTTGCCTTTGGAAAAACTCCTAAAGGGATCAAAATGGTTGGAGAAGCTCTCCTTGGGCAGTCCCAAGAAGCCTCCAAGATGTCTCCACTCCGGCCTCTGTGATGCTCCCCTCTGCAATCCAGGGTCGGGGATGTGTAGCCGGATGTGTTGTCTCCCTCCTTGTCGAAGTAGATCTCCAGAAGAGGCCTTGGATCGCCGGATCAAAGCCTCCAAACTCCAAGTTTTCTCACAGCTCACTAGGGTTTTCTCTTATCTCTTTGCAAAGAGCCAAGAGAGCTCTAGAGGTTGCAACAAGGGCTCTCTTAAGAGAGGACCCTCTCACCCCACGCAAGAGGTCGGTTGGAAGGCCAAGGAGCCGTTGGGGAGTGGTTGGTGTCTCCCATCAAGGCATGGCACACCATGCTGCTGCAGACTGGTCTGTCAGGATATAGACGTCCACCGATATGGCCGTCGACTTAATAATAGACGTCCACCTTTATGGACGTTAACAATAAGTGAACGTCCATTCATGTTGACGTCGACTAACTCTTCGGCCAGAACCCAAAACCATGCAAAACCCTAATTTCTCCTAAGTTCATGCATGCAATACATAGGGTGTAATGCACACACTCACTATGTCACGAAATCAACCGATATATATATATACAACTAAGTATATACATACATTCATAAGTACACCAAGATAATGTATACATAATACTTACACGATAATGCATATACATACACAAGCATAAAATTGCACACAATAAAATAATAAGGACAAAATTCGACGGCCTTACAGGAAGCCAGTGGGTGGCCCTTGGTGTGTGTTACAGGTGTTTACCCAGGTTGTAGGGCTTTGTAGGCCGACAGATTGGGCCCAAAGCACCCATCGGTTCACTGTATGTGAACACGACAGGGTTGGGCGTCGCGTTCTGAACGCGACGGCCCTGAGTGTCACGTTCTGGTTATCTCCGCGGAGGGGTCTTCATCTGCATGTCCGCCGCGTGTCACATGCTTGGCGGCTTGCTGACGTCGGCGTTGAGAAGGCGACGGCCTTCTCTGTCGCGTTCATGTCACAACGGCAGGGTGCGTCGCGTTCTCAACCGCGAAATGCTCTTAACCTAGGTTGGCCAGACAGAGCCCAACAAGCTCTATTTGGCCAGGGGGAGGAGTTTTCACGTGGATTTAGGGCAATTCGATGTTTTGGTGTTGTTTTTGGCGTAGTCTCGCCGCGAGGACATGCTACAGAGCGGGGGAAACGCCGGGGTATCTCCGTTCTTCTCATTCTTCATGAAGGTAGGGTGATTCCACCTTGTTTCACACTGTACATGCTTGGTTTAGGATGTTTAGCTTGTTAAATGCATGGAAGATGATAGATAGCATGCAAGTGCAATGTTTAGAACTGTTAAAACTGCTTTATATACATGTTTATGTGGTTCGCATAGGGATTCTGGAGATGGAATCTTGGTTTTAGGGTTCTGTGTGTGAAGGCGACAGACCAGGGTGTTGTGTTCAGAATGAGACAGCCCGACCCGTCGCGTTCTGCTTTTGAACGCAACATATCGAGGTGTCGCGTTCTGAAGGCGACAGTGGACCCTGTCGCGTTAAGGGTTCCGATGGCAATGAGCTTGTGCATGGTTGTGGGATTATCCGATTATTGTTGTTTATTGTGCATGACAATGGTAAGCGGTGCATTGACACTTGTGGAGTTTGAGGAACATGTTGTTCACATGGTTTGAGCGGTGTTCACGTGGTTTGTATGTGTGTGGCAAGTAGTACGACACCTACCGTGGTTACCTCTTCAGTTGGGAGCCCCAGATTTGTGTGAGCGAGGCACGTTAGTGCTCGGGGCTTGTCCCGGAACTTGTGTACCATCGGGGTCTGTGTTGTCTTTCTGGACACCCTCACTCTTGTGTAGAGTTGTACGTCTGGCTGAGGGAAAGACGACAGTGGGATAGTGACGTGTGAGAGTTTGTGTTCTGTCGCTTGTAGCGTGCTTGTGGTTGGGGGTTACGGACACCATTAGACGTACTGGACCCCAGCTAGTCTTGTTTTCCAGCACCTCACTTTATGGAGCTCGGGCCGGAGTCCCTAAAGGTGTCAGGCATGGGCCTGCGGCTGTGTGGTCTACAGGAGTGGTGTTGGTTGGTCTCCATAGTTTCTTGGCTTATTCTAGTGGAGTGGCAGGTGGACCTTTCGTCCGTGGCTACAAGACTGAGAGGTAGTCCTGTGTGGTTTGTCCGGGTCGGTTGCTGGTGCCACGAACCAGACTCCGTGACTTGAGTGTGGCATTTTCCTACTTTAGCAAGTACACCTGGTGAGGTTTGTTGTTTATTTATTAAAGACTGATTTCTATTAATGGCATACGGTAAGTAGTGTTTACAGCTTTAATATCCTGTGCAGATAGTTCTATAAATTTCTAGTGTAGCTTCCTACTTCTTACTTATGAGTTTGGTTTTGTTTGACTTTAGGGGAGTTTCCCTACTGAGCCAGTGACTCGTGAGGCTCACCCCTACTTCTTCCAGGTGAGGAAGAGCAGGAGGCTTCTCGCCCCTCTTCTAGTTTGGAGCTGCACCGTAGCGAAGTTCGGTCTGCACCACCAGCAGTGTAATCTTCTTTCTTTGTACACCTTGGGGTATGCCCCAGGTCGTTGTTGTACTTGTGTCTGGCTACAGTTAAGAAAATGGTTATGTATATTTCATGTAAATATTTGTGAGATGACAATCTTATATATATTTGAGTTGTGTTATTTATATTTCTACAGACTTGTGAATGGTATCCCTTGCGAGGCTATGGCTTGTTCGCGGGAGGCGAAGTCAGGACAAGCACGTTATTAGGTTAACGGGTTTGAACGAGGACCGCTACAGTTGGTATCAGAGCAAGGTCCTGTAGACACGAGATTTGGCCCATCCCCGCATGGTTTTATGGCCCAATAAAGCCCATTTGACCATTTGTTGACTTGCCTCGGATGCCATGTAGACGGCAGCATCGATTGCCGCTGACTACATGTTGACGGCAAGCCTCCTGGACGTTTACTTATGTTGGCGTCCATATCGGTGGACGCCTGCATGGTATTGGCGGCAGGATCTGTTGACGTCAACATGGTTTACTAGGTCTGTGCAACTACCCCGAGAATCTAGCCCACTTGCGCCATTCTCTCGCCCATGTAGCGCATGGAGCCGTTCTCAAAGGGCATATGGGCCACCTTGGCACCCCATTGACCCAGTAAAAATCCTACTTGGCCTCTCCTCATTGGTTGGAGCTTTAATACATGGATTGCCAAGTGTGCAAGTGTGTTTCTTCACACTTGAGCATCCAAAATCTCTGAACTCCGACTCCACTGTTTATTTAACCCCCCCCCCCCCCCCCCCCCTTGGCCTTCTAAGTGAGGGGGGAGAGGCTAGACGTCCACACTTTGCCACTTAGAGAGAAGAGAGAGAAAATTGCACCCCACTTTCCATCACTCTTCTTGTTCTTTCTCTCATCACTTGGGACGTCTAGGAGGCTTCATCCCGAGCTGGAGGAGCCCTGCAAGGAGTCTACAACGCCAATAAATGAGGATCAACTCCCTCCTCTTCCTCTCCTTTCCCTTCCTCTTTCTTTCGTTCTTGCATATTGCACACACATTCCCACACACTCTAGGCACGTAGGGCACCTTCCTATACACCTAGAAAGGGGTTTCCCAACAAAAAACGGAGGGAAGAAGTGTGGTCATAACACTTGGCCACCCCTCTTCTCAAGTCCGCAACCGGTATGGGACTCACCTTTTGGGCTTTTCCTTTTCGTTTCTGAGCATCTACGACACTTCCCTTAGTCTAATAGAGTCTCTCTTGTGGCAGGAAAACTCTGAAGAAGACTGTGGATCTCTCTTCCCTTGGCCGGCCGAAGGAGGAGAAGTTGAAGCCTCGTCTCCGTCCGCTGCGCGAGGCTGCTGCATCGACGTGATCACAACACTTCCTTGGGCACAGGTAAGGCTCTGGAGATCACAAACATCTCCCATCACTTCTGGTTTTCTTTTTTTTTTTCTCCTCAGTCAACCTAGTCAACCAAGGAGTCAACGAGGTCAACCAGTGACCCATCATCGCCAACGAGAGCCTAGCGACGTTCGCGAGCCAACGGAGGATTCCACAGTCCGACGGGGGTGCTGGAAAGGGATCGTCCACAGCCTCATTTCTGGTGATTATGGTGGGACCAGCACTGCTGCTGCGGTCTGTTTGTATCCAGGTAAACCTCAAGAGATCTTGCCGTCCACCCAGGTAAGCGTCCATCGTTCCTGCCGTTTATTTCCAGTAAACGTGCATATAGGTTGTCGTTTGGTCTGTGTTAGCGTCAGTCGATCTTGCCGTCAGTCTACTTCTGATGAATTGCGCGTCCATGTCCATGCCGTTTAGTTCACAGAACTCTGTTTTTTGTCTGATTTGATTTGATTTTGCTTTTTGTTCGCTTCCTGTTTGTTTCTAACGGTCCTCAGTCACTGTGAGGTCATTCTTCTCATCTGTTCTTGCCTCCCCTCACATTTTAGGACAGCCCTTCTTTGGTTTACAACATTTTACTCGGAGATTCTCTCTCGGGTAAATCTGGTTGGTTCTAAGGAAAACTCTGTGAGTCCCTAAATTCCGTGGATTCCCTCATGGTACGGGGCAGGAGGACCTTTATCTTCCTATTTTAGACTGCCTATTCACCGGGATTTGAGAGAGGAGCAAGAGAATAGCCTTTTCCACAAGCTTAATTAACACACAATTCTAACATTTAAAACTTTGGGGACATTGTTTGACAACATTGTTTGGTAGAAATCCAAATTTCTTCTAAAATACAGTGAAGTTAATCAACTTAACCATTCTAAAATCAGTAGGTTGTGTGCTAATGGATGCTTGGTTGAACTCTTTGAATATGACTGACAATCCGGCCTTTGAGTATGAGGACAATGTCCATGAATTTTTCGGAATGGTTGTCACTAACAATCACCCCGATGAGTCAGTTCACTCTTCCTCCTCCTCTCAAACTGACAATGAGGGAAGTGTGAGTCTAAGGGTCAATCCCACCTATGCTCAAGACACTCAAGAAGACCCCAAATTTCCAAGCTTCTCTCCTGCTATTCGCCCGAGGACATCATCTCAATGCTTTCTAAGCATACTGTTCGGGCAGCAGCCTCTCCTTCCCCTCCATCCCCTTCTCCTTTCTACACTTCATCTATGCCCTCTCCTAGGCCTGTCACCCCTTCCCGGACTCCTATCTCCCCCATTCCCATCTCCATTCCTATAGCCACTCCTGCTCCTCCTTCTACCCCAACTCCTCCTCATGTCTATCCATCTTATGCTCAACCCTCGCCTCCCGCTCAATCCGAATCCATTTCCCGATCGAAGATGGAGGGTCTTGTTAGGAGACTATTGGCTGAGTCTCTGTCCCTCTCCAAGCCTCATTCTCTCTAGAACTACTGCAAGCTCCCTAATGCTTACTTCCCTCTGGGTTTTAAGGCCCCCAAATATCGCAAGTATGACGGGACCACCGACCCTCAATTCCACCTTGCTAGCTTTATCATGGATTCCCATCGGTGGTTATACGATCGGGTTCTTTTAGTTCACCTCTTCCAACAATCGTTAGAAGGGGAAGCTTTGAGGTGGTTCACCTCCTTACCCGCGTCGAACCTTATCAATTTTGACATTGTCTCCGAGCGATTCATCTCGCATTTCTCATACATGGCCACCCAAGTCCCTACGCTTCCAGACTTGGTGGCAGAAAAGATGAAGCTAGACGAAGACTTTGTCACCTTTGCAAACTGATTGAGATCCATGTCTTCAAGAGCCGACATACCCATCCCAGAGTCCTAGGCCATAACTATGATTGTCACCAATACCAACCCTTTGCTTTGATCCATCCTTATGCTAAGTGAGTTCCCCTCCTTTGCACATCTTTATAATCGGGCAAGGGTGGTTCAGAACCAAATCAAGGACTCCTCCCTTCCACATTTCTTTGAGGGGAAACCCAAGGGACGTAAAACTCCCGCGGCACCTACCACCGAGGGGGTGACTGTCAACGAATCTGTCAATGCTTGCAGTCAGCCTTTGAGGCCTCCCAACAAGTCCTCCAATCCTCCTCCCAACCCTCTTTCTAATCCTCACCAGTTTCTGTCACACCCCTCCAAACCTTATTCCTCTATTCCTCCCCCTTCGGGCTACACCCGGCCTGATCCCAAAAGGTCTCATTACCCTCCTCTCCCTGAGACCCTCGAGGACGTATTCTTCACCCTCATGTCCTGTGACGCTATCCGGCTCCCCCCACAAAGGGAAAGCGTCAATCCGAAGATGGATACCTCAAAATACTGTCCTTACCATAGGGCTCCCGGTCATGATATCAACAATTGCTTCAATTTCCGTGACTGGGTATATGACATGAACGACCAGGGTAGGATTAACTGGGAGGACGTCAAGGTGGCCATAGCCAAGTCTAGGTACACCAAAAAGGATCTGGGTATTGTCCCAAACCCTCTCCCTAACTACCAAAGCAACAATCCCAACTCCTCCAAGTCCCAAGAAAATATCCACACCATGACACATTCGGAACCCCGGGTCGTGAGGAGAAAGCAACAATGGGGAGTAGAAGGTTTTGAGGAGTGGTACCCGTGTCCCTATGTAGAATCCGAGGAACCCTCCACCACTATAGACGCCATCTTAGAGGAATGGCCCTTAGTTCTCATTCGACCCACACAACAAGAGGCCTACCCTCCTATTCCCCCTGTCTATGAGTCGTCTACTCCTAGATCCAGACCTCTCCAGCTCATTCTCCCTAAGTCTCAAGAGGACATTCATGTCACGCTCAGGAACCAGATTGTTCCTCCGCCCTCACGGCCATCTCAAGATGAGGAGGATAGTGGACCTCCACCACCTGCTGGCACCGAATATGACATTCTGCAACATTTGGATAAGACTCCCGCAAGGGTGTCTATTCTAGAATTGATTCGGAGATCGCCGTCTCATCAGTCCACTCTCCTCCAATTCCTCCAGAAGATCATGGTCAACGATGACCTTCCTCCTAGTGGGGTCACTAATGCTATTCTCTCCCTCACCCAAGGACCGTCAATCTCCTTCTCGGACAAAGATCTTGCTGCTCCCGAGTGTCGTTCGCTTCCTCTCTGTCTTACCATTAACCTCAACGGGGTTTCGGTGGACTCCACCCTCATTGACACTGGGGCATCCATCAATGTGTGTCCGATGAAGACCCTCAAGCAATTGGGTTTGGGGGAGGACAATCTGGAGAAAATTTGCTCCACAATTACTGCCTATGACAACTCCAAAAGGGTTGCCAAAGGCAAGATCGCTCTTCAGCTCGAGGTTGGACCCGTCACCATGTCCTCCGAGTTTCTAGTCCTCGACGTCGATTCGGCCTATAAGGCCATCCTTGGTCGTCCGTGGCTAGAACAGACTTTAGGGGTCCCTTCCACCGCCCACCAATGTTTCAAATTTCCTTTCAATGGGCGGGTTATCAAAATCAAGAGCCTTCCTACCTTGGAAACTCTCAACTCTATCACTTCGGAGCAGATGCCTCATCTATTCATTCCGGACAAGGGAAAGTAGCCAGTCATGTCCATCTTTGACTTCCCCTTACCTTGTGATCTCAACCAACCTCCCTTTCCGCGTGAAGAACTCGAGCATATCCCATGTCCCCAAGGAAAAGGTTGGGAGGTCATGACTAAGATCGGCTACATACATGGCTGAGGTTTGGGTAGGAACGAGCAAGGTCCTGTCCGAAGCATACAGAAAAGAAGGTTGTTAGATAGGGCTGGTTTAGGCTTTCATTCGGACCCCATTCATCCAGATCCTTTCATCCCCTATCAGCCTATTACTTGGACCTTGAGTGACCACTTCGTTCAGGGGCCCCTTCAATCGGGTACTTGGGAACTAGTGATAGAGGAGTTGTCCGACTCCGAAAGCGAAGCAGAAGGAGATGCCGGGTTTGAAGAAATCTCTGAAGATTTCGACCTTCTCTTGCTCTTTGGTTCGGATCTCCCCTCTTCATCTCCCTCATCTCCTTCACCTCCTTCACGATCTCCCGCTACTAAGGTGTGCCCGGCACCTGACTCTTTTCCTCCAACCATTTCCTCTTCTCTTCTTTCTCCCCCTATCCTTTCTCCATCCCTCACCTGTCCAGTCGAGGCTCCCTTGAGTCAGAAACTCATGGTTCTGGGCCTTGACTCCAAAAAAAAAAAAATGCCATTTTGAAAATTGGAAATGCGAGGTCTCCATCGAGCACCCTTCCTCTGTGGAACCTCTTCCGCTCGGCCAGGGGCCGACGCTTTCCAGCCTAGACTCCCATTCTCGCCCCTCTAGGGGCACTTCCCCTGTACATAGTTTTATACATAGCAGTCATGTACATAGTAGTCTAGATTCTAGTTTAAAGTTGGGTTCAGAGTCAAGTCTAGAGTCGGGTCTAAGTTTAGAAGAGTCTAGTTCTCCTCAGCCATGTGTTCGCAAAGAGAAGGGTAGGCAAGGTCCTGCCTGTTATGTCATGGCCTTGGCTGAGAGGTGTGCTAAGTTGAGTCAAGTCCCAGAATTTCTTGAGGAGCCTGCCCTTGTAGAGACTGATTTTGAAGAAGGTGACTCTGTAGACGATGGTTTAGGAGTCTATCTGCTAGATTTTAATGAGAAGGGTGAGCCGGGAGACCTTGGGTAAGAAGAAGAGGACCCAGTGAGCTCCTATGTGGATGGCACAAAGAAGTTCGACGAGCCAACCATGGCTGCGGACGAACCCACCAAAGAGGTCAATCTTAGCACTGAAGAATCCCCGAAGGTAGTCTTGGTTAGTGCCAACTTGAGTGTACAAGAAGAAGAAGCTCTTGTAGCTATCCTTAAAGAATTCTTCGACTGTTTTGCTTGGTCATATGAGGACATGCCGGGACTTGACACCTCTTTGGTTGAACACTGGTTGGTCTTAAAAGCTGACGCAAAAGCCGTTAAACAAAAACTAAGGAGACTACATCCCAAGCTTGCACTCAAGATCAAAGAGGAGATTGACAAGTTGCACAGAGCCAAATTCATTAGGGTTGTGCTTTATCCACAATGGGTAGCTAATATCGTCCCCGTGATGAAGAAGGACAGTAAGGTTAGGATCTGCATAGATTTCCATGACCTTAATCGTGCTTGCCCAAAGGACGATTTTCCTCTTCCACACATAGATGTCCTAGTGGACAACACTACCGGCTTTGAGATGTTATCTTTCATGGATGGTTTCTCCAGGTATAACTAGATCCATCTGGCTGAGGAAGACCAGGAGAAAACTTCTTTCACAATGCCTTGGGGGACCTACTGTTATGTTGTCATGCCCTTCAGATTAAAGAATGCGAGAGCAACTTATCAAAGGGCTATGATGGCAATTTTTCACGACATGATGCATGTGCACATGGAGGTCTATGTGAACAATGTCTTGGTTAAATCAAAGACTCGACATGGCCATGCTGAGGTCCTCCCGGCAGTTCTCCAGCGGTCTAGAGAACATAAACTTAAAATGAACCCCAAGAAGTGTGTTTTCGGAGTTTCTTCAGGAAAGTTGCTTAGGTTCATAGTTAGCAAGCAGGGAATTGAGATTGATCCCAATAAGGCCAAAGCAATAATTGACATGCCTCCTCCTAGGAATATCAGAGAAGTTAGAGGGCTAATTGGCAGACTGCAGTTCATTAGGAGGTTCATCTCCCAGCATTCAATTCGTTGCAAGCCCTTCTATGAGATGCTTAAAGGAGAGGCAAAATTTGATTGGAACGATAAATGTCAAAAGGCCTTTGATGAATTGAAAAGTTATCTGTTCAATCCCCCTGTTCTCGCTCCTCTGGTCCCCGGTCGGCCTTTACTGCTCTATGTGTCAACCACTGAAGATTCAACTGGAGCAGTCTTTGCCCAATATGACGACGAGAAGAAGGAGAGAGTGGTGTACTATCTATCAAAGTTGTTCAATGAGGCTGAGAAAAAGTACACTGCCATGGAAAGAACATGCGTGGCCGTCGTCTGGGTTGCCCAGAAGTTAAAACACTATTTCCTAGCTCATGAGGTGAAACTTCTGGCGCGTATGGACCCAATTCGGTACTTGCTTGTGAAGCCCGTCCTGACTGAGCGGTTGATGAGGTGGCAAAGTTTCCTCAATCAATTTGATATCACCTATGTCAATCAAAAGTCAGTCAAGGGGCACGCTATTGCAGACCATTTGGCCCGCCACCCCTTACCCTCGTACACTCCTGTCGACAAAAGTTTTCCAGATGAAGAGTTAGGAGCCATTATCGATGGTGAACCTTCGTGGATACTTTACTTCGACGGAGCCCTCAACTCCAAAGGGTGTGGAATAGGGGCAGTCCTCCTCTCACTGGAAGGGGTAGTCATTCCGCACGCCTACCAATTAACCTTCCATGCCACGAACAATGTGGCCGAGTATGAGGCGCTCCTGGTCGGGCTGAAAATGGCTTTGTTGCTCGGAGTCAAGGAATTAAGGATCATTGGCGATTCGCAGTTGATACTTCGGCAGTCTCTTAGCAAGTACCAGACCTAGGATCCCAAGTTGAAACCATACCAAGAATTGGTAGGAAAGGTGTTCCAGCAATTTAGGAAGCTCACTCTAGTCCACACTCCTATGGCTCAGAATATTCTAGCAGATTCACTTACTTCCCTGGCTTCTTCCATTTCCATCCCTTTGGGAAAGTCTTCTGAAACCATCTCCGTCCAAAGACTAAGAGTCTCTTCTCATGTTGATCCTTGGTTCATTCAACTCAAATCTCCTTCTCTTCGGGTCCATGCACTCTCAAAAGAGCCCGAAATTGACCTCGAAGACGGCCATCCTTGGTACTTTGACATTGAGAACTATCTCAAGGATGGATCCTTCCCCGATTATGCCACCTCTGCCGATAGACGGGCCATTCGCCGCGTCTCAGAGCGTTACAAAATCATAGGTGGTGTTCTTTACAAGAAATCTCTCAGTGGGATCTATCTTCGTTGCCTCAATGAAATCTAATCTCAAAGTGTTGTTGAAGCCGCTCACTCTAGTGAATGTGGTGGCCATGTCAATGGTAGAGCAATCGCTAAAAAATTGCTAAGACACTATTACTGGCCTACTATGGAAGAAGATTGCCGTCACTTTGTCCGTCACTGTACTAAATGCCAATTGCACGGTGACAAAATCCATGCTCCTTCCTCTTCTCTTCACCCTCTCATTGCTCCATGGCCTTTCGCTATGTGGGCATTTGATGTGGTCGGTCCACTCGCAGACAGAATCGGAGAAGTCCGTAAGAAGTCCTTCATTCTGACCGCCACGGAGTACTTCACAAAGTGGGCTGAAGCAGAAGCGTTCATAGATGTCAAAGCTTCAACAGTTGTCAAGTTCATCAAGCGCAACATTCTTACAAGGTTCGGCGTGCCTCGGGACATCGTCACCGACAATGGACCTCAATTCACTTCACAGGAGCTCCGCGACATGTGTGGTAAATATGGTATTAATTTGCATCATTCATCCCCATATTATCCACAAGGTAATAGACAAGCGGAAGCCACTAATAAAACTCTTATCAAAATCATAAAGAAAACTTGCAAATCTCATAACAATGCTGATTGGCCAGACCACTTGGTTGAGACTCTTTGGGCTTATCGCACCTCGATCCGAACTCCTATGGGGCAAACCCCCTATGCTTTAACATACGGATCAGATGCGATACTTCCATATGAGATCTTCATCCCTTCACTTAGAGTTCAATTGGATTCCGAACTTGACCCCGGTCAACGACGGGAGGCCTTGTTGGCACAACTTGAACTCTTAGATGAAAGGCGAATGATAGCGGCTGACCATGCACAAGTCTATCGCCAAAGAATTGCACGTTTTTATGCCAAAAGAGTTCTTGAGAGAAAATTTGAAGTGGCTGAGATGGTCCTAAAGTGCAAAATCATAAAGGCACCAGGTCCCAGGAGCAAATTGCAGCAAAATTGGGAAGGTCAATTCATTGTCAAAGAAGCATACTCAGGGAATGCTTATAGGTTAGTAGATGCCGAAGGAGTTGAGTTGTCACACCCATGGAACACAGTCTACCTCAAGAAATTCTACCCTTAGTCGGTTTGTCAAGTCTGTCATTCATCACTTGTCAATGGTGTGGGTTTAAGTCTATTCTTTTCCACTTGGTCATTAGTAAGGTAGGGTTTATTCACACACCACACGATGTTGAGATATTGTCTTTTAGCTGGAAAATCACAAGTACACTCGGGCGGTCTAATCTGGTCAATGTGCTTCCCCTATTCTCTTCCCACTCGGTCGTGTCTGGAAGCAGAGCGAACTACGAGTAGGGGACCACCCACTCCCATCTAAAGGACAAGGTCACCATAAACAGGGGCAATCAAGAAAAAACCAAGGGGTAGAATGCTAAATCAAGCCTAAAAGGGGAAAAGAAAAGCCGAAAAGGTCAAAAAAGGGTAGCAAAAAGTACGTACCCAGAAAAAGGCTGAGCAAATCAAGGGGTAGCAAAAAAGTACGTACCTCCAGCCCAAAAATTAAATAAAATGAAAAATTCCCCTAGAAGTAATTGTTGACCAAGTCTTTTAGTATGAGATGTTGGTTTGGAAACAGAAAATAGTTTGAACCAAATCCTTGCATGACTTCCTACTTATTTCTTCCAACTCCTCCCTCTAGGGGCAAATTTGACCTTATAAGACCTTCTATAGTGGAAAATATCAAGAAGGCTAGGGGCAGTTTCCAACGTCAAAGATTTCATGCACGATCCTCCTTATTAATGACCTTTGTGGTTAAGTTGATCATACGGACCCTATGCTTTGGCGTGTGATGAATATGTGTCTTAGAGTCTAAAAATCCAAAAAAAGAAAAGAAAAAAAAGAACAAAAAAAGAGTCTCTCGAAGTATATATTTTCACCATGTATATATTTTCCACTTATTTTGGAAAAAAAAATCAATCAAAATCCAAAAAAATTAGTGGTACCATGTACATATACTAACATGTTTTCCTATTCAAAACAACAAAAAAATCAATCAAAAAGAGACAAAAGACAAAAAAGATGCATGTCCATAT
Source organism: Colocasia esculenta (assembly GCA_014218235.1). Taxonomy (NCBI): domain Eukaryota; kingdom Viridiplantae; phylum Streptophyta; class Magnoliopsida; order Alismatales; family Araceae; genus Colocasia; species Colocasia esculenta. The sequence continues at coordinate 81,069,004 of CM024753.1, forward strand.
TTCCCTTCAGTTATTTCATTTATGTTCTTATCTTTAATTAGACATTAGCCCCTTGACCAGATCTCAAGAAAGGTACATCTTTTAGGCAAGGGGCTAAAGACAGATCTACACTAACTTTTTTCCTTTAAGTGCTGTGGATACAGGAACCCAAAGTACAAAAGCAAACCATTCAAGTACACATCAAGATGAAGTCCACAAAAATCCACTATGAAGGATAAAAGTTTTGTACATATCATGACAGGGGCATACCCCTGGTGGTACAACCAAGTGTCACTCCTCTCTCCTCTCCCCCTCGCTAGGCCTCGGCCTGCGCGAGCTACTCACCTCCTCCTCCTCCCTCTCCCGACGCCGGTCCGGGACAGGAGGTCTCGTCGCGGTGGAGGCCTCTGGTCGTACTCCTCCTCGTCCGACGGACGGATCCCCCAGTGACACGATGTCATCAAGAGACCCGAACACGGATCCCATCCTCCTGGCTGCCTCCTGCTGGGCCTGTCGCTGCTGCTCCTGGTGCTTCTTCAGCACCCGGTTCTTCAGAAACACCAAATCCACGACAGCCTGCACTCGGGCCTCGATGGCCTGTACCCGATCAGCCTCCGCCTAGCTCTGCCGCTCCCGCGCTTCGAGCATGCGGCCCTCCATCTTCGACAACTCCAGCCGCAGGCTCTCTACCTGCGCCTGGAGGGTCGCTACTCCTCCTCCATGCCCCTGCACACAAAGGAGCAAATATGTCAGGTCAAATCAAGTCAAATCATAAGTAAAAAAGGTGTTGGTGTCTTACCTCTGTCTCGAGCTCCTGGATCCGCGCCTGTGCCCAGTCTAGGGCCTTCTATAGGCGGACCGCCAGGTCCCCTCTAGCTGGCTGTGCAGACGAGCTGGCCCCTGCGTCTTGGCTCGCCCGCACCCTCGCTTGCTCCCCCTTCTGCATTCACATACCCTTGGTCAGTAATTAAGTCAAATCAATTTCAAATCAAGTTCAAGATATGATCTAGATGTTACTTACCAGTGTCCGGATCTCAGCGCGGAGCCTCTCCAGCTCCACCTCCTGCTCCGCCAATCGCCCCTCCAGGAGGCGTACCACCTGCGACTCCGGCAACTATCATCCATACTTCAAGGTTAGAATCAAATCAAGCAATTCAAATGACAAAGGCTTAGAGTTATAAATTCACTCAACACTCGCCGGTCAAGCCGGAGTCGTCTGGCGTAGCGTGCTCGGTACCCCTCTAGGTACGCCGCACTGTCCTGAAGGTCTATCTGCTGGATGACCTGCTCGCCGCCGGCTCGCCAATAGGCAACGGTGGTCCCGTGCTCCGCGCTCTAGTCTCGGTCCTCGGCGAAGAACCGACGGCGTGAGTGTCCCTCCCTACCTAGAGAGGGTACCTCGACGGCCGGCTGGTGCCAGCCCAAGGTCCGCACCACTAGCTCTAGGTAGAGGACCTCACACGTCCCTAGGCAGAGCAAGAGTAGGTGGCGGTCGAACAGAGGGCGACCTGCCGCCACCGCTGGGTGGGAAGCGTCCACCTCCCCCCGATACGGGGTCCACACCACCTGAAAGGAAGAAGGCATTGGTCAGTCACATCGGAAGGAACAATTGAAAGCAATAGAAAGAAGGAGAGCTAGTTGAGTTTTGTACCTAGTCGTGGGGGTAGTGGTCCAGTGCGGTGCGCACGTCCTCCGCACGCCATTCCGCCACCCTCGGGTCGGAGCTACCTCCCACCTCGCCATGAGAGGCACCATGGTCTGGCACCCCTCTACCTGTATCCCGCGTCCCATAGGGAAGCAGGTGTACCCCCAGATCTGCAAGGCAACAAGAAAGACATGTCAATTCAATTTAATTCAAATAAATTCAATGATGAGCATTTAAAAGAAAGAGAGAGGCGTACCTGTAGAAAGGGGGTGAAGCCCCCAGTGCTCTGAGAGCGCCGCGAGCTGCTAGGGAGAAGAGAGAAGAGATGTCCTAGCATCGCGGCACCCCACGCATACCGCCCTGCCTGTCCCAGGTCTCGGAGGAGCAGTGCGAACTTGCAATTCATCTGGGATGACTGCGTCGCGAACAGCTGGCGCCCGAAGAGGTAGGAAATGAAGATCCGCACCGACCGCTCCTCGCTCCGGTCTCCTAGGTCGAGTGCCCCCCGCACTCCCGTGTAGAACTCCTCCAAAGTCTCCAGTGGCCCTCTCCTCCTGCCTCTCAGTCATACCGCCTCTGACAAAGATCTGAGCAGGATGCTCCGGATCGGCCTCCTCCTCCCGGCCACGAACTCTGGCCCCAGCAGCTCCACTATATCATCATAGTAGTCGCTCTTCTCCTGTCCGACCACCGGCTCTCCTTGAACCGGCAGTCCCGTCAGATACGCCACGTCCTCCAACGTGGGTATCATGTGACCCAAGGCATAATGAATGCCTTGTAGTCCTCCTCCCATCTCTCCCTCAGGGCCTCTAAGTACGGTACGCCCACGTGGAATGGACGCACGGACAGAAGATGCCCGAATCCCATCCGGGCAATTCGGGTCTGCTGGGCCTTCGGCAGTGCCCTGTACCAAGCCCAGCACAAATCCCAGGTGACTCTGCTCCTCATCCGGCCCTAGCCCTGCAGAAAACACAGAAGCGTAAACGTCAGCATCGATTGCTGTTAAAGAAATATTGATGGCATGGGGGTCGCCGTTTACAAAGGATCAGTGTCCAGTGTCTTGCCGTCTAGTTCCCCAGTTGGCGTCCAACCCTGGCCGTCAAGTTCAAATGAACGGCATAGGGGTGGACGTTGATAGAAACACGACATCCACCGATGCGAACGTCAAGTTCCTGTCAAAACTGACAGAGTCTCCTCTGTTTTCTCCCCTCTTTCCACTTTCTACAATCACACCACACAAGGTTTTTAGGGTTCTATGAAGCTTACCTTGGGTTGTCGAGGCACCTCTGCCTCCGTCTCATATCCCCCTCCGTCGTCTCTGGCAGTCTCCTCCCCCTCCGGTGCGCCACCGGTCTCCATCTCCTCTTCCTCCACTGTGCCCTCCGCTTCCACCGGACTCTCCGCCCTCATCGCCCCCTCCTCCTCTTCCCCCGGTTGATGACGGGTCTGGAGGATCATTATTTTCCCTCTCGTTCTCATCTCCAAGGTTCAAGGTCTTAAGAGGATCAAAACAATTAGAAGAAGAAAGAAGAAGCAATGATTAAAAAGAGTGAGAGTGTGGGAAAATGGAGCTCTCCGGCAGTTGGAGAAGGTGAAATGGCGCCGGCGATGCTCGGTTTGGGTAAAAAGCTGTTTTTCAAAATAGATGGCACGGTCAGGACGTTTACCCTTTTCGGACGTCAAACCCTGGTCGTTGACGTACTGTAAATGTTCACATGGTCGACGTAAACGTCTCATCACTGTCAGACCTCGAGGTCCGGTCGATGGCATGGTGGTGGACGTCTAGTTTTACTTGGACGTCCATGTTCATTGACGTCTATCGTCTCTCTAGATGTTGGCGACCATACTATGGACGTCTACCTGCTATCGGAGGCCATCGATGTGGACGCCAACCGCCGCGCATTCAGTCCTCACAGAACGCTCCAATGAACAAATTTGAAAGCCCATTCAACACATTCAATGCTCAATTCACACAATTCAAGCCATTGAACACAATGCAAATATCTCTTTATTCATCTAAGTTTGTGTTACACTTATTGGGAATCGAGAAAGTGCATCACTTTGCCCTACGGGACATGTAAAAATCACAAGAAATGGGGCGAATAGTGTCATTAAACTCTTCATAATTCCAGATGTCTTCCCGATTTTCCTGCACTGCCAGTCCCACCTTCTTGCTCGCTGTGTACCTTGCCCAAGTCTTCCTGGCTTTCTTCATTAGCTTCTCATTCCTCCCGTAACAATCATATCAGTGCAGTTGGATGAAGTTGGAATTCCCCGTGGAATTCCAAGCTGACAATGACATCGATGTGGCTGGTATACCACCATCCGATCAGCTCCGATCAACCACAAGTCTCTGTCCTCCCTGGTTCAAACTTTGAATTCAATAGTCCTCATGAATAGTGGCCTCACTATGAAATCCTCCATCACCAGATAGGCTAAATGATCTCTCCAAGCATCTCTGCTCTTCAGGTGTGCTGTCACACACTTGATCTCGTCCTCTGGCTTATACCATGCCCTACTGCAGTGCACCGAACTCGGAAGGAAGATTCTAGAGGGTGTAGGTTGTTTATTAGCAAAATCAAACTTCAAATGAGCCTCCATCCATACCTAAAGTAGGAACAAGCTCCCGCATGAGCGTCCGCCTAGACTCATCGTAGTGAGTGAGTTGTATAGGTGCGCCAGCACTACAGGGGCAAGTGACTGCCCTCGCCATAGCAGAGATAGGATTCCCACGTGCTCGTAAAGGAGGAAGTCGCCACTGGTGTGGAACAAGAAAACTCCAGCTAGGCACAATGTCAGTCCTCGGGTTGCTCGCTCTCTTCCAATCTCCTTCGCATGCTGGATCAACCACCAGGCTAGTCGGTCTAGGAAGATCCCATGCTTGTTCGTCATTATCAGCACCTCCTTCTTGTCTTGTACGATGTCCGCGAGGATCTCTTCCCATGGAAGGAGAGGAGTCGTCACATCATACTCCAAGCATCGCCTCCACCCCAAGAACAGCTCTACCTCCTCCAACAGCACGCTTGCTTCGAAGGCCTGGAACACGAACGTGTGCGGGTGCGGATGCCACCGCTCCACCAACGCTCCCAGGGCGTCGAAGCCCCACCACATATCCTTCATATTCTTAGCCAGCACCAGCATGAAGCTCAAATTCCACACCCCAATGAAGCCCCTCATGTCCAAGGTAATGGTGTTCACCAGGTTCATAAGCCAGGAGAAGGCCCGTACTTGGCCCTGGCTCGGGAAGGCAGACACCTCCTGCATGAAGGAGTGCTGTGAGAGAGGAGTTTTGGGGATTTTTCAGCCTAAGAAGAAGCAGAAGTGAGCATTACTTACCTCCCCATTGGCTAGTCTGGTGCTCAGATGCCCCAGAACCTCGCTCAGAATCTCGTGGTTCATGCACGTGGACTTTCCTGTTGTTGAAGAGGCCATGTTTCTTGCTCCGGTTCGTCCCCAAACTCTCTGGTTCGCAGGAGGAACAGGGAGGGACAGAGGAAGAAGAAGGAAGAGTCCTCATGGACTCTCATCACCTATATTTTCGGCCTAATCCGCTGGCCAGTAGACGTCCAGATCGGTTGACGCCAATGTCCAGTCAACGGCATCACAGGTTGACGTTAATTGCATATTGGTGGCCATCGAGGTGGACGTTTACTACCCGGAAACTTTCAAAATTTGATTATTTATATGGCCATTATATTCTATCTTGTGCTTCAAGCTGTTTTGCAGATATCTAAGCACAAGCTGCGCTTCAGATTCGGAACACTCATGCGACCTTGAGTGTTACAGGTATGTCTAACGTAGGACCCCGCCAGAGGCGAATAACTTGGCGACCGTGAACCCCGAGTTCCCCTTTACCAAAAACCATGACGGGTTTGCGATCTCTCAGTTATTTGTTGGCCTTTAGAATTTTCCTCTAGTTCTAACTTGCATTTTAGATAGGCAACCCACACCAACATGCATTTAGGTCTTCGCTGCTAACATTCTCTCACTGACTCAAAAAAAAATTGGTGATTTTCCTCGATCATTTGATTGCTCTATGGCTCCCCCAGCTCAGGTGGCCTACCGGGTCAATCCCTCCTTGAATATCCAAGTTGATATCAGGCGTTTGTTGTCCCCCTTCGAGAACTTGTCCCACCGTGACTTTCACAAACAGTCAAGCAGTCTTGTTGAGTTCATTTGAACCTTCGCCAGTTGCGAGCTTAATTCCGGACTTCAGGCTTTCCAAACATTGATTCCAGTTAGAATCTTTTGATAGTCCTTTGATAGATCAACCAACTCCTTTGTCTTCACGACCCCCTAAATTTGGGACAGATGTCCTAATTAGGTCAGCGAGCCCACGAGCTCCGGTTATGAGACTCTCTTGATTCAACCGTCATATTACAACTCATTTGACTCAGATACGCCAGAAACTAGTCAAAGTCCGACACGGCCATGCCAGGGACCCTAACATTGGGTTGCAGTTGTAGTTACACAGGTAGATCACGCTTCCTCTTATCCACATTTGTCTCTCAAACGATTCATCACTCGTTTCTAGCCTAACTCATTCGTTTGGCTTGCTAGAATTCCTATCCTCGGAGATGGCCCTTCGTCAAATCTACGCGTCCTTTGTTTACCGAGACACCAACCTTTCAGTCTGCTCGGCTCCCCTACAAGACCGGACGTCTCAGAGGGGCATTTATAGACGCGAGATTTGGCCCATCCCCGCGTGGTTTTATGGCCCAATAAAGCCCGTTTGACCATTTGTTGACTTGCCTCGGATGCCATGTAGACGGCAGCATCGATTTCCGCTGACTACATGTTGACGACAAGCCTCCTGGACGTTTACTTATGTTGGCGTCCATATAGGTGGACGCCTGCATGGTATTGGCGGTAGGATCTGTTGACGTCAATATGGTTTACCAGGTCTGCGCAACTACCCCGAGAATCTAGCCCACTTGCGCCATTCTCTCGCCTATGCAGTGCATGGAGCCGTTTCTAACGGGCATATGGGCCACCTTGGCACCCCATTGACCCAATAAAAATCCTACTTGGCCTCTACTCAGTGGTTGGAGCTTTAATACATGGATTGCCAGTGTGCAAGTGTGTTTCTTCACACTTGAGCATCCAAAGCCTCTGAACTCCGACTCCACTGTTTATTTAACCCCCCCTTGGCCTTCTAAGTGAGGGGGGAGAGGCTGGACATCCACACTTTGTCACTTAGAGAGAAGAGAGAGAAAATTGCACCCCACTTTCCACCACTCTTCTTGTTCGTTCTCTCATCACCTGGGACGTCTAGGAGGCTTCATCCCGAGCTGGAGGAGCCCTGCAAGGAGTCTACAATGCCAACAAACGAGGATCAACTCCCTCCTCTTCCTCTCCTTTCCCTTCCTCTTCCTTTAGTTCTTGCATGTTGCACACACATTCCCACACACTCTAGGCACGTAGGGCACCTTCCTACACACCTAGAAAGGGGTTTCCCAACCATAAACGGAGGGAAGAAGGGTGGTCATAACACTTGGCCACCCCTCTTCTCAAGTCCGCAACTAGTACGGGACTCACCTTTTGGGCTTTTCCTTTTCGTTTCTGAGCATCTACGACACTTCCCTTAGTCTAATAGAGTCTTTCTCGTGGCAGGAACACTCTGAAGAAGACCGTGGAGCTCTCTTCCCTTGGTCGGCCGAAGGAGGAGAAGTTGAAGCCCCGTCTCCGTCCGCTGCGTGAGGCTACTGCACCGACGTGAGCACAACACTTCATTGGGCACAGGTAAGGCCCAGATGATCACAAACATCTCCCATCACTTCTGGTTTTCTTTGTTCTTCTCCTCAGTCAACCTAGTCAACCGGGGAGTCAACGAGGTCAACCAGTGACCCATCATCGCCAACGAGAGCCTAGAGACGTTCGCGAGCCAACGGAGGATTCCACAGTCCGACGGGGGTGCGGGAAACGGATCGTCCACAGGTCCGTGTGAATATAAAGGAATCAGAAATTTGCATAGCTTGTTCTCTACTTTAGCCCACTACTGGTAGTTGACCCTATTTTTTGTATTGATTTTTTGTATGTTGTGTGGTTGGAATGACATTTGTGCATGATCAGAAATGGCAGATAGGAGAGATTGGGGAGGAGGTGGAGATGAACTTGAGGAGACTATGCATCAGATGATAGAAAGAATATGGGAAAGTCTTACAGAGATCTGTACCAGATTGGATCACCAGGCACCAGTAGGGGTACTGCCGATTGTGGAGGAGACAATACTAGTGGCACCACCCCCACCACCACCAGTAGTTGAGGTACCACCCGTTGTACCTGTACTTCCTGGAGTACCAACACGGATGGTAAGTGTGGAGGATCCCACGACACTAGTAGAGAGGTTTCTACGGTTGCAGCCACCTGCATATTCAGGAGGTCCAAATCCCGACACAGCAGAGCACTTTGTGCATGAGATAGAGAGGGTTTTTGTTATTATGAGGTGTTCACAAGGTGATAGGGTGTTTCTAGCTGCCTATCAATTGCGTGGATTTGCACAGGAATGGTGGAGATTGATGATGCAGACGGCATTTGCAGGAAGGACAGAGGATACCATTACCTAGTCAGAGTTCTTGGAGGTATTTAATGATACTTTCTTCCCAATTCAGATACAACAGGCTAAGAGGGAGCAGTTCCAAACGTTGCAGCAAGGGAACCTGTCAGTGCTAGAATATCAGATGAGATTTATGGCGTTGAGTAGATATGCTCCATATGTGGTTACTGATAACACAATGATGTTGGAGTATTTTATTCGAGGATTGCGACCAGAGCTTCAGGATGTAGTTATTCCCTTGATGTGCAGAATAGTGGAAGAAGCAGTGCAGAGAGCAGCAATTCTGGAGAGGACTGTGCAGCTAGGCAGTCCGAAGGAGCAGGGACAAGTAGTTTTCGACTTCCGCAGTAGTCCACAGGTATTGGTAAGGGCAAGGCACCCTCATGAGCATCGTCATCATCAGGGTTTTCAAAGTGGGGTGGAAAAATAAAAAAGATGTTTAGAGGAAGAGGAGGCGACAGGCAGCAGGGTTTTCAGCCGGGTGTTCAGCAGGGCTGAGGTGTTAGGCCAACACCAGAGGAGTCACAGCAGAGTACAACAGGGCAGCCTGCAGCTTTTCCAAGTTTTCAGTGTTATAATTGTGGGCAGCCAGGGCATTTATCCAGGAATTCTCCGCATCCTCAGGAGTAGAGTTATGGAAGAGGAGCACCACAGAAACAACATCCATTTCAGCAGCCAGCAGAGCGAGGCAGAGGTGCACCTTTCTAGAGAGGAGGACGGGGTCGAGTTATGGAAGTTACCAGAGCTCAGGCGGAGGCATCCAATTGAATTGAAGGTATATTACCTTTTTTTGACTTTTCTACTAGAATATTAATTGATCTGGGTGCTTCACATTAGTTCATTTCTGAGGATTTTATGGATAGCATGGTACATCCCCTAGAAGAAATGCAGTATGAGTTGATTGTAGAGATTTCCTTAGGAGGTTTTATACTTACTTCCTGTTATTTAGATGAGGTTCCGATAGTAATTCAAGGGAAACAGATGCCAGCAAAACTGTATGCACTTTCATTGAAGGATTATGATGTGATTTTGGGGATGGATTGGTTGGAAGCCTATGGGGCATTAGTGGATTGTAGAAAGAAGAAAGTCAGATTTTACAGGCCTGGTGGAGCAGTGTTTGAGTTTCAAGGTATGCCGTTCTACACTCCCAAGTTTATTATTTCTGCACTTAGAGCTAGAAAGTTGATCAATGCTGGGTGTGTAGCATATCTTGCTTCAGTTAGTTTAGTAGAGACAGATAAGTCTGTAGAGATGGTACCCGTGGTCCGAGAATTTTCAGATGTGTTTCTAGAGGAATCGCTAGGGTTGGCTCCACATAGAGAAGTGGATTTCACAGTTGAGTTGCAGCCAGGCAGTATGCCCATTTCAAAGGCACCTTATAGAATGGCACCGACTTAGCTGAAGGAATTGAAGAAGCAATTGCAGGAATTGTTAAAGAAAGGCTTCATTAGACCCAGTCATTTTCCATGGGGAGCACCAGTTTTGTTTGTTAAAAAGAAGGATGGTAGTCTGAGAATGTGTATTGATTACAGGCAGTTGAACAAGGTTACCATCAAGAATATGTATCCACTTCCCAGAATAGATGATTTATTTGATCAGCTTCAGTCAGCCAGAGTATTTTTCAAGATTGATTTGAGGTCAGGATATCATCAATTGTGGATTAAAGAAGAATACATTGACAAGACATCTTTCAAGACCAGATATGGGCATTATGAGTTTGTTGTTATGCCATTCAGGTTGACTAATGTGCCGGCAACATTCATGAATTTGATGAATAGGATATTGCATCCATATCTACACCAGTTTATTGTAGTATTTATTAATGATATATTGGTATATTCAGCATCAGAGGAAGAGCATGCGGCACATTTGAGGATCACATTACAGACTTTGCGAGATCACCAGTTGTATGCCAAGTTTAGTAAATGTAAGTTTTGGCTAAAAGAAATTCAGTTTCTGGGTCATGTGATTTCAAGTGAAGTTGTTGCAGTTGATCCGGCCAAGGTAGAGGCAGTGATGAAGTCGGAAGAACCGAAGACAGTGACACAGATTAGAAGTTTTCTGGGTTTGGCAAGATATTATAGGAAGTTCATTCAAGATTTCTCGAAGATTGCAGCACTAATGACAAGATTGACAAGGAAAGGAGTACCATTTGTATGGTCTTCGGATTATCGCCGTAGTTTTGCATAGCTAAAGAAGAGGCTTACCACAACACCTATATTAGAAATTCCCTTAGATAGTGGAGGATTTGTATTATATACAAATGCATCTAGAAGAGGTTTGGGAGTAGTGTTAATGCAGCTTGGAAAGGTGGTAGCCTATGCATCTAGGCAATTGAAGAAGCATGAAGAGAATTATCTGACACATGATTTAGAGTTGGCAGTAGTTGTGTTTGCACTAAATATTTAGCGGCATTATCTGTATGGTGAAAGGTTTGAGATATTCACTGATCATAAGAGTTTAAAGTATATCTTCTCTCAGAAAGATCTGAATTTGAGGCAGCATAGGTAGATAGAATATTTGAAAGATTATGACTTCAGTTTGGCATACCACCCAGGCAAAGCTAATGTTGTAGCAGTTGCACTAAGTAGAAAGGCAGTTATGAGTTATATGATGATCATAGGATGGAAATTGTATGAAGATGTGGCAGAAAATTCATTATATGTACCAAATAGTTAGCGGCTAGCAATATTAGCAAATAGTGCAGTGGAGCCTTCCTTATATTGGCAGATAGTAGAAGCACAAAGAACATATGAAAATGTAGTTGATATTGTGAGAATGGAGGTGGTGACACTTGATGATGACAGTGTGGTTAGGCTTAAGGGCCGATTGTATATTCCAGCAGATGCCAAGGTGAGGCAGAAAGTGTTAGAGGAAGCTCACAAGTCCAGATACACCATTCATCCAGGTAGTACCAAGATGTATTAAGATTTAAAGAAGCACTTCTGGTGGCCTAATATGAAGAAAGAGATTGCAGAATTTATAGTATGATGTTCAGTGTGTCAGTAAGTGAAGGCAGAGCACCAGAGGCCAGGAGAACTGTTTCAGCCATTACTGATTCCACAATGGATATGGGATTATATTGCCATGGATTTTGTAGTTGGTTTGCTCAGGACAGTAGCATGCCACAATGGTATTTTGATTTTTGTGGACAGACTGACCAAAGTTTGTAGATTATTAGCAGTAAGTATGTCATGGACTGTGGATAGATTAGCCAGACTATATGTAGACAGAATAGTACCTTTGTATGGGATTCCCATTACTATCATTTCAGATTGAGATCCTAGGTTCACTTCAGGTTTATGGAGGAGTTTGCAGAGAGTGATTGGTACAGAATTGAGGTATAATTCCAATTATCATCCACAGACAGATGGGTAAACAGAGAGAACCATTTAGACTATAGAAGATATGTTGAGAGCTTGCTGTCTAGTATGGGGAGGGACTTGGGAGCACCACTTGGGTATGGTAGAGTTTGCTTATAACAATAGTCATTATGCAAGTACCGGAATGGCACCTTATGAAGCATTATATGGAAGATTGTGCAGGACACCATTGAATTGGCATGAGGTAGGTGAGAGACAGGTCATGGGTCCAGAGTTAATTCAACAATGTGCAGAAATGGTTAAACTTATTAAAGAAAAGCTTCAAATAGCATAGAGTCATCAAAAGAGCTTTGCAGATACCAGACGCAGGCCATTACAATTTGAAGTTGGTGGTTATGTGTTTTTGAAGGTTTCTCCTACAGTGTGCTCAGGATTAGCAAGAAGGGCAAATTGAGTCCGAGATATGTTGGCTCATTCCAGATATTAGAAAGAATTGGTGAAACAGCTTACAGAATTGATCTCCCAGCAGATTTCACAGATGCCCATGATGTGTTTCATATTTCTATGCTCAGAAGATGCATCCGATATCCGTCTCAACTGGTCAGTTACCATAGAGATGATTTAAAGCCAGACATGACAATGCGAGAATATCCAGTACAAATTACAGACCGCAGAACTCAAAAGCTATGGAATAAAGAAATTGAACTAGTGAAAGTCAAATGGGAGAACAGACAGGGCGAAGAGGATATGTGGGAGTTAGCTAAAGAAATGATGAAACTGTATCCATACTTGTTTGAGTAAGCTTTTAAATCTTTGAGGTGATAGTACATGCTTGTTTAATTGAAAATTTTTGGTGTTGAGTTTTCTTTCTAAATTTCGAGGATGAAATTTCTTTTAGGTGATAGTAATGTAGCATATTGACCGTTCGGATCGTGGCTTTGTGCTTGTGGAGGCTAGTGTGTGGCCCTTGGTGTGTGTTACAGATGTTTACACAGGTTGTGGGGCTTTGTAGGCCGACAGGTTGGGCCCAAAGCACCCATCAGTTCAGTATCTGTGAACGCAATAGGGCTGGGCGTTGCGTTCTGAATGCGACGACCCTGAGTGTCATGTTCTGGATACCGCCACAGAGGGGTCTTTGTTTGCATGTCCTCCGCGTGTCGCACACTGGGTCGCTTGCTGACGTCGGCGTTGAGAAGGCGACGACCTTCTCTGTCGCGTTCATGTCACGACGATAGGGTGCGTCGCATTCTCAACCGCGAAATGCTCTTAACCTAGGTCGGCCAGACAGAGCCCAGCAAGCTCTGTTTGGCCAGGGGGAGTAGTTTTCGCGTGGATTTCAGGCGATTCAACGTTTTGGTGTTGTTTTTGGCATGGTCTCACCGCGAGGACGTGCTACGGAGCGGGGGAAATGCCGGGGTATCGCCGTTCTTTGCGTTCTTCATGAAGGTAGGGATATTCCACCTTGTTTCACACTATAGATGCTTGGTTTAGCATGTTTAGCTTGTTAAATGCATGGAAGATGATAGATAGCATGCAAGTGCAATGTTTAGAACTGTTATAATTGCTTTATATACATGTTTATGTGGTTTGCATGGGGATTCCGGAGATGGAATCCCGGTTTTAGGGTTCTGTCTGTGAAGGCGACGGACCAGGGTGTTGCGTTTAGAATGCGACAGCCCGACCCGTCGTGTTCTGCTTCTGAACACTACATATCGAGGTGCTGCGTTCTGAAGGCGACAGTGGACCCTGTTGCGTTAAGGGTTCCGATGGCAATGAGCTTGTGCATGGTTGTGGGATTATCGGATTATCGTTGTTTATTGTGCATGACAATGGTAAGCGGTGCATTGACACTTGTGGAGTTTGAGGAACGTGTTGTTCACGTGGTTTGAGCGGTGTTCACGTGGTTTGTGTGTGCGTGGCAAGTAGTACGACGCCTACCATGGTTACCTCTTTAGTTGGGAGCCCTAGGTTTTGTGTGAGCCAGGCACCTTAGTGCTCGGGGCTTATCTCAGTACTTGTGTACCATCGGGGTCTGTGTCGTCTTCTTGGACACCCTCACTCTTATGTAGAGTTGTACGTCTGGCTGAGGGAAAGTGGAAGGCCCTCGAACTTTGTCTCATTCTGCGAACTTTGTCATATGATGTTTATTTACTTTTGTGTATATTATGTATGTGCATATGTGAATATGTAGATATGTGTTTAATTTTGTACATATTATGTTTAAATGATGTTGTGTATATGTACATATGTATATACATGTCTAATTATGTAGATATTGTTTTTATTTAAGTTGTACATATTGTATTTAAATAATATGATGTATAGAGTATGTAATTTACAAGGTGAAAGCATGTTTATCTAATTTCTGTGTTCTGGCCGAAATGCCAATTAACGTCAACATGTATTTACGTTTAAGGGAAGGTCAACGTCCAGATCGATGGACGCTGACTCCCAGTAAACGACAACAATATGGTTGTTTATTTCCCATAAATTGTGCAGTTTCAGATTGGGAAACGACCGCATTTTCTTCGGTTCTGGTTTTGGAAACTACCTCCCAACGGTAGGATTTCCACCTTAATGCGTACCCTGATCCCCTTAGCATATAAAAACACTAGATTAGGGCGAAGTTAGGTCTTTTGGCTTCTTGAGAAACCCTAGAGCTCTGCGTGAAAAACCTGAACATTGAAGGCTTTGATCTGGCGTTTGTGTGCGTCTTCCGGCGATCTGCATTGACTGGGAGATAGTCTGAACATTGGTGAGGCTTTTCCGACTCCGGTGTGCGACCTACATCGACACAGAGACCGATTCAGGAGGAGATTTTGGCGCCTTCTTGGCTTGGCCGAGGAGGGCATCTTCGGCTAATTAATCCCATTCTTCAAAATTTTTTAAAGGCAAGTGATCTAGGGATTTCATCCCTATACATATCCCTTAGGTCTCAAGTTTTTATTGGATTTTTCCTCGTGTTCTGGAACCACCAATTCGTCAACTTTTGTGCGTTCAGTCTGTGTTTCTGCATACAGGAACTTGACGGAGAGCTTGCTGCCATCAAGATCATGAGTTAGTGGCAACATCGTGTGCCGTTAACCCCGGTTGGTGGCAACCCCTTTGCCGCCAAGTTCTTCAGGTTTTCCAGAAATATGTATTTGAGCTATGTGTTGTGAATTTAAGACCTGTTGTTGTCTGTACATGCTGTAAATTTTATGGTTGGTCAATCATGGTTAGTAGGTCTTATCATGAGGTTCAGTCGAATTTCTGTGCATTGTGCTATTTAATATAATTCCTGTATTAGAGAAATGAGCATGATCTGACCATGATAAATCCTGAATAAGTGAATCTGTTGAATGTTAGGGTTTCATAAATTTTCCATAATCATGTGATGACTGATTTCAGGTTTTGGAACTATCAGGCACAATTATTTTACTGTGGATCATGTTTAATGAATTTCTTGTTAATTATGCATGAGATCTGTTTTAAATTGTGAAAATTTGTCTACTATTTTGAAAAATCTAAAAAGTTGGGTATATGATACATAACATGTGTACAGCTTGTGGTAAAAATTTCATTCTGTTTTGATAATAGTAAGCACTTTTATTAGTTTAATAACTCATATGACCATGATAAATATGTTTAAGTTAATTATGTGGATTTCAATAATTAGCAGCATGATTAGGATGTTGTTATGAGTTAATTGTCACTGCAAACAGTAATATTGTGTTATATAAACTGAAGCATGTGTAATGAATTGAAAGTGTATGTAAATGTGCTAAATAGTGAATGTGTATAATGTGAACATGTGATTAAAGTGAAATGTGATAATGTGAAAAACTCTGCCGACATTGACACTACTACCATAGAGGGCTGTGGAGCCGTACTATAGTAAAGTCCCTACGCGAAGGCTCAATATGTGTGATATCCTATGAGCATTAGGATGAAATCCTAGAGGTGGACAAGTACCACTGGTTAGGGTGGAGAGGGCTTCTCTCGGTTCTGCGCAGTTAACCAAGATCCGTCACTGTGTTGCCTAGGTGATGGGTATGTGTATGTGTGTCCTTCTAGTGGTGGTTTGGACTATGTGTCACGACAACTAAGTGTAAAAAGAGTAAATATGTGAATGTGAACATGTGAATTATGCAAATGTGAAATATGAGCATGTGATAGTGAACCATGAATGTGTTAACATGTGAAAATGTGATACCATGTGTATTTGTGATTTATTTGCATTAAAACAGCAAGTTAAATGTGTAGATATGTGTTATATTTGTATAAGAAAATGATTAGATATCATGCTAGGCATGTTATTCACCATGTACACAATTGTATGTTTTAATTGTACACAATTGAGAAATGAATTGAATGAGATGTGAACCTTTTAATCATGTTACATATTATGTGTAGAGAGCATGTGTAGGATGATTATGTTATATTGTCAATTGTTATAAGCACAGACCATGTGTTTCTTATTGCTATAGGTTTTCATGCATAGTAGTTTAATTTATATGAAGCATGCAACATGTGTTCTCCTTATTACTAAAAGATAGCATATGTATAAGATATGTGTAAGGATGTGATTCTTGGATTGCTTGTTGGGTCTTTTTAGAAGACTCATTCTTGCTTCGGCGTACAGGAATGACAGGTGCCTCCATTCCTGAGGAGGACATTGTGAGGAGCGACTCTGAGCGCGAGGAGTAGCTCATTTGTGGACATTTTTCGTTGTAATTTTATTTTCATAAGTATATATTCAATAAAATTATGTTATTCACATGGACAATGTGATTTATTTGGATTGTAATAATGTGGACATTGGTTTTCTTTTATTGCTATATAGATTGTGGATATGATGAAGATGATGGAACGAGAATGAATAATGATTTGTTTAATTCAGATGTACTCTTTTGTTATTCATGTGCATATCAACCTATCGTTTAGTGTTGGGTCAATGTCCCACTGTGACGACACTCATTATATCGACGTGGATTGGTATAATCGTACTAGTATAAGGAGGGTCGTTACAGAAAGATGACAATGGGACAACGACTTGTGATAGTTTATGTTCTGTCACTTGTAGCGCGCTTGTGGTTGGGGGTTACGGACACCAGTTGACGTACAGGGCCCTAGCTAGTCCTGTTTTCCAGCGCCTCACTTTAGGGAGCTCAAGCTGGAGTCCCTAAAGGTGCCAGGCATAGGCCTGCGACAGTGTGGTCCGCAGGAGTG
Organism: Colocasia esculenta; assembly: GCA_014218235.1. Classification (NCBI taxonomy): domain Eukaryota; kingdom Viridiplantae; phylum Streptophyta; class Magnoliopsida; order Alismatales; family Araceae; genus Colocasia; species Colocasia esculenta. The sequence continues at coordinate 81,085,718 of CM024753.1, forward strand.
GTGTTTGTTGGTCTCCACAGTTTCTTGCCTTGTTCTAGTGGAGTGGCAGCTGGACCTTTCGTCCGTGGCTGCGAGACTGAGAGGTAGTCCTATGTGGTTTGTCTGGGTTGGTTGCTGGTGTCGTGAACTAGACTTCGTAACTCGAGTGTGGCATTTTCCTACTTTAGCACGTACACCTAGAGAGGTTTGCTGTTTATTTATTAAAGGCTAATTTCTATTAACGACATACTGTATGTAGTGTTTACAGCTTTAATATCATGTGCGGATAGTTCTATAAATTGCTAGCGTAGCTTCCTGCTTCTTACTTGTAAGTTTTGTTTTGTTTGCCTTTGGGGGAGTTTCCCTACTGAGCTAGTGACTCGTGAGGCTCACCCCTACTTCTTTCAGGTGAGGGAGAGCAGGAGGCTTCTCGCCCCTCATCTAGTTCGGAGCCGCACTGTAGCGGAGTTGGGTCTGCACACCAGCATTGTAATCTTCTTTCTTTGTACACCTCGGGGTATGCCCCAAGTCGTTGTTGTACTTGTGTCTGGCTACAGTTGAGAAAATGGCTATGTATATTTCATGTAAATATTTGTGAGATGACAATCTTATATATATTTGAGCTGTTTCCTTTATATTTCCACGGACTTGTGAATGGTATCCCTTGCGAGGCTACGGCTTGTTCGCGGGAGGCGGAGTCGGGTCAAGCTCGTTATTAGGTTAATGGGTTTGAACAACGAGGACCGCTACATCTTGTGTATCTATTTTTAAAACAATGGCCTCGGGGGTGCTTTTATAGGGGTAAAATTCATAAATCGTGATGGACACAGTGGTCGCGTATTAAGGTAAATCGCGACCGACTAAAGCGTCGCGTTTATAAGCATTCCTTAGTTCGACTGTGGCCTTTCCAAACTTCAAATATAGTAGGTTTACAAATCACGACTACATATACCGACGCGTTTCTAACACTTCCAATATTGATCAGATTCTTACCAAATTAATAAAAGGAAATATTGAATCGCGACGACCTGAGTGGTGGCGCATTTGAAAGAATCAATCTTCTTCTGGGAATCGATCCTTAAACAATGGAAGGTCAGAAACACGACAGACTATGTGGACGTAATTCTAATTAACTAAAAAATCTTTCTAAAAATGATTTTGGAAATTGTCATAAATCGAAAATGGAAACTCTTAAACACGACGACTCTTATGGACACGAATACAAAACATAGTTCAGGTTGGAATAAGAAGATAATACGCAACGGTTTGACCCGTCACAGGTCAAATTTCTGAACTGTGACCACTGTGTCTGTCGCGAATCAACTGTGCACAGAGGATCCCCTGGAAACTCTAGACAAATTCTTAAAAATCCTATAAAAATAAAAAAAAAGGAAAATCACTCAAATGGTTAATTGGAGAGAGCCACTTTAAGGCATCGTAATATAACATGAAATGTACTCAATATGTTGCCAAAATTGGCATGTCTACAACTGCCTCGCCTTGGCGTTTGCTTTGCAAGGAAATGGAGTGGAAAGACATGAAATGAAAGCAATGGAATGAAGGGAATTAAGTGGAATGAAGTGGAGTGACTGAAAAGTAGATGCCAAGGTGTGATGAGACACGCCTTCAACAACATACAATGGGAGTTGTTCTTCAATTCAAAATGAAGCGGCTTAGAGAAAGCCTCAAGAGGTAACTCAATTACTTGGACGAAAGGGAAGGGTGTGCATGTGGGCACGAAGGAGAGAGAGATCAACTTCCAGCGTAGGGGAAGTACCTACAGACACAATCAGGCAGGTTTCACCATTGGGGAGCGTTTACCAACTTGTGGACGTGTTGTAGCCAAGGTGGATCTATGGGAAAAAGCATGAATCGATATAGGAATCCAAAAAAAGAAGTTTCTCAAAAGACAGTCTGAAAACATCAACAAGATGAACTGAGTACTTGACTTAGAATGGAATATTTCATGTTAATTTGGAATAAGAATAAGTGTCTCTCTTCAGTTAAGCATGAGAGTAATTTCCCAGCGATGAGCTCAAAGTCTTATATGATGCATGTTGGGCAAAAAGAAAAAATATTAAAGCAAAATAAAATATAAAACAATCAAGGATAATATTATTACGATGCTGAGTTAAGTCAGGACACCAGGATTTCAAGGCGTGGGTCCTTCGTCCTCCTTACAAAGCGTAATGGCCTATCCTCAAGTCATAAGAATCCTCTGAAATTATCATTATTTTTGGCATTGGAGGGGAACTGAAACTTTAGATTCATCAGAGCCTCAAGGTCCTTGATATGCTCTAATAAGATATACTATATAGTAAAATGCAATGGGTGTTGGATCTCTTGTTTTGATGTTGTTTAACTATGATCCATACAAGTTTAATACCTTGCATCAGTCATATCAAACATCATATTTCATGTTTAATTCAGACAAAAATATGTTATGATGTTAGTGGTGTCGATGCAACATTGCTAGAGTGTCGACACAAAGCTCAATTCTAGTGAAGAAATTCAAGAAGAAAGGCCAGTTGTGTCGACACAGGATCATCATGTGTCGACACATCCCTTGCTCATAGGAAGCAGTCAGAAGAAAAGAAGCCAGTGGTGTCGACACAGGTCTCTCATGTGTCGACACATCCTGTGTTCCTAGAAAGTTGTATTTTTGGATTATGGTCAGGTGTGTTGACACAAGTCAGGTATGTGTCGACATAGGTTACTTTCCAGCACTGTCAGAACAGGATTCCAGGATCATATGTCGATACACAACTTAGTTATGTCGACACACTTCGACTACTGATCCAGATCTGAAATATTGGACATGTGTAAGTGTAGTACCCCAGAAAATTTAGTAATTTATTTAAAAAAATAGAAATAGATAATTTCCACATTATCGAAATAGTAGAAACATACGTACCATTATTGTTTGTGCAAGAACGCATCGAAAACTTTCGTAAAAAATATAGTTCAACCCTAAACAACATACCCAAATGTTCCACAAAGAAATTCGTGCAACGAAAAAATATGATTGGCCGAGTTTTTGTCACATTGTGACTAATGGTCATAATTAGGAAATAAAGTCAGAAAACCGTTATCATAGGTGTATAATATGATCATAAATTGAATAAAAATGATGGTGAGACTCCAAACAACATATATTGACAACCCATTATCAGAATTGGTCCAATGGACAATTTTTTGGCCCAAGAATAAAATCAAGCAAGAAAAATAAATGGAAATTTGTAAGCCTAATTGAGCTGAAAATAGGAAGAGGCAATTAGGGCAAATCCCAAGGCAATTAGCCTTACATGGCAACCCAAATTCGTGCCTAACCATACTAAAGAGTTTCCTAATGGCCAATACAACCTATTGGAGATGGGAATCATCAAAACATGGAAGGGTTACTCCCAAAATCGCAACCCTTCTTATGACCATCGTGTATACTCGTCAACAACCCTTCTTAGGACCTCTAAACAACCCTAGATCTTTATATACTCGTCAATAAACCCTTGGGGATGAGTTTAACATTAGTTGGGGTCGTGAGGATCAGCCCTTGAGCACCAGAGGAGGAGGAAATCGCCCCGAATTGGAGCTCTTCTTCCCCCCTTGCATTCTGCATCAATCTGCAGAAGAAGCTTATAGGAAGCGACCAAAGGTACGTTATCTCGGGCAAACCTAATCAAATCATATACCATCGTGTAGTTCATCGAGTCTACTTTCACATGCATGTGTTTTCCCTAATTTTTATCGAGTGTACATGGAGTATTAAGCATTTTGCCAAAGTCATGCATGTTTAGGGCTTTTTTATGTTCATGTCGTTTCTCCCGCATCGTGAGGCCAAATCTCGTGAAACCGAAGCCACAGTTCTCTTCTACTTCCCATTCCCAACAAGTTTCTTGCTCACACTTTTGTCCCAAGAGCCCTAGATCATGATATATAAGCACTACATGCATCATTGTACAATTTTTACCATTTTCAGGAAAGAACATGAAACACAACGACACCAGACGTCGCGTTCCTCTTTGCATGAACGCGATGTAACAGATCGTCACGTTCATCTAAAACGTGACCGTACCCTATGTCACGATTCTGTCGTTGATTTGACCGTTCTGACACCTCAAACTGTGTGCCTTGTGGATTTTTGTGTCGCACATGATCGCGACGTAGTATGACGTCGCAATTTAGACTATTTTCCTGCTCATAATTTTCACGCTATTTTTATATTATTATTTTGAAAACACCTCTTGAACGTGACGTATCGATATGTCGCGATTTAAGGGTGATTGCGACACTATTCCTATGGCGTTATGAACGCGACAGGCAGAATCGTCGTGCTTTAAGCTTGAAGGCGACGGTATAGACCGTTACGATTTGATCCTTTACAGCATGCCCATGTTTCTGAACCATGTATTGTCTCTTTAAATGCAACGACTACGTCCGTCGTGGATTTCAAGGCCTACCCGAGACCTATGTTGCATGGTTTCAAGTTTAAGGTTGGCATCTTATAGTTCTGTTAAGTGTGTGTGGTTGGTCCAGTGGCTTAAAAGCTGTTAACCCATGAAAAAGACATAACAACAAGAAAGCTTATGCTAATTTCTCTTTAATGATATGATCTATTTCTTGCAAACTATTGATTGCTCATCTTGCTCTCCTAGCTTGTAAAAGTGAATAATCCCTATCTTAAAGCACTGCAAATCATGTCTAGTTAAGTGCTTGTTTCAATCTTATGTTAATATGTTACTTTCTTTCCGTGTTGTTTTAAACTGGTGGAATGTGGATTGAGACACGTACTACACTACACACTCGCACTTATAGGCAGCCCTTTCTTGGGGGATTGGAAATTCACGGTCGGTCATTCCGTATCGGCAGTCTAGTGACATTTCTCTCAAGACCTCCATAAATCTTTGTATTCTGTGGATTCCCTCACGGACACCAAGTTGGTTGTACCATTGAAGTTCACTAGAGATAGCGTGCACTTCTTTTCTTCTCTTGTTCATGTGAGAGTGATTCATAACCTTAACTTAAGCCATTAATGTAAAGAGCGAACTAAAGTATAAATTGCGTCGTTATGTTGCCGAAATTATCTCTCGATTATTGTTATCATGAAATCATGTTCAAATGACTTGCTACCCTTGACATCATCATCATCATGAACATGATACTACAATTGCTTACATATTGAAACTCTTGTTATTGGCCATTAATGATAGTGGGTATCTACATTTGAAATTAAGTGAGATGCTGATCGGGCACGGCGAGTGTCCAATGGATCTCGTCTAGCCCCAATGATAGAGAGACATAAATATACTGTTAACCATGCAGTATAATGATTACTGGCGTTGCATCTGCGCTAGGAGTACTTGCGTGTTGAATGCTAGATACAATAACCACATACACATGTCCTATTGTGCATTTCAAGGTGGATCTTTCCTTGGTGTACATTAGTGTCATTTGTGTATGCGTGCTTGATTAGTGTTACATCATCGTGCTCGTGCTTGCTTGATTGTGTGATATGGCCAATCCTGCATTTATTGCAATTAGTGATATCTTGCGTTCTTGAAAACTATTGACATCAAGTGATATCGTATGTGCTTCTGCAAAGTGATCAATTGTTAGTGCTATCTTGTTACCTTATTCTAGATCTTGCTCTATCATTATCGTTCCATCTATCTTGTTCAAGTACCATGTTTAATGAGATTTATCGTTCATGCATATCTTGATAATCATGATTACCTAGTTCTAAGTTGCTAATCACTTATATCATTGCCCACACATTGAGATGTAAATCCTACTGGGCTAGTTTGCTCATTCCTTACTTTTAACCTTCTAGGTGACTTTGAAGTTCAAAAGGAAGAACAAGTCGAGGATGGGAATGCGTCTGAGTGATGAGCGTTCCAATATATGTGTTATCCACAGTTACCTTGAGAGTAGATTGATGTAGTAGGAAGTGTGGTTATATGTACTTTTCCTTTTATTGAGTCTTAGACCCATTTTTTCATAATGAAAGAGTTGTATTAGTGCTATTTTGCAAACAATGAGTTGAGATTTGAATACAAGTTTAGTTGAGTTCATTATATGGGCCCTAATATTATGTTTGTGTTGATACACATTTAGTGCTTGCTAGCTAGAAGCATATTTGCCGACTATTCACATCTCGAATATGGACTTTAACTTTTCATATATATCTACTGCGTATTTCTCGGGACGTGATAGTTTAATGGTATCAGAGCCTAGGAAACAATAGGAACATTTAAGTCCTAGGTTTAAGTGATACAACAGAAACTTATGTCATGGATCATACATATAGTACCTGGTGAGCTTGGGTAGAGACTAGGAATATGTTAGAATGAACTTAGCACTCCTACCCATTGACTCTTATGAAGTATCTAGAGACATTAATTGGTTTCTATTCTTTTCTTAGGAACCTCATAACTCTCTCACTCAACCGCAATGGCTCTCAACCAATGGCAAGCTATGCAAGAAATAGTGGCTGGATTGACTCAGGCCTTACAAAACGTAGTTCAGGCTAGAAATCATGTTGCAGCTGCTAGGAATGGAGCCGGTGATCTACACAGCAATTTCAGGAGTCTGAACCCTCCACGTTTCTTTGGATCCCCTGATCCAGACGAGGCGGAAAACAGGCAAGAAGAGATAGAAAGGATATTTCAAGTCATGCAATGCACAAATCGGGAGAAGGTGATACTTGCTACTTTTCAATTTAGCAAGGATGCAAGGGCAAGGTGGAAGGCCACATCGGCTCATCTACCTAACGTGGCTGAACTGGAATGGGCTGGTTTCCTAGAGATATTCCAGGGAAAATACTTTTCTGAAAGGGTGAATGAAAAGAAAGTTGTGGAGCTTGCCACACTCAAGCAAAAGAGCATGTTTGTGGCTGAGTATGAAGCTCAGTTTGCTTGTCTGGCCATGTACACCCCACACCTGGTGGGCACTGAGAGGCTAAAGGCCAACAGGTTCATGGATGGCCTTAGGCCCATGTTCATTGAAAAGCTTGGACCGCACAACATCCAAACATACACCGAGATGGTCCAGAGAGCTTAGCTAGTGGAAGATACCATGGCTAAGGTGGAAGGCATGAGGGGAAAGGAAATTGCAAAGCCGGTCATTTTCAAGAAGGGAGAGGCTAATACTACGCCAACTTTCTGAAACAACAACAACAACAACAACCACAACACCTATAACAACAACAGCAAGAGGCCGAATGCTGGAAGAGACTATGCTATGGACAAGAAAGCCAAAGTGGAAGGCAGGCAATTAGTTGAGAACTGCCAATTATGTGACTAACCTGGACACCAAGCAGAAGAATGCTGGAAAAAGATCGAAGCGTGTCTAAGGTGTGGTGGTAGAGACCACCGTATACCTGACTGTCCTATGCTGAAGGACCAGCCAGGAAAGACCCAGAATGTACCACGACGTCAGGGATGCCTTAATGCCATCATAGAAGATGACCTACCCGAGGAAGGAGGTATGGTTGAAGGTACCATTTTCATACACTCTCAACCAGCTTTTGTACTTATTGATACTGGAGCTGCACATCCTGTGTTCCCAGAAAGCTGTATTTTTGGATTTTGGTCAAGTGTGTCGACACAAGTTAGGTATATGTCGACACAGGTTACTTTCCAGTACTATCAGAACAGGATGCCAAGATCATGTGTCGACACACAACTTAGTTGTGTCGACACACTTCGACTACTGATCTAGATCTAAAATCTTGGACACATGCAAGTTTTTGATATAAGAACTTTTGAGCGGGAATTCTGTGCCCCCAAATTCTAGGGAACCACGTGAATACATGGGACTATAAATGCCCATGATCCTCACACTTTTAGAGGGATCACACTTCAGTTCTTCATCTCCCAGAAGCAGAAGGCGACGGCTAGAAAGAGGCTTCGTTTGAAGATTGCTGCTGATCCATATCTAAAGCAATTGGATCTAAGCAATTGGAGCTCCAAGTGCTGTAAGCAATCAATGTCAAGTTGACATTTCAGATTCTAGAGTCTACTTCATCAAGCTAAAGCTGGAATTCTGAAGTCTCAATTGGAAGCACAATAGGGGGAAATTCAAAGCAGTCTCATCTGCTCTACAGTTTCTTGTTATTGAACTGATTCTTCATCTCAAATTCAAATCATCTTGTATGTAGTGTGAAATTGGAACAATCCTTCTGCTCAATTTCATGTGTGTGTTGTAATTTGAGATTTCAATTATCTCAGATTGTGTGTGTGTTGTGTGATCTGTTTGAACTGGCTACATAAGTAGATTTGTGTGTGTGTGTAGATGTAGGATACACAGTTGTGTAATCCGAACCACCCTAAATCTCTGTGTCATTGTGGTTTGATCCATCTTAGCGTTAGATGATTGATAGGCACACTTATTATTCAGTATGATATCATCTAATAATTTGTAGATTCACACATCACTTCCTCTGTCTGTGCTAATTCGAACTTGTGCATAATTGAAATTTCTAAAATTCTCCTGGGTTTCTGATATGATAAGTGATTAATTTTTAATTTGGCAGAAATCTATTCATCCCCCCGCTTCTAGATTTCTTCATAGCTATTTTCCGCTACTTTTCATTTGGTATCAGAGCCGGTACTCTTTGCACCTGTCAGATGTTTGTTCCAACGACCAAGAGTGTTTAGCTATGGATGTTACCAAGGGGTTTGTAGCTGAGGGTCACTAAGTTACTAGACCTCCATTCTTTGATGGATTTGATTATTCATATTAGAAAAATAGGATGCAGGTATTCTTGAGAGCGTAGGATTATGAACTTTGGAAAATTGTTGACAAGGGTCTTGCTGAGCTGCCAGAAGATGAAGATGTATGGACCAAAGAACGAATTCTAAAATCTACACTCAACTGGAGTGCAATGAACATGATGCAGTGAGATATACATCAAAAGGAATATTCTAGAGTTTCCTCATGTAAGTCTGCAAAGGAAATGTGCGACAAACTTCAACTTATTTATGAGGGAACCTCTGAGGTTAAAGAAACCAAGGCAAGTGTCACGCCCCAACGCGGAATATCGAAACGCGAAGGCAGTTGCAAGAAAAGGTATAGAGCGAATACTAAACATCAAACCATTGCACATTGGATAATACTAAAGCAAATCTTTCTCATTAATAACTTTTCAAATGTCTAGTTACAACCACTATTATCAGAGCCATTCTATAGGGCCCAATTACATTGCAATAAAAGGAAATAACTAACTACAACTCTAAGATAACATAATGACTCGAGGGTACTCCTGGCTTCACTCTTGGTCATTCCCTTCCTCATGAGTGTATGTGTCATCCTCGGTCTCACCTGAGAACACAACATCAAATAACGTAGGGTGAGCGATAACGCCCAGTAGGACTTAAATCTCAGGCTCAAGCAGGCTTTAAATAATTAATGCATTTAGTGGCAGAGTATCTAAAGATAGCAGGTAAAGAGAGTCAAAACATAGCAAGAGATAGCACAATAGCACGAGATCGAGTATAGTTTCCAAAAGTAGCACAAGTATCGTGTATAGCACGAATAGTAGGATGGCCATAGCACAACTAGCACAAGTATAATAATAGCACGACGAGTGTAGCAATTGTTTGTCATTCTAGACATCGAGAGAGTATAGCACGTTTTGTGTTTTGATTGTCATATAGATAGTCGAGATAGCACTTGAGTGTAATGCCAAACACTCTGATCATTTAACTCCCATGGGCACTAGGACTTTCGGGCGCACATCCCGGAACCAGATCGGGCCCTTTACATATTGCCAGGCATTGGTTATATTGTTTATCTTTAGACAATCAATCAATGGCCAATATAGAGTACCAAGAAGTAGATGAGAGCACTAGATGAATAGACGAGATAGTAGAGAGAATGTGAATAGACGAGCGAGTAGAGTACAGATGAGAGCTAGTGGACATTGCACGTAATGCGACGAGTAAACAGGTGATAGTAACAGTTGCACAACACGCGCACTTGGTGTTGGCAGTCAGGTGGAACTCACGATCTTCCCACTGGCCATGTTATGCACAAGTCCAGAGGTCTGACGTGATTCAAGGTAAGAGCGATCTTCTAATAGTTGTTTGGATCATATCGGTCCCTAAAGGTGTAATGGGTGTTAGGGTACAACCGGCTCGTCGACCATGTGGGAATCCATGATCAGAGGAGACTTACGGAGGCCTTGTGCAAGAGTTCACTAGTCCGGCGAAAGGAATATCCGACGGAGAGTTCACCACAGGCCAAGTGAAGTGTGTATATAAAACAGGTGCTCGACGTTCTAGAGGAATTCTAGAACAGTGGAGTGTCAATATCGGTATGTAAACAACGCAAGAAACGAATACAATTAAGTCCTTTAAAATAGGGCAATTAATATACGTTATTGCAATAAATTACCAGATACATTATGAGATATTTTATGCCAGATTTCAGCCATATATGGATGGTTCATGTGTGTGCATGTGTAGGAGAAATCATAGATAGAAAAGAAGTCGTCAATATGTATTTTAAACCATTCAATATAGCTCCATTTTAAAACAGGTGTTTTTACTGCGTGTATGACTGTTAAAAAGGCGTTGAACGCGGCGTACCCATGTAAGGTGAGAGCAATAAATTTTATGGGTTTTCATGAAAAATCCTGTGAACGCGACGTACCCATGTAAGGGTCGCGACAGGGTCATGAGGGAACGCGACAGGGTCCTGTACGGGTCGCGACAGGGCTGTCTGCTCAGGCGGCCAGAACGCGACGGGGTGTTCTGTAGCATTCAGAACGCGACAAGAAGAGGCATCACGACGGGCTTGAGAACGTGACCTGTCGGGCCGTCACATTCTCAGGTCCGTGGACTGAGTCTGACAGAGCTCTGATCTGTCTTGGATTGCGGTCCATAAACTTGCCTTTTTGACATAGGGTAGTTCAGAAAATCATAACTAATCGTATACACTATGAAAAATCATGAAACTAGTTTTAAATTGATCTAGACATGCAAGGGTACTTTCAGTAATTAGGAATTTGAAAACAATCATAGTATCGACATAGTTCTAACAAGTTGAACAAGAAGTAACCTGATTCCAGGTGCAGCAGAGATGAATGATTTAATTCGGGCAACATGCTTGATAAAAATTAGGGCTTTTTGGGGCAAAAGATCCCTAACAACAAGTAGTATCTACAGTACAATTTTCGTAGCATGGGAACAAGTGTACTTGGAGATCTGATTTAAACATGATGACTCGAGGTTATCATGTATGCAGAACTTCAAAAATCAAGAACAAAAGATTGACTCGATGAAAAATTATGAAACAAGAGGGCTTTTGTTCCTGGTGATTGGAACTACCTATAGATAGATTTGATTTGGTTTTGCTTGTGAGAATGCCTACCTTTGACTCGATTTATCTTCTAGGGATTAGAACTCCAAGAACGAAGGAAGAAGCTTGATGGATCTTCCTCTCCTCGATTTCTCCTCCTCCTTGGCCTCTTCTCCACGTCCAAGAACCCCTTTGCACGAGCTAGGGTCAGCCATGAGGATTTAAGAGGTGTGTTTATATAAACACAAGTTCCTATTCCTACTACTACTCAAATTCCTCTTAATTCTGAGATTTCCTAACTCCACCTTTCCTCTCTTGCTTTCCAATCTCTAATTGGGTTATGATAGTATCTAAATTCTTGCTTGACTATATGGGGTAGGTTTAGGAATCCAATTTCAATTCTAATTGCCACTTTTATTGCTTTAATAACCCCTTTCCAATTATGATATAATTAAACTCCGAATTTAGGGTATTTTCTTATTATTCTCCCATTGCAAATTCATATTTTTGACCCAATAAATTCTAGAGGATCCATTAAGCAAAGCCCATTACTCTTTTCCATTTAATGGGTTTTATTTAATGCTCTTTTCATTTAAATATCCATTTAGCTAGGTTTTAATTCTTTATTTAATTTTTTATTTTTTCGCACAAATTCAAGTTGCTACAGCAAGTATGTTGGTTTCTGAATATGAAATGTTTAGGATGAAAAATGATGAAACCACATCAAAGATGTTTGCTAGATTCATGCTAATAGTGAATGGTCTTAAGGGTCTTCGAAAGGAGTACTCTAACAGTGACCATGTAAGGAAGATACTAAGGTCTCTTCCATCTGCTTGGCATACAAAAGCCACTATTATTGAAGACTCCAAAGATCTGCCTACCATTCAATTAGATGCGCTAATAGGGTCTTTGATGACATATGAGACTAATTTGAAAAGAAATGCATCTGTAATGAGTTCAAAGAAACCTATAGCTTTGAAAGCAACATCTAGTTCCCAAAATATTGTTGAAAGCTGTGATGATAGTGATGAATCATCTGATGAAGAAAATGACAGTGAAATGGCCTTACTAATAAGGCAATTCAAGAAATTTCTAAGAAAGAAAGGAAAAAGTAAATTCAAGCCCTTCATTAAGAAAGATTCTCTAAGAAACCAAAGTTCAATAAGAAAGTTGAGTCAAACAAAAAGATTGACATTATTTGTTATGAATGTAGGAAACCAGGGCATATGAGAGGGGAATGCCCTGACTTGAAAAGAAAGTTGAAAAATCAAATGTTCAAGAAGACCAGAGCTATGTTAGATACTTGGAGTGATGAGCATGAGGAAGAACAACAAAATGGTGAATCTGATGATGAAGAAATTACATGCCTCATGGCAAGAAATAAAGAAAACACAGAGGTAAGTTCTTCATTTGAAGATTTCTCTATTGATGATTGAAAAGAAGCTTATGAAACCTTGTTTGAGAAGCTATGTGAGTATAAATCTGAAAATAAATCACTGAAAAAGAAAGTTAGTAGCATCTTGCATGACTCTCAAAATACTAAACAAATCAATCTTCTGAATAATGAAATTGTCAGTTTGAAAAATGAAAAAGAAATTCTCAATGGGCAACATGATAATATGAAGGGAAAATGTCAAAATGTTGAAAAATAAAAACAAATTCTGATTGATGAGACTAAAAGCTCATGAGAGAAAAATGATTGATTTAAGAAGAATTGAAACGCACCCAAAAGGAATTGAATGATAAGAAGGACACTTGTCAAAAATTGTTAAAGGAAAAAAAAATCTAGATGCAATTTTAGGAGTTCGAATGAACACTACAAAGCATGGATTAGGTTTTCAATCATAAAACAAAAGAAATTTGGGCAGACACTGATAACATCCTTTGTTAAAGGAACATTATCTCATCATCAGTCTAGAATAAACACTCAAGAGAAACAATCCTTGAATTCAAAGCACAAAAGTTGGAATCAATTTAAAAATTCTAGAACACAAATTAAGCATGGAAGAGTTTATTTCAATAGTCAACAGGACTTGAAGTAAGTTGTTTGATCTATTCCTTATCTGAAAGCTAACAAACATTTCACATCTCATAAATTCATGCCATGCAAAATTTGTAAAAAATCTGGGCATTCTGATTCAAATTGCAGATCTAACATGAATGCATGTAAAGTCAAGCAAGTTTGGATTCCAAGACATATTCTTAGTGAATTGAAAAAAACTGATGGGACCCAAAGTAATTTGGGTACCAAAATCTTCTTTTTAAATTCCATTGCAGGAATGTCTTACAACCTACAAGAAAGATAAATGGTACCTTGATAGTGGTTGTTGAAGGCAAATGACTGGAGACAAAGAAAAATTCTATTCATTGATTGAGAAAGATGGAGGTCAAGTAATTTTTGGAGGTAAAAACAAAGGTCAAATCATTGGCACAAAAAATGTTGGTAAGAATTTCTTAAACTCCATTGAAAATGTGTTGTTGGTAAAAGGCCCTGATCATAATTTGCTAAGTACCAATCAGTTGTGTGACAAGGGCCTTAAGGTAATATTCAATTCTGATTCATGTGAAATTAATGAGAAAGAACTTGAAAAAATCAAAATTTTTGTCAAAAGATCAATAATGTCTATCTAGTTGACTTGAATGAACAACAAAAAGAAAATCTTTGTCAAATCAACATGATCTGTTTCAACTTTGGCATCGTATGCTAGGTCATGCCAGTGAAAATATTTTAAAAAAATTGATCTGATATTCTCTTGTGAATGGACTTCCCAAAATAAAGAAAAAGAAAAATGTAATTGTTTGTTCTACATGTACTCAAGGTAAATAAACTAGAAAATCATTCAAGTCTGTTGCACTAGTATTGACTTCAAAACCTTTTGAATTGTTGCACATGAATCTTTTTGGTCCTACTAGGACACTCAGTCTTAGTGGACATCGGTTTGGGTTTGTAATTGTGATGATTTCTCTAAATTTACCTGGGTATTCTTTCTATCTCATAAGAGTGATACTTTTGAGAATTTTCAGAATTTCATGAATAAGATTGAGCAAGGAAACATAAATAAAATTTGCTCCATACTTATTGATCATAGAGGAGAATTTGACAACAATTTGTTTCTTGATTTTTGCAGGAGCAAAGGAATTGATCATAAATTTCCTTCACCAAGAACTCTTGAACAGAATGGAATAGTTGAAAGGAAAAATAGGACATTGGTTGAAATGACCCGCACTTTGTTGATTGAAACTCATCTTCCAAGATGTTTTTGGGTAGAAGCTGTAAACACCTCATGTTACATTTTTAATAGAGTCATGGTAAGACCAGTCATAAAGAAAACTTCCTATGAGATCTTGAAAGGTAAGAAACCTCACATTGCTTATTTTAGAGTCTTTGGGAGTAAAGTCTTCATTCACAGCAATGATAAACAAGGTTTAGATAAATTTGAAAAGAAAAGTGATGTAGATATTTTTGTAGGATATTCTGAACAATCTAGGTCATATAGAGTCTTCAATAATGAATCAAGAACTGAGGAGGAAACTCCAATCTCTTCTTTGATAGAGATGAATACTGAAAAGCCCTGATGACTCTAATTCTTGTAAAAACCAAGAAGAAGATGCATACATCCTTATAAGGGAATCAGATTAGTCACTAGAAACGGAAGAAGCACTTGAAAATGAAGATGTGTCGACACATCACAACATCAGGTCGACACCAGATCAGAATAGACAAATAGAAAATGCTAGCACACTAACAAGAGTCAATTTTAGGTACTCTAAAGACCATCCTCTTGAGAATGTTGTAGGTAATGTGAATGATAAAGTTCAAGCTATATCACATTTTAAAAATATCATAGAACAAGATCAAATGGTTTTCATATCTTAAGTGGAACCAATGAATATTGAAGAAGCCTTAAATGTCAATTCTTGGGTAGAGGCATGAAGAGCTAAATCAATTCTAAAGGAATAATGCTTGGAGCCTAGTTCGTAGAAACCCAGAAAATTCAATAATTTGAACTAGGTGGGTGTTTAGGAATAAATTGAATGAAGAAGGGAAAGTGGTAAGAAATAAAGCTAGATTAGTTGCAAAAGGATACAATCAAGAATTTGGGATAGATTTTGAAGAATCCTATGCACCAGTAGCTAGGCTAGAGGCAGTGTGAATTTTGTTAGCATATGCATGTTCCAACAACTTCAAACTGTTTCTAATGGATGTCAAAACTGCATTTCTAAATGGTTACATTAAAGAAGAATTTTTTGTTGCACAACCAACTAGATTTGAAATACCTGATAAACCTACACATGTTTATAAATTGCACAAAGCTCTTTATGGATTGAAACAGGCACCAAGAGCATGGTATGATAGGTTGAGCAATTTCTTGGTTGGTAAGAACTACTCCAGAGGTAAGGTTGACCAAACTCTCTTCACGAAATCTATCCATAATCACATAATTGTAGTTCAAGTATATGTGGATGACATCATTTTTGGTTCCACCAATCCTGAAGAATTCTCAGAACACATGCACAGTGAGTTTGAAATGAGTCTTATGGGAGAATTAAAAATTTTCCTTGGCTTGCAGGTCAAACAATTTGAAGATGAATTCTTTATTAATCAAGCAAAATATGTCAAAGAGTTGCTAAAGAGATTTCATTTTGAATAAGCCAAGCCAACATCTACTCCTATGAGCACAAGTATAAAATTGGACAGTGATGAGAATGGTAAATTTGTTCATGAAAAACAGTACAGAGGTATGATTGGATGTCTTCTATATCTTACTGCAAGTAGACCTAGCATACAATTCAGTGTCTGTCTTTGTGGTAGATTTCAATCTAGTCCCAAAGAAAGTCATTTGCTTGCTGTTAAGAGAATCTTTAGATATCTCTGTGGTACATATGATTTGGGTTTATGGTACCCAGCTGATTGCCATATTGATTTGGTTTCATATTCTAATGCTGACTATGGTAGATGCAAACTTGATAGGAAGAGCACTAGTGGTTTTTGTCAATTCCTATGTGATTGCATGGTAATATGGGCATCTAAGAAGCAACACTCAGTTGCACTCTCTACTGTAGAAGCAGAATATGTTGCTGTAGGGAGTTGTGCAGCTCAAGTGTTGTGGATCAAAAGTCAGTTGCTTGATTACAACATCGAAATTGGATGCACACCTATCATGTGTTGCAATACTAGTGCTATCAATCTTTCTAAAAACCCAATTCAACATTCAAGAATTAAACATATTGAAATCAAACATCACTTTCTAAGAGATGAGGTTGCAAATAAAAATATTGAATTGGAATTCGTTCCTATAGAAAAATAAGTGGCTGATATTTTTACAAAACCTTTGGCAAAGGACAGATTCACATCCTTAAGAAGAGAGCTTGGAATTTGCAATATTGCAATAAAATTTTCTTGAAAACTGGAATTAATTAGGCCTCTTATGCAAAGATTATTTGGTATATCAAATGGTGAACTATGGAAGGACAAGTCAAGCTTGTCTGGAAACTATCATTATGTGTGAGGAAAATCCTCCACCAAGAACCAATAATGTCCCTTGTGTAAGAGTCATTAATTCTTAAATGAAATGCCTATGTTTGCACTATGATTGTTTGTTCATATTCATACTTTTTATGATGATTATGCTTGACTAAATGCAAAAATTGAGTGCAAATTTGATTGTGTATCATATGCATATCATTTGGTCTACTCATGCACATTTTGAGGGGGAGAACTAGCTTTGAGAAGAGTAATTGTTTTTGGAAAGAAGGGAACAATGCTTGTACATAAGCTGTTTGAGAACAATTCGTAGATTTGATTAGATTTGTCGAGCAATGTCAGTGAAAGTTTTGATTCAGAATCAGGTCGACACACAATCAGTGTTGTGTCGACACCAGACTACTATTCTCTAACTGAGAGTGATCATTTCTCAAGTTTTGTGTCAACAAATATTAATCCCTGTGTCCACACATCCCTTCATTACTAGTCATCAAATTCTTCAAGTTGCTTCAAATCATTCTCATTTATTTTTTTGTCATGCTGAAGAAGGGCGGTTTTTATTTTTGATGAATCTTGATGAAGCCAATAATTCAGGAGAAGCTAAAGACTTCACATATTTTTCTTACATCAGACCAAAACTAATTTAGTGATTTGATGGGTATGTAATTCACAACCTGACCATTACAATTTATGAAAACAACTAGGAATGCATTTTTAATAGTCTTAACATATTCTTCAAGTCAACATTCTTTTATTCACTGAAATTCAAAGTAATTTGATTTCTTTGGTTGTGTATATCCAAATCAGTATTGTCTTTACACACTTCTTTTCGGTTTGATAAAGGCTAAGATTGTGTCTAATTATTGGTATCCATCAAGTTTCAATTCTCTTTTGACAGAGCAATGGCATGCATACTGAGAAACTGCACACATTCAAAAAAAGTGATGAGCCATATATGTCATGAAGTGTCATGCTATCTCTGTTCTAAGGGCTTCAATCAAAATATTCAAAATCAATGTTGACTGAGTAACTGGGAATATTGGCATCTGATAAATGTATATTTCCATGTTAAAAAGTTTTCATTAACCTCTTGAGACAGATGATGAGTAATCTTAAGTAACCAGGGACTCAGGTGTGTAAAAAGCATGTGTACTTGAGTGAACAAGATGTACTATATCTGACTACTCATTGTTTTTGCTTCAAGAAAATTACATTAATCAAAATGGTCAACACATTAATCAAAATGGTCAACAATTTGCCTAACTCAGATCTATTAAAAATGTTTAACTTCAATAATGATTGGAATTTATCCTGGAGAAATCATCTTACATTGGCTGAGTAAGGTTTGTTCTGAACAAAATATTTTAATTCCATTAAATTGTAATCTAGGTTCTTCAGATTTGTCAAATGGTCAAGCATTGTATATTATTCCTCAAACAATTAAATTTTCAAAAGGATTGATGATAAGAATTTGATTGTGATATCTTTAACATATTAAAAACCCTTGAACAATTGATTTACAAGTCTTTCTCATCATAATAAAGACTCTCCTTCTCATCATTTCAACAAAATCCTGAATTTCTGCTCTCTCAGGACGACACACTTCCTTCATGTGTCGACACAGTCTAATCTCAAGTCAACACACTCCATTCTTCTGTCGACACAACCTTACCCATTCGTTGGTTCTGGTTTAGGTTAGATGAACCTCTGGATCATCTTATCACCTTTCTTTAGGTGTCGATCCTATTTTAAGGACCACAACCCTAGGTCGACCCTACCTATTCCACTTTCCATCTTTTAAAACTTCCCTCCTCTCCTCCAACTCTGGAAGAATGAGACTCTGCAACTTCCAGTTTCTTCCATCTTGTCTCTTCTTCCTTCAACTCCAGATTCCATGGCATGGAAGCAAACTCCCAGGCATGGAGCAAAGGCTAGAGTAGTAGCAAAAGGGGTGGTTATTCAAGAATGACCTATGGAACGACGGTCCAAGTACAACCATGATCCTTCGAAGAGAAAACAAGATTCTACTCCTTCTGGCACTCGCTCCAAACATGGAAAGACTACACCTCAAGACAAAGGGAAATCTGTGATGCCATCAAGATACCCTAAACGACAGATTCTGAAAGATTCTAGTTCTTCTGACGAAAGTAGTTCCTCATTAGCCGAAGGTACACCATCCTTCAACCCTAACACAGAAACCCCAGAAGCTTCCTCATTAGATGCCCCTCAGTCACCAGCAGATACACCCTTGGGATCTTTATAGTCTGAAGTGAGAATGCTTTTGAAACCAAGGCCAGTGGACATTCATGACACAAAGTTATCATAGGCCTTTTCAGACCTTCTTCCTTTATTTGAATTTCAAGGTTAGATAAGATTCATCAGTGAATACAGAACTTTTTATCCATGGTTAGTTCAGGAATTTTACATAAATCTTGTGGATACAAAAGAGTGTTTTAAATCAGAAGTGAAAGGTGTCAAAATCCTTTTTTCTCAAGAGTTGGCACATCAACTTTTTAAAATCCTTAATTCTGGTGAAGACTATTGCACTTACCAGTTTGATCTTCATGAAGCCTATTCTCTTCTTACTAGGTTACCTCATGATAAGAAAGATGCAAAACAAATAAATGTCACAAGTTTGAATGCCAATACATTTCCCCCACTGCGTAGGTTGGTACATCGCATTTTTACCACTATTCTAACACCTCAGGGTGGTGGTAGGAACAGACTCACAGACATTCAAAGGTTTTTACTATTTTGCATGTTGAAAAACATCAAGGTGGATCTTACTGAGATCATGTTTCAAATTATCTCTGAAACTATAAGGAAGGAACTTCATAGATCTCTTCCCTATGCTGCTCACTTGACTACTATTTTTGAACACTTTAGCATCTCCTTCTCGAATGAGAAAGTTCGGAAAATTCCTCAGTATAACATATATTGCTTGAACAATGTGAAAAGGTACATGAGGTTCAAAATAGAAGGAGATCAGATCACTACGGGTCCTGTATTGGAACAACCATCAGACCAACATGTAGAACAGTTAGTTCCTAGTGCAGATCCTCCTCAAGAAGCATAAGTGGAGCATTCACCATTAGAGCCAGATTTACCCTAAGATGTGCCAGAACAATCAATTCCAAAAGAAATTCCAATTGACAGTGTACCTCATCCAAATCTGCTTGTTCCATCCTCATTCTTTTATCATCAAGAATTAGCTTCCACATCTTTTGGTTGATCATCAGTTCCTCTTGAACTCTATCACTTACTTCAAGTTCAGTTTGATAATTTGAATTCTTCAATAAGAGAAATGTCAAGCAACTTTGAGTTCAGAATACAGAGATTAGAAAACACATTCACAAGTCATTTTTTGAGGCAACAGGAACTTGCTGAACATGCCTCAAGAAGATTTAATAGGTTGGTTGGGACACTGGGTGATGCTGCAACTCAGCTATCATTTCTTCAGTCTTGTCTTCAAGATTTGCTTTCAAGAGTTCTTGATAACACACAAAAGGGCATTCATAATGGACAAGGAGCAGTGACTTAGGTTTCCAAGTGTCGACTATCTTTTGCTCACTTTGTCAGTGATATGGAACAAATGAAAGAGCATACAACACACAATGATCAACAAATTGAGGACCTCAAAGCTGATTTCAACAATGTGTGGAAGTTAAGAGATGATATTAGCACTGGAGATAGTTGACATGCTACCTCCTCTACAGCTGTTCCTCCTATGCCCCATGGCATTGATCAGATGTCAATTCACATTTCTAAGAATTTAAAGAAAATGGAAGAGACTGTTCATACAAGATTGACAGCAGTTCAACTCTTGCTGAGGAACAATTTTGGAGCCTTGGCAGAAAAGATGAAAGACATTGATGAAAAACTTTTTGCCCCTCCCCCACCTCCACCTCAGTAATGCTACCTTTTTGTTGATGTCAAAGTGGGAGAAGTGTGAATATTTCAGTTTGTGGTTTCAAAACTTTGGGTTATTTTAGCTTCAGAACATTGACTCTTATGGTTTTGATATGAATGTCATATTCCTACAGTTTAATTCTCAATGAATGTTGTGAATTTGTAATTGTGATTGCTTCTCACATATGACATGAAATGATGTGATTGACTATCTTAAAACTCCTTGTTTATTTATACTAAAATGTTCAATGAATCATAGTTGTCATCATCAAAAAGGGGGAGATTGTTGGATCTCTTGTTTTGATGTTGTTTAACTATGATCCATACAAGTTTAAATACCTTACATCAGTCATATCTAACATCATATTTCATGTTTAATTCAGACAAAATGATGTTATGATGTCAATGGTGTCAACACAACATTGCTAGAGTGTCGACACAAAGCCCAATTCCAGTGAAGAAATTCAAGAGGAAAGGCCAGTTATATCGACACAGGAACATCATGTGACGACACATCCCTTGCTCACAGAAAGCAGTCAGATGAAAGGAAGCCAGTGGTGTCCACACAGGACCCTCATGTGTCGACACATCCTGTGTTCCCAGAAAGCTGTATTTTTGGATTATGGTTAGATGTGTCGACATAAGTCAGGTATGTGTCGAGACAGGCTACTTTTCAGTGCGATCAGAATAGGATGCCAGGATCATGTGTCGACACACTTCAACTGCTGATCTAGATCTGAAATCTTAAACATGTGTAAGTTTTTGATATATGAACTTTTGAGTGGAAATTCTGTGCCCCCAAATTCTAAGGCACCACGAGGGTACATGGGACTATAAATGCCCATGATCCTCACACTCTTAGGGGGAACACACTTCAGTTCTTCATTTCACAGAAGCAGAAGGTGGTGACTAGAGAGAGGCTTCATCTAAAGATTACTGCTGATCTAGATCTAAAGCAATTGGAGATCCAAGTGCTGTAAGCAATCAATGTCAATTTGACATCTCAGATTCTGGAGTCTACTTCATCAAGCTGAAGCTAGAATTCTGAAGTCTAAGTTAGAAGCACAATAGGGGGAAATTCGAACCAGTCTCATCTTCTCTATAGTTTCTTGTTATTGAACTGGTTCTTCATCTCAACTTCAAATCATCTTGTGTGTAGTGTGAAATTGGAGCAATCCTTCTGCTCAATTTCATGTGTATGTTCTAGTTTGAGAATTCGATTATCTCAGATTGTGTGTGTGTTGTGTGATCTATTTGAACTGGCTACATAAGTTGTCACGCCCCCATGCGGAATATCAGAACGTGAGGCAGTTGCAAGTAAACGGGTATAGAGCGAGTACTAGACATCAAACCATTGCACAATAAATAATACTAAAGAAAATTCCTTTCATTAATAACTTTCCAAATGTCTAGCTACAACCACTAATGTCAGAGCCAATCTATAGGGCCCAATTAGATTGAAATAAAAGTAAAAGACTAAACTAAGACTCTATCTTAGCACTAGGACACTAGGGTACTCTTGACATCACTCCTGGTCATTCCCGTCCTCTTGAGTTTAAAGTTCATCCTCGGTCTCACCTGAGAACACAACGACAAATAATGCAGGGTGAGTGATAACGCCCAGTAGGACTTAAATCTCAATAATCAAGCAGGATTTAAGTGATTAATGTATTAAAAGGCAGAGTAACTAATGATAGAGTGCGAGAGTCAAGTAAAGAGAGAGATAGCATGATAGCACGTGAACGAAATAGCACAGATTTCCAAATATAGCAAGAGTGTCGAGTATAGCCCAAAATAGCAAGATGGCCATAGCACAAAGTATAGCAATAGCAGAACGAGTATAGTATAGCACTTTTGTCAATAGACAACGAGAGAACATAGCACTTTTTTATTGTCATTTAGATAGTCGAGATAGATAGCACTCGAGTGTAACGCCAAACACTCTGATCATTTAACTCCCATGGGCACTAGCACTTTCAGGCGCACATCCCAGGACCAGATCGGGCCCTTTATATATTGCCAGTTATTGGTTATATTGTTTATCTTTAGACAATCAGTCAATGGCCAATATAGAGTACCAAGAAATAGATGAGAGCACTAGATGAATAGACGAGATAGTAGAGTGAACGTGAATAGATGGGCGAATAGAGTATAGATGAGAGCTAGTGGACATTGCACGTAACACGTCGAGTAAACAGGCGATAGTAATAGTTGCACAACACGCACACGAGGTGTTGGCAGTTAGGTGGAACTCACTACCTTTCCGCTGGCCATGTTATGCACAGGTCCAGAGGTCCGGCGTGATTCAAGATAAGAGCGAACTTCTAATAGCCGTTTGGATCATATTGACCCCTAAAGGGTGTAATAGGTGTTAGGGTACAACCGGCTCATCGACCATGTGGGAATCTATGGACAGAGGAGACTTACGGAGGCCTTGAACAAAGACTCACTAGTCCGGCAGAAGGAGTATCCGACGGAGAGTTTGTCCAAGTCAAGAGAGTGTATATATAGAAGCAAGTGCTCGACGTTCTAGAGGAATTCTAGAACAGTGGAGCGTCAGTATGGGTGTTCCAAAACATCGCGAGAAACGTACACAAGTATATTTAAGAAAGATGTAATTTAATGACATAAATTACCAAATAAATTATATAACATGTTCATGCCAATTAAGCCATATTTGAATGGTTCAAAGTGTGTGTGCATGTGAATAAGAAAATCATGCACAAGATAGATCATGTGATTGACTTAAATTAATTAAAATATATTCCATATTTACAACTTCATTTTTCAGTGTTTACCACAGTTAACAAGATATGGGAATAGCTGAAGAACAACAAGACTTGCAAAAAGATGGGTTTTCCTACAAAAAGTCAGATCGCGACACACCCTAATGAGGGTCACGATAGGGTCAACTGAGATCACGACGGGGTCTTGTACAGGTCGCGACGGGCTTGTTGGTTCGGACAGGCAGGTCGCGACGGGGTCATGTGAAGGTCGCGACGGGCTCAACAGACCGGGCAGTCGGATCGCGACGACCGGCCCTATCGCGATCAGATCACAATGGAATGCTCTATCGCGATGCCCCTATGAACTCGACCTATCGGGCCATTGTGTTCACAGGGTCTGAGCCCGAATCTGACAGGGAAAGAACAGTTCATTGGGTTGCAGGCCAGACTTACCCTATTTGACATAGGGTGATTCAGAAAAACATATCTAATTGTACAGGTGATGAAAAATCGTGAAACCAATTGTGAATTGTTCTAGACATGCATGGGTGCTTACAATAAATAGGAATTTGAAAACAAACAGGGTTTCGACATGCTTTGGTCATGGTAATGATGAAGAACTTAGAACAGTACACAGATGAGATCAACGAATTAATTTGCATGATAGGATGGATGGAAATTAGGGCTTTTAGGGGCAAAAGAAGCCTAACGACCATCAGAATCTCCCATAAAAATTTCATGGCATGAGATCAAGTGTACAAGGAGAACAATATTTAACAAGGAGGTTCAGGGTCAGGATGAGTGCAGAACTTCGAAAAGTAAGAAGTAATTATTGACTCGATGATAAATCATGAAACTTCAGGGTATTGTTCCTGGTACATGGAACGATCTACAGTCAAAATATCATTAGTTTTTCTCACGAGAATGCCTACCTTTAATAGTTTTTCTCTTCTAGGGTTTGAACTTGAAGAACTCGGGGAAGAACTTGAGGGATCATTCTTCTCCACGAATTATCCTTCCCTTTGGCTCCTTCCCACATTCAGAAAACCCTTGGCATGAGCTAGGGCTGGCCATGAGAGTTTTAGAGGAGTATTTAAGCATCTCCCCATTCTATTTCCCATTAGGACTCTAATTTCTATTTATTCTGAATTTCCTATTTCCCTCTCCCCTTTTTAGGCATGAGATCTCCTAATTGGGTTAGGATGTAAGCTAATTTCGTGGCCAGCCCATTAGGGTAGGTTTAGGAATCCCAATCCAACTCATAATTCCTTTTTAATGCATTAAATACCTCCTTTCTATTTAAGTAATAATTCAATTATGAATTTAAGGTATTTTCCTATTATTTCCCTTTTAAAAATATCTATTTTAGCCCACTAATTTCTAATGGGTCCATTTAACAAAGCCCATTAGTTATTTTTATTTAATGGGTTTTATCTAATTCTCTTTTATTTGATTTTCTAATTAATTTAATTAGTTTTCTTTTTATATTATTAAATTTTTATTTTTCAAAAAATCCAGGTTGCTACATTCTCCCCCTCTTAAAAAGAATTTGGTCCCCAAATTCATATGATCAAATGGGAGGAAATGTCTTACCGAAAAGATCGGGGTAGTTCCGTCTGATGATTTCTTTCGGTTCCCATGTGGCTTCCTCCACTCCGTGGTTATTCCATAAGACTCTAACCACGTGGATGGGACGGTTCCTGAGCTGTTGTACCTTCCGTTCCAGTATCTTGACTAGCTTCTCTTCGTATGTCACATATTTGTTTAACACCAACTTCTCGTGGCGAAGGATGTGGGTTGGGTCATAGACATACTTCCTGAGCATGGAGACATGGAACACATTGTGTACACATGCCAGATCCGGTGGCAATGCCAGTCGGTATGCAACCTCACCAATCCTTTCGAGTACTTTAAAAGGGCCAATGAATCTAGGACTGAGCTTTCCTTTCACTCCAAATCTTTGGATGCCACGTGTAGGTGACACCTTTAAGAACACATGATCACCGACTTGGAATTCTAAGTCTCGCCTTCTTTTGTCGGCATAGCTCTTTTGTCTGGACTGAGCAGTTTTAAGCCGATCTCTAATCACTTGTATGTCTTTTGTGGTACGTCTCACCATGTCTGGGCCTAGCCATTGCTGTTCTCCAACCTAATTCCAGCATGCAAGAGATCTACAATTCTTTCCGTAGAGTGCTTCGAACGGTGCCATCTTGATGCTCGCCTGGTAACTGTTGTTATGGGCGAACTCAATAAGGGATAGGTGTTCATTTCAATATCATTGGAAGTCTATAGTGCAAGCTCTCAACATGTCTTCCACTATTTGGTTGGTTCTTTCAGTTTGCCCATCGGTTTGTGGATGGAATGCGGTACTAAAGTTGAGTTTAGTACCCAGTGCACCTTGCAGTCCTTTCCAAAAATGAGATGTGAATCTCGGATCTCGATCCGAGACTATGGATGATGGAACTCCGTACAGTCTCACTATCTCCTTGACGTATAGGGCATCTAGTACCTCTACCGACCACTTACTCTTTATAGGCAGAAAATGGGCGGATTTGGTTAGTCGGTCCATAATGACCCATATGGCGTCGAGTCCACCACGAGTCTTGGGTAAACCCATGATGAAGTCCATGCCAATGCTTTCCCATTTCCATTTCGGGATATCTAGCAGTCTGAGTACACCAGCAGGGCGCATGTGTTCCGCTTTTACTTGTTGGCATGTAAGGCAGTGTGCGGCATGTTCAACTACCTCTCTCTTCATGTTCGGCCACGAAAATGTTCTTTTCATGTCTTGGTACATTTTGGTACCTCCTGGATGGATAGTGTACTTTGTCTTGTGAGCTTCATCCATTAGCTTCCTCTTCAGTTCTTCATTGTCGGGGACGCATGTCCTTCCTTGAAAGACAAGCCTTCGATCTTCGGTCATAGCAAAGTCCGGTCTTTCGGCTAGAGTTTCCTTGACGCGAACTAAGAAAGGATCATCGTTTTGTTGAGCTTTGATCTCCTCTAGTAGTTCAAATTGAATCTTGATATTGGCAACCAAGACTTGATCATCCCTATGTTCAATTGTTAAGTATAACCTTGCAAATTGTTCCAATAGTTGCATCTTGCCAAGGACTAGACTTGAAACAGATGCCATTGGCTTCCTACTAAGAGCATCAGCCACGGCGTTACCCTTACCTAGATGGTATTGGATGTTGAAGTCGAAATCCTTCAGATATTCTAGCCATCTTCTCTGTCACATGTTGAGTTTCTTCTGGGAGAATAAGTACTTCAGACTTTTATGATCTGAGTAGACAGTGAATTTCTCACCATACAAATAGTGTCTCCAGATCTTCAAGGCGAAGACCATGACAACCAACTCAAGATCATGCATAGGGTAGTTGACTTCATGCGTCTTCAGTTGTCTTGAAGAATAGGTGATGACTTTCTCTTTTTGCATCAATACACACCCTAGCCCAATTCCTGAGGCGTCGGTGTAGACAAAGAATCCTTCTCCCTCTATTGATAGAGCCAGTGTAGACGGTTCATTTCCACGCCGTCACCGGATCTCTCGGGTGCTCACGGACGCCGCCGGACTCTCGATGGCGATGAAGGGGTCGCCGGTTGACCACGTTGACCCTCCGGTTGACTGAGTTGACTAGAAGGAGAATGAGGAAAACAAGCAAAATGAAGGGGAGTTTGTGATCGCCAGGGCCTTACCTGTGCCCAAGGAGTGATGTGGTCGCGTTGAAGTGGCCGCCTCGCGCAGCGGATTGAGACGGGACCTCGTCTTCTCCTCCTTCGGCCGGCCAAAAGAGAAGAGCTCCGTAGTCTTCTGCGGGGTGTTCCTGCCACAAAACAAAACTCTATAAGACTAATGAAGAGTAGTGAAAGCTCAAAAACGTGGGAAAATAACCCAAAAGGAGAGTCCCGTACCCGTTGCGGACTTGAGAAGAGGGGTGGCCAAATGCTATGACCACCCTTCTTCCCTCCGTTTTTGGTTGGAAAACCCCTTTCTAGGTGTGTAGGGTGAAGACCTACGAGCCTAGAGTGAGTGGGAAGGTGTGTGCAACATGTAAATGAACTAAAGAGTAGGTAAGAGAAGAGAGAGGGAAGGAGGTGTAGATACTCGTTGTTGATGTTGTAGCTCCTTGCAAGGGCTCCTCCAGCTCCAAAGAAACCCTCCCGGACGTCCCAAGTGTGGAGAGAGTGAAGAGGATGCGTGGTGGAAGGTTGGGTAAGATTTTCTCTCTCTTCTCTCAAAGCTTCAGCATGTGGACGTCCAGCCTCTCCCCCTTTGCTTAGAGGACCCTAGGGACTGTTATATAGACAGTGGGGTCGGAGTTCAGAGGCCTTGGATGCTCAGTGTGAAGAAACACACTTGTACACTTGGCAATCCTTGGATAAATGCTCCAACCAATGGGGAGAGGCAACATGGGATTTTTACTAGGTCAAGGGGGTGCCAAGGTGGCCCATATGCCCGTTGGGAACGGTCCCATGCGGTGCATGGGCGAGTGAAAGGCGCTAGTGGGCTATATTCTCGGGGTAGTTGCGCAGACCAGGTAAACGATATTGACGTCAATGGATCCTGCCGCCAACACCATGCAGACGTCCAGGGATATGGACGTCTATCTGGGTAAGCGTCAAGGTGGTTTGCCGCCAACCAATAGTTGGCGGCCATCGATGTTGCCGTCTACATGGCATCCGAGGCTGGTCAACAAATGGTCAAACGAGGATTAATGGGCCAAAAGAGCCTTGCAGGAGATGGGTCAAATCACGCGTCTACAAATGCCCCTCCGAGACATCCGGTCTTGCAAGGGAGCAGAGCAGACTGAAAGGTTGGTGTCTCGGTAAACAAAGGACGCAGAGATTTAATGGAAGGGCCATCTCCGAGGATAGGATTTCTAGCAAACCAAACGTAAGAGTCAGGCTATAAACAGATGACATACCGTCTGAGAGACAAATAGGGGTAAGAAAAAGGGTGATCTACCCGTGTAACTACAACTGCGACCCAATGGCAGGGTCCCTGGCATGGCTCTGTCAGACTTTGACTAGTTTCCGGCGTGTCTGAGTCAAAGGAGTTGTAATATGACGGTTGAATCAGGAGTGTCTCGTAACCGGAGCTCGTGGGCTCGCTGGCCTAATCAGGACGTCGGTCCGAATTTAGGAGGTCATGGAGACAAGGAATTGGTTGACTTCTCAAAGGATTATCAAAATATTTAACTGGAATCACATGCTTGGAAAGCCTGAAGTCCAGAATTAAGCTCGCGACTGGCGAAGGCTCAAATGAACTCGATAAGGCTGGTTGACTATTTGTGAAAGACACAATGGGACAAGTGGAGAAGGGGGGCAACAAAGACCCGATATCAACTTGGATAGTCATGAAGGGCGGACCCGGTAGGCTACCTGAGTTGGGGGAGCCATGGAGCAATCATATGATCGAGGAAAATCACTATTTTTTTTTGAGTGTTAGTGAGAGAATGTTAACAGTGAAGATGCATGCTGGTGTGGGTTGCCTATCTAAAATGCAAGTTAGCACCAAAGGAAAATTCTAAAGGCCATACGAATAACTGAGAGATCGCAAACCCATCATGGTTTTTGATGAAGGGGAACTCAGGGTTCACGGTCGCCAAGTTATTCGCCTCTGGTGGGGTCCTATATTAGACATACCTGTAACGCTCAAGGTTGCATGAGCGTTCTGAATTTTTGAAGCGCAGCTCGTGCTTAAGATATCTGCAAAACAACTTGAAGCACATGATAAAAAGGATGATGATGGCCATATAAAGGATAAGACATTGAAAGTATCTAGGGAGTAAATGTCCACATCGATGGTCGCTAGTGACTATGTTAACGTCCACTGACGTTGCCGCTAACACGTTACTGACGTCCACCGATCTGGATGCCTACCTGACAGTGGATCAGGCCGAAAAAATAGGTGATGGGAGTCCATAAGGATTCTACCATCTCCTACCTCCGTCTCTCCCTGCTCCTGCTGCGAACCAAAGAGCTGAGAGACGAAAAAACACAGCGAAATGGCCCCTTCTTCGACCGGACGATCCACAGGCGTAAACCCCGGAGTTCTAAGTGAAGTTCCGGGTCACTTGAGCACACGTCTGGCCAAGGGAGAGGTAAGCAATGATTATTTCTGCTTCTTCCTGGGTTGAAAACGCCCCGAACAGCGCTCTTACAAAAACCCCACCCCCATGCAGGAAATCCTTGCCTTCCCGAGCCAAGGCCAGGTACGGGCCTTTTCTTGGCTAGTAAACCTGGTAAACGCCATTACGCTCGATGTGCGGGGCTACGTTGGCATGTGGAACCTGAACTTTATGGTGGTACTGGCGAAGAACATGAAGGACATGTGGTGGGGATTTGACGCCCTGGGGGCGTTGGTGGAGAGATGGCACCCGCACACACATACCTTTGTATTCCAGGGTTTCGAAGCGAGTGTACTATTGGAGGAGGTGGAATTGTTTCTCGGATGGCGACGGTGCCTGGAGTATGATGCAGCGACTCCTCTCCTCCCGTGGGAAGAGATCCTCGCGGACATCGTACGAGACAAGAAGGAAGTGTTGCGGATGACGAACAAGAACATGATTTTCCTGGACCGACTGGCCTGGTGGCTGATCCAGCATGCTAAGGAGATTGGCGGAGAGAGGGCGACACGAGGACTGACGCTCTGCCTGGCCGAGGTCTTTTTGTTCCCCACGAGTGGCAATTTCATCCTCAACGAGCACGTTGGAGTACTTTCTCTGCTGTAGCACAGGCAGTCACTTGCCCCTGCAGTGTTGGCCCACCTGTACAGTTCGCTCACCACAATGAGCCTAGGCGGACGCACATGCGGGAGTTTGTTTCTGCTCTAGGTATGGATGGAAGCTCATTTAAAATTTGATTTTGCTGAAGCATAACCTACCCCTTCCAGAGTCTTCCTTCGGAGCTCAGTGTACTGCAGCAGGGCGTGGTATGAGCCAGAGAATGAGATCAAATGCGTGACAGCGCACTTGAAAGGCAGAGATGCTTGGAGTGATCATTTGGCATTTCTGGTAATGGATGACTTCATCGTGAGGCCACTGTTCATGAGGACCATTGAGTTTCGGGTTCGGACGAGGGTAGACAGAGATTTGTGGCTGATTGGAGCTGATCGGATGGTGGTGTACCAACCACATCGGTGCCACTGTCAGCTTGGGATTCCACGGGGAATTCCAACTTCATCCAGTTGCACTGATATGATAATCACCGGACGAAATGAAAAGTTGATGAAGAAGGCTATGAAGACTTGGAAGAAGTACATAGTGAGCAAGAAGGTGGGACTGGCAGTGCAGGAAACCCCGGAAGATATATGGCAGTATGAAGATTTTACTGACACCATTTGCCCCATTTCTTGTGATTTTTTTATGGCCCGCAGGGCAAAATGATGTAATTTCCGATTTCCAACAAGTGTAACACAAATCAGATGAATAAAGTGAGTTGCATTTGTGTTGAATTGGCTTGAATTGCTTGACTTGTGGAATGTGTGGAATATGTGTACATGAAATGGCCTCAAAAGGTTCAAAGGAGTGTGCTGTGAGGACTGAGTGTGGGGGGATTGGCGTCCACATCGATGGACGCTAAACCAGGTAAACGTCCACAAGTCTGGTCGCCTAATGCAAACTTGACGTCCAGATATGGCCGTTGACCAAACTTCGAGGTCTGACATTGAAGAGACATTGACGTCCACACCATGGCCGTTTATGGTACATCAGCGGCCAGGGATTGACGTCAGGAAAAGGTTAACGGCCTGACATTGACGCTTAACCAGAAAACTGCCTTTTTTTGAACCGACGCCTTCTCCCGGCGCCATTTCACCTTCCCAAACGCCGGGAGAGGGAGAAAATTCTTTTCTCTCCACACTCTCCAACCCATTCTAGTCTTTAAACCTTCACTTTCCTACTCACTTTGCTCGGGATTTTGACATTTTGACCTTCCCCTCGATGAGGACTAGAAGGAAATGGAGCATTCTCCGGAGTCGCCGTCAACCGGAGGAGGAGGAGGAGGAGGAGATGGAGGCAAGCATGGCGGAGGAAGAGGAAGAGGTGGCGGTGGGTGACGTCCCGGAGGCGGAGGATACCGCCGGAGACGACGGAGGAGGGGATGAGACGGAAGCGGAAGCACCCCGACGGCCCAAGGTAGGCCCCCTCTAGAACCCTCAAAACTCTCGTGGATGTGTGTTTGTAATTTGTGAAAAGGAGGGAAAACAGGGGAGGTGCCGTCGGGTCAGACAGGAACTTGACGTCCACATCGGTGGACGTCGATATCCTGTCAACGACCACCCCCTGGCCGTTAAGGTACCTTGACGGCAAGGGGTGGACGTCTACACTAAGAACTTAACAGCCAACCCTGGACGCCAATTTTAGTAAACGGCAATCGATGCTGACGTCAACT
This sequence comes from Colocasia esculenta, assembly GCA_014218235.1. Lineage (NCBI taxonomy): Eukaryota > Viridiplantae > Streptophyta > Magnoliopsida > Alismatales > Araceae > Colocasia > Colocasia esculenta. Next base: position 81,117,512 of record CM024753.1, read on the forward strand.
TTTTTGTGTTTTTGCAGGGCAAGGGCCGAATGAGGAGTCGGGTGACTTGGGATTTGTGTTGGGCATGGTATCGGGTGCTGCCGGAGGCCCAGCAGACCAGGATGGCTAGGATGGGATTTGGGCATCTGCTGTCAGTTCGTCCATTCCACGTGGACGTACCGTACCTTGAGGTGCTGAGGGAGCGGTGGGAGGAGGATTGCAAGGCATTTATCATGCCTTGGGGACACATGATTCCTACATTGGAGGATGTAGCGTATCTGACAGGACTACTGGTTCAGGGAGAGCTGGTAGTGGGACAGGAGAGGAGTGACTACTACGATGACATTATAGAGTTGCTAGGACCAGAGTTTGTTGTAGGGAGGAGGAGACCGATCCGGAGCATCTTGCTCGGATCGTTGTCGGAGGCGGTGGGCTTGAGAGGCAGGAGGAGGGGACCTCAGGAGACACTAGATGAGTTCTGTACAGGGGTGAGGGGAACCCTAGACTTGGGGGACAGGAGCGAGGAGTGCTCGGTCCGGATCTTCGTCACTTATCTGTTTGGGCGGCTCCTGTTTGCGACGCAGTCATCTCAGATGAACTGCAAGTTTGTGCTGCTCTTGAGGGACCTGGCGCAGGCAGGGAGGTATGCTTGGGGCGCCGCAATGTTGGGACACCTCTTCTCACTTCTCCCCAGCAGCTCGCGGAGTTCTCAGAGCACCGGCGGCTTCACCCCCTTCCTTCAGGTACACAAATTTCTTTTAATGCTCATCATTGATTTTTTATTGATTAACTGCCTGACTGACCATTCTTTTTGCTGCCTTGAAGATCTGGGGGTATACGTGCTTCCCTATAGGGCGCAGGACACTTGCAGAGGGGCACCAGACAATGGTGCCTCTCATGGCGAGGTGGGAGGTGGCCCCGAACCCCAGGGTCATAGACAGGAGGGTAGGGGACGTGCGGGTCGCACTTGACCATTACACGCACGAGCAGGTACGAAACCCTCAACTAGCTCTTGCATTCTTTCAATTGCTGTTGTATTTGATGAATGTGACTGACCATTGTTTTCTTGTTCTTCTCAGGTAGTGTGGACCCCTTATGCGGGGGAGGCAGACTCCTCGCACCCGGCGGTGGCGGCGGGCCGACCTCTTTTCGACCGCCACCTCCTCTTACTGTGCCTCGGGACATGTGAGGTGCTGTACGTAGAGTTGGTGGTGCGGACCCTGGGCTGGCACCAACCAGCCATCGAGGTGCCTTCCCTCGGGAGAGAGGGACATTCGCGCCGGCGGTTCTTTGCTGAGGACCGAGACTGGGGAGCGGAGCACGGCAACACCGTTGCCTACTAGCGTGGGGGCGGTGAGCAGGTGGTGCGGCAAACGGCCCTCCTTGATAGCTCAGCATACATGGAGGACTACCGGGCACGATATGCCGGGCGACTCCTGCTCGACCGACGAGTGGTAAGTGAAACTTCTAACCTTAAGCCTTGGTTGGTGGATTGCCTCATTTGATTCTAACCTTGAAGTGTGAATGACAGCTGCTGGAGTCACAGGCGATCCGCCTCTTGGAGGGGCGGTTAGCGGAGCAGGAGGTGGAGCTCGAGAGGCTCCGCGCGGAGGTGCAGACACTGGTAAGTAACATTCCTCAGTTTGAATTTGATCTGAATTGGAATTGATTTGATTACTGACCATAATATGTGAATGTAGAGGGCGGAGCAGCAGAGGGTGCGGGCGAGCCGCGATGCAGGGGCGAGCTCGTCCGCCCAGCCAGCGGAGGGGACCTGGCGGTCCGCCTGCAGGAGGCTCTGGATAGGGCGAATGAGCGGATCCAGGAGCTTGAGGCGGAGGTAAGACACTGAACCAAACCTGAACACTTGTGATTTGATTTGATTTGACGTGTTTGCTTTTTTGGTGTACAGCGACAGGCAAGAGGAGTAGTGACCCTCCAGGCGCAGGTGGAGGCCCTGCGGCTGGATCTATCGAGGATGGAGGGTCGTATGACCGCGTTTCGGGACAGCGCGAGGGATGCAGAGGCCGAGAAGATACGGGCCATCGAGGCCCGGGTGCAGGCTATCGTGGACCTGGAGTTCCTGAAGAACCGGGTGCTGAAGAAATGCCGGGAGCAGCAGCGACAGACTCAGCAGGAGGCGGCCGGGAGGATGGGGTCCGTGTTCGGGTCTCTTGATGACATCGTGTCATTGGGAGATCCGTCCGTCGGACGAGGAGCGGGAGCACGCCCAGAGGCTTCCACTGTGACGAGACCTCCCGTCCCAGACAGGCGTCGGGAGAGGGAGGAGGAGGAGGTCAGCAGCTCGCGTAGGCCGAGGCCTAGCGAGGGTGAGAGGAGTGAGCTTTTGTACCACTAGGGGTATGCCCCTGTCATGACATGTACAGAACTTGATCATTATAGTGGAATTTGTGGACTTTTGTTATTTGCACTTGAATGGTTTGTTTCTGTTCTTTGGTTCCTGCATCCTGTATCCACAACACTTAAAGGAAACATGTTAGTGTAGATCTATTTTTAGCCTCTTGCCTACGATATACTTTTCTTGAGATCTGGTCAAGGGGCTAATTTCTAATCAAAGATAGGAACGTAATAAAATAACCTAAAGGAAATATGCACGTGCATTTTTTTTTTAATAAACAAAAATGTTAGTGTATTGATTTTTTTTTGGCTTTTTGAAAATAAGGGAGAAAATACGGAATAAAATATGTACAACGTGAAATATATACATCAGGGACTCTCTTTTGTTGTTTTTTGCATTTTTGTATTTTTTTGGATTTTTGGACTCTAAGACACATATTTATCACATGTTGCGGTATAGGGTTTATACGATCTACTTAACCACAGAGGCCAAGAGTAAGGAGGGACGTGCATGAAATTTTTGATGATGGAAATTACGCCTAGCCTTCTTGATATTTTCCACTACGGAGGATCTTATACCATCAAATTGCCCCTAAAGGGAGGAATGGGAAGAAACGTATAGGAAGTCATATAAGGATTTAGTACAGACTACTTTCTGTTTCCAAACCGACATCCCATACTAAAAAGGACTTCGTCAACATTGTTTTCAGGGGATTTTTCATTTTATTTCGATTTCAGGGGTGGAGGTACGTACTTTTTGCTACCTCCTTGAGTTGGTCAGCCTTTTTCTAGGTACGTACTTTTTGCTACCATTTTTTGACCTTTTGGCTCTTCTTTTTCCCCCATTGAGGCTTGGTTTAGCATTTTGCCCCTTGTTTTTCTTCTTAGTTACCCCTATTTTTATGATGACTTCTGCCCCTTTAGATAGGAGCGGATGGTCCCCTACTTGTAGCTTGCTCTACCTCCAGACGTGACCGAGTGGGAAAGAATAGGGGAAACACATTGACCGGATCAGACTGTCCGAGTGTACTTGTGATTTTCCAGCCAAAGGGCAATATCTTAACATCGTGTGGTGTGTGAATAAGCCTTACCTCACTAGTGGTCACGTGGAAAAAGTAGAGACTGAAACCCCAAAACGTTGACCAGTGATGAATGACTGACCGACTGACTGACTAAGGATAGAATTTCTTGAGGTAGACGCGTTCCACGGGTGCGTCAATTCGACTCCCTCGGCGTCCACCAACCTATAAGCATTCCTTGAATAGACCTCTTTGACAACGAACGGACCTTCCCAATTTCTTGCAATTTGCTCCTGGGACCTGGTGCTTTTATGATTTTATGCTTAAGGACCATCTCACCCACTTCAAACTTTCTCTCAAGAACTCGTTTGGCATAAAAACGTGCAATTCTCTGACGATAGACTTGAGCATGGTCAGCCGCTATCATTCGCCTTTCATCTAAGAGTTCAAGTTGTGCCAGTAAGGCTTCCCGACGTTGATCAGGATCAAGTTCGGAATCCAATTGAACTCTAAGTGAAGGGACGAAGATCTCATATGGGAGTATCGCATCTGATCCGTATGTCAAAGCATAGGGGGTTTGCCCCGTAGGAGTGCGGACGGAGGTGCGGTAAGCCCAAAGAGCATCAACTAAATGGTCTGGCCAGTCAGCATTGTTAAGAGATCTACATGTTTTCTTTATGATTTTAATGAGAGTTTTATTAGTAGCTTCCACTTGTCCATTACCTTGTGGATAATATGGGGATGAATGATGCAAATTAATGCCATATTTACCACACATGTCGCGAAGCTCCTGTGAAGTGAATTGCGGTCCGTTGTCGGTGACGATGTCTCGAGGTACGCAAAATCTTGCAAGGATGTTGCGCTTGATGAACTTGACGACTGTTGAAGCTTTGACCTCTATGAATTCTTCTGCTTCAGCCCACTTCGTGAAGTATTCCGTGGCAGTCAGAATGAAGGACTTCTTACGGATTTCTCCGGTTCTGTCCGCAAGAGGACCGACCACGTCAAATGCCCACATGGCGAAAGGCCATGGAGCGATAAGGGGATGAAGAGAGGAAGAAGGTGCATGAATTTTATCACCGTGCAATTGGCATTTAGCACAGTGACGGACAAAATGGCGACAGTCTTCTTCCATGGTGGGCCAATAATAGTGTCTTAGCAACTTTTGGGCAATTGCTCTACCATTAACATGGCCACAACATTCACTAGAGTGAGCAGCTTCAACAACATTTTGAGATTCGATTTCATCAAGGCAACGGAGATAGACCCCGCTGAGAGTCTTTTTGTACAGGATGCCACCTATGATCTTGTAACGCTCCGAGACGCGACGAATTGCCCGTCTATCGGTAGAGGTGGCATAGTTAGGGAAGGATCCATCTTTGAGAAAGTTTTCGATGTCAAAATACCAAGAATGGCCATCTTCAAGGTCAATTTCTGACTCTTTGGAAAGCGCATGGACCCGAAGGGATGGAGAAGGACGCACGAGCTGAGAGAACCACGGATCGACATGGGAAGTGACTCTTAACCTCTGAACAGAAACGATTTTCGAAGACTTTCCCAAAGGAATGGGAATGGAAGACGCGAGGGAGGCGAGTGAATCTGCTAGGATATTTTGGGCCCTAGGAGTGTGAACTAAGGTGAGCTTCCTAAACTGCCGGACTACTTTTCCTACCAACTCTTGGTATGGTTTCAGCTTGGGGTCCCGGGTCTGGTACTTACTAAGAGATTGCCGGAGTATTAACTGCGAATCTCCAATAATCCTTAACTCCTTGACTCCGAGCAATAATGCCATTTTCAGCCCAACTAAGAGAGCCTCGTACTCAGCCACATTGTTCGTAGCTCGGAAGGTTAACTGATAGGCGTGCGGAATGACTACCCCTTCCGGTGAGAGGAGGACTGCCCCTATCCCACACCCTTTAGAATTGAGCGCCCTGTCGAAGTAAAGCACCCACGAAGGTTCACCATCGATAATGGCTCCTAACTCTTCATTGGGAAAGCTTTCATCAACGGGAGAGTATGAAAGTAAGGGGTGGTGGGCCAAATGCTCAGCAATAGCGTGCCCCTTAATAGACTTCTGGTTAACGTAGGTGATATCAAATTGATTGAGGAAACTTTGCCACCTCATCAATCGGTCAGTCAGGACAGGCTTCTCAAGTAAGTACCGAAGAGGGTCGATACGCGCCAGAAGTTTCACTTCATGAGCCAAGAAATAGTGCTTCAACTTCTGGGCAACCCAGATGACGGCCGCGCACGTTCTTTCTATGGCGGTGTACTTATTTTCAGCCTCATTGAACAACTTGGATAAATAGTACACCGCTCTCTCCTTCTTCTCGTCGTCGTATTGGGCCAAAACTGCTCCAGTAGAGTCCTCAGTGGTTGACACATAGAGCAGTAAAGGCCGACCCGGGACCGGAGGAGCGAGAACAGGGGGATTGAAAAGATAACTCTTCAATTCATCAAAAGCCTTCTGACATTTATCGTCCCAATTAAATTTCGCCTCTCCTCTAAGCATCTCGTAGAAGGGCTTACAGCGGATTGAATGCTGGGAGATAAACCTCTGAATAAATTGGAGTCTGCCAATTAGCCCTCTGACTTCTCTGATATTCCTAGGAGGGGGCATGTCAATTATTGATTTGGCCTTGTTAGGATCAATTTCAATTCCCCGCTTGCTAACGATGAACCCAAGCAATTTCTCCGAAGAGACACCAAAGACGCACTTCTTGGGGTTCATCTTAAGATTGTGCTCTCTAGACCTTTGGAGAACTGCCCGAAGGATCTCAGCATGGCCATGTCGAGTCTTTGATTTAACCAAGACATCGTCCACATAGACCTCCATGTGCACATGCATCATGTCATGAAAAATCGCCATCATGGCCCTTTGATAAGTAGCTCCCGCATTCTTCAATCCGAAGGGCATGACGACGTAACAATAAGTCCCCTAAGGAGTTGTAAATGAAGTTTTCTCCTGGTCTTCCTCTGCCAAGCGAATCTGGTTGTACCCAGAGAAACCATCCATAAATGACAACAAATCGAAACCGACAGTATTGTCCACTAGGACATCTATGTGTGGGAGAGGGAAATCGTCCTTTGGGCAAGCACGATTAAGGTCACGGAAATCTATACAGATCCTAACCTTACCGTCCTTCTTCATTACAGGAACGATATTAGCTACCCACTGTGGATATAGCACAACCCTAATAAATTTGGCTTTGTGCAACTTGTCAACCTCCTCTTTGATCTTGAGTGCAAGCTTAGGGTGTAGCCTTCTCAACTTTTGCTTGACGGCCTTTGCGTCGGCTTTTAGGACCAAACGATGCTCGACCAAAGAGGTATCGAGTCTCGGCATGTCCTCATAAGACCAAGCAAATCCATCAGAGAATTCTTTGAGAATGGCTACCAGAGCTTCTTCTTCTTCAACACTCAAGTTGGCACTAATCAAAACTGTCTTCGGGGATTCTTCAGTACCAAGGTTGACTTCCTTAGTGGGCTCGTCTGCAGCCATGGTTGGCTCGTCGAACCTTTTTGTGCCATCCACATAGGAGCTCACTGGGTCCTCTTCTCCTATCCCAGGATCTCCCGACTCACGCTCCTCATCAAAATCTAACAGATAAACTCCTAAACCGTCATCTACGGAGTCACCTTCCTCAAAGTCAGACTCGACGAGGGCAGGATCCTCAAGAAATTTGGCACTTGACTTAATTTAGCACATCTCTCAGCCAAGGCCATGACAAAATGGGCAGGAACTTGCCTACCCTTCTCCTTGCACACACATGGCTGAGAGGAACTAGACTCTCCTAAACCTAGACCCGACTCTAAGCTAGAACCTAGACCACTATTTACATGACCGCTATGTACAAAACTATGTACAGGGGAAGTTCCCCTAGAGGGGCAAGAGGAAGAGGAATTTAAGCCAGAAAGCGTCGGCCCCTGGCCGAGCGGAAAAGGTTCCAGAGAAGAAGGGAGCTCAATGAAGACCTCAGATTTCCAATTTTCAAAATTGGCGTTTATTTTTTGGAGTCAAGGCCAAGAACCATGAGTTGCTGACTCAAGGTAGCCTCGACTGGCGAGATGAAGGATGGTGAAAAGACAGGGGGAGAAAGAAGGGGATTAGAGGTGGATGGAGGAACTGAATTACGTGGCAGGCACATAGATATAGAGGGAGATGGAGATGATGGTGGTGAAGATGGGGGAGGAGGAAGATCAGAGCTAAAGAGTGAAAGGAGGCCAAAATCATTAGAAATGTCTTCTACTTGGGCATCTTCTTCCTCTTCTTCTTCATCCTCACTCTCAGAGCAAGGTATTTCTTCTATCATGGGCTCCCTGGTCCCCAGCTGGGTCGGCCCTTTGACAAAATGCTCCTTTAAAGTCCAAGTAAGAGGTTGATAGGGTATAAACCGGTTTGGATGGACAGGGTCTGGGTGGAAACCTAGACCGGCCTTCGCTAACAACCTTCTAATAGCTTGGACACTCTGGACCTCTCCTTGTTCGTCCGCACCTAACCCGCGGCCACGAGCATAGCCGATATTGGCCATCACTTCCCAGCCTTTTCCGGGAGGATAGAGGACATGGGGTTCTTCAGCAGGCTGGGGAGGTTGGCTGAGCTCACAGGGTAAGGGGAAGTCAAATATTGACATAACTGGTTTCTTCCCCTTATCAGGAATGAAGAGGTGTGGCATCTACTCTGTGGTGACCGCATTGAGGGTCTCCAAGACGGGAATGCTGTTAATCTTGATCACCTGCCCATTGAAAGGGAATTTGAAGCACTGGTGGGCGGTAGAAGGGACCCCTAGAGTCTGTTCTAGCCAGGGACAACCAAGGATGGCCTTGTAGGCCGGGTCGACATCAAGGACTAGGAATTCGGTAGACATGGTGACAGGTCCGACTTCTAGCTTGAGAGCAATTTTGCCTTTGGAAACCCTTTTGGAGTTGTCGTAGGCAGCGATGGTGGAGCAACTCTTCTCCAGATTTTCTTCCCCTAAACCCAACTGCTTAAGGATCTTCATCGAACAGACATTGATAGATGCCCCGGTGTCAATAAGAGTGGAGTCCACCGAAACCCCGTTGAGGTTAATGGTGAGACAAAGAGGGAGCGAACGACACTCGGGGGAGGCGAGGTCCTTGTCCGAGAAGGAAATTGAGGGTCCTTGGGTGAGGGAAAGGATGGCATTGGTGACCCCACTAGGAGGGAGGTCATCATTAACCATGATTTTCTGAAGAAACTGGAGGAGAGTGGATTGATGTGATGGCGACCTCCGAATCAATTCTAAAATGGACACCCTCGCGGGCGTCTTATCAAGATGTTGGAGAATATCATATTCAGTGCCAGCCGGAGGTGGGGGCCCATTATCCTCCTCATCTTGGGATGGCCGCGGAGGTGGAGGAACAATTCGATTCCTGAGGGTGACATGAATGGCCTCCTGGGACTGAGGGCAGATGAGCTGGAGAGGTCTGGTAGGTGGCTCACAGGTAGGGGGGGTGAAGATGGTAGGGTAAGCATCTTGAGGAGGTCGGATGAGCACTAAGGGTCTCTCCTCTAGAATGGCATCTATTGACATGGAGGGCTCCTGAGACTCTGTAGTGGGACATGGGTACCACTCCTCGAAACCTTCTACCCCCCACTGTTGCTCTCTCCTCACAACTCGGGGTCCTAGGTGTATCATGGTATGCACACTCTCATGGGTTTTAGAGGAGGAAGGATTGTTGGTTTGGTGGTTGGGGAGAGGGTTACTGAAAATGCCAAGGTCTTTCTTGGTGTACCTAGACTTGGCTATGGCCACCTTTATGTCATCCCAATTGATTCTACCTTGGTCATTCATATCATAGACCCAGTCACGAAAGGTAAAGCAATTGTTGCTGAAATGACCATGGGCCCTATGATATGGACAGTATTTGGAGGTGTCCACCCTTGGATTGATGTTCTCTCTTTGTGGGGGGAGTTTAATTGCATCGCAGGACATGAGGGCGAAGAATACGTCCTCGAGAGTCTCAGGAAGAGGAGGGTAATGCGACCTTTTGGGGCCAGGTCGGGTGTATCCAGAAGGAGGGGGAACGACAGAGTAAGGCTTGGAGGGATGAGATGGAAATTGGTGAGGGTTGGAAGAAGTGGATGGAGGATTGGAGGGTTTGTTCGGAGGCCTCAACGGCTGACTGCAAGCATTGACAGACTCATTGACGGTCACCCCCTCGGTGGTAGGTGCCGCAGGAGCCTTACGTCCTTTGGGCTTCCCTTCGAAAAAGTGGGGCAGAGAGGAGTCCTTGATTTGGGTCTGGACCACCCTAGCTCGGTTGTATAGATGCGCAAATGAGGGGAACTCACTCAACATCAAGATGGAACGGAGAGCGGGGGTGGTGTTGGTAACCAACACAGTTATGGCCTGGGACTCCGGGATAGGAATATCTGCCCTAGACGCCATGGATCTCCACCGATTGGCGTAAGTGACGAAGTCTTCATCCGGCTTCATCTTCTCTGCCACCAAGTCAGAAAGTGTAGGGACTTGGGTGGCCATGTATGAGAAGTGAGAGATGAATCGCTCGGAGACTATGTCGAAATTAACCAGGTCCGACGCGGGTAAAGAGGTGAACCACCTCAAAGATTCCCCTTCTAACGATTGTTGGAAGAGGTGCACTAAAAGAACCCGATCGTACAGCCATCGGTGGGAATCCATAGTGAATCCGGCTAGATGGTACTGAGGGTCGGAGGTCCCATCGTACTTGTGGTACTTCGGGGCCTTAAAACCCGGAGGGAAGTAAACATTAGTAAGCTTGCAATAATTTTGGAGGGAATGGGGTTTTGAAAGGGACAGTGATTCAACGAGAAGCTTCCTCACGAGTCCCTCCACCTCCGAACGGGGAACAGATTCGGATTGAATGGGGGGTGTGATTTGAACAGGTGGCGACTGGGCAGAAGGAGGAGTGAGAATAGGAGTAGGGAATGGAGCGGGGGTAGGGGAAGGAATGAAGGTAGAGACGGGAACCTGGGGTGAGGTGACCGGCCTAGGAGTGGGCCTAGATGTAGAGGCATTGAAAGGGGATGGGGATGGAGTGGAAGGAGACGCCGCTGCCCGGATGGTATGCTTGGAAAGCATTGAAATAATTTCATCGGGCGAATAGCGAGACATGAGTTTAGAAAACTCGGGGTCCTCTTGAACACTTTGGGGATGAGTGGGGTTGACCCTCAAGCTGACTTCCTCATTGTCGGCCTGGGAGGATGATTGGACTGATTCCTCGGGCTGAATGTTAGTGTTTATCATACCGACAATTTCATTGACATTATCATCATATTCGAATGTCGGTTCATTAGCCATATTAACAGGATCCAACCAAGTGTCCATTAGCACACAACCTACCAATTTTTTTTTTTTTTTGAAATGGTTTAAGTTGAAATGATTACACTGTTTTCAGCAGAAGTATGGATTTCTACCAAACAACGTTATCAAACAATGTCTCCAAACTTTTAAAGATCAAAGTTGTGTATTTAACTTGACTTGATTAAAAAGGCCGTTCTCTCAAGTCTCACTTGAATCCCAGTGAGTAGGTGAGCTAGACAGGGAGGGTAAAGGTCCTCCTGCCCCGTACCGTGAGGGAATCCACAGAATTTAGGGACTTACAAAGTTTTCCTTGGAGCCAACCCGATTTACCCGAGAGGGAATCCCCGAGTAAAAGGTTGTAAACCAAGGAAGGGTGATCCTAAAATGTGAGGGGAGGCTAGAAAAAGGTGAGAAGAGTGACCCCCCAGTGACTGAGGACTGTTAGTAACAAACAGTAAGCAAACAGAAACAAAAATCACAACAAAACAATCAGAAAAACAGAGAAAAGCATGCCTCTGTGAAACTAAACGTCAAGCAGGTGGACGCACAGTTCATGATCAACAGGTAAACAACATGATCGACTGACGCGGACATACAATAGACGACAGGAGAGATGGACGCTAAAAGTAAATAAACGGTAGGAACTCTGGACGTTTACCTGGATAGGCGGCAAGATCGCTTGCCGTCTACCTGGCCGCAGTATGACCACAGTGGCAGAAGTTGTCCCACCGTGATCGCCAGAGGAGAGCTGTAGACGGTTCGTTTCCGCGCCGTCACCGGATCTCTCAGGTGCTCACGGACGCCGCCGGACTCTCGATGGCGATGAAGGGGTCGCCGGTTGACCACGTTGACCCTCTGGTTGACTGAGTTGACTAGAAGGAGAATGAGGAAAACAAGCAAAATGAAGGGGAGTTGGTGATCGCCAGGGCCTTACTTGTGCCCAAGGAGTGATGTGGTCGCGTTGAAGTGGCCGCCTCGCGCAGCGGATTGAGACGGGACCTCGTCTTCTCCTCCTTCGGCCGGCCAAAAGAGAAGAGCTCCGTAGTCTTCTGCGTGGTGTTCCTGCCACAAAACAAAGACTAATGAAGAGTAGTGAAAGCTCAAAAACGTGGGAAAATAACCCAAAAGGAGAGTCCCGTACCCGTTGCGAACTTGAGAAGAGGGGTGGCCAAATGCTATGACCACCCTTCTTCCCTCCGTTTTTGGTTGGGAAACCCCTTTCTAGGTGGGTAGGGTGAGGACCTACGAGCCTAGAGTGAGTGGGAAGGTGTGTGCAACATGTAAATGAACTAAAGAGTAGGTAAGACAAGAGAGAGGGAAGGAGGTGTAGATCCTTGTTGTTGATGTTGTAGCTCCTTGCAAGGGCTCCTCCAGCTCCAAAGCAACCCTCCTGGACGTCCCAAGTGTGGAGAGAGTGAAGAGGATGCGTGGTGGAAGGTTGGGTAAGATTTTCTCTCTCTTCTCTCAAAGCTTCAGCATGTGGACGTCCAGCCTCTCCCCCTTTGCTTAGAGGACCCCAGGGACTATTATATAGACAGTGGGGTCGGAGTTCAGAGGCCTTGGATGCTCAAGTGTGAAGAAACACACTTGTACACTTGGCAATCCTTGGATAAATGCTCCAACCAATGGGGAGAGGCCACATGGGATTTTTACTGGGTCAAGGGGGTGCCAAGGTGGCCCATATGCCCGTTGGGAACGGTCCCATGCGGTGCATGGGCGAGTGAAAGGCGCTAGTGGGCTATATTCTCGGGGTAGTTGCGCAGACCAGGTAAACGATATTGACGTCAATGGATCCTGCCGCCAACACCATGCAGACGTCCAGGGATATGGACGTCTGTCTGGGTAAGCGTCAAGGGGGTTTGCTGCCAACCAGTAGTTGGCGGCCATCGATGCTGCCGTCTACATGGCATCCGAGGCTGGTCAACAAATGGTCAAACGAGGCTTAATGGGCCAAAAGAGCCTTGCGGGAGATGGGCCAAATCGCGCGTCTACAGCGAGGACAGGTGCTGAGGTAAGGCTGTCTTTAAGAGTTTGGAAACATTTCTCACACTCTTTACTGCAGGAGTAGGGATTCTCCTTTTGTGTCAGATAGTGAGAGGAACGGCGATCTTTGAGAAGTCCTTGATGAACCGCCTGTAGTAGCCAGCCATCCCCAAGAAACTTCTGATTTCTGTGACATTGTTTGATCTCTCCCAGTTGAGTACAGCTTCGACTTTGGAGGGATCAATTGAGATGCCATCCTTTGAGATGACATGGCCCAAGAAGGACACTTTCTCGAGCCAGAATTCACACTTGCTAAGCTTTGCATACAATTTGTTGTCTCGTAAGACTTGCAATGCAATCTTCAGGTGTTCTTCATGCTCTTTTTAGTCTTTGAATAAATGAGGATGTCGTCGATGAAGACGACCACGAACTTGTCAAGGTATGGGCGATATATGTTTTTCATGAGTTTCATAAAGGCTGCAAGAGCATTGGTTAGACCAAAAGGCATAACAACGAATTCATAATGTCCATACCTGCTCCTAAAAGACGTTTTGAAGATATCGTCATCCTTGATCCTCATTTGATGGTAGCCAGATCGAAGATCGATCTTGGAGAAATACTGAGCTCCAGATATTTGGTCGAAAAGTTCATCGACCCTAGGCAATGGGTACTTGTTCTTGATGGTAAGATGATTGAGTTGAAGATAGTCGATGCATAGTCTCATCGATCCATCTTTCTTCTTGACGAATAGCACAAGTGCTCCCCATGGGGAAGTACTCGGTCTAATGAACCCCTTCTCTAATAGCTCCATTGGCTGCGTCTTCAACTCCTTGAGCTCGGCAGGAGACATTCGGTATGGTTGACACGATACCGGGGCAGCTCCCAGGATCAACTCTATGGCGAAGTTGACATCTCATTCTTGGGGAATCCCTGGCAGATCTTTAGGAAACACATCGGGGAAATCCTGGACTATGTGGATGTCTTCTATCTTAGAACCCTTCTTTTCCACAACTACGGCTGCTAGGAAAGCAATACAACCTTTCCTTATTATGTTATGGGCTTTTATGGCAGAGATTAGAGACAACCGTCTCTTATGTCTAATCCCAGAGAATGCCAATTTAGGAAAGTCACTAAAGGTCACCCTTCCTTCCTTACAATCGACACTTGCCCCATAAGTGGACAACCAGTTGGCTCCCAAAATTACATCATAGACTTCCATGGGCATACACACCTGGTCGGCTTTTAGGTTTTGGTCTCCGATCATTACATCGGCAGAGGGAAAGTATTTGTTCAATTTCTCCTTTTCTCTTAGTGGCATTGTGACAGAGAACTCACAACCCATGGATATAGGTTTTACAGTCAGGGTATCAGCAAAGTGTTGAGATATAAATGAATGAGTTGCTCCAGTGTCAAATAAAATAAATGCTGATAAGGAGAAAACTTGTAGGGTACCTTCTACCACACCACCGTCCACAGCGGGTTCCTCATCATGCAAGGCTTGCAATCTTCCCTGTTTCTTAGGCACATTAGGGTGCCTCTCATGTTCTTTGAACAGCGGGCACTCGGGGATGCGGTGCTCGCGACTTCCGCAGTGCAGACATGCATCGAATTTCCTCCAGCATTCGTCAGCAGTGTGACCTGGCTTGTCACAATGCTTGCAGTTGCTTTTGGCTGGAGTGTTGGGTACGAAGACCTTCAATTTTCTTCCTTGGCTGGACCCCTCTGTGATGTTGAAGGGTCGTTTCTTGCCATTGGTAGGCTTAGCAGATGACTGACCCGAGGTCATTTCTTTTTTCACGAACTTCCCTTTGATACGATCGGTGAAGTCCGCAGCATCTTCCAGCATCTGAGCGTTCTTTACCATCTCGGCTTAGGTCTAGATGTCGAGAGGTGCCAGCTGGGTAATGTATTGAGGCTTAAGGCCATTGAGAAAACGCTTAGCCTTCATTCTCTCTATGTTCACTAGGTGTTTAACATACCTTGCCAGTCTAGAGAACTGGGCTTCATATTCGGCCACAGTCAACTCTGTTGTTTTAGAGTAGCAAATTCCGCAGCCTTCCTTTCTTGCACATGCTCGGAGAAGTATTTGGAATTGAAGGCTTCTTTGAATTCGTCCCAAGTGAACTGACCATTCGCTCGGGTCGCTTCCATAGATTCCCACCAAGCTTATCCCCCGCTGCACATTGCATGACACGGAAGATTCATTCCATTTCTTTGAGCCAATGCTCGGCTTCATCCGGATCCGTAGATCCACTGAACCTAGGCGGGTTCATACTCCAGAAGTTATGATGCAGGTCGCCTGCACCACGATTGCCACCTCCTTGGGTAGCTTGCACAATCACGCACGTCAGTTCTTGAATGGTTTGTTGCATGCCTCTCATTTGAGCACGTTCAGCAGTCATCTTGATGGCTTAGTTCCTACAAAAATAACTTATTGTCATGATGTTGATGTGAAATTTAATTTGTGCGTGTGTGAGTTCATTTTAGCTAGTTACCCTTGGCTCTAACCACGACTCACATAGGTAGGATAATTGACTCTAGTCGAGGCAGGTTAACCTAGATCATCCTATACTTAAGAATAACCTAGGCTCTGATACCACAAACTGTCAAGCCCCGACGCGGAATATCAGAATGCTAGGCAGTTGCAAGTAAATGGGTATAGAGTGAGTACAGGACATCAAACCATTGCACAATGAATAATACTAAAGAAAATTCCTTTCATTAATAACTTTCCAAATGTCTAGTTACAACCACTAATATCAGAGGCAATCTATAGGGCCCAATTACATTGAAATAAAAGTAAAGACTAAACTAAGACTCTATCATAGCACTAGGACACTAGGGTACTCTTGACACTGGGCGGCTCCGCGTATGGGCTCCACCAGTGATTCGCGTAATCGAGGGAGTTGCTACTGCCAAAAAACCTTGGAATAGGGGAGATCGTCGGCTAGAATCACAATTTCGGAGTGCGAAACGAAGGTTTTTCGACCCCGAAACAACGTCTTATCGCCTGAGGCATTAAGGGGGCGTCCACTCCTGATCGTTCCCGTCCTCTTGAGTGTAAAGTTCATCCTCAGTCTCACCTAAAAACACAACGACAAATAATGCAGGATGAGCGATAACGCCCAATAGGACTTAAATCTCAATAGTCAAGTAGGCTTTAAAGGATTAATGTATTCAAAGGCAGAGTAACTAATGATAGAGTGCGAGAGTCAAGTAAAGTGAGAGATAGCATGATAGCACGTGAACGAAATAGCACAGATTTCCAATTATAGCAAGAGTGTCGAGTATAGCACAAAATAGCAAGATGGCCATAGCACAAAGTAAAGCAATAACACAACGAGTATAGTATAGCACTTTTGTCAATAGAAAACTAGAGAACATAGCACTTTTTGATTGTCATTTAGATAGTCGAGATAGATAGCACTCGAGTGTAATGCCAAACACTCTAATCATTTAACTCCCATGGGAACTAGCACTTTCGGGCGCACTTCCCAGGACCAGATCGGGCCCTTTATATATTGCTAGGCATTGGTTATATTGTTTATCTTTAGACAATCAGTCAATGGCCAATATAGAGTCCCAAGAAATAGATGAGAGCACTAGATGAATAGACGAGATAGTAGAGTGAACGTGAATAGATGAACGAATAGAGTATAGATGAGAGCTAGTGGACATTGCACGTAACACGTCGAGTAAACAGACGATAGTAACAGTTGCACAACACACGCACGAGGTGTTGGCAGTCAGGTGGAACTCACTACCTTTCCACTGGCCATGTTACACATAGGTCCAGAGGTCCGACATGATTCAAGATAAGAGCGAACTTCTAATAGCCGTTTGGATCATGTCGACCCCTAAAGGGTGTAATAGGTGTTAGGGTACAACTGGCTCGTCGACCATGTGGGAATCCATGGACAGAGGAGACTTACGGAGGCCTTGAACAAAGACTCACTAGTCCAACAGGAGGAGTATCCGACGGAGAGTTTGTCCAAGTCAAGAGAGTGTATATATAGAAACAAGTGCTCGACGTTCTAGAGGAATTCTAGAACAGTGGAGCATCGGTATCGGTGTTCCAAAACATCGCGAGAAACGTACACAAGTATATTTAAGAAAGAGGTAATTTAATGACATAAATTACCAAATAAATTATATAACATGTTCATGCCAATTAAGCCATATTTGGATCGTTCAAAGTGTGTGCATGTGAATAAGAAAATCATGGACAAGATAGATCATGTGATTGACTTAAATTAATTAAAATATATTCCATATTTACAACTTCATTTTTCAGTATATAACATAGTTAACAAGATATGGGAATAGCTGAAGAACAACAAGACTTGCAAAAAGATGGGTTTTCCTATAAAAAGTCAGATCGCGACACACCCTAATGAGGGTCACGACAAGGTCAACTGAGATCGCGACGGGGTCTTGTACAGGTCGCGATGGGCTTGTCGGTTCGGGCAGGCAGGTCGCGAAGGGGTCATGTGAAGGTCGCGACGGGCTCAACAAACCGGGCAGCCGGATCGCAACGACCTGTACTGTCTTGATCAGATCATGATGGAACGCTCTACCGCAACGTCCCTGTGAACGCGATGGGCCGTCACGTTCACAGGGTCTGAGCCCGAGTCTGATAGGGAAAGAACAATTCATTCGGTTGCGGGCCAGACTTACCCTATTTGACACAGGGTGATTCAGAAAAACATATCTATTTGTACAGGCGATGAAAAATCGTGAAACCAATTGTGAATTGTTCTAGACATGAATGGGTACCTACAGTAAATAGGAATTTGAAAACAAACAGGGTTTCGACATGTTTTGGTCATGGTAATCATGAAGAACATAGAACAGTACACAGATGAGAACAATGAATTAATTTGTATGATAGGATGGATGGAAATTGTAGCAACCCGGAAAATTTAATACTTAAAAATTCGAAATAATAATTTCTTTAAATCAAATTAATAGAAACATGCGTACCATTATCATATGTACAAGAATACATCAGAAAATTCCTTAAAAATTATAAATCAATCCCAAACATTATTCCTAAGTGTTCCACGTAGAAATTCATGCAACGAAAAATTCGATTGGCCAAGCGTATGTCACAAAGTGACCAATTATCCAAATTAGGAAACTAAGTCGGAAAACCGTTAACACGGAAAGATAACGCGCCCATAAAACAAACGAACATGTCGGAGAGACTTCCAACATCATGAAATGAATAACCACTATTGGGTTTGGACCAATGGACCTCTTATAGCCCACGAATAAATTCAAATAAGAAGATGCAATAAAAATCATAACTCTATTAGTCCCTAATTAAAAAAGGGAAAACCTATAAGATAAATTCCAATAAATAATGGGCTTGGTTAAATAGACCCATTAGACATTAGTGGGCCAAAATAAGGATTTTTAAAATAAGAATAATGGGAAAATACCCTAAATTCGTAACTAAATTATTACCTAAATAGAAAAGGGGTATTTAATGTATTAAATAGGAAGTTTAAGTTAGAATTGGATTCCTAAACCTACCCTAATAGGTTGGCCACGAATTTAGCTCCCATCCTAACCCAAATAGGAAGTGGAAAGCTTGGGAGGAGGCTAGGAAAGGAGGAAATTCGGAATTAAATAGAAGTTAGAGTACTATTAGGAATTAGAAACATAACTAGCATAAATACACCTCTTAATCCCTCTTGGCCAACCCTAGCTCATTGCCAAAGGTTCTTGGACGTGGAGAAGAGGCCAAGGAGGAGAGGATCTCGTGGGGAGAAGGAGTTCTTAGAGCTTCTTCCTCGTTCTTCAAGTTCTAGCCCTAGAAGAGGAAATCAAGTCAAGGTAGGCATTCTCACAAGAAAAAATCCTAATATTTCGTCTGTAGATTTTTCCATACATCAGGAACAAAACCCTCAAGTTTCATAATTTTCCATCGAGCATATCTTTAGTTCTTGATTTTTCATGTTCTGCAACTTACATGACCTCGAACCCTCTTCTTAACTCTTGATCTCCTTGTATACTCAACCTTATGCCACGAGATATTTACAGTAGGGACTGATGCATGTTAGGCATCTTTTGGCCTAAAAGCCCTAAATTTCATCGAGCATGTTGATCGAATTTAATCGATCTTTCTCTCTGTGTCATATTCTGAATAACTCGTTCTTGCTCATGTTCAAACCCTATAGGAACCATGCTCTCTCTCTCATTCCGATTTACTGGAAGTACCCTTACATGTCTAGATTAATTTGTAACTAGTTTCATGATTTTTCATCGTGTGTACAATTAGTTATGACTTTCTGAACAACCCTGTATCAATTTGATTCAAGTTGGCCCGCAATCCAAAGCCTGGTCTGATTCCTGTCAGAGCCAGGCACAGACCACCAGATTGCGACAGGCCGATATGTCGCCTTCTGGGTCTTATTGCGACCGTCCACCTGTCGCGTTCTCAAGCCATCGCGACGCTTTCCTTGTCGCTTTCTGAATGCGACAGTACCTATGTCGCTTTCTGGCCTTCTGTCCTGGCAGCCCTGTCGCAACCCTTTGTAGGACATGTCGCCACTAGCCCTACCCCTGTCGCAATCCTTACATGCCTATGTCGCCTTCACAGGATTTTTCATAAAAACCCATAATATTTATTGCTCTCACTTTCAAAAATATCCTTACGCCTTTTTAACAATCATACACGCAGTAGAAACACCTATTTTACATGGAACAATATTGAATGCTTTAAAATACATATTCACGACATCTTTCTATCTACAATTTCATGACACATGCACACACTTGGAACCATCTGAATATGGCTTAATTTGCATGAACTTGTGACATAATTTATCTGGTAATTTATGCAATTAAATTGCCTCACTTGTAAATGAACTTGTCTTCGTTTCTCGCGTTGTTTGGAAATACCGTTATCGACGCTCCACTGTTCTAGAATTCCTCTAGAACGTCGAGTACCTGTTTTTATGTACACACTTTACTTGGCTTGTGGTGAACTCTCCGTCGGATATTCCTTTCGCCGGACTAGTGAACCCTTGCAAAAGGCCTCCGTAAGTCTCCTCTGATCATGGATTCCCACATGGTCGACGAGCTGGTTGTACCCTAACACCTATGATGCACTCTAGGGGTCAGAATGATCCAACGGCCTTAGTTGCTCTCGTTCTTATCTTGAATCACGCCGAACCTCTGGACCTGTGCATAACATGGCCAACGGAAAGGTAGTGTATTCCACCTGACTGCCAACACCGGACGCGTGTGTTGTACAACTATTACTATCTCTTGTTACTCGATGTTTCATGTGCAATGACCATAGGATCTCATCTATACTGTACGCGCTCGTCTATTCACGTTCACTCTACTATCTCGTCTCTCTCGTCTAATCACGTTCACTCTACTATCTCGTCTCTCTCGTCTATTCATCTAGTACTCTCTTGAGACTCGTTGAGCTATTGTGGTTCATATCGTTTGTACCATTTCATGACTGTCTAGCGCTATAATGCATACTGTGCAGGGCACGGAGAGTGTCCGAGGGGCTCCAATCTAGTCCTGGGGGCAGAGAGCCACCCGAAAATACCTGCAGGGGCTATTGACGGTGTTCTGCATTGCACCGGTTCTGACTATACTATCATGGCTAGACATCTGACTACTATCCTTTTAGTCTGAGGAGTTCAGACGTACTGTGATATTACTGTGCTATCACAAACTGTTATACATTAGTCTGAGGAGTTCAGACGTAATGTACTATCCTGAAACGGCTACTGTCCCAAAGTGACTATTGTCGTACTCTACCAGTGCACCGTTGTGCAACCATACACGCTATCTTGTTACAAGCTATCTTGTTACACGCTATCTCATCATACACTCTTCTTGCTCTACATGATACTCGCTATCTTGAGTTATTGTGTGCTATCACGACTTGATCACATTCAAAGTGCAATTTACTCTTTACATGACCATCTACTATCATCTCTTCTTGCTATACATGTCTCTTGCTATTCTGAACAATATCGTTACTTGCTATTGTTGTTATCGTTTTCTATCGTGAGTTGACTTTAGTCATCGTGCTATACTTGATTCATCTGCTATTTAAACCATGTTTCTTGTGCTATTACTTTCTCGACTTTACATGACTCTCTCCATCATTAGTTACTCTGCCATTTAATGCATTAATTATTTAAAGCCTGCTTGAGCCTGAGATTTAAGTCCTACTGGGCGTTATCGCTCACCCTTCATTATTTGTTATTGTGTCTCAGGTAAGTCGAACAATGATGTTATACGTACCAATGGGACAGGACCAGAGTGATGAGTGACCTGGAGTCAAATGATGAAGCACAATTGGAGTCTAGTAGTTGTTGCTTTAGATTTCTTTTCAATGTAATGATGTCATTGAGCCCTATGTATTGGCTCCGAATTAGTGGTTGTACTAGTCTTAGTGATTTTATTATGAAACGAAGAGTTATTTCAACTATTGTTCATTAGATGCTCTGATGTTTGCGAAAGTATGCGCACTTGTCGTTACTATACTCGTTGTTCGCGTCTCCCTCCGATTTATTCCGCTACTAAATTGGAGGGGCGTGACAGAAATTAGGGCTTTTAGGGGCAAAAGAAGCCTAACGACCATCAGAATCTTCCATAAAAATTTCATGGCATGAGATCAAGTGTACAAGGAGAACAAGATTTAACAAGGGGGTTCGGGGTCAGGATGAGTGCAGAACTTCGAAAAGTAAGAAGTAATTATTGACTCGATGATAAATCATGAAACTTGAGTGTATTGTTCTTGGTACATGGAACGATCTACAGTCAAAATCTCATTAGTTTTACTCCTGAGAATGCCTACCTTTAATGGTTTTTCTATTCTATGGTTTGAACTTGAAGAACTCGGGGAAGAACTTGAGGGATCCTTCTTCTCCACGAATTCTCCTTCCCTTTGGCTCCTTCCCACATCCAGAAAACCCTTGGCATGAGCTAGGGCCGGGCATGAGGGTTTTAGAGGAGTATTTAAGCATCTCCCCATTCTATTTCCTATTATGACTATAATTCCTATTTATTCCGAATTTTCTATTTCCCTCTCCCCTTTTTAGGCATGAGATCTCCTAATTGGGTTAGGATGGGAGCTAATTTTGTGGCCAACCCCTTAGGGTAGGTTTAGGAATCCCAATCCAACTCAAACTTCCTTTTTAATGCATTAAATACCTCCTTTCTATTTAAGTAATAATTCAATAACGAATTTAAGGTATTTTCCTATTATTCCCCTTTTCAAAATATCTATTTTAGCCCACTGATTTCTAATGGGTCCTTTTAACAAAGCCCATTACTTATATTTATTTAATGGGTTTTATCTAATTCTCTTTTATTTGATTTTATAATTAATTTAATTAATTTTCTTGTTATATTATTAATTTTTTATTTTTTCGAAAAATCCAGGTTGCTACATAAGCAGATTTGTGTGTGTGTGTGGATGGTAGATGTAGGATACATAGTTGTGTAATCCAAACCACCCTTAATCTGTATGTCATTGTGGTTTGATCCATCTTAACATTAGATGATTGATAGGCACACTTATTATTCAGTATGAAATCATCTAATAATTTATAGATCCACACATCACTTCCTCTGTCTGTGCTAATTTTAACTTGTACATAATTCTGATTTCTGAAATTCTCATAGGTTTCTGATATGATAAGTGATTAATTTTTAATTTGGTAGAAATCTATTCATCCCCCCCCCTCTAGATTTCTTCATAGCTATTTTCCGCTACTTTCAATGGGAACGATACCATAGGATCGCCGAAGATGGACTTGAAGTTTACGGCGAGACGCGTATCCAAACATGTGCTCAAAGACTGATAAGTAATGACAAGCAACAGATATAAAGTACAAATGATGAAATGATGATGCTTGTAAATCACGACAGGTTGAGTGCACGCATTTCTTAACTGAATTGTGGCGACTTGATACATCACGTATTACCTTCGCCAGTCGAACTGGGAGTCGGAGTGAGGCACTTGAATCGCGACGTATGTGTCGGTCGCAATTTTCATCAGTACCACCCGAGGCCAAATTGCCTTGCCTGTTTCATACTTGTAGTGTGTTTGGGACTTAGACTCTGGGCTTGTGCACCCATGGGGCTATAAAACCACATTTTTCTTTGCTCTGTTCATGCATTAGACTCTCTCCAAACTCAAGATTCAAGCTTTGGGCAAGCGTGAAGAAGAAGAGAAGAAGATAGAAGGTTAAGAAGCTATGGAACATGGTGGAGCTCCTCCCTCCAAGAGACAAAGAATTGAGGGATTTCATAGGCTTAACAAGGTGGAGGGTCACATCTGCAAGCTCATTCAAGCAAAATTGCTAAGTAGATTTGATTTTATGCATTGAATTGATCTTGCTCTTAATCTTTTCTTGATGTTCTTCCTCCTTTCTTGATGTTCTTACTCTTTTTTTCCTTTTTCTTCGTCCATCCTCAATCCTCTTGGCTGAACCATCACTATTGCCATACACCCAATCGACCATGCCAAATTACCTATCCTACCCATGATCACCATGCGCCACCCTCTCTATGGCCCAAATCCGTCCTCTTGCCTTTTGCCAATTCCAACTCATGACAAACCTACCCATGATCATACCCTATGTGCCACCTTCATTATGGCCAAATCCATAGGATTATCCTCTCTTCCCGGGCACTTAGAGATACATGCGATTACCATGGCTCCAAAATTAACCTCTTACATTAGTCTCGACATGAAAGCCATCCTTTCTACATGGGAAATCCAAAATCTAGCTGTCCATGCCAAACGCTACCATGAAATTCACCTTGATTGGGCGGCTATAGGGGCTCTTGTGGAGTTATGGCATCCACAAACCCACACCTTTCTCTTCAAAACCTTCGAAGCCACTATCCTATTGGAAGAGGTTGAACTTTTATTAGGCTTAAAGTAGATGAAGAGAGGTGACGAGGACGATATGGCGATCATGCCGAGAGAAGTTTCATGCAAGGAGGTGCTCAAGAGTTTCATGCGGAGTGAACGAGCAGCCTAAGACGTCCAATCCGTGAAAGGATAAATCTTCAAAAATTGGCGGCTTGGACAATGAAGGAAATACCAAAGGTGGAGGACGATGCAAAGCTTGAGAGAGTGATGAAAGGATTCACCATATGCCTAGAGGGAGCGCTCCTCTTTCTGTCTGTGGACAACGTACTCGAAGATGAACAATTGAGTGCGATATGCGGCATATGGGAAGGAGAGAGGTTGGGACCAGTGGTGCTAGCCTTCCTCTATAGCAGGTTCACGGTGGCGAGCTTGGGTATGCCTCCTTACGGATCCATGTTGTTATTCACATGTTGGGTTGATTTACAGTTCAAGTTTGATGTGAACAACAAGGCAACAAGCTCGTCCCGAATCTTGTTCAAGAGCCCGCTCCGACACACGGATGGCCAAGTAGGTTTAGAAGGGCGCGTTGCTAATTGTGTGCCTCAATTGAAGACACGGTCGGACTGGCGCGATCATTCCCGTAGCATGCCATGAAACACCTTCACATGCACTCCGGCACCTCTTCTAGCCAAAGATTTGTGGACACAGCTAGCACCCGGCGTGGAACATCGGCTCATCAGGGCGACCGAGTTCATGCTGTACAACGTACACCGCTGCCTATCTCAACTTGGGTTTCCACGATGCAACTTTGAGGGGCCGTCTCATCTATCGCCAAAAAAGACAAGGGTGCTTGGAACCAATGGTGATGGAGAGGAGGCAGACAACATCAAGGCGCTCTAGAAGATTTGTACCTTCAGACAGTTAGTCCCAAACATTGAGGAGGTGGAGGAGGATTGGATGAAATATGTAAGGGAGTTAATGAAATTGTGGTCCAAGGTGGCCGTTTGTAAACGCCATGATTATTCCCTCAATAAGAAATAAATTCTATCTTTTATATGGCCAAAATATAGTGTTCATGATGATTATAACTTCAAAAGCACTATGATTTTTCCTTACAAATTGGCCCTCGAGTGAGCTTCTTGAATCATGATGGACAAAGGCGTCACGCTTTTATGAATGATCCGCGACCATCTAAACCATCACGCTTCTACAAAACCGCGACCACTTAACACGTCACCTTTCAAATTGTACTTCAAAATTCAAAATTGTGCTCCTCAAACTCAGCATCAGGGTCATGATGATGCTTCTAAATCGTGATGATGGACTCCGTCGCGTATCAAATTGACCTTCCAAATACTTGACGCTTGTGTCCATCGCATTTCAACCAACCTCGAAAGCCTCTACAAAGCACCCGAGAGCCCCTCCGGCTCTCTATTTCAGCACTCGAAGCTTACACCCTCTATCACACCCCGACCGGGAAATATCGAAACGTGAGGCAGTTGTAAGTAAACGGGTATAGAGCGTATAATAGACATTAAACCACTAGTTCAAGAATAAATACTAAAGCAAATATATTTCATTAATAATTCCTCAAATGTTTATTACAATCACTAATATCAGAGCCATTTTATAGGGCCCAATTACATTGGATATAAGTAAGGACTAAACTAAGACTCTAACACAACACTAAGACGCCAGGGTACTCTTGACTTCACTCTTGGTCATTCCCGTCCTCATGAGTGTAAGTATCATCCTCGGTCTCACCTGAGAACACATAACAATAATGCAGGGTGAGCGATAACGCCCAGTAGGACTTAAATCTCATGATCAAGCATGCTTTAAATGATTAATGTATTAAAAGGCAGAGTACTAACAAAAGAGAGCGAGAGTCAAATATTGTCAAGCAAGAGAAAACACGGTATAGAGCACAAGCGTCAAGCATAACACAAAAAGCAGGATGGCCATAGCACAAATAGCACAATATAATTCATGATAGCACAACAGGTCAAGTATAGCATAGCACTTTGATTGTCATATAGATAGTCTAGATAGATAGCACTTGAGTGTAATGCCAAACACATTGGTCAATTAACTCCCGCGAGCAAATAGCACTTTTGGGCGCACCTCCTAGGACCAGATGGGGCCCTTTATATTGCCAAGCATTAGTCATAATGTTTATCTTTAGACAATCAGTCAAATGGCCATATAGAGTACCAAGAATAGAGGAGAGTACTTGATGAATAGATGAGTGTATAGAGAGAATGTGAATAGATGAGTGAGTAGAGTATAGATGAGAGCTAGTGGTCATTACACATGAACCAACGTTAAACAGGCAATAGTAACGGTTGCACAACACGCATAATGGGTGCTGGAAGTTAGGCAGAATTCACTAACCAACCAATGACCAAGCTACTAGCATAGTCCAGAGGTCCAATGTGATCTCATGATAAGAGAGAGAACATTCTAAGGTCGTTTGGATCTTACTGATCCCTAAAGGGTATCATAGGTATTAGGGTACAACCATCTAGTTGACCATGTGAGAATCCATGGATAGAGGAGACTTACGGAGGCCTTGAACAAGGATTCGCTAGTCCGACAAAAAGAATATCCGATGGAGAGTTTTATCGAAGTCAAGAGAAAGTGTATAAGGAAACAAGTGCTCGACGTTCCAGAGGAATTCTAGAATAGTGGAGCGTCGGTAACAATATTTAAAGCATCATAAGAAAAGAAGGCAAGTTCATCAAAAATAGAGCAATTTAAATATATTATTGAAGTAAATTACCAGATATATTATGAGATAATTTTATGCCAAGTCAAGTCATATTGGATGGTTACAAGTATGTGCATGTGATAAAGAGTATCATGGATATGAAAAGATCATGTGTATGTCTTTTATATTAATCAAGATATGTTCATATTATAACATCTTTATTCATTGCATTTAAGATTGTTAACTTGAGATATAACCACTGTATAAAGACATGAGCACCAAAATTCATGAGTTTATGTGCAAAAGACTAGAAGGCGACGTACCCCTGTAAGGAACGTGATAGGGTACATCCAGAACGTGATGGGGTCTGTCAAAGATCGCGATGGGTCGGTCAGGACAGACATCCAGAATGCGATGCCAGATCCTATCGCATTCAGAATGCGATAGGTTTTTGATCGTGATCAGCCCCTGAGAACATGGCCTATCAGGCCGTCTTGTTCTCAGGTCCTGCGCTTGATCCCGAACAGGAAAAGGGTTTACCTTGGATTACGGTCCAGGCTTTCCATGTTTTGATACAGAGTCATTCAAAAATAAAAATCTCAGTGTATAGATGATGAAAAATCATGAAACTAGATTTAAATGAAACTAGACTTGCGAAGGTACACACAGTAAATAGAAATAGGAAATAATCATGGTTATGAGATGTTTTGAACAAGATCTTTCATAAAGAACACAGAACAGGATACAGTGATGGAAAAAGAATTCATTCGAGTGGTATACTGAATGGAATTTGGGGAAAACGGTGGCAAATGATTTCTGACGAGCAGTATGTCCAGTAAAAATTTCATAGCATGGGATCAAGTGTACATAGAGATCTAAAATAAATATGGGGGTTCAGGGACATGATGATAACAGAGCTTAAAAAATAAAGATCTCAAGATAGGGTCGATGAAAATTAGAGCAACCAGAGGGCTTTTGTTCCTGATGTTAGGAACATCCTACAGACGAGATTAATTAGGTTTAGCTTGTGAGAATGCCTACCTTTGGGTCAATTTGTCTCGTAGGGCTTAGAACTAGAAGAACAGGTGGTAGATCTTGAGCAATCCGTCTCCCCACGATTTCTCCCTTCCTTTGGCCTCTCCTCCACGTCCATCAAGCCTCAGCAATGCATTAGGGTTGGCCATGAAGAGGTTGGCGTGCATTTAAGCCTCTAGTGTTTCCAATTCCTACTACAACTCTAATTCCTATTAAATTATGAGTTTCCCTATTTCTTCTAACCTTCCAAGCTTTCCGTCTCCTAATTGGGTTAGGTTGGGTTACAAATTCGTACTTAGCCAATTTGGGTAGGGTTAGGAGTCCAATTCCAACCCATATTAACTATTTTAATGATTTAATAGCTCTTTTCGTTTTAGGAAACATCAATGATACGAATTTAGGGTATTTTTCTTTTATTCAACCTTTAAAAATCCATATTTTGGCCCAATAACTTTTATATGATCCATTTAGCAAAGCCCATTACTTCTTTTCGTTTAATGGGTTTTAATTAATTCCTTTTTTATTAAAATTTTTGATTTATTTATTTATTAAAATATCAGTTTGCTACATCCTCCCCCTCTTAAAAGAATTTGGTCCCCAAATTCATATGACCATAATGGAGAGATTGTCTCACCGAAAAGATTGGGGTAGTTTCACCTGATGATTCCCTCTCATTCCCATGTAACTTCTTCTGCTCCACGGTTATTCCACAGAACCTTGACCACATGAATCAGATAGTTCCTGTGTTGTTGCACATTCCGTTCCAGTATCTAGATTGGCTTCTCTTCATATGTCACGTCATTGTTCAACACCAACTGCTCATGGTGAATGACGTGAGTGGGATCATACACATATTTTCTAAGCATAGAGACATGGATTGTGTACAAACACCAGGTTTGGTGGCAACGCCAGCCGGTAGCAACCTCACCAACCCTTTCGAGCACTTCAAAAAGACCGATGAATCTAGGACTTTGCTTTCCTTTAACACCAAACCTTTGAATGCCACGGGTAGGTGATACCTTCAAAAGCACATGATCTCCTACTTGAAATTCTAGATCTCTCCTTCTCTTGTCAGCATAGCTCTTTTGTCTAGACTGAGCAATCTTGAGTCGATCTGGAATCACTTGTATATCCCTGGTTGTATTTTGTACCATGCCCGGGCCTAGCCATTGTTGTTCCCCAACTTCGTTCCGGCATGCAGAAGATCTACAATTTCTCCCATAGAGCGCCTTGAATGGTCCCATTTTAATACTCGCCTGGTAACTGTTGTTATAGGGGAATTCAATCAAGGATAAGTGCTCATTCTAGTAGCCTTGGAAGTCTATAGTGCATACTCTTAACATGTCTTCTACAATCTGATTGGTTCTCTCAGTATGCCCATCCGTCTACGGGTGGAATGTGGTACTAAAATTGAGCTTAGTACCAAGTGCATTCTGTAGTCCCTTCCAGAAATGAGACGTGAATCTAGGGTCTCGATCTGAGACGATAGAGTATAGAACTCCATGTAGTCTCACGATCTCTTTAATATATAGAGCGGCTAATACCTCCACAGGCCACTTACTCTTTATAGGTAGGAAGTGTGCAGACTTGGTTAGTCGGTCGACAATAACCCATATGGCGTTGAGTCCACCACGAGTCTTGGGTAAACCCATGATGAAGTCCATGCCAATACTTTCCCATTTCCACTCCATAATATCTAATGGTCTGAGTACACCAGTAGGGCGTCTATGTTCTGCCTTTACCTGTTGGCAAGTAAGGCAATGAGCAGCATGCTCGGCTACCTCTCTCTTCATGTTCGGCCACCAAAACGTTCTTTTCATGTCCTGATACATTTTGGTACCTCCAAGAAGAAAAGTATACTTCGTCTGGTGAGCTTCGTTCATTAACTTTCTCTTCAGTTCTTCATTGTCTGGAACACATGTCCTTCCTTGGAATACAGGCCTTCCATCCTAGGTCATAGCAAAATCAGGTCTTTCATCTAAGGTTTCCTTGACATGAACCAAGAATAGATCGCTATCCTGTTGTGCTTTGATCTCTGCCAGCATGTAAGATTGAATCTTGATATTGGCAACCAAGACTCGATCATCCCTATGTTCAATGTTCAAGTCTAATCTTGCGAATTGCTCTAGTAGTTGCATCTAGCCAAGAACAAAACTTCATAAAGATGCCATCGACTTTCTACTAAGAGCATCAGCCACAACATTTCCCTTACTTGGATGGTACTAGATGTTGAAGTCGAAATCCTTTAAGTATTCAAGCCATCTCCTCTGCCTCATATTAAGTTCCTTCCGGGAGAATAAATATTTCAAGCTCTTGTGATCTGAATAGATAGTAAATTGCTCACCATATAAATAATGTCTCCAAAATTTTAAGGCGAAGACCACGACAACCAACTCTAAATCATGCATAGGGTAGTTGACTTCATTCGTCTTTAGTTATCTTGAAGAATAGACAATGACTTTCTCCTTTTGCATCAACACACAACTTAGCCCAATTCCTGAGGCATCTGTATAGATAAAGAAACCTTCTCCCTCTATTGGAAGAGTGAGAACAGGTGCTAAGGTCAGACATTCTTTTAGAGTTTCGAAACTCTTCTCACACTCTTCACTCCAAGAGTAGGGATTCTCCTTCCTATAGACACCCATCTCTAGCCCATAAGTCCAGCCAAATTCCTTGTCATATCATTGATGCCCTACGTTGGCTCATCGTCACCTAGCTGGCTTCATTCGATCATGGCATCTTTCTCATTAGTTCATCACCCTAGTGTGTTCTTCCTGGTCAAATCAATCAGTCTTCGTTAGTATCTTGTAGCTCTTTAAGTTAGGAGTCCAACGCTTCAAATTGCACGTCAATCTGATACCCATGCAAGGAGATCAGACATTTTGATTGGGCTATATGCAGGAAGTTCATGAAGGCAACAATAGCCCTATCGCGTTCTACTTCAGAAGACGACGCCCTTCATGTCGAGTTCCTCCCCACATCGACTTTGCTCCAAGCCAAAATCGATCATCTTCAGAAGGCGACACCTCGATACGTCGCGTTCTCATTTGGCATTTTAATTCCCTGAAAAATCGCCAGAAAATGCTTAAAAGGTTTCCTTCTATGGAAGGCGACATATCGAGGCGTCGCGACTTGGTAGCGACGAGGAGGCTGTCGCGTTCTGGTTTCCATGCAACGTACCCTTTCCTAACCCAACTTGGACCCTTGCTATTGATGAATAATCTGACTTTTAGTGGGTCTAGAGGCATCCAAATCCTTCCAAACTTGGAGGAGACCCTCTTTAGAAGGTCCTTTCCGAGTTCTGATTCCCCTTGCCCGAGTACACCTACCCAAATTCGGACCACTGCCTATTATTCTCCTCTCAACCTGTTCAGGAATAATGGGGTATAAATCTATTCATAGAGCATCATTTAGGGCAAGGCCGGCATCTGCTTCTTCCTCTCCCAGAGAGCTACGGGTTCACAGAAGAGCTCTCAACCTCCAGACGACCAGGAAGTGCCACCCAGGGCGTTTTCTCCTCATCTACACTTTCTCTCTCTCCTTTTTGATCCTTTTTCTCTTCATGCATGCATGTTAGATCAATTTCTTTTTGTAGATTTGCATTAGAACACCACACACACACCGTTTTTAATCACCCAAACGGTTAAAACCCCACCTCACGTGAGTTCCTCCCAATTAGTTCATGTTTACTCTTTGTTTTGGGATAGATTGTACCTAAAACAAATTTCTAATGGGTGTTTTATTGTCTTGATCTTCTTGACAGGTGTTAGAATACAGTAGCAGCACGAGGTTCTTGCCCCTTGGCCGGCTGAGGAGCAAGAAGAAAGAAACCCATAGTCTTCATCTTCTGGAGCAGAAGGCGACAACAATCTAGCCACGATCTGAAGAAGGCGACGGACAACGCGTCACGTTCAGAGCACCAGAAGGCGACATCGTCTTTGTTGCATTCAATAAGGTGACATCGGGCGTATTGCGTTCACAAGACCAGGTACCCTTCACTTTTTCTTCCTTTTCCAAAGTAGTTAGCATCTTCCCTCGTCATACATCATCTTGCAACTGCTTTGGTGGAGATCACGGTCTCTTTTCCTTACTTTTAATCATCATCATTGGGGAGCTAATCCCATGATTACACCTTTTGGCGATCACAGTGGGACCTCTAGTGCCTATCGTGCTTGTTGCTGTCTTTCCCTGTCGTTTTTAGTCTTTTATGTGCGTGGTCTTTCTTTAAATTTTGTGTTTTCCCATTTATTTTACTGTTGTTTGGAGTTCTGTTGTTCAGGGTGAGAAGGCGACGAGGTAACCATCGCTATCTAGAAGACGACAGGGAGGTCGTCGCGATCAGGTTAGTGCTTCGGATTCCATCTCTCTCTGTGTTTTGGGTTTATTTCAAGTACTCCATCCATGATTTGAGTTGTTTCATGCCTGTTCCGTGCTTATGAGAGTCTGTCAGTCCTCCATGCTATAGGGTTGTTTGGTTTTTTGTGCATAATCAGGTTTATCTAATCTCTGTCCACTGTGAAGAAGAACGCGACGCCTTCCTTGTCGCGATCCTGGTTGCGACAGGTTATCTGTCGCCTTTTGCTTTTGAGAGCAGGTCAGCCTGATTTCTGTTTTGTTAGTCTTATGCTAGATTTTGCATGCACTCCGGTGCACATAGGGCGTGCATACATATTTCCATATTTTAGTTTAGGTTGTCCTCCTTGGCGATGCCCACTCTGTCAGCCACATACTCCTTGTGTCCGACTAGAGAACTTGCTCGAGGGCCTCCATAAGTCCCCGCTGACCGTAGATTCCCACACGGCCGCCAGGCTGGTTGTACCTGTTGCCACCTGATGATCAATCTGTCCCCATGTAATTTTAATAAATTACATACATATATATTTTGATGATTAACAAAACCAAACAAGAGTTTATCAGTTATATCTAATGAATATTTTGTTGGGTTCATATTTTGGAAACTAAGTGAATTCACATTCTAAATGATAAATGTTAATCAAACAATGTTTTTGAATGATGAATAAATTGAATTGAGGTTTCATACATGTCCATTAACATGATACAATATTTGGTTATCTATGTCTTCATTATACCTAACTATACATGTTTTATCATGTAGGTACAAGTGCATATAACCAAGCCTTCACAAATCATGAGAAAATGATCACAAGTACATTGTATACATGTACCTGTCGACAGACCCAAAGGCATATGTCGACAGATGCCACAGTTGTGATCAGACAGAAAAGTGCTAAGTTCAAAAAAAGAGCACCTGTCGACAGATGCTCAGAGACCTGTCGACAGATGTCACAGACAGAAATGCCAGAGTTCTGTGTTTTGGCAAAACTGACCTTGTCTGTCGACAGATGGATGTCGCCTGTCGACAGATGCCACAGGCCAGAACAACCTGAAATCTGTCTATTGCAAATCTGTTGCAATCTGTCGACAGATGCTCAATACCTGTCGACAGACAAAGTGAATCTTCAAATACGGAAACCTTCCTTCATATCCGAGATTGTGTTTTCAAGTCCCACGACTCTCCATATGAAAACACAACTATATATGCATCCTTTTGAAGAGAATCTCGTACTGAAGCAGCCACAACCAAAAACCCTAAAACCAAGTCCAAGAGAAAAGAGTTGCTGCTGCTCTGCTTCAAGTCTGCAGTGCAGAGACCGGAAGATCTATTGATCCTGCAGTACTGAAGATAGATCATCGTGGATTCAACCTTCTCCATCAATCCAAAGTAGTCAAGTCGAAGTTTGAACTCCATCCAGACGTTCTCAGAAGAGTTCCACATCAGGATTTACTCCTATACTCTGAACTCTCCCTGTTTCACAATTCTTATCAATCGTGTGTGTGTTTGTGTGATTCAAGCGTCTCTTGTGCTTGACATCACGTGTGTGTGTTGTTCTGATCATGGGTGCACATCAGAAAACACATGTGTGTGTGAGTTGTAGTCACCGAACTTGCTCATAAGCAGTTTACTCTGTGTGTGTGTGTGTGCCGTGGACGTAGGATACACTGTTGTGTACTCCGAACCACGTAAATCTGCGTGTCTTGTGGTTTGATCGTTTCTACGATAGATGTTTGATAGGCACGTTGCATATTCACACGCTAGATAGGTTTCTACTTCATCTACACATAGTTTAGATCTTGATACTGTCTTGTTAATCTGTGCTTTAAGAAAAAGAACGTGATAATAGTTTTTAAGAGACAGTAATCTATTCAACCCCCCTTCTAGATTACCATATTGGGAATTCCGCAACCCTTCATATTTCATAAGTCTTAAGTACAGAAAAAATACCAAGGTCAAACAAGCCAATAAAGGTATGCATTACTTCTCTGAAGCTTTAATCTTTTCAACATGATATTTCTCTAAGCCCATATCGATTTCTGTTGAACATCATAACGATTTACTTATAAGACCAAAAAGTCATGTTGTTTCAAACAAGACGATGCCGTAACGATTCTATAAGTCATCGCAACGATTTCTTCAGAAAACGTAACGACTTGCCTGTCATAACGATTCTATAAGTCATCTCAATGACTTCTTTAGAAAGCGTAACGACTTACCTGTCATAACGATTCTATAAGTCATCGCAATGATTTCTTTAGAACTCGCAACGACTTGCTCGCCGTAACGATTCTATAAGTAATCATAACGATTTTTTTAGAACTCGCAACGACTTGCTCGCCATAACGATTCTATAAGTAATCATAACGATTTCTTTAGAACTCGCAACGACTTGCTCGCCGTAACGATTTCATAAGTTATCATAACGATTTCTTTAGAACACGCAACGACTTGCTCGCCGTAACGATTCTATAAGTAATCATAACGATTTCTTTAGAACTCGCAACGACTTGCTCGCCGTAACGATTCTATAAGTAATCATAACGATTTCTTTAGAACTCGCAACGACTTGCTCGCCGTAACGACTTCATCACGATTTCTTTAAGCGCTTACAACGATATGCTTTGCGCAACAATTTCCTTAGAGCTCATAACGACTTGATAAGTGAACACAAGGATTTGCTTTGTATAACGATTTGTTAAGTGTTTCACAACGATTTCTTCTATCTCATAACGACTTGGTCAACCTGACTTATTCATAACGATTTCATAAGTCATATAGATAACATCTTTATAATTTATATCGACTTGATATTTAAAGCGCTGAATTGTCAAAGTCTTCGCTTATCTGTCTGACTGATGTGCATTTAATGAAGACAGAACATATCTACTGCATGCATGCAGATGATATCTTTTCATTATCGTGCATACTCTATCAACATCTTTTAGAACAAAC
Source organism: Colocasia esculenta (assembly GCA_014218235.1). Classification (NCBI taxonomy): domain Eukaryota; kingdom Viridiplantae; phylum Streptophyta; class Magnoliopsida; order Alismatales; family Araceae; genus Colocasia; species Colocasia esculenta. The sequence goes on from CM024753.1 coordinate 81,152,076, forward strand.
TATTTGGCATTACTATTTTGGTGAAAACTCATGTCAACGTTTACTGACAACAAGAGACAGTCTAGCTGTCTACTTTTCTAGCATTTAATGTGTGCAGGATCCTAAAGATGTTCTATTATACAACGTTGGACCATACTGACGCCAGAAAGACATTATCTCTTTGCGTGCTCAAGTGATAAAAATTGTTGAAGCTCCCAACTGTCATTCAGTCTAACGACTACTCAAAAGAGAGACAACAACACTTCAACGTGTAGATTTCAAATTGAAGATATAAATACAAGTCAGAAGAACAGAAGAAAATATAGCGCATATTCAAGCATTCAAATTCTTCTGAAGAAGTCCAGAGCCTAGAACCTCATTCCACTTAGTTTTTGCTCTTTGCTCTCCACTAGTTTGTGAAAATCTTGAGAGAGCCCATGTAGTTCTGAGAGTGTGCCTTGTTTAGATCTTTGCTCTCAGTTCTAGTTGCTTCAGATCCTTGCTTGTCAAAAGCTTGATCTAGGGGATTGAATTCTTTCTCTCGCTTGTGCTTCCCCTTCGTGTGTGAAGGAAGACCTGGTGGTATCCAGGGTGTTGTTTCCCTTCGGTTGTGAAGGAAGACCTGGTGGTATCCAGGGTGTTGTTCCCTTCGATTGTGAAGGAAGACCTGGTAGTATCCAGGGTGTGGTTCCCTTCGGTTGTGAAGGAAGACCTGGTGGGGTATCCAGGGTGGTGTAATTCCCTTCGTGTGAGGAAGACCAGCTGAGCTGGGTGTTGTTGCGTCCTTAGGGGGACTGTACCCTAGTTAGTGAAATCCTGAGTTGTTGCTCAGGGACTGGACGTAGGACTCCTAAGGAAAGGAGGTCTGAACCAGGATAATCCTTTGTGTTGTGTGATTGTCTTCTTTGTGTGTTTGATTCTTAAACTAATAGTCACTAACCTCCTTCGAAGATCGTTTGTGTGAATGTTTTGAATTATAGGTATATTCTAGAGTATTTTTTTTAAAGACCCATTCACCCCCCCCCCTCTGGGCTCGTCAATTGGGCAACAAGTGGTATCAGAGCGAGTGTCTTCGACAAAGAAAGGATCCAATGATCTAAAGAGTAAAGATCCATGGCAGCCCAAGGTAACTTTGAAGGTCAGTCTGTCAACCGACCCCCTCTCTTCGATGGTGAAGATTATCCTTACTGGATGACCAGAATGGAATACTTTCTACAAGGCCACGACTATCAAATCTGGTCCATAGGAGAAGAAGGTGATATGTTAGTCACAAATGAGAAAGCTCAATGGACAGATGATGACAGAAAGAAGATCTCCTTGAATTGCAAAGCAAAGAGCATCTTATGTTGTGCTCTAAGTAAGAAGGAGTTCAACAGAGTCTCAGCCTGCAAATCCTCAATGGAAATGTGGGAAAAGCTCAGGATTACTTATGAAGGCACATACAAAGTAAAGGAAACAAGAATCGACATTCTTGTCACTCAATATGAAAGATTTCAGATGCAGTCAGGTGAGTCCATAACTCAAATGTTCAGCCGGTTCACTGACATCACAAATGGACTAGCTAGTCTGGGTAAAACCTATGAGATGGGAGACATGGTGAGAAAGATACTTAGATCCTTACCGTCCTCATGGACCCCAAAGGTCACAACAATAGAAGAAGCTAATGACCTAAAGAGAATGTCTGTAGAAAAGCTCATTGGGTCCCTCATGGCCCATGAGATCAACATGGAAGGGCTAGGAGAGTCCTCTAGCAGAAAGAAGCACTTCAACGCCTTAAAATCTGAAGAAGATTCACCAGATGCAAGTTCAGCTGAAAGTGAGAGTGATGCAGACAGCGAGAATGAGGAAGCAATGCTGTCTAGAAAATTGCAGCGAATTTTGGCTAAAAAGAAGAAATTCCAATCTGGTAGAAGGCACTTCAAAAGGAACAAGGACTTCAAGAAGCCAGATGGAAAAGAAATGAAGAAAGGAGAACCCATCTGTTATGAATGTAAGAAGCCAGGACACATTAAAGCTGAGTGTCCAAAATTTAAGAAGCCAGAGTTCAGGAAGAAAGACATCTCCAAGAAGTTCATAAAGTACAAAAAGAAAGTGATGGCAGCAGCATGGGAAAATAGTAGCGACTCGGACAGTGAATCAAGCTCCTGCAGTGATGAAGGAGAAGCCAACTTGGCCTTCATGGCAAATACTGAAGATAAGGTAACTTCTGAGACTCCAACTTGATTCAGATCATGGCAAATACTGAAGATAAGGTAACTTCTGATTCCTCTTTTGAATGTAATGATTCAGATTCCGATAGTTTTTCAACGAACTGTATGAAAAATATAAAGAAGTAACCAAATTATTAAAAGTAAGCAAGAAAAACATTGTCTGTATAGAAAACACAAACTCAGATCTAAAATCAGAAAATGAACAATTAGAAAGTCAAATAACTGAACTTAAAAGGAGAAATGAACTGTTATATGAAGACCTAAAAGCTAAGAATGAACAAATAACTAAACTAGAGAAACAAGTAAGTTCAGATGAACTGAAAACTGAAATCAAAATACTAACAGAAGAAAATATACAGTTATCTAGCACATTAGAAAAATTCACTAATGGTAAAAACTCCCTCATATTAAAAGGTGCTAGAAGATCAGGTAAGAAGAAAAATGGATTAGGATATACACCCCCAGATAATGAAGAAACCATAATTTATCCTAAAACATATCCAACACCAAAATTTGTACCTAAACAAGATACATCATACAAAGCTGATTTCAGATATATAGAAAAAGTAACCAAATTATCCTGCTGTAGTCACTGCCACAAGTTAGGACATATCAAAACAACATGCCTGACAGGACATAAGAAATGGATAATAAAAGGCAAAATAAATGATACTAACCCATCAGGACCCAAAAGAATTTGGGTACCTAAAACTTGATGTTTTATTTTAGGACATCTCTCGAGCATCCAAATGGTATTTGGATAGCGGGTGCTCAAGGCACACGTCAGGAAACCAGAAGTTATTCTCTCATCTCCAAGCTGAAGAAGGAACAATCACTTATGGAGATAATGGGAAAGGAACAGTGATAGGCAGTTGCCCTGTGAATAACAAAGGAAAAACAGTCATAGAAGATGTGCTATTAGTCAAGGGATTGAAGCACAATCTCATTAGCATCAACCAGCTGTGTGACAGAGGCCATCAGATCAAGTTTCAAGAGTCAAAGTGCAGCATACTGAAGGATGGAGCAGTCATCTTTGAAGCAAATAGAGAAAAGAATTTGTATGTGCTCTATCTTGAAGAACTCAAGGTTCAGAATGTTTGTCTGGCAGCAAATAAAGATAAATCTACTGAATTATGACACAAACGACTAGGACATTGCAGCATAGATGGCATGAGAAAATTGCTGAAGAAGAATCTTCTGGAAGGTCTACCTAAGGTTAGTACAAAATTGGATGGTGTATGTAAACCTTGTGCTAAGGGAAAGCACACCAAAGGCTCCTTCAAGTCAAAGACGGTGGTGACCACCTCAAAACCCTTAGAGCTCCTTCATATGGATCTATTTGGGCCAATGAGGACTACCAGTCTTGGAGGAAAGAATTTTGGATTTGTCATAGTTGATGACTACTCAAGATTCACATGGGTATCATTCCTAGAGCATAAAGATGACACTTTTGAAAACTTCGTCAGCTTCAGCAAGAAAGTTCTGAAAGATCAGAAGTTCAGCATTGTGTCTATCAGATCAGATCATGGTGGTGAATTTCAGAATGAAAAGTTTGCTAGATTCTGTGATGATCAGGGAATTGAGCATAATTTCTCAGCACCAAGAACACCACAGCAAAACGGTATCGCTGAGAGAAAGAATAGAACCCTATTGGATATGGCAAGAACTATGCTATCTGAATTTGATCTGCCAAGGTATTTCTGGGCTGAAGCAGTCAACACAGCAAGCTACATTATTAACCGAGTAATGATCAGGCCAATCCTAAAGAAGACTGCATATGAACTGTTCAAAGGAAAGAAGCCAAAGATCAGCCACTTCAAGACATTTGGATGTCCTTGCTTCATTCACAACAATGGAAAAAGAGACATTGGTAAGTTGGATGCCAAATCAGATGAAGGCATCTTCATGTGGTACACCTCTAAAACCAAAGGTTATAGAGTGTTTAATAAACACACTTTATTAATTGAAGAGTATGTACACATTATCTTTGATGAAACTAACCCTTCCTTGAGAAAGGAAGAAGATAGTGATAATGATGATGTAGATAAGCTATCCAAGAAACTAAAGAATACATCAATTGAGGACAAGGATGATCCACCTCTAGAAGACTTGCAACAAGAAGAAATTACTCATGAAAATCTTCCAAAGGAGTGGAGACAAGAAAGATCACCCACTTGAGAATATTATTGGTGATCTATCTGTAGGGGTAAGAACAAGAGGTAATGTTATTCCTTGTGATTACCTAGCTTTTGTTTCTCAAATAGAGCCTAGGACAGTCAATGAAGCTCTTTCTGATGAATCTTGGATAGTAGCCATGCAAGATGAATTAAATAAATTCAAGAGAAACCAAGTATGGTCACTTGTTCCTAGACCATCAGACCATCCATTCATTGGCACCAAATGGGTGTTCAAAAATAAACTCGATGAAACTGGTGCAATCTTAAGAAACAAGGCCAGATTGGTAGCTCAAGGCTATTCTCAAGAAGAAGGCATAGATTTCGATGAAACCTATGCACCTGTAGCTAGACTTGAGGCCATTAGAATATTACTTGCATATGCATCTGCCTTGAATTTAACATTATTTCAAATGGATGTTAAATCCGCCTTTTTAAATGGTTTTATAAAAGAGGAAGTTTATGTGGAACAACCCCTGGGTTTTGATGACACATAATTTCCTAATCATGTTTTCAAACTTCACAAGGCATTATATGGTTTAAAGCAAGCACCTAGAGCCTGGTATGAAAGGCTTAGTTCTTTTCTTTTAAACCATGGTTTTAGTAGAGGTCAAGTAGATAGTACTCTTTTCCTAAAGTCAAAGGTCAAACACATTCTACTAGTTCAAATTTATGTAGATGATATTATTTTTGGTTCTACTGATGAATCCCTTTGCAAGTACTTTGAAAAGTTGATGTAGGGAGAATTTGAAATGAGTATGATGGGAGAACTCAATTATTTCCTTGGACTACAAATCAAACAAGGAAAGGAAGGAACTCACATCTGTCAAGCAAAGTACACAAGAGAACTCTTAAAGAAATTCGGATTCGAAAATACCAAACCACTGTCAACACCAATGAGTACATCAACAAGAATGGACAGTGATAAAGATGGTAAGAAAGTAGATCAAAAGATCTACAGAGATATGATAGGTTCACTTCTTTATTTAACAGCCAGTAGACCTGATATTTTATATAGTGTATGCATGTGTGCTAGGTATCAAGCAGATCCTAGAGAATCACATTTAATTTCTGTGAAAAGAATATTTATATATTTAGCAAGAACTCATGACTTTGGTCTGTGGTATCCAAAATGTTGTGAAATTAACTTAGTAGGTTATTCTGATGCTGACTATGCTGGATGCAAATTAGATAAAAAAAGCACCAGTGGTTGTTGTCAATTTCTTGTAGGATGTTTGATATCTTGGTCTTCAAAGAAACAAAATTCAGTAGCACTATATACAGCTGAAGCTGAATACGTAGCTGTTGGAAGTTGTTGTACACAACTCTTATGGATAAAGCAACAACTTGAAGATTTCGGATTAAACATCAAATCCATCCCACTGTTGTATCACAACACCAGTGCCATTAATCTCACCAAGAATCCGGTTCAACACTCAAGGACCAAGCATATTGAGGTTAGATATCATTTTATTCGTGATCATGTAGAAAATGACAATATTGAAATATCTTTTATTGATACAAATAGTCAGTTAGGAGACATTTTCACAAAAGCCTTACCCGAGGAGAGATTCACATCTCTTAGAAGGGAATTAGGCATGTGCAATTTGTGAAAAAGGTTCTGTTTTAAACTGGCACATTAAATTTTAGAATTAAGCAGTTTTTTCCCTCCATGGCTTTAAGCAAAAGAAATTCGAATTATCCTGTGTAACCGCTCTCTCTCATTGAAGTCGGTTTGAATAGTCAAACTCTTTTGTCTTCTTCTTCCGCCTTTTGGCGCCTCACTTTCCTAGTGCATTTATTTATTCATAAAATCAATGACATAACGATTCATCTCCCGTCTTCAACCCTTTCCCTCTTTTATCTGTTTGTGCGAGCCGATGCCCTAACCTCTTCAACAACGACTCTCGACCTTTTGAAGCTTTGCTCCCATTCCCGCGAAAAATCTCTTAAGGGCTTTCACTCCTTCCCTCATCTCAATCCTCCAGAAACCTTCTTCACCTGATTCCATGGCCACATCCGTCATCTCCGGAAATCTTGGGGGCTACGGCGCTAAGTTCCTCACTCCTGAGCAGCAGGAGAGGTTCACCTTCGTGAAAACTAAGGTCTGTGGAAACAAGGCAGTGGACATAGCAGATCTTGAAAAGAACGGTATGCACAGCGTAGCAGCAGCATTGAGCAAGATGAAGTGGTTGGGAATCAACACCTTCGCAGAGGTAAGTTATCCAGACCTCGTGAAGGCCTTTTTTGTCTGTTTGAGAGCAGAAGCAGACGGGTCCCTAGTTTCATCTATTAAGGGAACTCTGATTAAGATAGATTATGACCTATTGCACTGGTTATTTGGGGTGAAGACTTCAGGGCACAGTGGGGTTCACACCGTGGATGCCCAAGTTAAAGGTCTTGGTATTGTAGGACCGGGGTTCAGACTGAAGGATGGCAAATTAGATATTAATCAGTAAATGCTTTCAACCGCCTCCTTCATTTCATAGTTTGCCAAATCTTGGTTCCTAGAAGTGCAACGTTCTCAACCTGCACCAAGGCTGACTCAGATGTAATGTTTTGGGCCATTCAAAACAAGGAGATTAACATGGCCGAAGTAATAATTGAACGAATGAAGTTTGCTCGTGACCAGATCTGGGATACCAAAAGTAAGCTTAATGTGTCGTTGCCTTATGCCCACTTGCTTACAAAGATATTCAAACACTTTGGTGTTGATTTGTCTGGGGCGGTAGTAGAGAAGATGGGCCAAGCTATTAGGTCCAGGAACCTGAGAAAGAGTGGTTTTTCTTTGGTAAATGGAATTTGGTCTAAAATCTCTGTGGCAGAAGGAGAGGCCATTATTGAAGATGTCCCAAAAATTCAAGAAGATGTGCACGAAGCCTCAACAGAGCTAGCAGGAGCAGCATCAGTAGCAAATGATGAACCATCAGAAATTGCAGCATCATCTGAATTGGCAGCAGCAGTACAAGCATAATCACAACCTTCAGTAGCTCAAGCAGAAGAACCAGTGGAAGGTGCAGAAACTCCTTTGCCCACCTCCAGTGTAGCCTCTATCCTTAGAGAGGTGCTGGACTCCATTCATACCACTCCAGTCGTTACAGAGGCTGATGGAGTGTCAGTAGAAGAAGTTGTGGCATCAGGCCACATTGAAGAAGAGGAGCAATCAGCTACTCCAGGAGTTACAGCTTTTGTGGATGCTCCCATTCAGGGGGAGCAAGACAGGATCATGGAAGATGCTTCCATTCAGGGGGAGCAAGAGACTGAGGACCTCACTACATCTCAAGGGGTGCATACAACAGATGCCCCTATTCATGAAGAACAGACCACAGCTTATCCGGATACAGTTGATAGGAGAGGCAAGAAGATCGCTCACAGAAGGTGAAGGACATCACAGAAGATGAAATTGAAGCCTATTCTGAAAAGATTGGAAGCACAAAATGAACTTTTATCCTCAGTCCAATCAAATGTAAGTTCTATCATTGTTCGTCAGGAATCTATTTCCAATGATGTGTCACAAGTAAGAAATTCTTTGAAATGGTTTAACAAGGAAATGAGCAGCATGAAGGCAACACTTTCTGAGATTCTGAAGACAGTGAGTTCTCCACCTTCTGGCACTCAGAGTGTTTCAGAAGCTGCTCTCAGGCCATCAGGGCCAGTAATCGCAGAAGAGGGAAGTGTGCAAGTCCAAGTTCAGACTCAGCAGCAAACAGAAGAACCCAGACCATCTGATGAGAATGCATGGCCATTAGGGCCATCTCTCAGTGCAGAAGCTTCAGTACAACCTTCTGTGGATGAAAGGCCATCAGGGCAGAATCTTGAAGAGGAGCCTCATGTGGCTGTTTCAGTGGCAGTTGGAATACCCTCTGAGGATCAAGGGCCAGAAGTACAGGCTGAGGGTTTGTCATCCCTGGAGATTTCGGCAGTAGTTGGAGAAGCACAGGCTGTCGTTCCCGAGCCTTCCACTCTTCCTACTCCAGCCCTTCCTTCTCCACCCACCTCATCCACAGCTCCTCCAGCACCCCCTGTTCCTAAAAGGCCACGTTCACGACAAATCTCCTCTCCCACTCCTTTTACTTCTTCCACCACTCCTTTACCTTCCTCCTCTGTTGAAGTTCTTCCCAGATCTTCTTCAGTCGGAGCTTCGTCATCTGGTCCCTCCTCCTCAGGACCAAGTGATCCTCCTACCATCACTCCTGACTCTTTAATTCACCCACTAGCACCTCCATCTTCCATCACTCTCATTCCTGAAGGTGCCCAACTCACCCAAACTGAGATCCATGGCATCAAGGATGAATTTGAAGAAGTCATTCTCAAATCTGTCCTAGCCACTGGAACTCACTCTCACAGGACTGGTATTTCCAGCCTTGTCTCCAAAAGAAGGAGACTTACTTCCACCCTTCCTATCTCCTCAGATCCTTGCTATCCACCTCTGTGGTTTTCCCTAGCCATAGCAAATAAGCACAAACCCCTGTATGAGGAATACCTTCAAAAGGTGGTTTTTGCTCATATTTTTAGTTTACCTTTCCAAAATCTTTCCAACCATCTTTCTACCATTTTCCCTTACACTTCTCTTTCAAAGGCTCAACAGTCAAAAATCTTTTCTGTGACTGAAGCCAAAACTGAAGAGCAGTGGGCTCGGACCAACAGTGCCTTGTACTCCCAATTTAAGAGAGTGCAAGCTGCCAGATATCCTCCCAGGGAAGCCCCTCTCCCTCTGTATGAATGGTTCCAGATCCATCACAAGAACTTGTTTGGACCCTTCATTCAGAAAGAAATTAAGTTCATCAGGCAGTATCAGATGTTCTGCAATTATTGCTATGTCAACAGCTTGGATGAACCCCAGTTGGGGCAGTTTCATGCAGCTATCACAGCTTTGCAGTCCACTCATCGTGAACCTCTTCAGGTGGATTTTGCTACCTTGAAGTTCCCAGACATTGTGTTCCTTCCACCTCTACACTCCTTGATCATGGATTCATCGGTTGGTACGCTTGTCTTTAAGAGAGCTGCTAGAGTCATGGCCAGGTTGCATGTATATGAAGGCCGTGATCTTTCTTTCCAAAGATTTGTGTTCAAACACTATCTTGAGGGGCAGATTTCAGCTGACATCCTCGCTCCCATTCTCTCAGAATGTGAAAGGCTGACCTCTGATGAGTGGCTCCAGCACTATCGATTGTCTGCTCAGCAGCTTTCTGATTTGAATGCCTCCTAGGTGCAAGCAAATCTACCTCCTCTGACACCTGGTGACTTTCTGGATGCCAATTCTCGTCACCTCATCAGGAATACATTCGCAGTCTGGCTTGAGAGAATCAAGATTTTTCATGATTTGAAGAATGAGCTCCGGTCTCATCAGATCTTCTATCCTATCCAGGTGGATAAGTTTCTCCTTTTTGCTAGCTTTGGGTCCTTCTCCTCTTTCAAAATAGCCTTAGGTTCGGATAAATATGGGGACTTTATTTCTGAGCAGTGGAAACTTCATCTCAAGTGGATGGCTCCCACTATGGGACCCTCCTATAAAATTGAGGTTGGAGCTTTTCATGCTCATTTTGAAGAGCAGGAAAGATTGGCACTTCCTGTCATCCGACAGTTTGTCTCCTTGTTGTCTCCTGCCTTCTATCTTGATCCTTCTTGTCGCCCTCAAGATCAATAACCAAATTCACTTCTCTGGTCTTCATATATTTCTTATCTTGTCTTTGTCTCAGATTACCTTTTTATTGCTTAATGACAAAAAGGGAAAGAAAATTTGCATGTCTGAAATATATTCAAATAATTTTTTTTTAGGCAGAAAATTAAGAATGTCTTATCTTCATACTGATTTCAGATATTTTTCATCCATGCTTATTGTTCAGTTTTATCATCACCAAAAAGGGGGAGATTGATGATCAGTCTATCCCCATGTAATTTTAATAAATTACATACATATATATTTTGATGATTAACAAAACCAAACAAGAGTTTATCAGTTATATCTAATGAATATTTCATAAGTCTTAAGTACAGGAAAAATACCAAGGTCAAACAAGCCAATAAAGGTATGAATTACTTCTCTGAAGCTTTAATCTTTTCAACATGATATTTCTCTAAGCCCATATCGATTTCTATTGAACATCATAACGATTTGTTTATAAGACCGAAAAGTCATGTTGTTTCAAACAAGTCGATGCCGTAATGATTCTATAAGTCATCGCAACGATTTCTTCCGAAAACGTAACGACTTGCCTGTCATAACGATTCTATAAGTCATCGCAACGATTTCTTCAGAAAGCGTAACGACTTGCCTGTCATAACGATTCTATAAGTCATCGCAACGATTTCTTTAGAACTCGCAACATCTTGCTCGCTGTAACGATTCTATAAGTAATCATAACGATTTCTTTAGAACTCGCAACGACTTGCTCGCCGTAACGATTCTATAAGTAATCATAACGATTTCGTTAGAACTCGCAACGACTTGCTCGCCGTAACAATTTCATAAGTTATCATAACGATTTCTTTAGAACTCGCAACGACTTGCTCGCCGTAACGATTCTATAAGTAATCATAACGATTTCTTTAGAACTCGCAACAACTTGCTCGCCGTAACGATTCTATAAGTAATCATAACGATTTCTTTAGAACTCACAACGACTTGCTCGCCGTAACGACTTCATCAGTTACCGTGACGATTTCTTTAAGCGCTCACAACGATTTGCTTTGCGCAACGATTTCTTTAGAGCTCATAATGACTTGATAAGTGAACATAACGATTTGCTTTGTATAACGATTTGTTAAGTGTTTCACAACGATTTCTTCTATCTCATAACGACTTGGTCAACCTGACTTATTCATAACGATTTCATAAGTCATATAGATAACATCTTTATAATTTATATCGACTTGATATTTAAAGCGCTGAATTGTCAAAGTCTTCTCTTATCTGTCTGACTGATGTGCATTTAATGAAGACAGAACATATCTACTGCATGCATGCAGATGATATCTTTTCATTATCGTGCATACTCTATCAACATCTTTTAGAACAAACTATTTGGCATTGCTATTTTGGTGAAAACTCATGTCGACGTTTACTGACAACAAGAGACTGTCTAGCTGTCTACTTTTCTAGCATTTAATGTGTGTAGGATCCTAAAGATGTTCTGTTATACAACGTTGGACCATACTGACGCCAGAGGACATTATCTCTTTGCGTGCTCAAGTGGATAAAAGATTGTTGAAGCTCCCAACTGTCATTTAGTCTAACGACTACTAAAAAGAGAGACAACGGACACTTCAACGTCTAGATTTCAAATTGAAGATATAAATACAAGTCAGAAGAACAGAAGAAATATAGCGCATATTCAAGCATTCAAATTCTTCTGAAGAAGTCCAGAGCCTAGAACCTCATTCCACTTAGTTTTGCGCTTTTGCTCTCCACTAGTTTGTGAAATCTTGAGAGAGTTGTGTAGTTCTGAGAGTGTGCTTGTTTAGATCTTTGCTCTCAGTTCTAGTTGCTTCAGATCCTTGCTTGTCAAAAGCTTGATCTAGGGGCTTGAATTCTTTCTCTCGCTTGTGCTTCCCCTCGTGTGTGAAGGAAGACCTGGTGGTGTCACGCCCCAACGCGGAATATCGGAGCGCGAAGGTAGTTGCAAGAAAAGGTATAGAGCGTATACTAGACATCAAACCATTGCACACTGAATAATACTAAAGCAAATCTTTCTCATTATTAATTTTCCAAATGTCTAGTTACAACCACTAATATCAGAGCCATTCTATAGGGCCCTATTACATTGCATTAGAAGGAAATAACTAACTACAACTCTAAGATAACATAACGACTCGAGGTACTCCTGGCTTCACTCTTGGTCATTCCCTTCCTCGTGAGTGTATGTGTCATCCTCGGTCTCACCTGAGAACACAACATTAAATAACGTAGGGTGAGCGATAACGCCAGTAGGACTTAATCTCAGGCTCAAGCAGGCTTTAAATAATTAATGCATTTAATGGCAGAGTATCTAAAGATAGCAGGTACAAGAGAGTCAAAATATAGCAAGAGATAGAACAATAGCACGGAGCGAGTATAGTTTCCAAAAAGAGCACAAGTATCGAGTATAGCACGAATAGCAGGATGGCCATAGCACAACTAGCACAAGTATAGTAATAGCACGACGAGTATAGCACTTGTTTGTCATTCTAGACATCGAGAGAGTATAGCACGTTTTGTGTTTTTGATTGTCATATAGATAGTCGAGATAGATAGCACTTGAGTGTAATGCCAAACACTCTGATCATTTAACTCCCATGGGCACTAGAATTTTGGGGCGCACATCCCAGGACCAGATCGAGCCCTTTATTTATTGCCAGGCATTGGTTATATTGTTTATCTTTAGACAATCAGTCAATGGCCATATAGAGTACCAAGAAGTAGATGAGAGCACTAGATGAATAGACGAGATAGTAGAGTGAACGTGAATAGACGAGCGAGTAGAGTATAGATAAGAGCTAGTGGACATTGCACGTAATGCGACGACGAAACAGGCGATAGTAACAGTTGCACAACACGCGCACTTGGTGTTAGCAGTCAGGTGGAACTCACGACCCTACCACTGGCCTTGTTATGCACAGGTCCAGAGGTCCGGCGTGATTTAAGATGAGAGTGAATCTTCTAATAGCCGTTTGGATCATATAGATCCCTAAAGGGTATCATAGGTATTAGGGTACAACCGGCTCGTCGACCATGTGGGAATCCATGATCAGAGTAGACTTACGGAGGCCTTGTGCAAGGGTTCACTAGTCCGGCGAAAGGAATATCCGACGGAGAGTTCACCACAAGCCAAGAAAAGTGTGTATATAAAACAGGTGCTCGACGTTCTAGAGGAATTCTAGGACAGTGGAGCGTCAATATCGGTATATAAACAACGCAAGAAAACGAATGCAAGTCCTTTAAAATAGGGCAGTTAATATGCTTTGTAATACATTATGAGATATTTTCTGTAAGATTTCAGCCATAAATGGATGGTTCAAGTGTGTGCAAGTGCAAGAGAAATCATAGATAGAAATAAGTCGTGAACATGTATTTTAAATCATTCAATATAGCATCCTTTTTAGTAGGGTTTTCTAGGGTTTTTCATCAAAAACTTGTGAAGGCGACATACCCCTGTACTGGTCGCGACTGGGTCAGGACAGAACGCGACAAGGCCTAAAAAGGGTCGCGACAGGGCATGCAAATCGGGTACTGAGAACGCGACGGCTCACCTGTCGCCTTCTTGGTCGCGACAGGGTGGCTGTCGCAATCAGGCCCCAGAAAACGACATATCGAGGTGTCGCCTTCTGGTTGTCTGCGCCTGACTCCGACAGGAGTCAGACCAGGCATTGGATTGCGGGCCAAAACATTGAAATTTCGATACAGGGTCGTTCAGGAAATCATAACTAATTATATAGTCAACGAAAAATCATGAAACCAGTTGCAAATTAAAGTAGACATGTAAGGGTACTTCCAATAAATCGGAATTAGAGAGAGAGCATGGTTTGAACATGGTTTGAGAACGAACAAGAACAAGTAACATTGAACATGATACAGGGAGCAAGATCGATTTAATTCGAGTAACATGCTCAATAGAAATTAGGGCTTTTAGGGGCAAAAGATGCCTATCATGCATCAGTATCTCCCATTAAAATTTGGAGGCATGAGATAGAGTATCCAAGGAGATATGAATTAAGCATGAAGGTTCGGGGTCATAAGAACTGCAGAACTTTGAAAATTCATAAGAAAAGATTTGATCGCTGGAAAATTATGAAATTTGAGGGTTTTGTTCCAGAGGGTAGAGAGATCCTACAGAAAAAGTTTCACGGTTTATTCTTGTGATAATGCCTACATTGACTCGATTTCCTCTTCTAAGGCTAGAACTTGAAGAACGGGGTTGAGAGCTTGAAAGGTTCTTCTCCCCACGAAATCTCCTCCTCCTTGGCCTCTCCTTCTGGTCCAGGAATCCTTTGGCACAAGCTTGGGTCGGCCATGAGGGTTTTAGGAGAGTATTTAAGCTTCTCCTCTTTCTATTTCCTAATAGGACTCTAATTCCTCTTTAATTCCGAAATTTCCTTACTTCCTCTTCCTTCCTTGCTTTCCAATCTCTATTTAGACTAGGAAGAGATCCAAATTCGTGCTAACCCATATGGGGTAGGTTTAGGAATCCTATTATAACTCAAACTAGCTATTTAATGCATTAAATACCCCTTTTCTATTTAGGTAATAATTTAGTTACGAATTTAGGATATTTTCCTATTATTCTCCCTTTGTAAATTCATATTTTGACCCAATAAATTCTAGAAGATCCATTAAGCAAATCCCACTACTCTTTTCCATCTAATGAGTTTTATTTAATGCTCTATTTAAATATCCATTTAGCTAGGTTTTAATTCTTTATTTAAATTTATTTTTCGTAAAAATTCAGGTTGCTACAGGTGGTATCCAGGGTGTTGTTTCCCTTTCAGGTTGCTACAGGTGGTATCCAGGGTGTTGTTTCCCTTGGTGTGAAGGAGACCTGGTGGTATCCAAGGTGTTGTTCCCTTCGGTTGTGAAGGAAGACCTAGTAGTATCCAAGGTGTGGTTCCCTTCGGTTGTGAAGGAAGACCTGGTGGGGTATCCAGGGTGGTGTAATTCCTTTGTGTGAAGGAAGACCAGCTGAGTGGGTGTTGTTGCGTCCTTAGGGGCTGTACCTTAGTTAGTGAAATCATGAGTTTTGCTCAGGGACTGGACGTAGGACTCCTAAGGAAAGGAGGTCTGAACCAGGATAATCCTTTGTGTTGTGTGATTGTCTTCTTTGTGTGTTTGATTCTAAACTAATAGTCACTAATCTCCTTCGAAGATCGTTGTGTGAATGTTTTGAATTACAGGTATATTCTAGAGTAATTTTTTAAAGACCCATTCACCCCCGCCCCCTCTGGGCTCGTCAACTGGGCAACACCACCTAGATTTAGGGTTCATGCATTGGTGAGTCTATGAGAAATCCTAGTCAAACCCGAAGTTGGAAGCCTTCTCCCTTTAGGAAACCCTTCCTTAGAGGGAACTTGCTAAAAGATCAATCCATTAAAAGGCAAACTTGAACCAAATAAAAGAAACCATCATCTTTGTCAACTGCTTGCTTTGGGTGAGACATTTTTCTCTTTCTTTTGTTTGTATAAGAGTGATTGTTTAGGAAATCAAGTGTCTGTTTAGGGTAGGGTGTCTCTTAGGTCTGGACAAGCTCTCCTTATTTTGGCGCTCCCATTTTCCAAATATGGAGTCTTACTTGAACCCAATCTATGGTAATGAGAATCAGGACACTGCATTCTACACCACTCAAGACTATGAGGAATCTCTTCCTCATGATCTCCTCGAGGAGTCGACTCAGCCCTGGGTCGCTACAGTTCATGCTAGTGATAGCCATCGTCCCGACGACGGTGGCCTGTCACTAAATGTCCGTTCCCCTCACGCGGATGATCAAGCTGCTCAACTCATGAGCCTAATTCCTCATCTCGATCAATCCGAAATCTAGGATCTCATGACGGCCCTCAAAGGAAAGGCCGCCTCGTCGCCCTCACCCCGAGCAGGCGCCTCTCGCCCCATGGCATCTACCTCCGGCCCTCGCATTGTCATGGGACCAGCCGACAACACTCCCATCTGGCAGTAGGCCATTCGATTCACTCCCTTCGAGTCTGAGCATTATCATCCACGTGAGTCAAGGCCCCGGTCTCCCCCTTACCTCCCTTGCCATCCACCACAGCTGGAGCCACGCACTAGACCATCATCCCGTGACTCCTCCTTGTATGCTCAACCATATGCCGCTCCCGACATGATGTCCGAGTGGGCGTCCATCAAGAAAGAACTACAAGAGCTGCGAAGGCAGGTCGACCCTAGGCAGCACTATGATGTTCACATGCCTAACTTGAATGGCCTGTGGGTCTCGTCTCTATCCGAACTCCCAAAGTATCATAAGTACAATGGCTCTGGCAGCCCATACATCCATATCAAGGATTTCATCTATGAGTCCGCACCCTACAAGCATGACCGTCGCTTGATGGCATATTTGTTATGCCGGTCATTGGACGGGCCTGCACTAGACTGGTTCTATTCCTTGTTACTCGAGGATGCAAAGGACTTCGCCATAGTGAAAGCAAAATTCCTTGAACAATTCCAAGACAGAGTTGGTCCAGAACATTCTCTTACGGATCTCATGGCTGAAAGGATGAAGTCGGATGAAGATTTCACTACATATGCCGACAGGTGGAGGCAGATGGCCACACGAGTCCCTGGATACCTTCCGGTGGGAGAAAAGGTCAAAATCATCATTTCCAATGCACCCCCTGCCTATAAAAACATCCTAGCAATGAATGATATCACCACCATGCACCAGCTCTACAATCGGGCCCGGTTCATCCAGACCCAGCTCAAGGACTCCCCCATACACTCCATGTTCGAACCCTAGAAGTCCCGCTTCCAAAGAAAACCTCAGGGGCCAGTCACCGAGGGTGTCCAAGTAAATGAGCAAGTGAGTGCATTCAACCCTGCCGGCCAGAACAACATCCGTCAACCTTACACTGCCCAAGGTCAAAACTGCACGAATCCTCCACAAGGCCAGCAGCCCCAATATAACCAAGTACCACCTCTTGATGGCTCCCAACAAAGGCGTCCCCTAGGTCCAAGGAGAACTCAGTACCCACCACTCCTCGAGACACTCTCCGACATCTTCTTGGCCTTGGTCTCCAAAGATGCCATCAAGCTCCCTCCAAAAAGGCCATTCAATCCGAGTGTGGACTAGACAAGGTACTGCATGTTCCATCGGCAGTCGGATCATACTATTGAGCAGTGCTTCACATTCAAAGACCTAGTATATGATCTGCATGAACATAATAGACTGGACTGGACAGCTCTCAGACAAGTGATCGGAGACATCAAAGAAAGGCAGAGGCAGCAGCAACAATAGAGGCAACATCGCCAACCACCCCTTCAACAACAACAACAGCAACAACAGCCGTTGCAGGACCTGGGGACTATCCATAACCCCTTGCTGAACCACCCGCCAGCTCCTAATCCACCACAGCAACCAGCCCAAGTGAATCCTATCGTCCATCTCCCCCCTCCTCAAGTGAACTGGACATATGATGATGAACCCGATGTCCAGCAGATGATGGCCATTAACCACTAGTATCCTCAGCAATCCCAAACAATACAATCAGCCAACATAGCTCCCCAATCAATCCCTCCTTTAGTTTCCCAAGCCAACGCCATCATACTGCCCATTGGCTCAACACCCGCGCCAGTCGCTATGCCCTCCATTATCCTACCATCTACCACATCCCTCGCTTCACCTGTCTCCAAGCTACCACCACCCGTTATAACCACTCCCACACCCAACATCTTGCCACCACCTGGGCTGAATCGACCCTCCGCCGCCACGTTATCCTCCACCAGACAAGCCACCACCCAACCAACTACCCTGCGGAGTGGACGAGTCTTCCGTCGCCCATATCCACCCATCTCTGCTACCTCCACCAGCCAAGGCAATCCCCAATAGGTCCTACAACCACCTCAGCTACAACCTCAGCAGCAACCACAAGACAAGGGGGTGATTAAGCCGCTACTCTATACACACTATGATATCCTCAAGCATCTCGACCATGTGCCAGCCAAGATTTCCATACTGGAATTGATAAAAAGATCCAAGGAGCACCAGGAGGCATTGAGGAATTTTCTACAAAGGGCAGTGTTGAATGAGGACATGCTCGCCGACAAACTTCCGAGTGCACTAGCCATGGTGACTCGTGGGCCGGCCATCACCTTCGCTGAGAATGAACTAGCACCCCCAGAAGCTAGGAGACTCCTGCTCTGTGTTACCCTAGTCATCAACCATGTGGCAGTAGGGGCAGCACTGGTCGACACTAGGGCGTCAATAAATGTCTGCCCACTGAGTATCTTGAGAGCCTGCGATGTGTCAGAAGGGTTGTTAAAACCAACGCCAACCACCATAGCTGCGTATGACAACTCCAAGAGATCCTGTCACGGCATGGTAATGGTACAAGCTGAACTGGGGCCGCTGGCCATCACTGTCGATTTCTATGTACTTGACATCGACCCCATGTTCAAGGCCATCCTAGGGCGTCCATGGTTAGAAGCGCTGGGAGCTGTTCCGTCCACTGCGCACCAATGCCTAAAGTTTCCCTTCTAATGACGAGTGATCAAAGTCAGAAGCATAGCCATTGCCCACACAGTTGATGCCATCCATGACACTCTAGTCGCAGCCGTGTGGCCCGCCAACAAGCCCATTGTCTTAGTGTTGGACGTCAACTATCCTTGGGCCTACTCATTCCATTCCAAGCAAGAGGCTAGTTCCGCACAGGTCAATGCAGTCAAGAGGAAGGAGCCACTAAACACTAAGGGGTGGCAGATCATGATGAAGCTGGGATATGAAGAAGGCAAGGGCCTAGGGGCAGAACTGCAGGGCATCACCAAGCCCATTCCAGACATTGTAATGAAAAGCCAATGGGGACTTGGCTACAGGGAGAAGTCCAAGCCATGGTCAACTAGCACATCCACCCTCAAAGCCGACAACCAACCGCTCACATGGACACTCTGGTGTCACTTTGTCAGAGTCCCTACCCAATCTGGGTATAACATTGTGGTGGTCGAGGCAGAACTATCACAACACGATGTTCATGGCAGGAATTTCTCCCGGCACATGGCTCCTATGCTCACATATAAAGCACTAGAAACACTCTGCCCAGAAAAGAAAAGGAAGATAGGGGACCCAGAGGGTGAATGGTACCTCTAGTTTGATATAGAAGACATCACTATAGCCTTTAGTCGCTTGTTCTGGGAAGAGGAGTGAATATGGCCGCCAGCTGCAGCCGAACTCCTAGATCCACCCACCTCCATCACATCCAAGAGGCAGTTGATGAGCGACGCTACTGACATGGGAGAGCCAAACATCCCCTACGAGGAAGGGAAGATTGTAGACGAGCTCCGGACGGGTACGTGCTTGGCCATCCATCCATCACTCCTACGTTCTCTTCTCCCCAGCCTCGTTCCCTCATCCCCTCCCTTACTCATTCGGCTGTATCCCCAACTCCTGACAGCTACGTGCAGCATCCTCACTCCTGATCTCCCACTTGCAGTCTTCTCTGCTTTGCAATTTGATCCGAGCGACCACGAGTTCACTCTCTCGTGCTACATGCTCTCCACTAATTCTGATCTCCAAAAAAAATGCCAATCTTCAAATGCACATTGAGGTCGAGGAGCCGGCATACCTCCTTCACCCTCCTGATTAGGGGCACCCCCCAGCTGGGGCTTCGCCTCTCGCTCCTTCATTAGGAGACATCCTCTTCGAGGACACCATGTCCTCCCCTAGTCCTGTAGAGTCATCTAGCCAGTTAGGATCATCTAGGTTAGAAGAGTCTAGTCTTAGTCTAGGAGAGTCTAGGGTAGAGAGTCAGGTCAACCCCGCTCCCGCCAAGTCCAAACGTCACCCTAGGAAGCAACGGGGCAAGGCGATTCCCCGAAGATACCTTCAAGAGTTAGCTCGGTGATGTCAAGAATTGTTGCTAATAGAGGAGTTCACAAAGGACGCGTTGGTGTTAGAGGAAGAAATTGAGCATAATGGGGTGTTCATAGACGACGAGTTTGGCGTCTATGAGATCATGAATGAAGAGGACCCAATCGATGAAGAGGATAGCGAAGTAGATGACACTGCCGAGATGTACGCGAGTGGCGTAAGAAGATTTGATGAACCTACAACGGTAGTGGATGAACCTACTAAGGAAGTCAATCTGGGAACAAACAAAGATCCCAGGATAGTGATTATTTCAGCGAACCTCCCTCCTGATGAAGAAGAGGAACTGGTGCAAATTCTGAGGGAGTACAAGGATACCTTTGCTTGGTCGTATGAGGACATGCCCGACCTAGACCCCTCATTAGTGGAGCACCGACTTGTATTGAAAGAAGGGGCAAAGGCCATAATGCACAAACTCAGAAGGTTCCACCAACTTATGGCCCTGAGGATGAAGGACGAGGTAGATAAACTCCATAAGGCTAGATTCATCAGGGTAGTACTTTATCCGAATTGGGTGGCGAATATAGTCCCAGTCATGAAGAAGGACGGAAAAGTCAGAATCTATATTGACTTCCGGGATTTAAATAAGGAATGTCCAAAAGATGACTTCTCACTTCCTCACATTGATGTGCTAATTGATAACACCGCTGGGTATGAGACCCTCTCATTCATGGATGGATATTCAGGCTATAACCAAATCTGTCTAGCTCCTGAAGATCAAGAGAAAACATCCTTCACCACGCCATGGGGAACATACTGCTATGTAGTCATGCCATTTGGGCTAAAGAACGCTGAGGCTACCTATCAAAGGGCGATGATGGCCATATTCCATGATATGATGAATGTCTATGTAGAAGTGTATGTGGATGACATCTTGGTGAAGTCAAGAACCAGGAGAGAACACCCGGAGATCCTCGCCAAGGTGTTGCAAAGGTCAAGGAAGTATATGCTGAGAATGAATCCGAAGAAGTGTGTGTTCGAGGTATCCTCAGGAAAGTTTCTAGGCTTCATAGTTAGTAAGCGGGGAATTGAGATCGATACAAACAAGGCCAAGGCTATTGCGGAAATGCCGCCTCCAAAGAACATCTCACAACTAAGAGGCTTGATTGGGCATCTGCAATTTATTAGAAGATTTATATCACAACATTCACAAAGATGCCGCCCATTCTATGACCTCTTGAGAGGAGGGGCAAAGTTCGAATGGAATGACAAGTGCCGAGAAGCCTTTGATGATTTGAAGAGGTATCTCATGAATCCCCTAGTTCTGCAACCTACTATACCCAGGAAACCGATAATCCTATATCTCTCAGTCATTGAAGACTCCCTAGGTGTTGTCCTTACACAACACGATGATGAAAGATGTGCGGAATTATCTAATATGGTAATCTAGAAGGGGGGGTTGAATAGATTACAACTGACTTTAACCAAGACTGACTTCTTTTTGATGATAACACAAACTTATCAAATTCTTAAACAGATTCAAGTTTGATTTGACTTTCAGTTAGTGTGCTTATGGTGAATAGAATATGAACAGCCTATCTAACGTGTGAAGAACCAACGTGCCTACCAATCCACTATCGTGAAAACGTGCAAACCATTGGACACGAGGATTTAAGGTGGTTCGGAGTACACAACTTGTGTATCCTACGTCCACCATCCACACACACACACGCAGAAACGACTTCTTATCAGCGAGTTCACTCACTACAACACACACACACCACGTCGTCTGATGTAAACACACGATCAGAACAACGTAACCCACATGAATCAATCACAAGAGTCGCTTGACCCAACAACACACACACAAGATATGAAAAACAAAGACAGAGAAGAGTTCTGAGTTGAAGTATCAAATCCTGATATGTAACTCTTCACGATGGTCGTCCAGATGTAGTTCAAACATCGTCTTGACAGGTATGAGTTGATGTAGAAGCTTGAATCGCAGACGAACCAGCTTCAATCCCACTCAGAAGATAGTTCTTCTTCGCTCTTGACGGAGGGTTGAAGCAGAGCAGCAGAATGATCTTTTCTCTTGAGAGTATGGTAGGGTTTTGTATGGTGGCTGCTTCTATGCGAAAATACCTTCAAAAGGTTCCTTATATATGGGTGTTCAAGTATGGAGAGTCGTGGTAAAAGGAAACGCCCATATAGGAAACACAGAGAGATCTCGGAACTGAAGTTTCTCTTCGTCTGTCGACAGCAAGAAGTGCATCTGTCGACAGGTGCTGATAGAGTTATAAAAGCTAGAAGACTGGGCTTCCCGGGAGACAGTTTCCTGTCAGTGGTTGTCGACAGGCGATTGGCCTCTGTCGACAGGGACACTTGTCCTGAAGGCTGTTTCACTTCCCTGTGCTTGGCTGTCGACAGGCACCTGTGGAGCTGTCGACATGCACACTTCACATTGAGATTTCTGAAGCTGTCTATGTCTAGTTGTCGACAGGCCTCTTTGGGGCTGTCGACAGGCAGTTGCATTTTGTGTTTCATTTGATCTTTTGCTCTTGACTTTAGTCCTTTGACTTGCACACTTTCTCACCTATATTTAAGAACATTGTTAGTGAGATATTATGAACATATAAATGATCAAATTAAACATGTGTTTCTTGATTAACATTTGCTTGACTTGTCATTCTTATCATGTTTCACACATTCACATCACATCAATTTGTATTGTTCATGACATGCTCATCATCAAAAACATAACACATAATACATGAAAACCCAACATTCTCCCCCTTTTTGATGATGACAACATTTTCAATTGATGCATGATTGATTTGATTGATGTTCTCCCCCTTTTGGCAACATCCAAAAAGACATAAGCAAAAAGGCACGGCATGCACACATGAGAAGTACAGAAGCAAGGAACTATGAATTTCATTGAAGTGGCATTCAGTACACACAGTTACAAATTGGAGTGAGAACATGACAAATAAGTATAAGGGAAGGAAACAACATAAGTGTGATAGCAAATGACGAGAACAGTGACAAGACCCTGACCAAAGCAAAGTAAAGACCACATAACTGACGCCTAGACTCTCTACACATCATCATTCCCCGGTGGTGCAGAGGCCTGACAGAGACCATGAAGATCTGTGGACAGCCTGGTAAGCCGTATCTGAAGCTGGACTTGGGTGTCAGCCATTGCATCCAAGGTGGTATCAACGCTATCCAGTCGAGCATTTAAATGTGCAAAACCAGTGGTCATTTGGAGCTGCATTTATGCCATTTGAGCAGTGATGAAATCTCGAAGAGAGGACTCAACAGACACTTGTTCATCAGCAGCAACATCAGCTTCAGCTCACGGAGCATCCATTGGCTCGGACTGGGATTCTTCATTAGCTTCATCTTCAGCATATTCATCTTCATCATCGGCCTGTGCCTTACCCTTGAGGTCCCTTGTAACAACCCCGTCAATCAGCTTATAGCCCATCCGATGAGTAGCAGTAAGATCAAAAGCACTGCGAGATTTGAGAACAGTCATCTCTTCTCGTGGAATGGGAATGCCAATGAACAAGAGAAGAGAAGTGATGGGACAAGCATAAGGCATAGACCGTTTGGAGCTGGTAAGGCATAGTCTGATGTGAGAAACCATAAGGAGAGGCAAGTTGACCTGATCACCATTAAGAATGGAGTGAAAAAGGGATTTGTGAACGGCAGTCACAAGTTCCCTACTACCATCCTTCGGGACTATGATGGTGGTGAAATATGGTGGATGAGACGATGAAGAGGAGGAAAGGAGTTGGCATTCCACTGGACACGATCTTTTGAGGAATCATATGGCTGCAAGGTGATGAGAGTATGGTACTCGGAGGCCAACGGATGATGGTGCATGATGTCAATGCCAGAGTTTGGAATGTGAAGAGCATGAGAAAGAAGATTAAGAGTGAGTTGAAAAGACTTGTCCTTCACCTTGGTGTAGAGATCACCAGTCTTTGTGATCCTCAAGTTGTTGTAAAAGTCCGTCACAGCGGCTGGAGAATAGCGTTTGTGGGAATAACAGAAGGGAGAACAGCCCTGGACTTCAAAAAGAATCTGCAATGTCCTCTAATGAGACAAAATCAATGTAGCGAGGTTGAACAAACTAGGTGAAGGTGCCATGAGCATATAGGAACTGCAGATTTGGAGGGATAAGTAGTTCAGGCAGGCAATCATCCTGATGCTTTGTGTGGCACTCGGCAGAAGCCCCAGAACCCTCGCTGGTTTGGGGAGAACGAGGACGGCGATGGGAGGCAAGCTTCTTGCTCTTGGGAGCCATGAGAAGAAACGATCCCGGGGAAGAGAAGGACTCACGAGAAGAAGGAGACACCAGGGAGAGGCAGACTTTGCTCTAGCGCCCTGGAGAAGAGGGGTTTCGTGAAGAAGGAAGGAGGAGGGAGTTTTTGGAAGTGAGAAAGGGAGGAAAGGGTCGTGGGTTCCTTTTTAAAGAAAATGGGAAGGGATTTGAAGAGAGAGGGACCCATAAAATCCGCCCTAACGAGCCTCCCATTGGGCTTCCAAAACAAACCACGCTGCCGGCTGTCGATAGGTGAATAGTCATCTATCGACAGGCACTTGCAGAAATGCGCCAATAAGGTATTTTGACAGAATTTTCAAGGCAACGATTATCCAATGTGTATATAATGTGGGAATTAGGAAAATACTCATCATAAAATGTCATACCCACTAATAATTGGGACACGTCAAGCATCTACAATGGTTATGAAATAATATTCCCAGAATCTCAAGTTGCGTCATGAAGAATACATTATACAAAAACATATGAAAATAAGATAATCCTCTTGAATAAAGCCATTGCAGAAAGAGATATTTCTTAGTGGGTGACAGTCAAAAAGGTGTATGAGAAATATGTCTATATGGGCAATTAATCATTAACATCAAATTGGCCTTGATAAGAAAAATGAGGAGGCTACACTCTATTTCATCTGTTATGA
The DNA here is from genome assembly GCA_014218235.1 of Colocasia esculenta. Taxonomy (NCBI): domain Eukaryota; kingdom Viridiplantae; phylum Streptophyta; class Magnoliopsida; order Alismatales; family Araceae; genus Colocasia; species Colocasia esculenta. The sequence goes on from CM024753.1 coordinate 81,176,930, forward strand.
TTTGTTTCTTATTGAACAGAAGAGAAAACGTGGTAATTAGGATCACTTTGACCTTTTTACATAAAGATAGACATGGGTAATGCCGGTATCCCCAGTTACTCAGTGGAAGTGTCCATCAGACCATTAGACAGAGATAATGAATAAGTCGTTTGACGCGAAGACAGACATTTGTGATGCCCATATCCCCGGTTACTTTGCAACACTCAACATTTCTATGCCTTGTTCTCCATTAAATTTGATACACGTTTGTTGTTTTTTTTTTGTGTGAAATAGGTAGCTTGTCTCAATTTTTTTTTGGGTTTAAAATCATGGTCAAAAAGTGGATAAGATGTAAGAGCCAATGCAAGACATAACCTTCAATGACCTTTGGACTTAGCGCATGACTTTGAAAAATGATGTTCCATAAGGGAGGTATTCAAGTGAGGTAGGTTAGACTCATGTGATTTGTTAAACGTACTCAAAATGATGCAACCTAGACTCACAGAAGAATAGTATGTCAAAATCATTGTGATTTAGACAATATCTTTGATATTATATGGATATGAAAGATTATAACACAAGTAAGTCACCAATTTTTCACCTTAAATACAATAGTGAAGTATGCTCATGAAGAATATTGACAAAGAAGGAGGAATTGCTTGGAAAATGTGTATCTGTCGACAGCGAAAGGGACCCTGTCGACAGATGTACATAGCTATGGATTTCTAGTTTCATACGGAACAAAGCTGTCGACAGATGGATTTTTGGTTGTCGATAGATGCACATAGATAGAAGTTTTTGAGTTCGGGGAGATCAGAAACTGTGCCTAGTTGTCGATAGATGGGTTTGGGCCTGTCGACAGAGGCACAACGGTTCAAAATCTGGGTTCTATGGAGGGATGTCTGTCAACAGAATGGATTAGTGCTGTCGATAGGAGCTTGTACAAGACAGATTTAAGGCTAGGATGAGAGAAAATTGGAACTCCATGCTAGGAAAGTGTAGGTATGTGAAATGTGAAGATTTTCCCTTAAGAATTCATTCATCTAACCTGAGCTTCCTCCCCCATAGTGTGTGCTTGTGGACACTCAACATTCAAGCAATTCAAGACAAATTTTTCTCCAGTTTAGCAAGCAATTGCACACAGGTTCATGACAAAGAGATATACCATCACAAAAAATCATTCGTCTGAAAAAAAAATGAATGGGAAAATTGAAAAGAAACCATATACCTCATTCAAAGTCGATGACCTTCATTTGTAACTTGACTATGGATACATGGCGGAGAATGTTTTCTCACGCATAATGATAGTTTCTAAACAAGTATAACTTGTTCTTTCACAGTTCACCATTTGATATACCTCATAGTCGATGCACACAAAGAACATATACTCCAAAATTTGGTATGGGCTTCATTGCATTTTGCATAATCCCAATTCTCTTCTCAGTGTTGTGAATCTATCCTCAGTCAATGGTTTTGTGAAAATATCAACTAATTGCTTATCAGTGGGTATGAAGCTAAGCTCCAAGGATTTGTTGGCTACTTCATCTCTCAAGAAGTGATGTCTTATTTCTATGTGTTTGGTGCTTGAGTGTTGAACTGGGTTCTTTGAGAGATTGATGACACTAGTATTGTCACATAGGATAGGTGTGCATCCAATATCAATGTTGTAGTCAGACAGTTGACTTTTTATCCACAACACTTGAGCGGCACAACTCCCTGCAGCAACATATTCTGCCTCTATAGTGGAGAGTGCAACCAAGTGTTGCTTCTTGGATGCCCACGAAACCATGCAATCACCAAGAAATTGGCAGTACCCACTAGTGCTCTTTCGATCAATTTTACATCCAGCATAGTCAGCATCAGAATATTGTTATCAAATCAAAGCTACTTCCTGCTGGATACCAAAGACCCAAATCATACGTACCTGAGAGATATCTGAATATTCTCTTAACTGCAACCAAATGACTTTTCTTTGGACTAGATTGATATCTAGCACAAAGGTAAACACTAAACTGTATATCCGGTCTACTTGCAGTAAGATAAAGGAGTGAGCCAATCATACCTTGGAATTGCTTTGCATCTACCGGTTTATCTTTTTCATCATTTTCAAGTTTAATGCTTGTACTCATTGGGGTTGAGGCAGGTTTGGCTTGTTCAAATTGAAATCTTTTGAGAAGCTCCTTAACATATTTTTCTTGATTAATGAAGAAGTCGTCTTCATGTTGCTTTACCTACAAACCAAGAAAGAATTGAAGCTCCCCCATTAGACTCATCTCAAATTCATTGTGCATATCTTTGGAAAACTCCTCACATAGTGATGGGTTAGTGGAACCAAATATATTGTCATCCACATAAACTTGAACGACAATTTGATTGCGAACTTTCTTAGTAAAGAGTGTTTGGTCCACCTTACCTCTTGAGTAGTTTTTACTCACCAAGAAGTTGCTTAACCTATCATACCAAGCTCGAGGTGCCTGCTTTAAACCCTAAAGAGCTTTGTGCAACTTGTAAACATGGTTAGGCATTTCAAAATTTTCAAAACCAGGTGGTTGAGAAACATAGACTTCCTCTTTGATGTAGCCATTCGGGAAGGCATTTTTAACATCCAATTGAAAATTTTTGAACTTGTGTGAGCATGCATATGCCAACAAGATTCTAACTGCTTCAAGTCTAGCTACAGGTGCAAAGGACTCTTCAAAGTCTATACCAAATTCTTGATTGCATCTTTTGCTACCAGTCTAGCCTTATTTCTCACCACTTTACCTGTGCCGATGATCTGGCCTTTATTGTTACCTCCAAAGACAACTTGACCTCTATCTTTTTCAACCAGCAAACAAAATTTGTCTTTGTCGCCCGTCATGTGCCTCGAAAAGCCGCTATCCAAGTACCATTTGTTTTGATTTTGGGCTGCTAGGCATTCCTGCATGTATGGATCAGACAAGAGGTTTTGGTACCCAAATTACTTTGTGTCCCAGTGTATCATTCATGCCAAAAAGTAAATGCTTTGGAATCCAGATTTGCATGCATTTCTGTTTATTTGAATTATTCCATCATTGACTTTCTTTATGACCAATTTTCTTACAAATGCTGCATGATGAGGATTTTCTCAGAACATTTGTTTTCTTTTTACCCAAAAATTGCCTGGATGACTGTCCCTTGGCAACAGTCTTCCATGCCTGTCGACAGCTTTCATTGAGCCTGTCAATAGATGGCTTGTTCTTCTGAACACTTGAGGACTTTTGTTTGGGTTGGCGTTGCTTACCCTTGATTTGATTTTTCTTGTTCTTTGGAGGGACTTGGTTGCTTGTGCTTGGGCTAGGATCAACAAAAGAAGTTATCAATGTCTCTCCTATTTTCTTTTGCAACAAAAGAAGTTGATACCCAATTCCATGTTTTGCAACAAAGATATTTGATCCCAAAATTGCATCAAGATTTTTCCTTCCCTTAACGAACCTTGTAAGATCTTTAGATTTTTCTTTTAGATCTTTTTTAGCCTGTTTCAACTTTTTCTTAGTTTCTTGATGTTCATTTTAAAGACATTCAAGAGAGTTGGTTAGACTTTCTTTTTCCTTTTGAATTTCTTGCAATTTTATTTTCAAGCAATCCATTTCCTCACTGTGAACTTCCTCATCAATTCTCATCGTTTCAATTTCTTTATTTAAGGATGCAATTTGTTCATCAATGTTTATGCTATGAACAATGTAATTGATTTTCTTTTTCAATGCCTTGTTTTCAGATTTGAATTCACAGAATTTTTCAAATAAGATAGTGTATGTTTCTTCCCATTCATCAACATAATAGCTTTCAAAGGAAGAGTTTACCTCATTGGAGTCGTCACTTCTTGCCATTAAGCATTGAATTTCTTCATCTCCAGAGGTTTCTTGTGCGTCCTCATCTTCATCTTCATCACTTCAAGTTGCCAACATTGCCTTGCCTTATTCTTAAAGGTGAATTTCTCTTTCTTCAATTTCTTCTTGAGTTCTGGGCATTCTCCTCTCATATGCCCTTATTTCTTGCACTTATAGCATACAATGTCAGATTTTTTGTTAGACTCAAATTTATTTGAAAAATCTTTCTTCTGGAAGGATTTGGAGTTACCTGAGCCTTTCCTTTTCAATTTAAGGAATTTTTTGAACTGTGTAGTGAGCATTGCCATTTCATCGTTCTCACTCTCACTAGAAGTTCGATCTTCATCACTTTCCTGTTGAGCATCCTTTTTGGAACTTGAAGAATTTTTGTTGGAAGCTTTTAAAGCAATTGACTTTTTTGTGTTTTCTTCAATTTCTTTTCTTTTCACATTTATTTCATATGTCATCAGGGAGCCAATTAATTCATTCAATTTTATTTTTGAAAGATCTTTAGAATCCTCAATGACAGTGGCCTTAGTGTTCCATGAGGATGGAAGAGACCGAAGTATCTTCCTAACTAAGTCACTTTCTGAGTATTCTTTCTTAAGACCTTTCAGACCATTGATTATTAACATGAATCTAGCAAACATATCTGATATGGTTTCATCGTTTTTCATTTTAAACATTTCATATTCAGATATTAACATGCTTGCTTTGGTTTCCCTTACCTCTGACGTACCTTCGTAGATGAGTTCAAGCTTGTCCCACATCTCTTTTGCTGAAGTGCATGTGGAGACTCTTGAATACTCCTTGGGGTGTACAGCACACTACATCATGTTCAATGCGCTGCAGTTGAGAGTTCCCTTAGCAATTTGGTTCTTTGTCCACGTATCTTCATCCTCGGGCAACACATACGCTCCTTTGTGGACGATTTTCCAAAGTTCATAATTTTGAGCTCTCAGAAACACCTGCATACGATTTTTCCAGTAAGGATAATCAGTGCCATCAAAGAAGGGTGGCCTGGTCATTGAATATCCCTCTGCCATATACCCCTAGTTAGATTCCATGAGATCGAAAATCTCCTGATCGTAAGATAAAACACTTAAGATAATAAATCGGAGAAACCTCGCTCTGATACCAATTATGCGGAATTATCTAATAAGGTAATCTTGAGGGGGGGGGGGGTTGAAGAGATTACAACTGACTTTAACCAAGACTGACTTCTTTTTGATGATAACACAAACTTATCAAATTCTTCAACAGATTCAAGTTTGATTTGACTTTCAGTTAGTGTGCTTATGGTGAATAGAATATGAACAACCTATCTAACGTGTGTAGAACCAACGTGCCTACTAATCAACTATCGTGAAAATGTGCAAACCATAAGACACGAGGATTTAAGGTGGTTCGGAGTACACAACTTGTGTATCCTACGTCCACCATCCACACACACACGCAGAAACGACTGCTTATCAGCGAGTTCACTCACTACAACACACACACACCATGTCGTCTGATGTAAACACACGATCAGAACAACATAACCCACGTGAATCAAGCACAAGAGTCGCTTGACCCAACAACACACACACAAGATATGAAAAACAAAGACAGAGAAGAGTTCTGAGTTGAAGTATCAAATCCTGATATGGAACTCTTCACGATGGTCGTCCAGATGTAGTTCAAACATCGTCTTGACAGGTATGAGTTGATGTAGAAGCTTGAATCGCAGACGGACCGGCTTCAATCCTGCTCAGAAGATAGTTCTTCTTCGCTCTTGATGGAGGGTTGAAGCAGAGCAGCAGAAAGATCTTCTCTCTTGAGAGTATGCTAGGATTTTGTATGGTGGCTGCTTCTATGCGAAAATACCTTCAACAGGTTCCTTATATATGGGTGTTCAAGTATGGAGAGTCATGGTAAAAGGAAACACCCATATAGGAAACACATAGAGATCTCGAAACTAAAGTTTCTCTTCGTCTGTCGACAGCAAGAAGTGCATATGTCGACAGGTGCTGACAGAGTTACAAAAGCCAGAAGATTGGGCTTCCCCGGAGACAGTTTATTGTCAGTGGCTGTCGACAGGCGATTGGCCTCTATCGACAGGGACACTTGTCCTGAAGGCTGTTTCACTTCCCTGTGCTTGGCTGTCGACAGGCACCTGTGGAGCTGTCGACAGACACACTTCACAGTGAGATTTCTGAAGCTGTTTGTGTCTAGTTGTCAACTGGCCTCTTTGGGGCTTTTGACAGGCACTTGCCTTTTGTGTTTCATTTGATCTTTTGCTCTTGAGTTTAGTGCTTTGACTTTCACACTTTCTCACCTATATTTGAGAACATTGTTATTGAGATAATTTGAACATATAAATGATCAAATTAAACATGTGTTTCTTGATTAACATTTGCTTGACTTGTCATTCTTATCATGTTTCACACATTCACATCACATCAATTTGTATTGTTCATGAAATGCTCATCATAAAAAACATAACACATAATACATGAAAACCCAACAGATGAATCTGGAAAAGAAAGGGCGGCATACTATCTTTCTAGACTTTTCAACACCACTGAATCCAAGTACACACCCACGGACAAAACCTGTGCCGCACTCGTGTGGGTAGTCCAAAAGCTCAAGCATTACTTTCTTGCCCACGAGGTCAATCTGATCTCGAGGATGGATCCACTCAAATATCTCTTAGAAAAGCATGTCCTCTCTGATCGGCTTGCGCGCTGGCAGAGCTTCCTCTTACAATTCGACATCTATTTTGTGATCCAAAAGGCCATCAAAGGGTATGCCATCACCGAGCACCCTGCCCATTTGCCACTCCCTCACAGCGATTCCATCCGAGAGGATTTCCCTGATGAAGAGCTCTCGGTCATCTCCAAAGATCCCTTCTGGTCCCTTAACTTTGACGGTGCACTCAACTCCCAGGGACGGGGCATTGGAGCCGTGCTGCTCACCCACGAGGGTGTTACTATCCCCATCACTTTCCAACTCACCTTCTCTGCCACTAATAACATATCCGAGTATGAGGCTCTCTTAGCTGGTCTTAAGCGCCCTTATATCTTAGGTGCATCCCACCTCAGAATCATAAGAGACTCTCAGCTCGTTCTGCGACAAGTGCTCTCAACTTACCGCACTCGTGACCCAAAGCATAAACCATATCAAGATCTGGTCACATTGTTGGCAAGGTAGTTCCGCAAGCTTATCTATGTCCACACTCCTCGCTCACAGAATATCCTCGCTGACGCCTTGGCGTCACTAGCTTCATCTCTATCCTGCCCTCTGAGTCGTCGGACTGAAACAATTCTCATCCAACGGCTCGACATTCCATCTATCGAGGATCCTTGGTTCAACAACCTTAGGACAACCTTAGAAGAGAGGGCTAGGAAGAGAGGAGTGCAACAAGTCATCCTAGCTGAGCTTGAGGAAATCTTAGATGAAGAGGAACTGCCATGGTATTTTGAGATGGAGCAATACTGTAAGGATGGGTCGTATCCCGAATGGGGAAATGCGGAGGATTGCAAGGCCATAAGAAGAGCCGCCTTAAGGTACATAGTCGTCGGAGAAGTTCTGTACAAGTAGGCTCTTAATGGAGTTCTTCTGAGATGTCTCAATCATGATGAAGCTTGGAAAGTGGTAGAAGGAGCCCATGCTAGTGAATGCGGGGGGCATGTCAACAGTCAGATGCTTGCTATGAAGATCATTAGGCAGGGCTACTACTGGCCAACCCTAGATGAAGACTATGCCATCTTCGTCCATAGGTGTGTCAAATACCAACTCCATGCTAATGAAATTCACGCTCCTTCATCTTCACTTCATCCACTCTCCACACCTTGGCCATTCTCCATGTGGGCTTCTGATATTGTTGGCCCCCTTTGTGATCATAATGCTCAAACCAAACAAAAATCCTTCATCCTCACAGCAACTGAGTATTACACCAAGTGGGTAGAAGCAGAAGCGTTTGCAGAAATCAAAGCATCCACAGTGTGTCACTTTATCAAGAAGAATATCATCTCGCGGTTCGGAGTGCCAAGCAGCATCGTCACAGATAACGGGCCACAATTCATCTCACAAGAACGTCAGGACCTCTGTAAGAAATACAACATCGCTCTGCATCATTCATTCTCCATATTACCCACAAGGCAATGGCCAAGCTGAAGCAACTAATAAAACCCTTCTTAAAATCTTGAAAAAAACTTGTGAATCGCATATATTCACCGATTGGCCAGAAAAGTTAAAAGAGGCTCTATGGGCCTACCGTACCTCTGTCTGTACTCCCACGGGACAAACCCCGTACGCTCTCATTTATGGGATGGAGGCTGTAACACCCCGACGCAGACTATCGGAACGCGAGGCAGTTGCAAGAAAAGGTATAGAGCGAGTACTAGACATCAAACCATTGCACAAGGAATAATACTTAAGCGAATTCATTCATTTCTAATCTTTCCAATGTCTAGTTACAACCACTAATATCAGAGCCAATCTATAGGGCCCAATTACATTGAAATAAAGCAAAGATCTAAACTTCAAACCTAACTACTACAACGCTAAACATAGTAATAGGACGCTAGGGTACTCATGACATCACTGCAGGTCGTTCCCGTCCTCTTGAGTGTATTGTTCATCCTCGGTCTCACCTGAGAACACAACGACAAATAACACAGGGTGAGCGATAACGCCCAGTAGGACTTAAATCTCAATAGTCAAGCAGGCTTTAAGTAATTAGTGCATTAAAAGGTAGAGTAACTAACGATAGAGCAAGAGAGTCATGTATTGCAAAAGATAGTATGATAACATGTGAACGAATAGTAAGACTTTCCAAATATAGCACAAGTGTCCAGAATAGCACAAAATAGCAGCATAGCACAATGTCAAGTATAGCAAGATGGCCATAGTACAAATAACATCACGAGTATAGCATAGCACAACGAGTATAGCATGCCACAATGAGTATAGCATAGCACTTTGTTGTCAATGGACAACGCGAGAATATAACACTTTTGATTGTCATTTAGATAGTCGAGATAGATAGCACTTGAGTGTAATGCCAAACACTCTGATCATTTAACTCCCATGGGCACTAGCACTTTTGGGCGCACATCCCAGGACCAGATCGGGCCCTTTATATATTGCCAGGCATTGGTTATATTGTTTATCTTTAGACAATCAGTCAATGGCCAAAATAGAGTACCAAGAAGTAGATGAGAGCACTAGATGAATAGGCGAGATAGTAGAGTGAACGTGAATAGATGAGCAAGCGGAGTATAGATGAGAACTAGTGGACATTGCACGTAACGCGTTGAGTAAACAGGCGATAGTAAAAGTTGCACAACATGCGCACTTAGTGTTGGCAGTCAGGAGGAACTCACAACCCTTCCACTGGCCATGTTAAGCACAAGCCCAGGGGTCCAACATGATTCAAGACGAGAGTGAACTTCTAATGGCCGTTTGGATCGTATTGATCCCTAAAGGGTATCATAGGTGTTAGGATACAACCGGCTCGTCGACCATGTGGGAATCCATGGACAGAGGAGACTTACGGAGGCCTTGAACAAAGACTCACTAGTCTGACAGAAGGGATATCCGACGGAGAGTTCGTCCCAGTCAAGAAAGTGTGTATATAGAAACAAGTACTCGACGTTCTAGAGGAGTTCTAGAACAGTGGATCGTCGAGATCGGTGTTCCAAATCAACGCGAGAAACGAGAGCAAATTGATTTAAAAATTTCAATAATTACCTGATGGGTTATGTATCATATTCGTGTCAATTAAGCCATATTTGGATGGTTCAAAGTGTGTGCTTGTCTCATAGAAATCATAGATGGAAATTAGTCACGTGTATGTATTTTAAATCACATATAAATGTTCAATTTATATAAAGTGAAATTACTGCAGCTATAACTGGAATTAAAGGATATAAGCTCAATAGGAAATTAGGGCATTGCAAATCAAGGTTTTTTCTTCAAAAATCCTGTGAACGCGACGCACCCCAGTAAGGGTCGCGACGGGTCTGTCTGGCCAGGCACAGTGATTGCAACGGCGATGCCTGTCGCATTAAGAACGCGACTGACAGTCTGTCGCAATCAGACACCAGATCGCGACCTATCGGGTCGTCGCGTTATGGTGGTCTGTACCTGAGTCCGACAGGATTCAGACATGACTTTGGATTGCAGGCCAAAACTTAAACCAATTGATTCAGGAGGCTTTAGAAATTGAGAACAAATTGTACAGTGTATGAAAAATTGCAAAACCAAAACTAAACGACTCTAGATAGGCCTGGGTACATGCAGTAAATAGGAATTTGAAAACTATAGAGGTTTCGACATACTTCAGTCAGGTTAAACAGGAAGAACATGGAACAGGAATCAGTTGGAGTAAAAGAATTAATTCACCTACTAGAGTAGATGAAAATTAGGGCTTCCAAAGGCAAAAGTAAGGTAACATGCATCAGAACATCTAGTAAAAAATTTGTGGCCTGGGATTAAGTACACATGAAGAACAAGATTAAAGATGAAGGGTCGGGGTCATGCAAGTTGCAGAACTTCAAAAATTCATAAAAAAAGATTGAGGTAATGGAAAATTATGAAATTGGGAGGCATGGTTCCAGATGATGGAAAGACCCTACAGTTAAAATTATACGAATTATTCTTGTGAGAATGCCTACCTTGACTCAATTTTCTCTCCTAGGGCAAGAACTTGAAGAACTCGGGAATAACTTGAGAGATCCCTCTTCTCCACGAATTCTCCTCCTCTTGGCCTCTCCTCCTGGTCCAGGAACCTCTTGGCACGAGCTAGGGCCGGCCATGAGGGTTTAAGAGAAGTATTTAAGCTTCTACCTATTCCCTTTCCTAGTTTAAGTCTAACTCCTATTAAATTCCAAATTTCCTATTTTCCTCTCCCCTTTTTAAGCAAGAGATCTCCTAATTAGGTTAGGTTGGGAGCTAAATTCATGGCCAACCCATTAGGGAAGGTTTAGGAATCCCAATTCAACTCAAACTTCTATTTTTAATGCATTAAATACCTCTTTTCTATTTAAGTAATATTTTAGTTACGAATTTTGGATATTTCTCTATTATTCCCCTTTTTAAAATATCCTATTTTGGCCCACTAAATTCTATTGGGTCAATTTAATAAAGCCCAATACTTCTTTTTATTTAATGGGTTTTATTTATTTCTCTTCTCATTAATTTCCTGTGTCATTTATTTTCTTTTAATTATTTTTCTAATAAATCAAAATTTTTAATATTATGTAAATTTTTATTTCAAAAATTCAGGTTGCTACATCCCCCCCTCTAAAAAAAGAATTTGGTCCCCAAATTCATATGATCATAAGGGAGGAAATGTCTTAACCGAAAAGATCAGGGTAGTTGTGTCTGATGATTCCTTCCGGTTCCCATGTGGCTTCTTCCACTCTGCAGTTATTCCATAAGACCTTTACCACATGGATGGGACGGTTCCTAAGCTGTTGTACCTTCCGTTCCAGTATCTTGACTGGCTTCTCTTCGTATGTCACATCCTTGTTCAGCAACAACTTCTCGTGGCGAATGATGTGTGTGGGGTTATAGACATACTTCCTGAGCATGGAGACATGGAACACATTATGTACACATGCCAGATCTGGTGGCAATGCCAGTCGGTATGCAACCTCACCAATCCTTTCGATTACTTCAAAAGGACCGATGAATCTAGGGCTGAGCTTTCCCTTTACACTGAATCTTTGAATGCCACGAGTAGGTGACACTTTTAAGAATACATGATCACCCACTTGAAATTCCAGATCTCGCCTTCTTTTGTCGGCATAGCTCTTCTGTCTGGATTGAGCAATCTTGAGTCGGTCTCTGATTACCTGTATGTCCTTTGTGATACGTTGCACCATGTCTGGGCCTAGCCATTGCTGTTCTCCAACCTCATTCCAACATGCAAGAGATCTACAATTCCTTCCGTAGAGTGCTTCGAACGGTGCCATCTTGATGCTCGCCTGGTAACTGTTGTTGTAGGCGAACTCAATAAGGGATAGATGCTCCTTCCAATATCCTTGGAAGTCGATAGTGCAAGCTCTCAACATATCTTCTACTATTTGGTTGGTTCTTTCAGTTTGCCCATCAGTTTGTGGATGGAATGCGGTAATAAAATTGAGTTTAGTACCCAGTGCACCTTGCAGTCCTTTCCAAAAATGAGATGTAAATCTCGGATCTCGATCCAAACAATAGATCATGGAATGCCATGTAGTCTTACAATCTCCTTGATATATAAGGCAGCTAGTACCTCCACTGACCACATACTTTTTATGGCTAGGAAGTGGGCAGATTTGGTTAGCCGGTCAACAATGACCCATATTGCATCGAGCCCACCACGAGTCTTGGGTAACCCCATGATGAAGTCCATGCCAATACTTTCCCACTTTCATTCCGGAATATCTAGCGGTCTAAGTACACTAGCAGGATGCAGGTGTTCTGCTTTTACTTGTTGGCAAGTAAGGCAGTGTACGGCATGTTCAGCTACCCCTCTTTTCATGTTCGGCCACCAAAACGTTCTTTTCATGTCTTGATACATTTTGGTACCTCCAGGATGAATAGTGTACTTTGTCTTCAATTCTTCATTGTCAGGAATGCATGTCCTTCCTTGAAAGACAAGCCTTCCATTATCGGTCATAGCAAAGTCCGGCCTTTCGGCTAGAGTTTCCTTGATGCGAACTAAGAACGGATCATTGTCTTGTTGGGCTTTGATCTCTTCCAGCATGTCAAATTGAATCTTGATATTAGCAACCAAGACTCGATCATCACTATGTTCAATGGTTAAGTCTAACCCGGCAAATTCTTCTAGTAGTTGCATCTCGCCAAGGACTAGACTCGAAACAGATGCCATCGGCTTTCTACTAAGATCGTCAGCCACGACATTTCCCTTGCCAGGATGGTATTGGATGTGGAAGTCGAAATCTTTCAAGTATTCCAGCCATCTCCTTTGTCTCATGTTGAGTTCCTTCTGAGAGAATAAATACTTCAGACTTTTATAGTCTGAGTAGACAGTGAATTTCTCTCCATACAAGTAGTGTCTCCAAATCTTCAAGGTGAAGACCACAACAGCTAGCTCGAGATCATGTACAGGGTAGTTGACTTCATGTGTCTTCAGTTGTCTTGAAGAATAGGCAATGACCTTCTCTTTTTGCATCAATATAAAACCTAGCCCAATTCTTGAGGCATCATTGTAGACAGAGAAACCTTCTCTCTCTATAGGCAGAGTGAGAATAGGTGCTGAGGTAAGACGGTCTTTAAGAGTTTGGAAACTCTTTTCACACTCATTACTCCAGGAGTAGAGATTCTCCTTTCGTGTCAGACGCGTGAGAGGAACGACAATCTTGGAGAAGTCCTTGATGAACCGCCTGTAATAGCCAGCCAGTGCTAGGAAACTTTTGATTTCGGTGACGTTGGTTGATCTCTCCCAGTTGTGTACAACTTCGACTTTGGAGGGATCAACGGAGATGCCTTCCTTGGAGATGACATGCCCCAAGAAGGACACTTCTTCGAGCCAGAATTCGCACTTGCTAAGCTTTGAATACAGCTTGTTGTCTCGCAAGACTTGTAGTGCTATCTTCAAGTGTTCTTCATGCTCTTCCTTGGTCTTGGAGTAAATGAGGATATTGTTGATGAAGACGACCACGAACTTGTCAAGGTATGGCCGATATATGCTGTTCATGAGTTGCATAAAGGCTGCAGGAGAATTGGTTAGACCAAAAGGCATAACGACGAATTCATAATGTCCATACCTGCTCCTGAAAGCCGTTTTGAAAATATCGTCATCCTTGATCCTCATTTGCTGATAGCCAGATCGAAGGTCGATCTTGGAGAAATATTGCGCTCCAGATATTTGGTCGAATAGTTCATCAACCCTAGGCAATGGGTACTTGTTCTTGATGGTGAGTTGATTGAGTTGACGATAGTCGATGCACAACCTCATCGATCCATCTTTCTTCTTTACGAATAGTACAGGTGCTCCCCATGGGGAAGTACTTAGTCTGATGAACCCCTTTTCTAGTAGCTCGATCAGTTGCGCCTTCAGCTCTTTGAGTTCGGCAGGTGACATCCGGTACGGTTGACGTAATACCGGGGCAGCTCCACGGATCAACTCTATGGTGAATTTGACATCACATTCTGGGGGAATCCCTGGCAGATCTTCCGGGAACACATCGGGGTAATCCTGAACTATGTGAATGTCTTCTATCATAGCACCCTTCTTTTCCACAACCACGGCTGCTAGGAAAGCAATACAACCTTTCCTCATCATGTTGTGGGCTTTTATGGCAGAGACTAGATACATCTGTCTCTTATGTCTAATCCCAGAGAATGCCAATTTAGGAAAGTCACTAAAGGTAACCTTCCCTTTCTTACAGTCGACACTTGCCCCATATGTGGACAACCAGTCGGCTCCCAATATTACATCATAGTCTTTCATGGGCATACACACCAGGTCGGCCTTTAGGTTATGGTCTCCGATCATTACATTGGCAGATGGAAAGTATTTGTTCAACTTCTCCTTTTCCCCTAGTGGTGTTGTAACAGAGAACTCACAACCCATGGATATAGGTTTAGCATTCACAGTATCAGCAAAGTTTTGAGATATAAATGAATGGGTGGCTCCAGTATCAAATAAAACAAATGCTGATAATGAGAAAACTTGAAGGGTACCTTCTACCACGCCTCCCTCCATAGCAGGTTCCTCATCATGCAGGGCTTGCAGTCGGCCCTGTTTCTTAGGTGCGTTAGGACGCCTTTCATTCTCTTTCAGTAGCGGGCACTCGGGGATGCGGTGCTCGCGACTTCTGCAGCGTAGACATGCGCCGGCTTTCCTCCAACATTCATCAGCCGTGTGACCAGGCTTGTCAAAGTGTTTGCAGTGGCTCTTTGTTGGAGTGTTGGGTACGAAAACCTTGGGTTTCCTTTTTGGCAAGATCCCTCCGTGATGTTGAAGGGACACTTCTTGCCGTTGGTAGGCTTAGCAGATGACTGACCCGAGGTCACTTCCTTCTTGACGAACTTCCCTTTGATACGGTCGGTGAAGTCCGTAGCATCTTCCAGCAGCTGAGCCTTCTTCACCTTCTCGGCGTAGGTCTGGATGTCGAGAGGTGCCAGTTGAGTGATGTAGTGGGGCTTAAGGCCGTTTAGAAAGCGGTTAGCCTTCATCCTTTCAGTGTTCACCAGATGTGCAGCATAGCGCGCCAGTCTTGAAAATTGGGCTTCATATTCGACCACAGTCAAACTCCGCTGTTTAAGAGTAGCAAATTCCGCAGCCTTCTTTTCTTGAACACGCTCGGAGAAGTATTTGGAGTTGAACGCTTCTTTAAACTCGTTCCAGGTGAATTTCCCATTCTCTCTAGTAGCTTCCACTGACTCCCACCAAGCGCAGGCGTCCTTCTCCAGTTGGAATGTGGCCAGTAGCAGCTTGTCCCCCGCTGCACATTGCATGATACGGAAAATTCTTTCCGTCTCTTGGACCCAGTGCTTAGCTTCATCCGGATCCGTGGATCCGCTGAACCTAGGTGGGTTCAGACTTTTAAAGTTGCGATGCAGGTCGCCTGCACTAAGATTGCCACCACCTTGAGTAGCTTGCACAATGGCGCGTGTCAGTTCTTGGATGGTTTGTTGCATGCCCCTCATTTAAGCACGTTCGGCAATCATCTTGATTGCTTAATTCCTACAAAATAACTTATTGTCATGATATTGATGTGGAATTTAATTCGTGCGTGTGTGAGTTTATTTTAGCTAGTTTCCCTTGGCTCTAACCACAACTCACATAGGTGAATAATTGACTCTAGTAGAGGCACGTTAACTTAGATCATCCTATACTTAAGAATAACCTAGGCTCTGATACCACAAAACTGTCATGCCCCGACGCGGAATATCGGAATGCGAGGCAGTTGCAAGAAAAGGTATAGAGGGAGTACTAGACATCAAACCATTGCACAAGGAATAATACTTAAGCAAATTCATTCATTTCTAATCTTTCCAATGTCTAGTTACAACCACTAATATCAGAGCCAATCTATAGGGCCCAGTTACATTGAAATAAAGCAAAGATCTAAACTTCAAACCTAACTACTACAATGCTAAACATAGTAATAGGACGCTAGGGTACTCATGACATCACTCCAGGTCGTTCCCGTCCTCTTGAGTGTATTGTCCATCCTCGGTCTCACCTGAGAACACAACGACAAATAACGCAGGGTGAGCGATATCGCCCAGTAGGACTTAAATCTCAATAGTCAAGTAGGCTTTAAGTAATTAGTGCATTAAAAGGTAGAGTAACTAACGATAGAGCAAGAGAGTCATGTATTGCAAAAGATAGTAGGATAGCACGTGAACGAATAGTAAGACTTTCCAAATATAGCACAAGTGTCGAGAATAGCACAAAATAGCAGGATAGCACAATGTCAAGTATAGAAAGATGGCCATAGTACAATAAGCACCACGAGTATAGCATAGTACAACGAGTATAGCATAGCATAACGAGTATAGCATAGCACTTTGTTGTCAATGGACAATGAGAGAATATAGCACTTTTGATTGTCATTTAGATAGTCGAGATAGATAGCACTTGAGTGTAATGCCAAACACTCTGATCATTTAACTCCCATGGGCACTAGCACTTTTGGGCGCACATCCCAGGACCAGATCGGGCCCTTTATATATTGCCAGGCATTGGTTATATTGTTTATCTTTAGACAATCAGTCAATGGCCAAAATAGAGTACCAAGAAGTAGATGAGAGCACTAGATGAATAGACGAGATAGTAGAGTGAACGTGAATAGATGAGCAAGCGGAGTATAGATGAGAACTAGTGGACATTGCACGTAACGCGTCGAGTAAACATGCGATAGTAACAGTTGCACAACATGCGCACTTGGTATTGGCAGTCAGGTGGAACTCACAACCCTTCCGCTGGCCATGTTAAGCACAAGCCCAGGGGTCCGGCGTGATTCAATACGAGAGTGAACTTCTAATGGCCGTTTGGATCGTATTGATCCCTAAAGGGTATCATAGGAGTTAGGTACAACTGGCTCGTCGACCATGTGGGAATCCATGGACAGAGGAGACTTACGGAGGCCTTGAACAAAGACTCACTAGTCCGACAGAAGGGATATCCGACGGAGAGTTCGTCCAAGTCAAGAAAGTGTGTATATAGAAACAAGTACTCGACGTTCTAAAGGAGTTCTAGAATAGTGGATCGTTGAGATCGGTGTTCTAAATCAACGCGAGAAATGAGAGAAAATTGATTCAAAATTTTCAATTATTACCTGATGGGTTATGTATCATATTCGTGCCAATTAAGCCATATTTGGATGGTTGAAAGTGTGTGCTTGTGTCAGAAATCATAGATGGAAATTAGTCACGTGTATGTATTGTAAATGACATATAAATGTTCAATTTATATAAAGTGAAATTACTGCGGCTATAACTGGAATTAAAGGATATATGCTCAATAGGAAATTAGGTCATTGCAAATCAGGGATTTTTCTGCAAAAATCATGTGAATGCGACGCACCCCAGTAAGGGTCACGACGGGTACAGGGCGGATCGCGACAGGTGCTTAGACGGATCGCGACGAGTCTGTCAGGCCAGGCATAGTGATCGCAACGGCGATGCCTATCGTGTTCAAACGTGACTGACAGTCTGTCGCAACCAAACACCAGATCGCGACCTATCGGGCCTTGCGTTCTGGTGGTCTATACCCGAGTCCGACAGGATTTAGACATGACTTTGGATTGCGGGTCAAAACTTAAACAAATTGATATAGGAGGCTTTAGAAATTGAGAACAAATTGTACAGTGTATGAAAAATTGCGAAACTAAAACTAAATGACTCTAGACAGGCCTGGGTACATGTAGTAAATAGGAATTTGAAAACTATAGAGGTTTCAGCATGCTTCAGTCAGGTTAAACAGGAAGAACATGGAACATAAATCAGTTGGAGTAAAAGAATTAATTCGCCTACTAGAGTAGATGAAAATTAGAGCTTCTCAAGGCAAAAGGAAGGTAACATGCATCAGAACATCCAGTAACAATTTCGTGGCCTGGGATTAAGTACACATGAAGAACAAGATTAAAGATGAAGGGTCGGGGGCATGCACATTACAGAACTTCAAAAATTCATAAACAACGATTGAGGCGATGGAAACTTATGAAATTAGGGGGCATGGTTCTAGATGATGGAAAGACCCTACAGTTAAAATTATACGAATTATGCTTGTGAGAATGCCTACCTTGACTCAATTTTCTCTCCTAGGGCAAGAACTTGAAGAACTTGGGAAGAACATGAGAGATCCCTCTTCTCCACGAATTCACCTCCTCTTGGCCTCTCCTCCTTGTCCAGGAACCTCTTGGCACGAGCTAGGGCCGTCCATGAGGGTTTAAGAGAAGTATTTAAGCTTCTCCCTATTCCCTTTCCAAGTTTAAGTTTAACTCCTATTAAATTCTGAATTCCCTATTTTCCTCTCCCCTTTTTAAGCAACAGATCTCCTAATTGGGTTAGGTTGGGAGCTAAATTTGTGGCCAACCCATTAGGGTAGGTTTAGGAATCCCAATTCACTCAAACTTCTATTTTTGATGCATTAAATACCTCTTTTCTATTTAAGTAATATTTTAATTACGAATTTTGGATATTTCTTTATTATTCACCTTTTTAAAATCTCCTATTTTGGCCCACTAAATTCTATCGGGTCAATTTAATAAAGCCCAATACTTATTTTTATTTAATGGGTTTTATTTATTTCTCTTCTCATTAATTTCATGTGTCATTTATTTTCTTTTAATTGATTTTTCTAATAAATCAAAAATTTTAATATTATGTAAATTTTTATTTCAAAAATTCAGGTTGCTACAGAGGCGGTAGTTCCATACGAGATGTTGATCCCTACACTAAGAGTCCAACTAGATAAGGAACTTAATCTTGACGAACGTCAAGAGGCATTGCTAGTCCAATTAGAACTCTTAGATGAAAGGTGACTAATGGCGGCTGATCAAGTGCTCTCATACCAAAGGTGAATCTCAAGGTCTTTTGAAAAGAAGGTAATTGAGCGAAAATTCCGAGAGGGTGATATGGTCTTGAAATGCATTTTTATCAAACCAAGAGGTCCAAGGTCTAAATTGCAGCCGAATTGGGAAGGTCCGTACATTGTGAAAGAAGTGTATCCGGGGAACGCCTACCACCTAATCAATGTTGAGGGCGTAGAATTGTCACATCCGTGCAATGGGTTGTACCTCAAAAGATTCTACCCCTAGGTCTTTAGGTGTGAGGCCACAACACTTAGATTAGGTATAACCCCATGTTAAGAGTCCAAAGTTTCTTCCCTAATCGTCAAGGGTTGACCTAAGTTAGGACTCACACACGCACACGGTAAGCTCGGGTGACTGTACTTAGTAGATACCGTAGCTATGAAGGCCCTACTCTAGCGATGTGAAGGTCATTCTCTCCCAAATCGGTCGAAGTGTAGGGGCAAGGGTCGTAAGGGCAAGGTTGTCAACCTTAAGCATACCCTGATGAGAGGAAGTCTCAAACAGGGACGAACAAATAACAAGGGCAAAAGGAGCAAAAGAAACAAAAAATAAAAATACATGATAGAATAGGGGCATGGCAAAGAGTGGCAAAGTCCCCGCGGGACGCTCATGAGCCCGGTCGTACACATGTCCCAAATAGCGCAAATCCATAGAAAAGACCACAAAGTCCCTATGCAACAGTCCTAATCTTTGAAGGGTATGCTGCGGGAAGAAGTCAAACCCAACATCCTTAAACCTACATTAGACTTTCCTTAAATAGTCTTCCATTTCCCTCTATAAGATCGGGTCATCTCTTAGGTATGGCCTAAGTAGTTGCACTATCAACTAAGAGCAGCCGCCTATGGCATGTCACCCTTAAATGCACGTCCTACCTTAGTGAAGCCGTTGGTCAGAAGGGGAAGCGACCAAGACTCCTAAATCAGTGGTTTGAACTGGTCTATGTGTTGTGGCCCAAAAGGGCGAGTACCGTCCGTCTCGCACGTCTTATTTTAGGTAGGGCTAACGTCGGCTTTAGGCGTCTTTTAAAAACTCCAAAAAATCAAATATTTCAAAACTCCAAAAAAATCAAATATTTCAAAACTCTAAAAAATCACATATTTCAAAACACCAAAAAATCAAATATTTTAAAAACTCCAAAAAATCAATTATTTCAAAACTCCAAAAAATCAAATATTTCAAAACTTCAAAAAAATTCAAATATTTCAAAACTAAAAAAAAACAAATATTTCAAAACTCCAAAAAAATAAAATATCTCAAAACTCCAAAAGAATCAAATATTTCAAAACTAAAAAAAAATTGTTTTTCAAAATCCCAAAAACACTTCTACTCATTCATTCATGCATGCCATTTATGTCTTTTCGCTTATTTAATAAGGCTTAGCCTCTTGACCATTTATCGAGATTGGTCACTTGTCACGCTCAAGGCAAGGGGCTAAGTCGAAGAACGGATCTAACTTGTCTTCATGGTTGTCCTAAGTGTGCAGGTCGCAGCAAAAGAAAGAATGCGGCACTCATATCTCACTCGTCACTGTCACACAATCACATTCCATAGACAAAAGATTCCATTCTATTCTATTCCATATCGACATCATCATCATGATACATCATGAACAAAAAGGAGCAAAGTACAAGCCCTCAACCACTCTCCCCTGTACCCTCAGGCGGGTGGGAAGGTGGAAGGGCCATCTCCCTCGGTCCTTTCGTGCTCCCCTCGACTGCTCCCTCCCACCATCGTCCCTCCTCCTCGTTTCTCTGCCGTCCGGAGGAACCTGTCAAGTAGTGCCCTGCTAATCCACTGGGGATGCCGCTCCTGCTGGCCGACGAGTGACTGCGCCCGACCAGGGACAAGGCTCTCTCCAGTCCCCTCATCTCTGACCTCAGCAGCTCGTGGCGATGTCGCTCGCTCCCCAACTGCGAGCGAAGCTCATCCACCTCCCGGCGCAGTCTCGTCGCCTCATCTGCCTGAGGGCGTAGGTGCAACTCCGCCATCTCTGCCTCTAGTGCGTTCGTCCGCGCTAAGGCATCCCTCAACTCTGCCTCCTCAAGTCAAACATTTGTCAATCGGGGATAAAGAACAAGGGGCATGTAGTTATTAACTCACCCAATCATGCAGCTGGGCCATGACATCCTCCGCCTGTCTCATCGCTGCCGCCAACCGACCCTCTAGTATGGAGCGGCCAGGCTCGTCCTGGGAAGTAGAAGCACACTCCCACCATCTGTCGCGCCCGCTCCAGCTCGGCGCACTGCAAAGAATAACCTGGCAGTCAGTAAACTGTGATAAAAAATAGAAAGGGGTAGGCAGTAAAACACTCACCAACTTTGTCATGGTCCGCTGGAGGTCATCCCTCTGCTGGATCGTGGAGTGGAGGACACCCTCGAGGGAGGCGATCCGGCCCTCGGGGTCAAGCTGCAAACACAGGACAGGTTAGTCAAGGGGTTAATGATTAACATATTGAGAAAGGGCTAAGCTAGTAACACTCACCGGTCGTTGGGTCCCCATGTATACCTGGGCCCCGTACCTCCGTGCGTAGGCACGGAAGTAGTCCTCGTCACTAGTGGCCTTGGAGGTCACCACTCGGCCCCGTTGCCGCCAGTCCTCTAGCTGCTCCCAAACTCTCTCTCTCCAGTCAGTGACCTGCTGGATGCCCCGGAAGCTACGACCGGGCCTCTCCCACAGCCTCTGCCGGGTCGGGAACTCCACTACTGCCTGGTGGAGCCCCAAAGTCCTCGGCACCAGCCGTAGGTGGAGTGGCACCACCTTGTTGAAGGCATGGAGCCAGATCTCCCTACCGAAGTAGGGACAGCCCTGCTCCACCCACGTCTGGTCATTGTCATCCTCCCCAACGTAAGGGGTCCACTCATCCTAACATCACAGATAGAAAGCTCATTAGCAAATTGTCAGTGACAAATTAAGGAAAGGTTACAAGGGGTAGAAGCACTCACGTATCCAAAAGGGACGACATCCATCGCGTCCTGGATAAGGGTCACCTGAAAGTGCAGGGACCGCTCATTGCGGCGAAACTGCCAGCGCTGCAAGAGCGGCACAGTGCTCAGCCACCTCGGCACTCCCCGGCCTAGGGAGGGGAGGTAGTAGTAGGCCCACACCTGCAAAACAATGCAGTCAGTATCACAAGCAATTAAAATAAGTAGAAAATCAATAAAGATTAAGGTTGAGAAGCGTACCTGTAGAAATGGAAAGAACCTGGCTACCCCTGTCTCCCTGCTGGAGGTGCCCGGGCTGTCGAAGAGGTGTGCCAGGAGGGCCGCACCCCATGCATAGGTTCCCACTGGGGTCAGGTCCTCCAGCAGGGGAAGGCACCTGCAGCTCACTAGGTCCCCAGGATCAACTTCCCGATCACGAGGATCAGGAAGCGCCTCAAGTCGTGGTCCGCTGCCGCTCCCTCCTCCTCCGCCAGCGCTGCTCTGGCATCTGCCTTCAACCGAGCCATGTACTCCGCTTGGCCCTCTCCGGTCTGGTGGCACACGTCCGCCACTCCGAGGCTGGCCTGCAGCCTCATCCTCGGCACGAGGGATGACAACTCCCTCATCACCTCCAGCCCCAGGAGTCGCTCCACTATCTCCTGATAGCTCGTATAAGTCACCCCTGTCACCGCCTGGCCATCCACCCTCAGGCCAGTCATCTGTACCACGTCCTCCAATGTGGTAACCATATGACCCCACAGGAGGAGGAAGGCGTGGCACTCGGGGTCCCACCGCTCCTTTAATGCTTGGATGAACGCCACATCCGACGTCAGCTCGTCTAACCTCAAAAAGGGGCTGAACCTCATCTCCTCCAGTCGGGCCCTCTGGAAGTCCGAAAACCCCTTATAGATGGCCCGGACGACGGCCCACCCCAGCCAAGACCGTAGGTCACTCTGCAAAACAGCTACAAAAGTCCAAAGTTCAACCAAAATCCACAAAGCAGCGCTCTGTTCAGATCGTGATAGGCCCCCTGTCGCCTTCTGAAGGCGACACAATGGGCGTCGCATTCAGCTATATGAAGGCGACGGGTCGACCGTCGCCTCTTGAACGCGACACCCGGGGTGTCGCGTTCACGGGTGTCGCGTTCACCCTAGTAATGCGACAGGCAACTTGTCGCGTTCACAGGGTGACCGAGGGCGGCCTGTAGCCGTTCCCTAGCCGTTCCACCTTGGGCCAAAGCCATACATGAGTGCTCAGCACCCCTGTCTACCCCATTCCATATATCAAAACCACACAGGGGATTAATTTTTGGCCTACCTTCTTGGGGGCGGCCGGTTCCTCCTCGCCCGGACCTTCCATCGGGTCCACGTCCATGGGGAGGGCCGGAGCTCCCTCCCCCGTCACCATGGACGGTCCCTGTTAGGATCAGATGGGTGGACGAATCAGATCTAGAAGGGGGGGTTGAATAGATCTAACACCAATTAATGCGGAAGCTTAAGCAAATCAAAATTACTTTGAATCAGAGATCAATTCACCCAAACAATTTACTGATCTGAAGTGTGATTAGTGTGTGTGAGCAAATCAATTAGTAGTGTGAGCGAAATCCCTATGCATGCATCTAGCGCAATACAAAGTCAAACCACAATTCAAACCACTGCATAGAGGATTTTTAGGTGGTTCGGAAATCACCTCCAGTGACTCCTATGTCCACCCCTCACAAAGTGAGGCCACACTACTCAAAACCTTGAGTACAACACACTTTGGAGCACGACGACCCCAAACACCCTTGAGCACGACGACTCAAGAAACAACCGGAGCATGACGACTCCAAACCCTTTGAGTATAATGACTCAAAGAAAACCCAGGAGATAGGTACGACGACCTACTCCACAAACCACTTATGAGCACGACGACTCACAAGCACTTGAGCACAACGGCTCAACACCGGAGCACTACGGCTCCAAACCTTTGGACCACAAAAGATCCAAGTTCTGCTAGAACAAGCTCAGTTAGAGAATAGATCCTCTAGTCCGATCTATCTCAATACAAAGATAAAAAATAGAACAAACAGAATTAAGTGATCTGTGTGGAACACATACACAGATCACACAATGAAAAACTGGATGAACACTCTAAGAAAATAAATGAAATAGATGTGACTTGGATGTTCCTTGATGAAGAAGACTTGCAGAAGCTTGGATTGAAGACACTTGAAGGAATTCGTTGGAGATCTTCTTCAATCCACGATGCTCTACTTCAGTGGCATCCAGATTGCCAGTTCTTCTTCTTCCTTTGTTGCTCTTCTGATCCTTTATCTGATGGCGCTGCTCTGCTCCCTTTTTGGATGCAGACACTTTATCCTCTCTCCTCTTCTCTTTTCTTCTTCATCACGTTCTCCTTCTAAACAGCACTGCTCTGCTCCCTTTTTCCCTTTCTGCAGCCGCCACACCGTTTTCTGGAGAAGTCTGGTCTCTCTCCTTGTGGGATGCCTTGGAGTACAAGAAACATGGGTATATATAGCCCCATATCTCCATAAAGAGTCTTTGGGTGCGTGGCACAAAAACCTAGGTCAAATCCCTTAATTCCCAAGCAGCCACGTGTCTAGAAAAAATCACGATTTTGAGTTTCAGCCGGAGTGTGTCGACACCACCAGGGAGTGTGTCGACACACTGTCCCAAACTGGCATAATTTGTTCTCTGGGAAGGGTCACTAGTGTCGACACTACTTCAGGCTGTGTCGACATACTGTCTAGAACTGCCAAACAGGTCTTCTGGGAACTGGATCTAGTGTCGACACCACTTGAGGCTGTGTCGACACACAGTACAGACCTGTCAACTGGGATCTCTGGGAGTTGGGACTAGTGTCGACACTACTTGATCCTGTGTCGATACCACTTGACCATTTCTTCATCATTTTGCCTTGGGTTTGAAGGACTGTGTCGACACCAGTAGTGGGTGTGTCGACACTACCATGACAAAATCTGTATACACCTACAAAATTAACACATAAATCATTAGTACAGGATATTATCATTAAAATATGAGATGTTAAACATCAAAAACAGGTTGTTTAAACATTATTGTGTTATGTATAGAATGTATAACATGTTCAACATATCATCATCAAAATCACAATATGTCATCATTAAAATCACAGTATGTCATCATTAAAATCACAATATGTCATCATCAAAATCAAAGTATGAGTGATGTTCATTGGTCATCATTAAAATACAATTTTAGGAAATTCCAAAACACACTCAACCCAGCAATCTCCCCCTTTTTGATGATGACAAAACCTATGCACAATCTCCCAATAGCTTGACTCCCTTGACTGCATTAACTCCCCTTGGCCATATACACCCTTTGAACTTTAAAGAACTTTCTCCCCCTAGAAACTATTACTTTCTCCTCCTTTAAAGAACTTTCTCCCCTTAGAGACCTTTCTCCCCCTTTTTGACAGCATCAAAAAGATAGATAAGAGAGAGAAACAAAGATTGTAGGAGATCAAGAAATGAAATGTAGGAAATGAATGGTCAGAAGTAATCAAAATAAGTGAGGCAAAGTGATATTGTCAAATGAGAGAAATGATTGTATTTTTGGTATTGTGCCACAAAGTTTAATCACAAAGACACACTGAACACAAGGTATTGCAAGATATAATGATCTGAATGTGGTTAAAATAATGATGCAAATGTAAAATAAAGTGACCTATATGAGTGATCAGAAGTATTTAACAAGGATGCTAGGAGCTTTAATTTTAACACAATGTAGAATAATAGGTCTAAACTCAGTATACATGAACTTTATTAAGGTCTTAAGCTTTTCTATCCTGTCTTGATTTGTTTTCATTTTGAACTGGGAAAGATACAAGAATAAATTACTTAAATCTCACTTTTCAATGCAAGAGATCACATTGATCAGATGCAAGACCTCCTGATTACTCAGTGGTTTAACTTTCATTATCTTATACAGAGTTGAAAATTTGATTTCCACTTTTTGACGCGAAACAAATCACTTTTTAGGTGAAATGGCCCGGTTACTCAGTGGTTCAAGAATTTGCATTGCTTTGTTTGTATCTTTTCAGATTGTTGATCATTTTCTTTTGACGTTTTGCAGGAATATGTTTGCTTTGACCAGAAGAGTCATGACTATGAATTTAGAAAAAATATTCTTAACATGTGGTAAAAATGAAGCTTAAACATACACATGTTAAATAGTGAATCCACTCATGTGCCTACAAGTGTTTTGCAAATCATTTTAAAAACATTTAGTATTAAGATTGCTTAACCTTGAAATGATAATGAATCTTTGAAATTAAGCTAAGTGCACAATGAGTTTAGGTTCAATGTCTTAATTCTCTCATAAGAAAATAGCACAATGAATCAAAAATTCTGATGATTGGGGCTCAATATAGACAACAAATGTCAAGAGAAATGAGTGAAGAATAGACAATAACTCCCCCTCAACAAATACTCCCCCTCAACAATTGCATAAAAGAATCTTGATACTTGGCGGAGACATACTCATGCATGGTGAAAGTGTCTAGACAAGCTTGACTTGTCTTTCTTCAAATCACCATTTGATATACCAAGAATGCCAATGCAATGTGAGAGTGAGGAATTTATTTGTAAGAAGATTTGTCAATAAACTGAACGGGAGTTGTTGATAAATCAAATATGAAAGAATATTTCTCCAGCATTTCACTCAAAGATTCTTTTGACTCACTTCCCCATAAGACATGCACACAGAATCATGGGCACAATTAAGCAAGCTTGATATCACAAACATGATTCCAAAAGTTAAAACACAAAGTTATTGTTGGGAGTAGCATCAGAACACATTTTTCATTGTTCAGATAAAAAATCAAACATCATTTCAATTCAGGTAATTCAAATTTGAAATGATAAAGATGTTTTACCTGAATGGACTTCAATTGCTTTTCTAAGATTTTACCTGTGTTCTTCAATCATTTCTTGCCTTGCACAGCCAATATCTTGAATCCATTTACAATGTATGGCTGCAAGACTCCTCGGCTTGCTGATCAAACTGGTTTTGGGACCCACACTTGCTTGGGTCCTGCAATGAAATCAATGTTAGTATGCAATAAAGATTTTTGAATCCAAAATGAATTTATTTTTGGTATAGATGCATTTCTTTTATTGATAGAACTATGAGCAGAATTAGTTCCAGATTTTCTTTTTGCCTTGCTCAATGCATCTATGTTCTCATGAAGTTTTCTAAGTTCTGTATTTTTAATATAAACAAAAACAGAAGGATTTTGTGCAGCATTTCTATGCCTATACATATGGAATTTCTGAACATTTTCAGTATGTACATGATATTTATTCCTATGTGTATGAGCATATGCATTAGACTGAAATTTTTGAGCATGCACAACAAAATCATTTCTGTAGCAACAGTCCCTAGAAATATGATCAATTGTATGACAATGAAAGCATTGGACTGATTTGGTATGTTTATTGAAGTTTTGATTTGTAATCCAACAATGTTTGGCAAGATGACCAGGTTTATTGTAGTTAAAGCAAATGAGAGCATTTCTTACCTGGTACTTACTTTGGCATGTATGCATTTGCTGGAATCTCCTTTTCATATGAGGAGACTTACCATGAGGAGAAGGAGGTGCCTTTTGGTGGCTCTTGGCATGATGTAAATTTGGAACTTGCCTTGGAGCTTTTTGGACTGATGGAGGAAGTAGATGAATCTTCTTGACAGTAGCATTTTTCTTTTTCTCTGTTGTTTCTAAACAAGAACTTTCACTAGTTTTTCATTAGAATTAACAGAGTTCTTGTTTGCAGCAGCTTTAACAAATGTTAATTTTGTTTTATTTTCATTTTTCTTATCTCTCACAGAAGCAAGACTTGTGTATTTAGTATTTTTCAATTCATGTTGAAGCTTCTGTTTTTCAGCTTTTAATGCAACTTTTTTTCTGAAATTTGAAGCTTGTTTAGCATGACATCCAAACTATTTTTCATCTTGTTCTTTTCATTTTCAAATTGAGCAATTTGTTTTTCCAAATCAGCAATTTTATTACTTAAATTGCTACAGTCATTGTCCAATGGTTTGTCATGCAACAAACATTCAATCTTCCTTTTTAGATGACTATTTTCTTCAACAAGTTGTTTGCATCTTTCATTTATTTGATAATCGTGAGCCATGTTAGAAATCTGTTTGTTTAATTGATCATTATCAAATTTGAAGTTTTCACTGAGATCAATCAATTTTTCATTTTCATCTTTCAAATCAAGATTTTCAAATTCCAACTGATCATGATCTTCTTTTAACTTGGACAACTTGTTTTCACAAATTTGATTTTATCTTTCAGACTTTCTTTTTCAGAATTCAGTTTCTAAACTTCACCTTTCAAATTCTCATTTTCTTGTGAAAGATCTTTATCATTGTTTTGGAGCAATTCAAGTGTATTTTTCAAATTTTCACTTTCTTTATGGCAATGTTTTAAAGTCTTTTCAAATCATTATTTTTTGTGTTCAGCTTTACATTAAGATTATGTATCTTCTCACAGAATTCAATCAATTCAGCATAAGACTTGCCTTCATCTGCATCAGAATCAGAATTAGAATACATAAATGAATCTGGAATTGATTTACCTGATCTTGTAGACCCACTTGAACTCTTGTTTTCTAGAGAGGATGCAGAATGCTCTGAGCTCTTGGAATGTGCAGTGAGAGCCACAACCTTATGAATTGTTGATTTTCTAGATTCATTGAGGATCTTCTTTGCCATAAAGCACTTGTAAATTTCTTTTGCTCCTTTTCTTTGTGCTTCCTTTGAAAAACTTGATGAAAGTGAGACTGGGGATTTCTCTGAAATTATAACAGGAAATTCATGCAGATTAACGAGATTTTCCATTATACCAGAACTCAAAAGACTATTAGATATAATCACAATGAATCAATGTAACAAGGAATTAGATCTAACAATTAGAGTGGTTAACCCGCTCTAATATCAAATTTAGGAATCAAAGCGATTAAACACACAGAGACAGTGAAAGATCAAGCAAACAGTTCAAGCAATTAATACAAAGATCAAACAGAAGCAATCAAATCAGATCAGTAACAAACATTAACCTGCTCTGATACCAATTGTTAGGATCGGATGGGTGGACGAATCAGATCTAGAAGGGGGGGTTGAATAGATCTAACACCAATTAATGCAGAAGCTTAAGCAATTCAAAATTACTTCGAATCAGAGATCAATTCACCCAAATAATTTACTGATCTGAAGTGTGATTAGAGTGTGTGAGCAAATCAATTAGTAGTGTGAGCGAAATCCCTATGCATGCATCTAGCACAATACAAAGTCAAACCATAATTCAAACCACTGCATAGAGGATTTTTAGGTGGTTCGGAAATCACCTCCAGTGACTCCTACGTCCACCCCTCACACAGTGAGACCACACTACTCAAAACCTTGAGTACAACACCCTCTGGAGCACGACGACTCCAAACACCCTTGAGCATGACGACTCAAGAAACAACCGGAGCACGACGACTCCAAACCCTTTGAGTAAAATCACTCAAAGAAAACCCAGGAGATAGGTACGATGACCTACTCCACAAACCACTTATGAGCACGGCGACTCACAAGCACTTGAGCACAACGGCTCAACACCAGAGCACTACGGCTCCAAACCTTTGGACCACGAAAGATCCAAGTTCTGCTAGAACAAGCTCAGTTAGAGAATAGATCCTCTAGCCCGATCTATCTCAATACAAAGATAAAAATAGAACAAACAGAATTAAGTGATCTATGTGGAACACATACACAAATCACACAATGAAAAACTGGATGAACACTCCAAGAAAATAAATGAAATAGATGTGACTTGGATGTTCCTTGATGAAGAAGACTTGCAGAAGCTTGGATTGAAGATGCTTGAAGGAATTCGTTGGAGATCTTCTTCAATCCACGATGCTCTGCTTCAGTGGCATCCGGATTGCTAGTTCTTCTTCTTCGTTTGCTGCTCTTCTGCTCCTTAATCTGATGGCGCTGCTCTGCTCCCTTTCTGGATGCAAACACTTTATCCTCTCTCCTCTTCTCTTCTCTTCTTCTTCACGTTCTCCTTCCAAACAGCACTGCTCTGCTCCCCTTTTTCGCTTTCTGCAGTCGCCACACCCTTTTCTGGAGAAGTCTGGTCTCTCTCTTTGTGGGATGCCTTGGAGTACAAGAAACATGGGTATATATAGCCCCATATGTCCATAAAGAGCCTTAGGGTGCGTGGGCACAAAAACCTAGGTCAAATCCCTTAATTCCCAAGCAGCCACGTGTCCAGACAAAATCATGGTTTTGAGTTTCAGCCGGAGTGTGTCGACACCACCATGGAGTGTGTCGACACACTGTCCCAAACTGGCATAATTTGTTCTCTGGGAAGAGTCACTAGTGTGGACACTACTTCAGGCTGTGTCGACACACTATCCAGAACTGCCAAACAGGTCTTTTGGGAACTGGATCTATTGTCGACACCACTTGAGGCTGTGTCGACACACAGTACAAACCTGTCAACTGGGATCTCTGGGAGCTGGGACTAGTGTCGACACTACTTGATCCTGTGTCGATACCACTTGACCATTTCTTCATCATTTTGCCTTGGGTTTGAAGCACTGTGTCGACACCAGTAGTGGGTGTGTCGACATTACCATGACAAAATCTGTATACACCTACAAAATTAACACATAAATCATTAGTACACGATATTATCATTAAAATATGAGATGTTAAATGTCAAAAATATGTTGTTTAAACATTATTGTGTATGTATAGAATGTATAACATGTTCAACATATCATCATCAAAATCACAATATGTCATCATTAAAATCACAATGTCATCATTAAAATCACAATATGTCATCATCAAAATCAAAGTACGAGTGATGTTCATTGGTCATCATTAAAATACAATTTTAGGAAATTCCAAAACACACTCAACCCAACAGTCCCTCGTCCGTCCGGCGCCGGCTGATGGTCCTTTTGGACCTTGCCCGCCGGTCGCTGTCACCACCTTCACCGCCCTCCATCGCCTTAGCCACCGAGGAATGAAGAGAAAGAAGAAGAGGAAGAAGACTAGAAGAAGGAGAGAGAAGAGAAGGAGCGATCGCTGCCACCGCCGGTCGGGGCTCGCCGGAGAAGGAAGAAAAAGGGGGGAGGTCTCTATCGCCGGAGAAGGAAGGTGAGAGAAGAGAGAGAAGAGTGAAAGAGGGAGAGGTGCGTGGGGCCCCAAATTCAAACTGCCTCGGTCCTTTGATCACGACAATGAATCCGTCACCTTCTGTTTAGGTCGTGACAAACTCACCGTCGTGTTCATGAAGTGGTCGCGACAGTTGACTTGTAGCGTACCAGGTCGCGACGCTCATGATGTCGCCTTCTCAGTTTGTTCACAGAACTCCTAACAATCTGTATTTTCATTGCAAATCTTAAATGAATACATCAAATAAAAGCTGAAAATCATCATAAAATGTCTGATACATCACTTTCATCTTCTTAATACATTAAATCTCCCAAAAATCTCCAAAAAATACAATCAGGTCTCTCTTGCAAGCAATCGGTCCCCACGTGGCTGGATCTCTCTGTACTCCCTGAGGTATGCCAAATATGTCTCGCGCTCCTCGTACACCGTGGGTGGTAGGGGGTGAGTGGCACACACGCGCCACATCACTAGCGCGCTCCGCACCGCCTGCTCGTCCTCCAGATCTCCCAGGCGTCTCACTTTCATAGGAGGCAAGTGCGATGGCTGAAGTAGCTTTGTCCTTGGCTTCCTGATCTGAAGATAGCACCTGTGTGGGTTGTAGAGAACCATCGCCATGTTCCCCACGAGTTGTGGGTCCAGTCCGTGCCCAAGGGGAAGTCGTATGTCCACTTCGCGTAGCGCCGCTATGTCCATGGCGATGTGCTCTATCGGAAGTGTGTTGAGGTATAGTCGCCATGCACTCTGAGTTTTCTTATCTGCTGTCTTGCACACAACATGGTCGGAGAATTTGGCCGCTCCGCCGATAAAGCACAATGGATGGCACCCAAAGATCTGGCTTTCTGTAGTGGGAGTTTCTACAGGTTTGAATTTTATCCTCACTCGCAACCAGCACTCCAAAAGGATCATAGAGTAATAGAGTGGGCCTCCTGTACCTGCCGATGTGAGTCCCGCATAGAGATAGGCCAAAACCGCATGAGAGAGGGAGAGTCCTCTCCATACCCCGCTAATGGCGCTAAGGTTCGCATAGTGTAAGAGGTGATCCCCGGACTGGAAGAGTACCACCCCGCACAAGCATATAGCCACGGCTTTGGCTATCTCTTTGTAATTCCCGCACTTATTCTTGCAATGTGATATGACCCACTTAGACAAGGGAACTAGGTGAATATGTTGAGGGCT
Source organism: Colocasia esculenta (assembly GCA_014218235.1). Lineage (NCBI taxonomy): Eukaryota > Viridiplantae > Streptophyta > Magnoliopsida > Alismatales > Araceae > Colocasia > Colocasia esculenta. Next base: position 81,209,128 of record CM024753.1, read on the forward strand.
AATCATGGTATACACATCTCCGGGATCCATCATGAATTCACCTAGGATGAGTTTCGAGTTAATGGGCTCAACGGTGTAACTAATTTTCTGCTCATCTCCCCTTGTAGTCTTGGGTAGGGCCATGAATGCTTCAACCTCCTCAAGAAGAACGGTGGCCTCAAATTTCTGGAAAAGAAAAGTGTGAGTTTGTGGGTGCCATAACTCGATGAAGGCAGTGATGCTATGCCAATCAATGGAAATCTTATGATAATTAGGGGCGGCTATCAAGATACCCCCCAAACCCCACTCTCTCAAGGCACAGATCACATGCATAGGTAGGGCTTTGATCATGGGTGCTATCCACGTGAGCTTAGAGTATCGGCGGGAGCCGGGGAAGAGCTAGAGGAGAAGAAGAAAAAGAAAAGAGAGGAGGAGAAGAAGAACATGAATTAATGTAGAAATTTGGAGTTGAAAATCACTGAAAATTGAAAAGATTATCTTACATACCTCTCTTACATCGCCATTGCCACTTAGATGATTGGGGACATCCGTCAACCTCAGGAGCTCGCTGAAGGGCATCCGGGCGCGCTTGGGACCTCCATAGGAAGCCTTTTCACCCATGGGAGCACTTAGAGCTCTCTTCATGGCCATGGGAGACTTGAGGGCTTGAAGAGAAGAAGAGAGAGGGTGAACTCTGAATTTGGTCCTCTCCTCCAATATTTATAGACCTTTAGAACTCCTATTCATGGTGGGAGAGGGTTTAGAAGGGTTAATGGGAGTTAAACCCGGTCTAGGAAGCCTTAAGAGTCCAAATGAGAAGCAAACATGGAGTTCTCGGGTTGCCTTTTGTGTTCTGGGCGCAAAACCTGTGATCGTGACGTATCAACACGTCGCCACCTGGTCGCGACAAAGATATCGTCGCGTTCATTTAAGGTAGCGATGGTCATACTGTCGCGTTCAATGTTTGAGTTTTGTTGGCTAATTCCTTTGCATTCTTGTGAGTTCTATTGCCACTTTGAGATATGTTTGCACGTATGTTTTAAGTTCTTCAATTGTTTTGGTGCATTCTAAGTTGTATCTTGTTAACTTTATTGCTTTATATTGTGAAAATCCATAAAAATTAGAAAACGCAGAAAAATTCATAAAAATCAAAAAAATCAGAAGATCAAAAGACAGCCCGTTAGGTAAGTTCAGGTAAGTATTTCAAACCTTAATCCTTGCATTACTATATGTTATCTACCGTACTATATCATCTCAAGGACCGGCTGGTTCTCAATGTGTTCTAGGATCTGAGTTCCCCTTCACCAAAAACTAGGATGATTTAGGTGCACACTGTTAATCGTTGGATAGGCCGTTAGATGGTATGGCTCAGGGACGATGGATTCTATCGCACGCCGGGGATGCGAAGTGTCTTGACCTTGTTCATTTTGTCTAGCAATATTATCCTTGAGTATTTGTTATTTTCTCCTTTTCTTTGCATTTTATTTTATGATTTCATTTCTTTTAGCCCAACATGCATCATTTAGGATGTTTGAGCTTCACGCTTCATGATTAGTCAAAGTCAGCTTCGCACTGATGTTTCAACCAGATATTCATTTCTCAGACAAGGATTTCATTCCATTCTGAATTTGAAAGTCTTCTTCAAGCTAGTTGCTCAGTCTAGTTCACCAGTATGGTTCTTATTCAGGATTCCTCTCATCCCCATTCATTATATTAGTCATCCCTTTTCCTTCTGATCCGCTCACTAGTCGTGAATCGCTCAAAGGCCAGAGTCGAATTGACCCGCCGGGCAGCACTATCCCCTAATGAACGAAACCTGCATGCCAAGATGGCCAGGGTACCTCTTGATCAAGAGGTTGATCACTTCTTTTCTTTTGATCTTTATTCGTCCTAGAAATTGAACCATCCCTGCACTCTGTTCCAGCCATGTTCGAAGATCTCCAGATAATTCTCGCTGCTTATTCGTTCAGAATGGGTGTCTCTTTACCTTGATGCTCGCTTTTCATCTCATTGTGCTTCACTCTGCTACATCGTCATTTCATGCCATCTCTGCATCACTATCGCTCCACTCCCTTGCAAAGCAGGCATCAAAGAGGGGCAATCTGTAGACACCCATCTTTGGCCCATAAGTCGAGCCAAATTCCTTATCATATCATTGATGCCCCACGTTGGCTCATTGTCGCCTAGCTGGCTTCATCCAATCATGGCGTCTTTCTCATTAGTTCATCGCCCTGGTGGGTTCTTCCTGGTCAAATCAATCAGTCTTCGTTAGTATCTCGTAGCTCTCTGAGTTAGGAGTCCAACGCTTCAAACTGCACGTCAATCCGATACCTATGCAAGGAGATCAGACATTTTGATTAGGCTATATGAAGGAAGTTCATGAAGGTGACAATACCCATGTCGCGTTCTACTTCAGAAGACGACGCCCTTCATGTCGTGTTCCTCCCCACATCGACTTGCCTCCAAGCAAGAATCGATCATCTTTAGAAGGCGACACCTCGATACGTCGCGTTCTCATTTGGCATTTTAATTCCCTAAAAAATCGCCAAAAAATGCTTAAAAGGTTTCCTTCTATGGAAGGTGACGTATCGAGGCGTCGCGACCTGGTAGCAACGAGGAGGCTTTCGCGTTCTGGTTTCCATGCAAGGTACCCTTTCCTAACCCGACTTGGACCCTTGCTATTGATGAATAATCCGACTTTTAGTGGGTCTAGAGGCATCCAAATCCTTCCAAACTTGGAGGAGACCCTCTTTAGAAGGTCCTTTCCGAGTTCTGATTCCCTTTGTCCAAGTACACCTACCCAAATTTGGACCATTGCCTATTATTCTCCTCTCAACCCGTTCAGGAATAATGGGGTATAAATCTCTTCATAGAGCATTGTTTTGGTCAAGGCTGTCATCTGCTTCTTCCTCTCCCAGAGAACTATGGGTTCACAGAAGAGTTCTCAACCTCCAGACGACCAGGAAGTCACCCCCAGGGCGTTTTCTCCTCATCTACACTTTCTCTCTCTCCTTTTTCATCCTTTTTCTCTTCATGCATGCATGTTAGATCGATTTCTTTTCGTAGATTTACATTAGAACACCACACACACTTCGTTTTTAATCACCCAAAGGGGTTAAAAACCCACCCCACGTGAGTTCCTCCCAATTAGTTCATGTTTACTCTTTGTTTTTGGATAGATTCTACCTAAAATGAATTTCTAATGGGTGTTTTATTGTCTTGATCTTCTTGACAGGTGTTAGAAGACAGTAGCAGCATGAGGCTCTTGCCCTTTGGCCGGCTCAGGAGCAGGAAGAAAGAAATCCACAGTCTTCATCTTCTGGGGCAAAAGGTGACAGCAATCTAGCCGCGATCTGAAGAAGGCGATGGACGGTGCGTCGCGTTCAGAGCACCAGAAGGCGGCACCGTCTTTGTCGTGTTCAATAAGGCGACACCGGGCCTGTCGCGTTCATAGGACTAGGTACCCTTCTACACTTTTTCTTCCTTTTCCAAAGTAGTTAGCATCTTCCCTTGTCATACATCATCTTGCAACTACTTTGGTGGCGATCACGGTCTCTTTTCCTTACTTTTAATCATCATCTTTGGGGAGCTAATCTCGTGATTACACTTCCGTGTAAGGTGAGTGAGAGGAACGGCGATCTTGGAGAAGTCCTTTATGAACCGCTTGTAATAGCCAGCCAGTCCTAAGAAGCTTCTGATTTCTGTGACATTAGTTGGTCTCTCCCATTTTAGTATTGCTTCAACTTTGGAGGGATCAACAAAGATGTCTTCCTTGGTGATGACATGGCCCAATAAAGATACTTCTTCGAGCCTGAATTCACACTTGCTCAGCTTTGCATATAGTTTGTTGTCTCGCAAGACTTGCAGAGCTATTCTCAGATGTTCTTCATGTTCTTCTTTGGTCTTTGAGTATATGAGTATGTCATCAATGAAGATGACCATAAACGTATCCAAATATGGTCGGTATATGTTGTTCATGAGTTGCATAAAGGTTGTAGGAGCATTGGTCAGACCAAATGGCATAACAATGAATTCAAAGTGTCATCGTCCTTGATCCTCATTTGATGATAGCTAGATCGAAAGTCAATCTTGGAGAAATATTGAGCTCTAGATATTTGGTCAAAAAGTTCATCGACCCGAGGCAATGGGTACTTGTTCTTGATGGTATTCTGATTGAGTTGTCGATAGTTGATACATAGCCTCATAAATCCATCTTTCTTTTTAATGAACAGCACAGGTGCTCCCCATGGGGAAGTACTCTGTCTGATGAACCCCTTCTCTAACAGCTCCATTAGTTGTGCCTTCAGTTCGTTTAATTCGGCAGGTGACATCCAGTACGGTTGATGCGACACTGGGGCAGCTCCAGGGATTAACTCAATAGCAAAGTTGACATCAAGTTCATGGGGAATCCCTAGTAGATCTTGGGCAAACACATCTGGGTAGTCCTGAATTATGTGTATGTCCTCTATCTTAGACCCCTTCCACTCAACTATTACGGCCGCAAGGAAAGCAAAGCAACCTTTCCTTATCATGTTATGGGCCTGTATGGCAGAGACTAGAGTCATCCGTCTATTATGTCTAATTCTAGTAAATGACAGCTTAGGGAATTCACTAAACATAACCTTCCCTTTCTTACAGTCGACACTTGCCCCATATGTGGGCAACCAGTCGGCTCCTAGGATCACGGCATAGCCTTCTATGGGCATACATACCAGGTCAGTTTTTAGGTTATGTTCTCTGATCATTACATCAGCAGATGCGTAATATTTGTTCAATTTCTTTTTCTCTCCCAGTGGTGTTGTGATAGAGAATTCACACCCCATGGATATAGGTTGAACATTTAGAGTATCAACAAAGTTTTGAGATATGAATGAATGAGTTGCTCCAGTATTAAATAAAACAAATGCTGATAGAGAGAAAACTTGTAGGGTACCTTCTACCACGACACCTTCCTCAGTAGGTTCTTCATCTCGCAAGGCTTGCAGTATTCCCTGTTTCTTAGGCACATTAGTGCACCTCTCATTTTCCTTCAATAGCGAGCACTCGAGGATACGATGCTTGTGGCTTCCATAGCGCATACATGCGCCAACTTTTCTCCAACACTCATCAGCTGTGTGTCCCAGCTTGTCACAGTGCTTGCAGTTGCTCTTTGCCGGAGTTGTGGGGACAAATACTTTGGGCTTCTTTTCTTGACTGGGTCCTTCCGTGATGCTGAAAGGACGCTTCTTGCCGATGGTTGGCTTGGCAGATGACATACCAGGTGTCAGTTCCTTTTTCAGAAACTTTCCCTTGATACGATCGGTGAAGTCCATAGCATCTTCTAATAGTTAAGATTTCTTAACCATCTCGGCATATGTTTGGATGTTGAGAGGGGCCAGTTGAGTAATATATTGAGGCTTAGGGCCATTGAAGAAGTGCTTAGCCTTCATTCTTTCGGTATTCACCAGGTGCTCAACATATCTTGCAAGTCTAGAAAATTGGGCTTCATAGTCAGCCACTGATAGGCTCCTCTGTTTAAGGGCATCAAACTCTGCAGCCTTCTTCTCTTGGACATGCTCTGAGAAGTACTTGGAGTTGAATGCCTCTTTGAATTCAGCCCATGTGAATTGACCATTAGCTCTTGCCACTTCCACTGACTCCCACCAAGAGCGGGCGTTCTTTTCAAGTTGAAAGGTAGCAAGTAGCAGTTTGTCCTCAGCTGCACATTGCATAACATGGAAAATTAATTTCGTTTCCTTCAGCCAGTGCTCCGCCTCATCCGGATCCGTGGAACCACTGAACCTAGGCGGGTTCAAGCTCCTGAAATTACGATGCAGCTCGCCTGCACCGCCGCGATTCCCTCCACCTTGTGCAGCTTGCAGAAGCACACGGGTGAGTTCTTGGATAGTTTGTTGCATGCCCCTCATCTGAGCACGTTCAGCAGTCATCCTAGTTGCTTAAGTTCCTACAAAATAACTTGTTGTTATGATATTGATGTGGAATTTAATTCGTGCGTGTGTGGGTACATTTTAACTAGTTACCCTTGGTTCTAACCACAGCTCATATAAGTAGGGTAACTGACTCTAGTCGAGGCTGGTCAATCTAGATCATCCTATACTTAAGAGCAATCTAGGCTCTGATACCACAAAACTATCATGCCCCGACGCGGAAATATCGGAACGTGAGGCAGTTGTAAGTAAACGGGTACAGAGCGTATAATAGACATCAAACCACTGGTCAAAAATAAATACTAAAGAAAATGCATTTCATTAATAATTCCTCAAATGTCTATTACAATCACTAATATCAAAGCCATTCTATAGGGCCCAATTACATTGAATAAAAGTAAGGACTAAACTAAGACTCTAACACAACACTAAGACGCCAGGGTACTCTTGACTTCACTCTTGGTCATTCCTGTCCTCATGAGTGTAAGCATCATTCTCGGTCTCACCTGAGAACACATAACAATAACACAGGGTGAGCGATAACGCCCAGTAGGACTTAAATCTCATGATCAGGCATGCTTTAAATGATTAATGTATTAAAAGGCAGAGTACTAACGAAAGAGAGTGAGAGTCAAATATTGTCAAGCAAGAGATAGCACGGTATAGAGCACAAGCGTCAAGCATAACACAAAGAGCAAGATGGCCATAGCACAAATAGCACAATATAGTTTATGATAGCATAACGGGTCAAGTATAGCATATCACTTTGATTGTCATATAGATAGTCGAGATAGATAGCACTTGAGTGTAATGCCAAACACTTTGGTCAATTAACTCCCGCGGGCAAATAGCACTTTTGGGCGCACCTCCCAGGACCAGACTGGGCCCTTTATATTGCCAAGCATTAGTCATAATGTTTATCTTTAGACAATCAGTCAAATGGAAATATAGAGTATGAAGAATACAAGAGAGTACTTTATGAATAGATGAGTTTATAGAGAGAACATGAATAGATGAGCGAGTAGAGTATAGATGAGAGCTAGTGGTCATTACACATGAACCAACGTTAAACAGGCGATAGTAACGGTTGCACAATACACATAATGGGTGTTGGCAGTCAGGAAGAATTCACTAACCAACCAATGGCTAAGCTACTAGCATAGTCCAGAGGTCCGATGTGATCTCATGATAAGAGAGAGAACATTCTAAGGTCATTTGGATCTTACTGATCCCTAAAGGGTATCATAGGTATTAGGGTACAACCAGCTCGTCGACCATGTGAGAATCCATGGACAGTGGAGACTTACGAAGGCCTTGAACAAGGATTCGCTAGTCCGACTGAAGGAATATCTGACGGAGAGTTTTATCCAAGTCAAGAGAATGTGTATAAGGAAACAAGTGCTCGACGTTCCATAGGAATTCTAGAATAGTGGAGCGTCGGTAATAGTATTTAAAACATCGCGAGAAAAGAAGGCAAGTTCATAAAAAATAAGGCAATTTAAATATATTGTTGAAGTAAATTACCAGATATATTATAAGATAATTTCATGCCAACTCAAGTCATATTGGATGGTTACAAATATGTGCATGTGATAAAGAGAATCATGGATATGAAAAGATCATTTGTATGTCTTTTATATTAATCATGATATGTTCATATTATAGCATCTTTATTCACTGCGTTTAAGATTGTTAACAGAAGATATAACCACTGTATAAAGACAAGAGCACCAAATTTCAAGGGTTTATATGCAAAAGTCCAGAAGGTGACGTACCCTTGTAAGGAACGCGTCGGGGTACATCCAGAACGCGACAGGGTCTGTCAAAGATCACGACGGGTCGGTCCGGGCAGACAGCCAGAACGCGACGCCAGATCCTGTCGCGTTAAGAACGCGACAGGTTTCTCATCGTGATCAGCCCCTGAGAACGCAGCCTACTGGGCCGTCGCGATCTTAGGTCCTGCGCCTGAGCCCGAACAGAAAAAGGGTTTGCCTTGGATTACGGTCCAGGCTTTCCGTGTTTTGATATAGAGTCATTTAAGAATAAAAATCTTGGTGTACAGATGATGAAAATTCATGAAACTAGATTTAAATGAAACTAGACTTGCGATGGTATACATAGTAAATAGGAATTAGGAAATAATCATGGTTCTGACATGTTTCGAACAAGATCTTTCACGAAGAACACAAAACAGGATACAATGATGGAAAAAAAAATAATTCGAGTTGTATACTCAAAGGAATTTGGGGAAAACGGTGGCAAATGATTCCTGAATACGAGCAGTATGTCCAGTAAAAATTTCGTAGTAGGGAGATTTAAAATAAATATGAGGGTTCAGGGACATGATGATAACAGCGCTTCAAAAATAATGATCTCAAGATGGGGTCGATGAAAATTAGAGCAACCAGAGGGCTTTTGTTCCTGATGTTAGGAACATCCTACAGACGAGATTAATTAGGTTTAGCTTGTCAGAATGCCTATCTTTTGGTCAATTTGTTTCCTAGGGCTTAGAACTCGAAGAACAGGTGGTAGATCTTGAGCAAGTCTTCTCCCCACAATTTCTCCCTTCCTTTGGCCTCTCCTCCACGTCCAACAAGCCTCGACAATGCATTAGGGTTGGGCATGAAGAGGTTGGGGTGTGTTTAAGCCTCTACTATTTCCAATTCCTACTACAACTCTAATTCCTATTAAATTCCGAGTTTCCCTATTTCTTCCAACCTTCCAAGCTTTCCATCTCCTAATTAGGTTAGGTTGGGTTACAAATTCGTACCTAGCCAATTTGGGTAGGGTTAGGAGTCCAATTCCAACTCATATTAACTATTTTAATTATTTAATAGCCCTTTTCATTTTAGGAAACATTAAAGATAGGAATTTAGGGTATTTTTATTTTATTCAACCTTTAAAAATCCCTATTTTGGCCCAATAACTTTTATATGATACATTTAGAAAAGCCCATTACTTATTTTCGTTTAATGGGTTTTAATTAATTCCTTTTTCTTTAAATTTTTAATTTATTTATTTATTAAAATATCGTGTTGCTACACCCTCTCTATTCTCTCTTGACCTTCTCTCAACTCTCTCTACTCTCTAGCCCTCTACTCTTCTTGCTCCCATGACCATGGCGAAGCGAACAACGTCTAAACGCCGGCGTGGGGATGGTGCTTTGGTAGAGGAAGGAGCGGCGCCGGCGACAGAGGCGATGGAGGAAGTGTTGGAGACACCGGGAACGATGGTGCATTTGATGGTGGAGGAACTTGTAGCCATGGGGGAGGAGATGCCGACGATGATGGAACAAGAAACTTCGATGGTGGCGATGGAGGAGGAGGTGGCGCCGGAGGAAGAGGAGTCCGACACACCGACATGGAAGCTTTGGCATGGGAGGAGAGGCCAGGAAGCACCACCACGAGGCGATATGGTAAGTTCCATCATGCTCTCATCCATGGTTTGTGGGAGGAAAGGAGGAGGGGATGGCCGTCGGGGCCGGAGAAGGAGAGGGCTGAATCGCGACGTATTCAGGCATCGTGATTCAGAGTTGAATTGCGATGGTTTTGTTAGAGTGTGGAGCCTGAACTTTCAAATGTGGTCCGGGGGCAGCGCCCCTGCGGGGGTCTCCGGGGGCAGCGCCCCCGGAAGCTAAATTTGGTTTACAGAAGAGGCTGTGTCGACGCACTGTCGACCTCAGGTCGACACAGGTTGATGTGCATCGACGTACCCATGAATCAGGTCGACGCACCCCGAGATAGACGACTTCACGTTTCTGAGTTAAGGTCATTTTTGTCCTTGTAACTCTCAATTATGACGCCCTAACCTCCCAGTATATAAAGTGGGGCAGATTCTCCTTATACTGTGATTATTCTGACACATATTATTGGATTCGCTGCTGTGGCCGTGGACGTAGGAAGGGGTTGCCTCCGAACCATGTAAATCTGGTGTTCTTGTGTTCTTCTTCTCTCTTCTTTAATATCTCCTACGATCTCTACTTGTGAGTTGTGTGCGAGAGGGCTGCCGATCCAATCCCAAATAGGTTTTGGCTGTCGCGATTCAAAGCTGAATTGCGACCACTGAACTGTTCGCGTTTCAAACGACTGCCCGAGAACTGGAAATTGAGCCTGTTTTGCACTGTTTGAGTTGTTTTAAATGTATTTGACTAGTTCTGACTTGCCTTTTAATCTTTTTATTGTGCAGGGTATCATGAGGCCCCGGATCCACTGGCTGTTGGTGATAGCGGCAGACCAAGGGCTACTGACTTCTAGAGGGAGCGGGTAAGGGTGATGGGATTTATTCCGATCATGGAGATCGCACCCATCTATGTAGACAGCCCCCTCATCCAGGCCTTGAGGGAGCGATGGGACAGGGTAAGCAGAGCCTTCATAATGTCGTGGGGGCACATGGTGCCAAACTTAGAGGATGTGGCGAGGATCACAGACCTCCAGGTGGACGGTGAGGCGGTGACAGGCGTGACTTATGTGTACAACACTGAGTTCGCATGGGACTTACAGGGATTGGAGCCGGCGGGGGTGGATGACCTCGACGACCAGAGGATGGTCGACCGAGTAGAGTCATTGGAGAGCTTGGGACTGCGGGGGGCGAGGCAGTCTAGGGAGGAGTCGTTGTACGAATTCGTGCATCGAGTGGTGGGGCTAGCCAGGGCGTTGTACGACCAGGACCCCCGGGATGAGGAGAGGGTGGATTGGGACCGGAGGAGGTTCCTGGTCTTATTTCTAGGGAAGATGTTGCTGGGGATGAAGGGGGACGAAATTCACTACCGGTTCTTGGAGATATTGGAGGATGTAGAGAGGGTTGGGGAGTGGCATTCTTGGCACACACCTTCACAGACCACTTTGGTGGCACCGGCCGGGAGATGACCATAAGCGGGTTCACCCCTTTCCTTCATGTACATGATCTTGCTTTAAGCTTTCTCAATTTTCCTACATTAAACTTGTAAGTCAAAATAATCAATGTGTTCATTTATGCAGGTGTGGAGTTATTACTGCATTCCCCTAGGGAGGGTGTTGCCCAGGTAGCAAGCCCAAAGGGGGAGTGAATGTATTGCTAAAATTTTCATTTAGAATATTCCTGTAAATAAAAACACTTTTGACAGAAGACACTAAGTTCGATGGTTAGAGATTGTGTAAAGCAAAGATAAAAAGATCAATCACACAGACAATAGGAATTTTATCCTAGTTCAGATCTCCTGTCACAAGGAGTCCAACCTCTAGCCTCTAAGCAAAAACTTAGGATTTCACTAACAAAGGGTACAGTCCCCCTTAAAGACACTTACACATCCAGCCATAGCTGGCCTTCTCTTCTCTACACAAAGAGGCACTAGACCACCTGATGCAATTGGTCTTCCTTCTTACCAAAGGGAACAACCACCGACTCAACAGTAGGTCATCTCTTCACAAACGAAGAGGAACACTCAAGAAGAATGAGTAAAGAGTGGATGGCCCCTAGACCAAGCTTATAGAGACTGCTCGATCTGAGGCAAAATTTGAGAGACAATGATTTTCACACAAAGAAGTTTCTCAGATCTATACAAGCTCTCAAAGACTAAACAGGTTACTGTGGAGAGCGAAGAGCTGAAGACTATTTCGAATGAACGAGCGAGCTCTTCTTGCTTGTAGGTGACTGAGTTGTTCAAGCTATTCAAAGGTTGAAAAGTTGTTCTTCATGGAGTCACCAGTCTTCTATTTATCTTCCCTGAAAGATTTGAACCATTGAGGTATCCGTTGTCTCACATCTTTATGCACGTTGGAGTGTCTGGTCCGATGTAGGGAGAAAGAGAACCTAGAACCATTTAAAGCTGGGATAGACACATACACAGAGAGGATTGTCTGAATCTCTTCTTGCTTCTGTCAGGTTGATAGGTCCAACGTTGTAACGTGCGTTACTACCGGAGCCCTGCACATAATAAATGCTGAAGCATAGACAACTTATCTTTGTCTAAACTACCAGTCAACGTTAGTAGTCGTGCTTTAAGAAGATATACAATAATGGAAATTCCATTCTGTCATCCTATAAAGCTATACTTTATGTGACATGAGTATGGTAAACAGAAGATATATTGTGCAGAGATATTGTACCATACACAATAAATGCTTGAGTATATAGGAGACAACATGGTTCGCGGGAAGACTTGAAATCCACAAAAATTTGAAAATATATTTGAATATCATGTGGAATGCATTTAAGAATGTTTGATAATGATTTAAATAGAAATATTCAACAGCTGTCTAAAACACAATCATTATTAAGAGAGTATTGATGTTTAGAGACAGTCTGTGTACAAAGAGAGTCGATGTCCCAACATGACTTATGTTCTAAGAAAAGTCGTTATGAGCGAAGTCGATGTTGATATGAAATTGATGTTGTAACCATAATGCATGTGAGAATGTAATCCATGTTAAAACAAAGTTGATGTGAACCTAATCCATGTCTTGAATGAAATCGATGTTCTGGATGAAATCGTTGTTGAACTGAAATTGATGTTCAAATGAAATCGTGGTTGAACTGAAATCGATGTTTAAATGAAATCGTTGTTTGAAATGAAGTCATTCTTCAAGTATAGTCAATGTTCCATATGAAATCGATGTTCTACCAAAATCAATGTTTATGTGAAATCATTGTAGAAACAAAGTCGATGTTTAAGTGAAGTCGTTGTTCCATATGAAATCGATGTTCTACCGAAATCGATGTTTAAGTGAATGAAGTCGATGTAGAAACGAAATCGTTGTTCTAAATATGAAGTCATTGTAGAAGTAAAACAGTAATCGATGTGAGCTTTTTAATGGAAGTCGATGTATACTTAGATAAAAACTCATGCAATGAACTTCACAGAACGGTGAATGTAGACAACTTACTGATTTTGTTTGATTTGATGCCTATTGATAAACTTCAGAAAATGATGTTAGATAATAATTTTCAAGGTTTTATTAATCACCAAAAATAAATATAATAAATAAGAAATTATATGGAGATGGACTGATCATCAATCTCCCCTTTTTTGGTGATGACAAAATATAAAGAGTTGCATATATAAAAGAGCTGAAATAAATTTGCTGGAAAATTTTAAAGTATGTATTTCAGAATATTTTCTCCCCCTTTTTGTCATTAAGCAAAAAGAAATAAAAAAGTAGAAGATAAAATAGGAAGACAGAGACAAAGATAAATGGGAGCCAAAGATGTAAATCTTATTAATTAGTGAGGGTCAGAAATGTAGAAGGTAGGAGACAGAAGTGAAGCATGGAGAGTAATGAGCCACCAAGCTTGGACATCCTGCTCTTCAAAGAGATTTCTAAATACACCCCAACTAATATTATAGGAAGGCCCCATCTCTGGACTGAGTCTCTTGATGTGAAGTTGTCTCTAATCTTCAATGAATTTAGTTTACTCATGATCATGGAGAGATGACTTGTAGAATCTAGCAGTCCTAAAACTGGCATGCTGAAGGAATTTGTCTATGGAGATAGGAACAATGTGATTGAGATGTTCAGATAGATTTAAGTAAGGGAGACCAAAAGTTGCTGCAAAGGTACACTTTTGGAGATATTCAGAATATAGAGATTTTCTTCTGTGGACAACTGAAAGAGAGTACCACAGAGGAGGAAAGAGAGCTTTAGAGGAAGGGAAAACAAGCTCTTTAGATGTCTTTGTTTTCTTAGACGCAGGACTGGGAGAAGGTTGAGAATCAGTCCTGTGAATGTGAGCAGAGACAGAGGGAACTGTGTACAGGATGGCTTCTTCAAACTCTTCTTTCATATCTTGCACAGTATGGCAAATGATATTGGCACCCTCAGGAATGAGAGTGATGAAAGATGGTGGAGTAGGTGGATGAAGAGAAGAGAAAGATGAAGTGGGAGGAGGTTGAGTAGATGGTCCAGCAGAGGAGGGACCAGCAGAAGACGGACCAGAAGAAGAGGCTGGAGGTGCCTCAAAGGTGGGAGAAGGAATGGAAGAGGAAGGGATAGGTGAAGAAGAGGAGGCAGCAGGGAAAGGGGTAGGAGAAGAAATATGTTTGGGAAGGGGTTTCTTGGAAGGTTCAGGAGCAGGTGGGGCAGTGAAAGAGGCAGGTGAAGAGGAAGGGGCTGGAGTCTATAGAATAGGAGGATCAGAAGGCCCTGGGGGTACAACAGCTTCTTCTACAATCACTTGAGGCTCGGATGGCCGAGCCACTGATTCAACTTGCTCTGAAGGCCCTGATGGCCCTGATTCCTCTACAGATTGCCCTGGTGGCCCTGATTCCTCCATAGATGGCCCTGGTGGCCCTGATTCCTCCATAGATGGCCTGGATGGCCCTGCAACTTGCTCAGCTGGCTGATCTGGTTCAGGAGGCTCTGATGGCCCTGCAACATCTTTTGGTACTGACATAGATGGAACATGAGGGGCGTGAGCTGATAAGTGCTCCCTCACAAATTCTGCCAGGTTTGTCACCAAAATTTTCAAACTCCCCAATTGACTTCTCATCTCCTAGAGCTCAGATTTTACTACATCAATTTCTTCAGCTTCAATGCTCTGGCTGAGAAAAATAGAAGTCACATCAGACTGCAGAGAGCACAAAATCTCTCCTTGATTATTCAATCTTGCAATGACTGGTTCCAAATGAACATGGATCTTCTTCTTTCTGGATCTATTGTGTGCCTTTCTGGTGAGCATAGGAATATTGCTGGCAACACCTTTCCCTCTATCTCCAGGACCACCAGCTGGCTCATCATGTACTGTTGTGGAGCTGGTGTGTTGGTTAGCACATACATCATCATCATTAGAAGTGTCTTCAACTAAACCTTCTTGAAATTGATCTTTAGGGGCACTAGCAGCAGGCTCCCCCTGAGCAGGAGCATCTTCCATAGGAACATCTACAAAATGGCGTGGTGCCATATCATCTGGAATTGCTTCTTCATGACTTACTTCAAAAATAGCTTCTGCCACATGAACACTAGGGGTTTTCTTCCATATGAATGTCTTCCTGCTCCCCCTCAGTGTGAGCAACACTTTCCATAGAAATAGACTCTTCAATAATAGGAGGTGCAAAAACTGGAGGAGGGATCACACCTTCAGATGATTGCCCAAAGGGCTCAATGAATTCAGGTGCTATGTCTTCAATCCTCCTTACTGTTACAGTAGGGTAATCCTCTCTTACTACAGCCTCATCTTCTAGAACTTTAGCAATAGAGGGTTCTCCAATGATGGCTTCTCCGTCAGCCACAGATGACTTTGTCAATACATTCCCTACTAATGAAAAACCACTCTTCTTCAGATTTCTGGTGCGAATAGGCTAACCCATCTTCTCCATCATTTCTCCTTCCAAACCAATCTTAAAGTGTCTGAATATTTTGGTAAGTAAGTGAGCATAAGGAAGGGATACTGCCAATTTATTCTTCTTATCCCAAATAACTTCAGTAGCAAACTTCATCCGTTCAACTATGATTTGTGCCATATTTATATCTTGCTTCTGAATGGCCCAAAACATCACATATGCATCTCCTTTTGTGCAGGAAGAGAAAGTAGCACTCCGAGGTACCAAAATCTGACAGACAACGAAGTGCAGTATTCTATTGAATGCATTGAGCTGGTTTATATCTATTTTCCCATCCTTTAACTTGTACTCTGTTCCAATGATCCCGAGGCCCTTAGCATGAATATATACAAAGTTTACTAAACTGTACCCTACTATTGAAACTCCGAACAACCTCTCCAATTGGTCATAAGTGATGTGAATAGATTTACTTTTGACCAGGGAGGTACGAGATCCATCTTCTTCTGATTTCAAATAGGTATAGAATGCCTTGGCCAGATGCGGGTAGCTAGGTTCAGAAACCGTACATATTGTAGCAACCCGATATTTTAAATAATTAAATAAATTGAAATAATGGGAGAAATGGATTAAGTAAAATCTAATAAATATTAAAAAGGTATGGGCTTAATTTAATTAGCTCATGCGAAGGTTAATGGGCCAAATTGGGAATATGAATGATGGAACAAGAACAAATACTCCAAAATTCGTAACCATAATTATGGGGAAAATAGAAAATGGTAAAAGAGGGATTGAAACCATGGCAATTGGCCATGAATGGCAAGCCAAATCGTCCCCCACCATTACAGAAACCTTCTAGAGGGTTTCCACTCCAATAGGGAGAGGAGATCACCAAAACAAGGAAGGGAAGAACTGGAATTCGCAACCCCCCTTTCCTAGTCCCATTAGGACATGAATTACACCATAAACATATAAGAACTCATTCTAAAACTAAAAGGGAAGGTTCACATACATGCTGGGGTGGTGGGAGGCGGAGCTAGGGCGTTAGGAGCAGGGGAGGACGACTGGGAACCCAAGCTTTTGCTCAAACCGTGCTCTGCTACATCATGTGCATCGGTCTGGTGTTTAAGCTTCACAATGATACGTATTCTCGGGCCAAGAAGCATCTAAATCATCCTATATTGTAGAGCATCATGTCCTCTTTCATTTGCAAGTGATATGCCCAAATTCCATCATGTATTCGTTGAGATATAAGTGTTTTCCCATCATTGCGCATGACTATCCCGTTTCTCGTTCATGCATGTTTACATGCCTCACAAGACCAAATCGATCTGGTCCAAAGGCATAGATCTCTCCATCTTGATGTCCTCTACAAGTTTCATGATCATCACTTTGTCCCATGTG
This sequence comes from Colocasia esculenta, assembly GCA_014218235.1. Lineage (NCBI taxonomy): Eukaryota > Viridiplantae > Streptophyta > Magnoliopsida > Alismatales > Araceae > Colocasia > Colocasia esculenta. The sequence continues at coordinate 81,225,688 of CM024753.1, forward strand.
CCCTAGTTTAAGAGATATAAGTGTCGCATGAATGTCGCTATAGGTTTTCTGCGTTTTCTGCCATTTTCGGGTTAATGCTTGAATCGCGTCTAGATCAGGCAACGCGATTCGTGGCACTGGTATCGTGTTGGCTTCTGCCACCACGATTACCCGCAACGCGTCCGTTAAGGGCGGCACAATTTGGCGCGCCCAACACCTCAAATGGTGTGCCGTCTGACCTGTTAGACGACCGTTGAAACGCGACCGCGGAGGTTGATGCGTTTCTCTGTGTTTTCCAGCCTCTGGGAAAGCGCGCCGTTTGAGTATTTAGGGTTTCAAGAATGCGACGACTTCTGCCGACGCGTTTATGCCCCTTGTAATCGCGTCCATGACCCCCGATGTGATTTAGCTGCCTTATTCCAGCACCAAAATTATCCCTATTTAAATGATGAGTTGGACTATTTAAGCATGTTTATACCCTGCGAAATGGTGTAATGGACAGTAAACCAACATGTTATTAAAACTTGATTTATGTCGCATAATTCTTTAATTTACACTATAATATGCCCGATCATTCAATGTTCATGATTTCTTGCACATGCACACACCAATATTCATCCTTGCCATAAAATGATACGGAAAATACATGAAATAATTTATCTAGTAATTTAATTCTATAATTGCACATTAATCTCCCATTATAATAATAACATTGTCTTCATTTATTTCGTGGTTTGAACACTGAGATCGCCGCTCCACTGTTTTGGAATTCCTCGGGAACGTCGAGCAACTTGTTTTCTTTACACACTACTCTCTTGACAAGTTGGAACCTCTCTATCGGACATTCCGTTCTGGTAGACAAGGGACCTTTTGTTAAGACCTTTGTAAGACTCCGTACTCCGTGGATTCCCTTATGGAGACCGAGCTGGTTGTACCCTAACGCCCATAACACCTCTTAGGGATCGATATGATCCAAACGGCTTTAGAAGTTCTCTCTCATCTTGATATTAATAACTACGCAAATTTTTATGATAAATTTCAGATATTTAGTAATTTTAGACAACTATTGTCTATAAATAACGTGCACCTTGATTTTAATTTCTATTTCATCTATAAATAATTTGTTGAACATGTTAGCTGATATTTGAGGTTAGAACACATGTTAGATTTTTCATCATTGCTTTTAGATTAGGTTCACATTGAAAAAAAATAATAATAATGAATAAAGATTTTTGTAAATAAATGTCGTAAGTAATAAGTGTAAATTTGTAAATAAATAAAAATTAAATATAACAAATTAACACCATCATGCCACATACCCCACTCAATTTTATTAAATAATAATAATAATAATAAACATCACACCCAATCCCATTCTCCCATCTCAACACCCTTTTAACTCTTTTAATATTGGGTTTGACTCATCTCGCAGGAGTCTGGGAGGCAGTGGAAGCTTCACGAAGAAGCTGGAGGCGGTTGGCGATTTGGGTTGTGCAGAGATGGGGCTGTGAAGCTGGATGTGAGGCTGGGTCATGCGGCCTGAGATCTGGCTGGGCCAGCAGGTGCACTGCGGCCTGCTAGCTAGAGGCTCCCGTGCAGGGCTGAACCAGCTGAGTAGGGCTGGCGATGGCGGAGGCTGGGCGGATGAAGCAGCAGCGCCCAGGTGTGCAGGGAGGTGGCCGCTGCTTTGGTGTGGCCGGATCAGGGCCTGCCGCGATGGTGGATGGCGGCTGAGGTGTGAGCGGGGCGCGATGTACGGCTGGGCGATGGCACAGGCGATGCTGGGGGCAAGCGCATGCGAGGTGCGCAGCAGGCTGGTGCTGAGGTGGCTTGGTGTGCTGAGGTGGCCAGGCCATAGCAATCCTGGGCTGGGTTCGTGCACAGAGCAGGACTGCTGTGCTGGCGATCCGGGTGCTGTGCGATGGCGATCCTGGTGGAAGGCCGGAAGAAGCTCGCCAAGGCGTCCGGGCATCTATAAAAGGACCCGAGGTCCTCAGTCCAGGGGGTTAGTAGGATTTTTTTTAGTTTTCTTCCTCTCTGTATCTTCTTGTTTTAGCAGAGCCAGAGAGGGAGTGTTCCGGAGGGTTGGCTGGGGCTGGTTCGATTGTGAGAATTTTTTTTGCTATTTGTCTTCTATATTTTTCCTGTTTGAGCAGAGCAGAGCAGTGAGGGATTCGAATTTTGTTTCAGAATTGTTACAGCTTTAGTTACTTATGTTCTTCCAGTATTCGGGGATGGAGATGAGCTTGGCCGGTTGCAGTTTTTAGAATATTTTTAATTTTTCTGTTATTCCAAATGTTTGGAATTAGCTAGGTTTCAGTTTTATTTGCCTTTCTCTTGGAGATCAGATCAGTTCATGTTCTCTCTTTCTCATGTTTAGCAATGGAGTTCTCTGGTTCGGATTTCTTAGAATTTCATTTTTTTAAGCAGTAGAGCAAAGCATTAGAGTTCGAATTTTCTTGGATTTTAATCTCCATTTGTTGTAATCTTTCTTCTTCTGTATTTTCTTTGCATAGCAGTGAGAGCAGAGATTGTTGGGGGATTCTCTGGTTTGGCTCGAGTAGTGAGAGCATTGGAGAGTTCTACTGTTTTGGGGATTGGGCTGAGAGAAATAGATTCAGATAAATTGTTTTCGTTCTTCTGTCTTCTGTGCAAGCTTTCTTAACCCAATTTCTTCGGTGCAATTTTCATTGGAGATCAACTGTTCTACCATTTCTTTTGTGCTATTTCCATTCTTTATGTGCTGCTGAGCTCAATCCAATTTAGTTTCCATTTTTCTTCTGTTTAGATTCTACTATTTCATCTGGGTTGTTTCATGTCTTTTGTGTGAATTGTGGTATTTCTTCTACATTCGGGAGGACCCTAGCAGCAAGGGGTTTCTCTGGTTCAGCAATTATAGATGGGATTTCGGCTACTGTGAGTTCTGTTGTTGTTTTGTTCCTACCATTGAGAAGGTGAATAACTTGGCTGCTGTGGGAATGGATTGGTTGTGCTGAGGGAGATCAATTCCTTGATTACTTCTTTCTTGGTTCGACGGCTCCGAAAGGGATTTCAGAAGTTTACACAGTTTGATTATACAATTGAGTCATAAGATCAGTTCTTGTTGCAGCAGATTTAGCTTTGACTTCATTAGAGATTTTGGAGTTTCTTAGTATGTTTTTTTTGTTGTTGTATTATTATTTCTGTTCTTCATAGTTTGAGAATTCCAATTTAGTAATAGTACTTTTCTGTAGGCATTAGTAAATTCTTGTTACTTCTTTTCTGTATGATCCTTGAACTGTAAGGAAAAGTGGTCTGATATTTGTGATGAGTTAGTTTTGTTGACCGTTCATCCCCTGAGCTACAGGGGTAAATTGTTTTGTTAGTTTCTAGCTCAGATTTTTGTCGACCTTGTTTGATCCCTCAATTGAGAGGGTACAGTGATTCACGTTTAATGCATCATCGATAGAGATTTCAAATCGAAGTAGTTTTAATTCGAACTTTATCTGCCTCTCCGTGGATATGACCTGTACTCACTATTGTATGAGTTCATCTTTGTGATTTTAATTTTGTGAGACAGTTTAGAGGAAGAGCACATTTTGACTTGTGCGAGGAACTCTGGACAACGAAGATGCACAGTCAACAAAATGTGCGTTTCATCTTGGCGCCGTTGCCGGGGAGGCATTAGAGTTTGATTTAGATCTATTTTGATTTGATTTCATTTCTATTGGTTTTACATTGACTTGTTTGTGGGCTTTCATTTCAGATTTGCATAAGGAGTGGACCTTGGAGATTGGGCTTGGCATTTGAGGCCCATTGGAGGAGGAGAGCTTGCTGAAATTTTTTTTTTAATTGCTTTTAATTCTGAATTTTAGATAGAAAGAGTGTGAGTGAACTTTGTAGTGAGGCTTTGATGTATTCTCTGTGCATGTACAGAGATTTCTTTCACGTTGGCATGTAATAATTGGACTCTCTTTGTGGTTTGATTGGTTTGGCATTAGCTTATAGTACCACTTTATATTTTCTTACCTTCATTTCATTTAGTTTAAAAAAAAACTAAATAAAAATTAAAAAAATCTAAAATTTTAAAAAAAAATTCAAATCGTTCTTTCATGTTAGCCATTTGTTTGTAAATAAAATTTTCATCTCTCTAGATTAGAATCCTATGTTTTAGGACATTCATCATTTTAATAGTCATTTGAATTTTATTTCATTTTCTTGCATTGAAGAGAGCGGGGGAAAGGTAAGACTTCCACCACTTGTTTCATGCATTAGACTTAGCATTAGAAAACCCTTGTTTCCAAACTTGATATGTTGCATTTCATATTTGAAAAAGGGACTGTTTAAGGGCTTAACCCATTAGATAAAAAGATAAGGTGAGGGATTTCATCACCCTTTCCTTTGCCCAAAAATCACAAAAAAATTCACATTCTTGCATTGTCCTAAACTTTCAATAAAAAGCAGTAGACTTGGCCCTAGGGTTCATAATTAGATTTGTTCTTTCTTAATTCTAAGACTTCTCTTTAAGTCTGGTGTCTAGGATTAGAGGTTAAAAGCTTACGCTTAAGTGAGTTAGAGGTTATTTAATTGGGTCCTTGCGAAAGCAAGGAGGGCCTCCCTCTACTCCACCTCTTACCTGGCCAGTACAAGAAGAGTAGGATTGGACTTAAGCAAGCATAAATCTGATTTTGAGAAAAATAACATAAGTCCAAGGAACACTTAGTGGTAGGTTAATTTGGTTTGAAAGTGTTTGTTTGTTTGTGTTTGTTTAAAAATTCATCAAAAATCAATAAAAATCTTAAAAACTCAAAAATCATAAATAGAAGGCTTGTTATCTGTGCATGCTTGGTAGACGCTCCCAGGATTTAGATTTGGCCCAACCTATAGACGAGATTGAAAGATTTTTCCATAGGATGGCCAACCAAAACCAGAACCAAGTTGCTAGAAACTTAGAAGAGGCTGCACCCAGACAGATGAAGGAATACATCATTCCTTCTGACTATCAACCTGCCACTTGCATTAGGCCGGAAATTCCGGCAAATCATTTTGAGATCAAACCTGGAACCATTCAGATGTTGCCATCTTTTTATGGCAATCCCAATGAAGATCCTTATAGACATATAGATGAGTTCATAGAGATCTGTTCCACTGTAAGGATCCAAAATTTCACAGAAAATGCCTTAAGGTTGACCCTATTTCCATTCTCCTTAAAAGACAAGGCTAAACATTGGTTGGGAACCATAGGGAGAACTATCACAACATGGCCAGAAATGCAGCAGGAATTTTTAAAGAAATTTTACCCGATTGGCCGAACAAACACAATGAGGAGAGCAATCACTGGATTTTCCCAACACCCGGGAGAATTAATGCATGAATCATGGGAAAGACTAAAGGAGTTGCTTAGAAAATGCCCCCATCATGGTTTGTCGAGGTGGCAAATAGTGCAAGTTTTTTATGAAGGTTTAACTGAATCGAATAGGCAAATGGTTGATGCTTCATGTGGGGGAGCATTCATGACTAAGAGTGAGGATGAGGCATATAATCTTTTTGAAACATTGAGTGAGAACTCTATCAATCATGCCTCACTCTACTCTTATGAGAGAGCGTTAGGACCTGTGAAGAAGGCAGGGATGTATGAAGTAAGAGAAAGAGGGGAATCAGATTCCAGGGTAGAAGATCTGATAGCTAAACTTGATCAAAGGTTGGAGCAGAAGTGGGAACAAAAATTCGATCAATTGTTGTCTTTGACTGGGCAAGCCACACCCAAATTTTCTCAAACACCTGAAACTTGTGCTATGTGTGCTAGCCCAGCTCACTCCATAAATGCTTGTCCAACTACTGCCCAATTACGTCCTTTCATTCAGGAACAAGTCCAAGCTGCTCAAGGCTTCTACAAACCCTCCTATGATCCATACTCTAACACATACAACCCTGGTTGGAGAAATCACCCGAACTTTTCATGGAAAAATCAATCTGAACAAGTTTCCCAACCTGCCTTCAAGCAATCCATGTACGGTCAATCCTATCCCAATCAAAATTCGGGATCTGGCCAATCTTCTAATTCAAAACCTCCACAATACCAAGGAAATCAAAATTCTAATCAATTTGCTCACACAAATTTCCAACAACCTTCATATCAACCACTACCTCCTCAACCTAATTGGGATGATAAAATGAATCAACTCCAGAATATGATGGCGACTCTGTGCCAAACTGTGCAAGAACAACAAACTCAATATCAAACTCAAACTCAAAATTTTCAACAAAATTTGGCAAGGATAGAGTCTCAAATTACTGATGTATGTCAAAGGAGGGAAGTAGGGCAATTGCCAAGTCAAGCTATAGCAAACCCAAGGAATAACCCTCCCGGATTCTACCAGAACCAGCAATACCATCAGGGTCAGGGGTGCAGACCACCACTTGTTAGACCAAATGTACCTCCACCACAAAACCAACAACAAGCTTTTGTCCAGAATATTCCAGCACCACAATTTCAAAATCAACCTATACAAGAGGACCATCCTCCTACCCAAGCTGGGGGCTCCCAAGTAGAAAATGTGAAAGCTGTGTTAACCTTAAGAAGTGGGAAAATCAGAACAAATCCTCACCCTCACATGTCAACATTGAATGAGGATAAAGAAAATGAAATTGAGATTGAGGAAGAGAGTGAAGAAAATATTGAAAAAGAAAAATCCAAGGGAAAAGAGAAAATGATTGAAGAACCTCTAGACAAAATCAAAGCCAATGAGGATCCAAGCTGCTACATTCCAAGAGTTCCTTTTCCTGAAGCCTTAAAGCCAAAATAAAAAACAAACCAACTGGCAATGAAGAACTCTTGGAATTGTTTAAACAAGTTCACATCAACATTCCTCTGCTTGATGCCATTAACATGTGCCTGCTTATGCCAAATTCTTAAAAGAAATGTGCACTCCAAAACGTGAAATGAGAAATAAAACTGAAACAATCATTCTTCCAGAAACTGTGAGTGCCATTATCTTGAACAAACTCCCTAAAAAGCTCAAGGATCCAGGCACTCCACTAATTCCTTGCACCATCGGTGGAGTCACTTTTGAGAGCAGTCTTGTGGATTTGGGAGCCAGTGTCAATCTCCTACCTTTTGCTATTTTCGAAAAATTCAAAGTAGGAGAATTGAAACCCACTTCTGTCATCCTTCAACTAGCTAATCGTTCTGTTACCACTCCTAAAGGCTTAGTTGAGGACGTTATTATAAAAATCAATGATTGTTACTTTCCTGCCGATTTCATCATTTTGGACATGAACACTCCTCAGGATTTAACTCAGTCCACCATCATCTTGGGTAGACCCTTTTTAGCCACAGCTAGAGCCAACATTAATTGTGCTACCGGGATGATGGATATATCATTTGGGGATGAGCGGGTTAGTATCAACATTTTTAAGGCATCTGGGTATCAGGATGAAGGAGAGAGTTGTCTAGTGGTAGACTCCTTGGAGGAAGCTTGTGAGAAAGAAGCAGTAGACCAACCCTGTGCTCTAGGGTTTAAGGGAGAAAATGAGGCCTATGAAAGTTCCAAAATCTATAAAGCCAAAACCAAAACATTCCATGACAAACACATTCATAGAAAAACTCTTCGAGTCCATGATAAGGTTTGGCTATTCAATTCTAGGCTTCGTGGAAAATTGAAGTTCCGATGGGATGGTCCTTACACTGTTGTCAAAATTTTTGACAATGGTGTTGTCATTATTCTTGACCCAAAAACTGGACATTCATTCACTGTCAATAGGCAAAGGTTAAAGCATTTCTTTGAAAGCCCACATTTCTTGAAAACAGATTCTACCAAGTTAGCTGAGCCAAACGAAGCCTAATTGCGTCTGGCTGAAGACGATAAACTTAGCGCTTCTTGGGAGGCAACCCAAGTGTACAGATTTCTTTCATCAGGTAATTCTCTGTCTTACTTTCTTTTCCTGTGAATAAGTAGGGGGGAAAGGTAGAATAAGCAAGCACTCATAGTCCCCACCCCCACCCATGCTTAGCTTGTACATAGAAAAATAAAAAATTTCACAATGTTTCATCTTTAAATAAATCTTTGAATAAAAATGCTTGTCATTTCACAGACTATGTGTCTGATCTTTAACCATTAAAATTTTGTGGTTGTCACACTCCTTTGCAAACATCCATGTTAGATAGCATCTAGTAAATGATTACATGTACCTCTTGTCTACCTTATGTAAGGATTTATGGCAGGAAGTTTCATACACACACTACACAGCCACTTAGATTAGCTGAACCCAATTGTAGCAATTTTGTCAAGGCTAGTAGGAGAGAGGTGATTGGTTTTCTCCCCTCCCCTTAAGTGAATTGTGAAGGAAGTGAAGGTATGTGATCAAGGAACTTGACTGTTCATTCTTCCTTAAAGAGGAAAAAAAAAGAAAAGAAAAGCAAAAAGCAAAAGAAAAATATATCCATGAAAAATGCCCCGGATCTGAGTAAAGTTGGACTCACTACTCTTGAAAAGTGATGGGTTGTGCAGGATTGTGGATGAAAAAGAAATAAAGAAAAATCTGAGTGCACAAAGTGTAAATAAAGGGGCAAAGTCTCCAAACTCAGAGAAATAATCCTCAAGGAAGATGAGCAGAATGGAACTGAGAGAAACAACCAGATCTGACTGAGCAAGGATCTTATTCACAATTCTTTTCTTCTCCCTCAAATCAATCTAATCTCGAATACTGCTGAGGTAAAGGAGCTTCAGAAGGGCTGATGTGAACTCTTAAGTGTGCTATCACTCGTGCACTAATTTCTCGCCATAAGCCTTTACAATTAGGAAAGACATATCTCTACATTAATCTTTTGCATGATGGTTGGTTAGCATGAGATATTGTATCCTCTAGTCCTACATTTGGAATAATTTTCATTGCTAAGGGACTAGCAATGTTTAAGTAGGGGGGAGTAATAACTACACAAATTTTTATGTTAAATTTCAGATATTTAGTAATTTTAGACAACTATTGTCTATAAATAACGTGCACCTTGATTTTAATTTCTATTTCATCTATAAATAATTTGTTGAACATGTTAGCTGATATTTGAGGTTAGAACACATGTTAGATTTTTCATCATTGCTTTTAGATTAGGTTCACATTGAAAAAAATAATAATAATAATAAATAAAGATTTTTGTAAATAAATGTCGTAAGTAATAAGTGTAAATTTGTAAATAAATAAAAATTAAATATAACAAAATTAACACCATCATGCCACATACCCCACTCAATTTTATTAAATAATAATAATAATAATAAACATCACACCCAATCCCATTCTCCCATCTCAACACCCTTTTAACTCTTTTAATATTGGGTTTGACTCATCTCGCAGGAGTCTGGGAGGCAGTGGAAGCTTCACGAAGAAGCTGGAGGCGGTTGGCGATTTGGGATGTGCAGAGATGGGGCTGTGAAGCTGGATGTGAGGCTGGGTCATGCGGCCTGAGATCTGGCTGGGCCAGCAGGTGCACTGCGGCCTGCTAGCTAGAGGCTCCCGTGCAGGGCTGAACCAGCTGAGCAGGGCTGGCGATGGCGGAGGCTGGGTGGATGAAGCAGCAGCGCCCAGGTGTGCAGGAGGAGGTGGCCGCTGCTTTGGTGTGGCCGGATCAGGGCCTGCCGCGATGGTGGATGGCGGCTGAGGCGTGAGCGGGGCGCGATGTACGGCTGGGCGATGGCACAGGCGATGCTGGGGCAAGCGCATGCGAGGTGCGCAGCAGGCTGGTGCTGAGGTGGCTTGGTGTGCTGAGGTGGCCAGGCCATAGCAATCCTGGGCTGGGTTCGTGCGCAGAGCAGGACTGCTGTGCTGGCGATCCGGGTGTGCTGTGCGATGGCGATCCTGGTGGAAGGCCGGAAGAAGCTCGCCAAGGCGTCCAGGCATCTATAAAAGGACCCGAGGTCCTCAGTCCAGGGGGTTAGTAGGATTTTTTTAGTTTTCTTCCTCTCTGTATCTTCTTGTTTTAGCAGAGCCAGAGAGGGAGTGTTCTGGAGGGTTGGCTGAGGCTGGTTCGATCGTGAGAATTTTTTTTGCTATTTGTCTTCTGTATTTTTCCTGTTTGAGCAGAGCAGAGCAGTGAGGGATTCGAATTTTGTTTCAGAATTGTTACAGCTTTAGTTACTTATGTTCTTCCAGTATTCGGGGATGGAGATGAGCTTGGCCGGTTGCAGTTTTTAGAATATTTTTAATTTTTCTGTTATTCCAAATGTTTGGAATTAGCTAGGTTTCAGTTTTATTTGCCTTTCTCTTGGAGATCAGATCAGTTCATGTTCTCTCTTTCTCATGTTTAGCAATGGAGTTCTCTGGTTCGGATTTCTTAGAATGTTTCATTTTTTTAAGCAGTAGAGCAAAGCATTAGAGTTCGAATTTTCTTGGATTTTAATCTCCATTTGCTGTAATCTTTCTTCTTCTGTATTTTCTTTGCATAGCAGTGAGAGCAGAGATTGTTGGGGGATTCTCTGGTTTGGCTCGAGTAGTGAGAGCATTGGAGAGTTCTACTGTTTTGGGGATTGGGCTGAGAGAAATAGATTCAGATAAATTGTTTTCGTTCTTCTGTCTTCTGTGCAAGCTTTCTTAACCCAATTTCTTCGGTGCAATTTTCATTGGAGATCAACTGTTCTACCATTTCTTCTGTGCTATTTCCATTCTTTATGTGCTGCTGAGCTCAATCCAATTTAGTTTCCATTTTTCTTCTGTTTAGATTCTACTATTTCATCTGGGTTGTTTCATGTCTTTTGTGTGAATTGTGGTATTTCTTCTACATTCGGGAGGACCCTAGCAGTAAGGGGTTTCTCTGGTTCAGCAATTATAGATGGGATTTCGGCTACTGTGAGTTCTGTTGTTGTTTTGTTCCTACCGTTGAGAAGGTGAATAACTTGGCTGCTGTGGGAATGGATTGGTTGTGCTGAGGGAGATCAATTCCGTGATTACTTCTTTCTTGGTTCGACGGCTCCGAAAGGGATTTCAGAAGTTTACACAGTTTGATTATACAATTGAGTCATAAGATCAGTTCTTGTTGCAGCAGATTTAGCTTTGACTTCATTAGAGATTTTGGAGTTTCTTAGTATGTTCTTTTTGTTGTTGTGTTATTATTTCTGTTCTTCATAGTTTGAGAATTCCAATTTAGTAATAGTACTTTTCTGTAGGCATTAGTAAATTCTTGTTACTTCTTTTCTGTATGATCCTTGAACTGTAAGGAAAAGTGGTCTGATATTTGTGATGAGTTAGTTTTGTTGACCGTTCATCCCCTGAGCTATAGGGGTAAATTGTTTTGTTAGTTTCTAGCTCAGATTTTTGTCGACCTGTTTGATCCCTCAATTGAGAGGGTACAGTGATTCACGTTTAATGCATCATCGATAGAGATTTCAAATCGAAGTAGTTTTAATTCGAACTTTATTCTGCCTCTCCATGGATATGACCTGTACTCACTATTGTATGAGTTCATCTTTGTGATTTTAATTTTGTGAGACAGTTTAGAGGAAGAGCACATTTTGACTTGTGCGAGGAACTCTGGACAACGAAGATGCACAGTCAACAAAATGCGCGCGTTTCAGATATCACGTCGGACCTCTACACCTGTGCATAACATGGCCAGTGGAAGGGTAGTGAATTCCTTCTGACTGCCAACACCAATTGCGTGTGTTGTGCAACTGTTACTATCGCCCGTTTAATTCGACATTTTATGCACATTGACCTATAGTTCTCGTCTATACTCTACTCTCTCATTTATTCACACTCTCTCTGCTATCTCGTCTATTCATCTAGTACTCTCATCTACTTCTTGGTACTCTCTATTGGCCATCGACTGATTGTCTAAAGATAAATAATATAACTAATGCCTAGCAATATATAAGGGCCTGGTCAAGTCTTGGGATGTGCGCCTAAAAGTGCTATTTGCCCGCGGGAGTTAATTGACCAGAGTGTTTGGCATTACACTCAAGTGCTATCTATCTCGACTATCTAAATGACAATCAAAGTGCTATACTATACTTGTTGTGCTATTTTACATTTGTGCTATTTGTGCTATGGCCATCCTGCTCTGTGCTATATTTGGAAACTTGTGCTATTTCAATCACGTGCTATCATGCTATCCCTTACATTACTTGACACTCTCACTTTATCATATAGTAACTCTGCTTTTAATACATTAATCATGTAAAGTTGCCCACACCATGAGATATAAATCCTACTGGGCGTTGTTGCTCACCCTACGTTATTTGTCATTTGTGTCAGGTGAGGCTGAGGAGAATGAATACACTCACGAGGATGGGGAGGACCAGGAGTGATCCACGAGTGCCATGATGTCACCAAGTTATCCTAGAGTGTCTTAGTAGTCTTTTATTTCCATCTTATGTATTAGAGTCAAATGGGCCTTATGTTATGGCTCTGAGTTAGTTGATGTAATAGACAACAATTGAATTATCAATAAAGTTATTTGATTTAGTTTTATTTAATTGTCCAATGGTTTGTTGTCTATTCTACACTCTATACTCGCTTACTTGCAACTGCCTCACGTTCCGATATTCCGCGTCGGGGTGTGAGTGTTTTGTGGGATCAGAGCCTAGGATATCCTTACTAGGATAATTAAGTCTAGGATGTTCTAGGACGAACTGCCATGACATGTGTCTGAGTCAATTATCATACCTATGTGAGATTTGGGTAGAACCTGCGGTTAAAACCTAAAAGATAATCACACACGCATGAATTAAACTCCACATCAATGTCCTAATGATAAGCTATTTTGTAGGAAACTTAAGAAATCTATGATGACTGCTGAACGTGCTCAAATGAGGGGGATGCAACAAACAATCCAAGAACTCACTTGTGCACTTCTGCAAGCGGCACAAGGAGGAAGAGGAAACCGTGGTGCAGGCGAGCTGCATCGTAATTTCAGAAGTTTAAATCCGCCAAAGTTCAGCGGTACTACCAATTCGGATGAGGCCGAGCACTGGCTAAAGGAGACGGAAAGAATTTTCCATGTCATGCAATGTGCAGCGGGGGACAAGCTGCTATTAGCAACATTTCAACTGAAAAAGGACGCCCGCTCTTGGTGGGAGTCTGTTGAAGCAACCAGGGCGAATGGCCAATTCACCTGGACTGAATTCAAAGAAGCTTTTAATTCCAAGTACTTCTCTGAGTGTGTGCAAGAGAAGAAAGCTGCAGAGTTTGCTGCTCTTAAACAGAGGAGCCTATCTATAGCTGACTATGAAGCCCAGTTTTCTAGACTGGCAAGATATGCGGAACACCTGGTAAACACCGAAAGGATGAAGGCTAAGCACTTCCTCAACGGCCTTAAGCCTCAGAACATTACTCAATTGGCCCCTCTCGACATTTAGACATATGCCGAGAGTAAAGAAAGCACAACTGTTGGAAGATGCTACGAATTTCACCGACCGTATCAAGGGGAAATTCGTAAAGAAAGAACTGACAACTGGGGTATCATCTACCAAGTCAACCAATTGGAAAGAAGCCTCCTTTCAATATCACGGAAGGACCCAGTCAGGAAAGAAAACCCAAGGTCTTTGTCCCCAATACTCTAGCAAAAAGTAATTGTAAGCACTGTGACAAGCCAGGTCACACTGCTGATGAATGCTGGAGGAAAGTCAGCGCATGTCTGCGCTGTGGAAACCACGAGCACCATATTCCTGAGTGCCTGCTACTGAAGGAAAACGAGAGGTGCACTAATGTGCCTAAGAAACAGGGGAGACTTCAAGCTCTGCATGATGAAGAACCCGTTGAGGAAGGTGGCGTGGTGGAAGGTACACTGCATGTTTTCTCCATATCAGCATTTGTTTTATTTGATACTGGAGCAACCCATTCATTTATATCTCAGAACTTTGTTGATACTTTGAATGTTAAACCTATATCTATGGGGTGTGAATTCTCTATCACAACACTACTAGGAGAAAAGGAGAAATTGAACAAATATTTTCCATCTACTGATGTAATGATCGGAGAATACAACCTAAAAGCTAACCTGGTGTGTATGCCCATGGAAGGCTATGATGTGATTCTGGGAGCCGACTGGTTGTCCACTTATGGGGCAAGTGTCGACTGTAAAAAAGGGAAAGTTACATTTAGTGATTTCCCTAAGTTGTCCTTCACTGGGATTAGACATAAGAGGTGGATGTCTCTATTCTCTGCCATAAAGGCCCACAGTATGATAAGGAAAGGTTGCCTTGCGTTCCTTGCGGCTGTAATAGTTGAAAAGAAGGGGTCTAAGATAGAAGACATACACATAGTCCAGGACTACCCAGATGTATTTCCCGAAGATCTGGCAGGGATTCCCCCTGAACGTGATGTCAACTTTGCCACTGAGTTGATCGCTAGAGCTACCCCGGTATCGCGTCAACCATACCAGATGTCACTTGCCGAGGTAAAAGAACTGAAGGCACAACTGATGGAGCTATTAGAGAAGGGATTCATCAGACCAAGTACTTCCCCATGGGGAGCACCTGTACTGTTCGTTAAAAAGAAGGATGGATCTATTAGGCTATACATAGACTATTGACAACTCAATCAACTAACTCAATGAGCTTTTTGACCAGATATCTGGTGCTCAATATTTCTCCAAGATTGCCTCAGGTCTGGTTACCATCAAATGAGGATCAAGGATGACGACATCTTCAAAACGGATTTTAGGAGCAAGTAAGGACATTATGAATTCATTGTAATGCCTTTTGGTCTGACCAATGCTCCTGCAGCCTTTATGCAACTCATGAATAGCATCTACTGACTCTATCTGGATAAGTTCATGGTCGTTTTCATTGACGACATCCTCATATACTCAAGGACCAAAAAAGAACATGAAGAACATTTGAAGATTGCACAACAAGTCTTGCGAGATAACAAACTATGTGCAAAGCTGAGCAAGTGCGAATTTTGGCTCGAAGAAGTGTCCTTCTTGGGCCATGTCATCTCTAAGGACGACATCTCCGTTGATCCCTCCAAAGTCGAAGCTGTACTTATTTGGGAGAGACCAACCAACGTCATAGAAATCAGAAGCTTCTTAGGACTGGCTGGCTACTACATGCGGTTCATCAAGGACTTCTCCAAGATGATCGTTCCACTCATGCGTCTTACACGAAAGGAGAATCCCTACTCCTGGAGTAAAGAGTGTGAGAAGAGTTTTCAAACTCTAAAATAATGTCTGACCTCTGCACCTGTTCTTGCTCTTCCAATAGAGGGAGAAGGTTTCTCTGTCTACACCGATGCCTCAGGGATTGGGCTTGGTTGTGTATTGATGCAGAAGGAGAAAGTTATTGCTTACTCTTCCAGACAACTGAAGACGCATAAAGTCAACTACCCTATGCATGATCTTGAGTTGGTTGCCTTGGTCTTCGCCTTAAAAATCATGAGCCATTATTTATATGGTGAGCAATTCACGGTCTATTCAAACCATAAAAGCCTGAAGTATTTATTCTCCCAGAAGGAGCTTAACATAAGGCAGGGAAGATAGCTTGAATACTTGAAAGATTTTGATTTCAATATCCAGTACCATCCAGGCAAGGGAAATGTTGTGGCTGATGCTCTTAGTAGAAAGCCGATGGCATCGTTATCAAGTCTAGTTCTTGGCGAGATGCAATTACTAGAACAATTCGCAAGGTTAGACTTGAACATTGAACATAAGGACGATCGAGTCTTGGTCGCCAATATCAAGATTCAATCTGACATGCTAGGAAAAATTAGAGCACAACAAGATAGTGATCCGTTCTTGGTTCGTATCAAAGAAACCTTGGCAAAAAGACCTGATTTTGCTATGATCGAGGATGGAAGGTTGCTATTCCAAGGAAGGACATGTGTTCCAGACAATGAAGAATTGAAGAGAAAGTTAATAGACGAAGATCACCAGACAAAATATACCATTCATCCTGGAGGTACCAAAATGTATCAAGATATGAAAAGAACGTTTTGGTGGCCGAACATGAAGAGAGAAGCCGAGCATGCCGCTCATTGCATTACTTGCCAATAGGTAAAGGCAGAACACATGCGCCCTGCTGACGTACTCAGACCATTAGATATTTCTGAATGGAAATGGGAAAGCATTGGCATGGACTTCATCATGGGGTTACCCAAGACTCGTGGTGGACTCGATGCCATATGGGTCATTGTCGATCGGCTAACCAAATCCACCCACTTTCTAGCTATAAAGAGTAAGCGGTCGGTGGAGGTATTAGATGCCTTATATGTCAAGGAGATAGTGAGACTACATGGAGTTCCATCATCTGTTGTCT
The DNA here is from genome assembly GCA_014218235.1 of Colocasia esculenta. Classification (NCBI taxonomy): domain Eukaryota; kingdom Viridiplantae; phylum Streptophyta; class Magnoliopsida; order Alismatales; family Araceae; genus Colocasia; species Colocasia esculenta. The sequence continues at coordinate 81,241,893 of CM024753.1, forward strand.
CAGATCGAGATCTGAGGTTCACATCTCATTTCTGGAAGGGACTACAGACTGCACTTGGTACTAAGCTCAATTTTAGTACCGCTTTTCACCTACAGACTGATGGGTAGACTGAGAGAACCAACTAGACTGTAGAAGATATGTTAAGAGCTTGAACTATAGATTTCAAAGGCTACTGGAATGAACACTTATCCTTGATCGAGTTCGCTTACAATAATAGCTACCAGGCGAGTATTAAAATGACACCATTCGAAGCACTTTATGGTAGAAACTATAGATCTCTCGCATATGGTAGAAACTGTAGATCTCCTGCATGCTGGAATGAAGTCGGGGAATAGCAATGGCTAGGCCCAGACATGGTGCAAAATACTACCAGGGATATGATTAGAGACTGGCTCAAGACTGCTCAGTCTAGACAGAAGAGTTATGCTAACAAGAGGAGGCGAGATTTAGAGTTTCAAGTGGGGGACCATGTACTCTTGAAGGTATCCCCTACCCGTGGCATCCAAAGATTTGGTGTTAAAGGAAAGCTCAGTCCAAGATTCATCGATCATTTTGAAGTGCTTGAAAGGGTTGGTGAGGTTGCTTACCGACTAGCATTGCCACCAAATCTGGCATGTGTACATAATGTGTTTCATGTTTCCATGCTGAGAAAATATGTGTACGATCCTACGCACATCATTCGCCATGAGAAGTTGGTGTTGAACAAGGACATGACATACGAGGAGAAACCAGTCAAGATACTAGAACGGAAGGTGCAGCAACTCAGAAACCGTCCCATCCATGTGGTGAAAGTACTGTGGAATAACCGTGGAGTGGAAGAAGCCACATGAGAACCTGAAGGAATCACCAAACGAAAGTACCCCGATCTTTCGGTAAGATAATCTCTCCTTAATGACCCTATGAATTTGGGGACAAAATTCTTTTTAAGAGAAGGAGGATGTAGCAACCCGATATTTTAAATAATTAAATAAATTGAAATAATGGGAGAAATAGATTAAATAAAATCTAATAAATATTAAAAAGGTATGGGCTTAATTTAATTAGCTCATGCGAAGGTTAATGGGCCAAATGGGAATATGAATGATGGAACAAGAACAAATACTCCAAAATTCGTAACCATAATTACGGGGAAAATAGAAAAGGGTAAAAGAGGGATTGAAACCATGGCAATTGGCCATGAATGGCAAGCCAAATCGCCCCCCACCATTACAGAAACCTTCTAGAGGGTTTCCACTCCAATAGGGAGAAGAGATCACCAAAACAAGGAAGGGAAGAACTGGAATTCACAACCCCCCTTTCCTAGTTCCATTAGGACATGAATTACACCCTAAACATATAAGAACTCATCCTAAAACTAAAAGAGAAGGTTCACATACTTGCTGGGGTCGTGGGAGGCGGAGCTAGGGTGTCAGGAGCAGAGGAGGACGACTGGGAACCCAAGCTTTTCCTCAAACCGTGCTCTGCTACATCCTGCGCATCGATCTGGTGTTTAAGCTACCCAAGGGTAGGTATTCTAGGGCCAAAGAAGCATCTAAATCATCCTATATTGTAGAGCATTGTGTCCTCTTTCATTTTAAAGTGATATGCCTAAATTCCATCATGTATTCGTTGAGATATAAGCGTTTTCCCATCGTTCCGCATGATTGTCCCGTTTCTTGTTCATGCATGTTTACATGCCCTACGAGATCAAATCGATCTGGTCCAAAGGCATAGATCTCTTCATCTTGATGTCCTCTACAAGTTTCATTATCATCACTTTGTCCCATGTGCCCTAGTTTAAGAGATATAAGCGTTGCATGAATGTCGCTACTGGTTTCCTCCGTTTTCTGCCGTTTTTGGTTTAAAGCTTGAATCGCGCCCAGATCAGGCAACGCAATTCATGGCACTGGTATCACGTCAGCTTATGCCACCGCGATTACCCACAATGTGTCTGTAAAGGGCGATGCGATTTGGCGCGCCCAACGCCTCAAACGGTGCGTTGTCTGACCTGTCAGACGACCACTGAAACGCAACCTCGGAGGTCGACGCGTTTCTCTGTGTTTTCCTACCTCTGGGAAAGTGCGCCGTTCGACTATTTAGAGTTTCAAGAACGCGGCGACTTCTGCCGACGCGTTTATGCCCACCTTGTAATCGTGTGCATGACCCCGACGCGATTTAGCTGCCTTATTCTAGCACCAAAATTAGCCCTATTTAAATGATGAGTTGGTCTATTTGAGCATGTTTATACCCTGTAAAGTGGTGTAATAAATAGTAAACCAACATGTTATTAAAACTTGATTTATGTCCGATAATTCTTTAATTAAACTATAATATGCACTATCATTCAATGTTCATGATTTCATGCATATGCACTCACCAATATTCATCCTTGCCATAAAATGATACGAAAAATACATGAAATAATTTATCTGGTAATTTACTTAAATAATTGTGCATTAATCTCCCATTATAATAATAACATTGTCTTCGTTTATTTCATGGTTTGAACACCGAGATCGCCGCTCCACTGTTCTGGAATTCCTTTGGAACGTCAAGCAACTTGTTTCCTTTACATACTACTCTCTTGATGTAACGACCCTCCTCATACCGGTACGTTTATACCAATCTCCATCGGTATAAAGAGCATCGTCACAGTGGGATAGTAACCCAACACTAAACGATAAGGTTGATATGTCCATGAATACTAAAAGTGTACAACGGAATTAAAAGAAATACTTTACTTTATTCCATCATCATCACATGTTCCGCAGTCTATATAGTAAAAGGAAGCACTAGAGTCCACATTATTACAACTTGAAAGAAAATACATTGTCCATATGAATGACATTATTCAAGCTATAAAATAAAACAACTTGTTGAAGTAAAACTCTTCAAGTACTACTTCTTGTTTGCTGCTCCAATCTTCTCTAATCTCCTCAGATACGGGATAAACTGTCACACCTGTACGCCGAAGCAAGTATGAGTCTTACAAGACTCAGCAAGTAATCTAAACATCAAACTATACATATCACATACACATTATACAACCAACCATAATGAGACACATGCTATCATACTAAATACAATAATTCATATAGCACAAGCTTTAATGGTGAACAACACATAGGTCTCCCAAACACATTCCAAATTAACACATACTCATATTAAATTATAAAATAACATACATCTACACAAGTTCTCTACACATGATATATTCTATGATACATAGTTCAAATCCTTATCATATCATTGCACAATTTAATCAAATTTGAACACAAGGTTATGTACAAGATGACGAATACTTTTAGCATGGTATTTAGTCGATTTCACATGCATTCATATCACTTTATTATATAACTAACTTGCTGGTTTATGGTAAAATTTATCATACCCTCATGACACTTACACATTTCTTCTAACAAATTACATAACATGATAGTAATCTTTCTAACATAGTTAAGCATAATCCAATTAACACATGCATGACATGAACATGTGCACTCTTAAACTCCTAGCATGTGACATGATTTATTAATCTAAACCTTTTCCTTATTGTGTAACAACTCTACCAATTAGAACATGTAATTATACATAAAGTAGATAGCAATCTAACATGATCTCTATTCATTTTCACATGTACTTTTTCATATTTATTTACACATTTCATTTGCTGTTTTAATTTGAATAATTCACCATGATATCACCTATATTAAACATGAATTGAAGATCTAAAACATATTCCAAATCGGATGGTAATCATCTACAATTTAAGCATGAAACTACATACTAAACAAGTAGTAATTCTATCATGGAACTTAGATATTATTTCATGTGTTTATCAAGATCATAAATTCATTTAGCTTGCTGTTTGGACATGAATTAAACTTGATTACATGAATTTACACTCATTCTCATACTATCTTATTCCTTTGTCAATATTACATACTCATTTTCACATTGCATTTCTTTACATGTTCACATGCACTTATTGATAACATACCATCATATGAAAATTATTAAACTATATCACATAATATTAAACATGGTACTAAACATGATATTACAATTATGACGATAACACATGAATGAAATAAATACACATGTAATGATATATTGGTTTTCACATAAATTTGTACTTTTGTTATCTTTTACTCATCCTACATACCAATTTACACTTCGTTCATTTCATTTACTTTTGCATACACGTTTACCACCTATCACAACAATTGCACTTATCACGTGCCATATTACTTATCACTTTGCACTTTTATTCACATTTAATCTCTTAAGTTGCCGGACACATAGTCCTAACTACTAAGTAGAGGAAAACAATCACTTTAGCACTTAGCACTTAACACTCACTTTCACATATTCGTCACCTAGGAAATGCGATGACAAATCTAGGTAACTGCGCAGAAGTAGGAGAAGCACTCTCCACCCTAACCAGCGGTACTTGTCCACCTCCAGGATTTTATCCTAATGCCCTAAGGATTCACCTCATAACATTGAGCCTTCCATAGGGACTTTTCTATGGTACAGATCTCAGACTCCTATGGTAGCAGTGTCACTCTTGACACACATTTTACCTTAACCACATTCTCATTCTCATCACATTATTACTCATGCTTATACACAACTTTCATCCCATTTCACATACATTTTGCATAATATTCACATTCCATTTTCAGCAATTTCCCTTACTGTAAAATAGTAATAAATAACTTAAAAATAAGATCCTAACATGCTGCTAACTCTTGATGTACACATGATTAATTCTAACATGCTTATCATGGTTATTTTCACATTTAAAACCCTGAAAATACCTACTGTCATTAGAACTTCACGAAATTTTTATCACATGTTAAGGACAGTAAACAGAATATATGCTCAAGTTTTCAGAATTTTTTGAATGGAAACATATTTATAACAATTAAATCACTGTACAGGTACGCTTATCACTAATCTCCTCTTAAATAGAAATTTCAGTAAAATAGGCTATTATGACAGTGTTAATGCGTATACACAAGAAAGACATCATCACAAAAAATTTACCAAATCCTAACTCACCTCTGACCTATTTACACAGATTAAACATGATTATCTTATACTCAGAATTCAACCTCCAGAATTTTAATAAATAACATAAATTACGAAAATTCATGAAATGCTCATGACATGACCAACTAATCAATTTTGACCTTACATAAAATTTACAGGATGCACACATGTCAGGAACTTAGTTAAATACATTTAACATGATTAAATAGCAATTTTCAGGACATGCAAGAACTTGACTACATACCCCTTGCCGCCAACTGAGTTACTGTGACATCTCTTGCCGTCAACTGATGAACTTGACTGAAAGGGATGTTGCCGTCAACTTCAAGACAACAATCTGCACAGACATACTCACATGTACGAGGAACTTTGAGGATCCAAGACGCGAGGAAAAATCCGTAAAAATTCTAGGACCTAGGGGACATGTATAGGGAAGATGTACATAGGTTACATGCCTCTAATAAAATCCTAGAAGATCAAATCTTTTCCGTTGAAGCCCTCCTCGGCCAAAGCAAGAGGGTGCTCAGAAACTCCTTGGATCTTGTTCTCCCATCGATGTAGATCGTTCCTCGGGGTTGAGGATGCTTCTTGGATAGTTGGACTACGCTCCAGTCGTCATAGATCTCCTAGAAAATCCTCCAGTCGCCGAATCAGAGCTTGGGAAGTTCAGCTTTTCTCACAGGGAAAACTAGGGTTTCACAATGACCAAAAGGCTTTGTGCGGCAAGAGAATGGGTTTTTATAAATATGGATGGGTTGGATACGCACTGGGGTAGGTTACCCAGGGTTTAGGAATGGTTTCCTAAACTGGAACCGGCCATAAAGCGAGCATTAACAAATCTGGAACCGTAACGCAGGAGGATATGACGTCAACATCGGTTGTAGTAAACTGCACAGTTGACATCAAGGGGATGGCCACCAACTTGAGGTTTGCGTCTAGGGGGTAGCCACCAACAGGGTTGGCATCCAGTGATGTGGATGCCAACCACCCAGCAGTGCCAATAGGCCAAAACTCCGATAAACCTGATATAAATACATAAATATGCCAAAATAATTTAAAATATGTAAAAATAATTTCAAACCTTCACCACATAAAACACATGCATTTCATAATTTTTATTTAAATATAACTTATACTAATCATAATTAAGGATAATATACATCAATAACATGCACATAAGCACATATACATTAACATTACATGACTACATACATCGCATGTATTTATAATGAAATGATTCATCATTATTCAAATTCTACATATACATTATCATTCAAGCACCTTACACATCATAAATAATTTAACATGTTTAAAGTAATTAAGTATCATTTAAACAAGATTAGCATATATATGTACACCTATACGCACCATGGTTACTTACAACATGTTTAAAATAACTAAATGCCATAATACATTAATAATTAAATAATGCCTACATTGATAGCTAGATAATGCATGCACACTCATGTTTATATTTATACTACATGGCCTATATCATTATTTACTTATCACATGAACAATATACTTAACTATTTTATGCCTCAGATTTTTGGTATACACATTATACATAAATTTAACTAATTGCCTATTCTTACCTAACTATCCTATATATACATGCATGAACTAATGAGAAGTATAGAAATGATAATATGCACATTGAATACACACGCTACTTACGCAACAAGCAAAGACATATGCACCATATAAAAGAAAGAAAATTTCGGGGTATCACACTTGACAAGTTAGAACCTCTCTATCGGACATTCCGTTTTGGTAGACAATTGACCTTTTGTTAAGACCTCCGTAAGACTCCGTACTCTGTGGATTGCCTCATGGAGACTGAGCTGGTTGTACCCTAACGCCCATAACACCTCTTAGGGATCGATATGATCCAAACAGCTTTAGAAGTTCTCTCTCATCTTCATATCACGCGGACCTCTCGACCTGTGCATAACATGGCCAGTGGAAGGGTAGTGAATTCCTCCTGACTACCAACACCAATTGCGCGTGTTGTGCAACTGTTACTATTGCCCATTTAATTCGACATTTTATGTGCATTGACCTATAGTTCTCGTCTATACTCTACTCTCTCATCTATTCAGACTCTCTCTACTATCTCGTCTATTCATCTAGTACTCTCATCTTATTATTATAACCTGAGCTTCCAACTGAGCCTGGAGTGCAGCCTGGGTGTGGGCCTGCATCTGCATGGCCTGCACTAGACCGTACATGAACACTCCATAATCCACTAGTGGCGGTGGGGGAAGTACAGGGCCCTGAGGTGCTGGGGCCTGCTGCTCAGCCTGCTCCTCACGTCTCTGCTCGCCCTCATGAGCAGGAACACCACCACGTCTACCACGTGAAGCCATATGCTGTAATTAATTTAATGACTATTAGATACTACGTTATTCAGTTCCTAACCACTTTCTTATCTATCTTTCATTCATTATCAATCAATTCTACACATGTGGACAATTCTATAAGGACATAGCATATAATGAAGATGATGACTTATATATATTTATGTACAATCTCAACCATCGCTCTGATACCAATCTTTGTGACGACCCTCCTTATACCGGTACGATTATACCAATCCACGTCGATATAATGAACGTCGTTACAGTGGGACATTTACCCAACACTACCACTAGATTGAGATGTACACAAATATAGACATAGAACAACGGAAGTAAAAGAACTAACTGTCAATTTTATTTCCTCATCCACATTAGACATACATAGCCCATATAGAAATTTAAAAGAAACTAAAGTCCATATAATGAAATTCTAGATCCAAATTACATTCTTCATCCATAATTACACAAGTCTCAAATTTCATACTATGGAAAAGAAAGTACAATGTCGGTGACTCCACAAAATCTACTCTCCTCGCTCGAATCGCTCTCAACGATCTCCTCCAAGGAAGTAGGGTCACCTGCTAAACCTGTACGCCGAAGCAAGAGTGAGTCTAAAAGACTCAACAAGTATCCATACACATTATACATACACACATCATATGCACATTTTACTCTCAATTACATCAATCAATACATGCGGCATGGTGGAACAATCTTTAAAGAAAGCCTATCATGATACTTCTACCAATTTCATACACATGAAACATGGTTTATGTCATTCCACATAATATACCTACCACATGCTTTATATACATTTACTCACATGATAGCTAAATTTATCTCTATGTTGAAACATGATAGCAATTGAGACATTGAATTTTACACATAAAGGAAGAGCGTTCCTAACATGGATTCTACGTACTTTTCCACATGCATATCACACTTGTAAACACACTAAGCTTGCTGTTTTGACATGAATCTAACTTCATCATATCATATTTCACAATTTCACATGATATCACATTGGGTTGACATATTCACATGTTCACTTACACATTACACATTTTCACTTATACACAATCACATTATTCTCATTTAAATGCCGTGACACATATTCCAAACCACCACTAGATGGACACATAACACATTCACATAACACATAGACGCCACCTAGGCAACACAGTGACGAATCTCGGTACTGCGCAGACTGGGAGAAGTCCTCTCCACCCTAACTAGTGGTACTTGTCCACCTCCAGGATTTCATCCTAATGCGCATAGGATATCGAACACATTGAACCTTCCCGTGGAGACTTTACCACGGTACGGTTCCACAGCCCTCTATGGAAGCAGTGTCAATCACGGCACAGTTTACACATTTTCCAATTTAACACACACACGATTTCATACTAATTACACATTAATTCCATTTTCACATTCATGTACATGGTTCAGTTTTCCTAACATGGTACTATTGTTAAAAAGACATAAACATTCAGGGATTGACACTAGTCATGTTGAAACCATTTAACAAATCTATAATCACAATAAACATGCTTTAGTTAATCATTTCTTCGTGTATTGCATAAATATCACTTACTGTTGCCCAATCTACACGAAATTTAACCACGGGCTGTTTACAAGTTATAGATCATACATACAAATTTTCATATTTTTCTGAGTTATAAGATATTTACAGAAAATAGAATAATCATTTGCATATTTACTCATAAATCAGTTCATCATGGATTCACAATGTTATGGTCATAATAATAGTTTACAACCCTATGTCTAATAGTCATAACATTACAGAAATTTTCCCGGAATTTAACAAGCATCTTATGATTTACTGGAAATTTAAAACAACCTACTCATGCTCCCTATTTTTAAATCTAGAAATTATAACTAATTACGTAGACATGGGAAAATTCCCAAATTTTCATGACATGATCTAACACTCATCCACATCGTCTGAAATTTTTATGGCATTTAAATCCTACATGGATTGTGTAAACAGGGATCTACCATGTTCAAAACCTGTTTAACATGCATTTCAAACAAATTCAATAATTAATACCATTAACAAAAATTCACAGAAATTTCACAACACAATCCACTATCTAAATTACATAGCATATAAAATTTACAGTATATCCACATGCGTAGAAATCCGAAAAATAGTCATATAAGGAAGAACAGTTCACTGTTCTTTCCTAAAGAACTTAACGACAAGGGTCTGGCCGTTCAAACTGGTTAACGGCAGTATCGGCTGCCGCCAACTTAGGATATTAATGGCAGGAGATCCTACCGTTAAGTTCCTGTCTATGCAAAGCACAGACTGAACGCCAGAAACTTGGTGAAATTGGGGTTCCAGGACTCGAATAAAATTCCAAAAAAATACTTAAGACCTACTAGACATATGTATGAGTAATGGGGATGGTTTACTTGCCTCTGGAAAAATGAACAAGGGTATTAAAAGGTCGGAGAAGCTCTCCTCGGCCAATGCCAAGAAGCCTCCAAAACCTCCTAGCTCCGGGCTCTGTGATGAGTCTCGCTGCACACCGGAGTCGGGAAGTGTTCCCTGATGTCCAAAGAGTCCTCCAGTCAGGGTAGATCGCCGGAAGACGCCTCCAGTCGTTGGATCAAAGGCCACAAACATTGGGTTTTCTCACAGCTCTAGGTTTTCTTTGCCAAAGAGACAAAGAGATCTCCTTAAGTCTCAAGAGGCTATTTTTATAAGTTGGGCCTTGGGGTTTGCGTAGATGGGATGGGAGAGCCGTTGGAGACAGCTCCCAATCAGAGAGCAAGGCAATCACGAGATCTCTGGATCTGCTGTGCACAAAATTTTAGAGAAATAGCCATCCACATACATGGCCATCTACAAGTTTTGCGTCCATCGATATGGACGTCGACTACACATGAACGTCCATTCATGTTGCCGTCAATTGCCCTTCGGCCATGTCAATTTATGAAGTATAATGCAATGCTAATGAACAATATTTACGAACTAAACATACACATACATACATAGGTACACCAAGATAATATGTACATAAATATCTACATATACATGATACTATACACAAGCATGAATCCACACATATAAAAGGACAAAATCTCGAGGGCCTTACACCCTCTCCCCCTAAAAAAAACTTTGTCCTCGAAGTTCTAACAACACTACTCAAACAATTGGGGATACTTCTTCTTCATCGCATCCTCAAGCTCCCAGGTAGCCTCCTCTCGTGAGAAGTTCCGCCATAAAACTTTTACCGACGCAATACTCTTGTTCCGAGATGCTAAACCTTTGGTCAAGAATAGCTACCGGTTGCTCAACGTACGACAGATCTGGCTGGATCTCCACTGGCTCATGACTAATAACATGAGATGGATCTCAAACATATCTCCTGAGCATAGATACGTGGAAAACGGGATGAACGCTAGCTAAAGCGGGGATAAAGCTAGCTCATAAGTAACACTACCTAAATGCCTGAGAATCTCATACGGGCCAATGAATCTCAGATTTAGCTTACTATGCCTGCCAAATCTAACCACACCACGAGTAGGCAATATCTTCAAAAAAACATGCTCACCTACCTCGAACTCTAAATCCTTTCTCCTGTTGTCGGCATTACTCTTCTACCTATCCTGTTCCGCAACAAGCCTCTTCCTAATTAACTGGACCTTATCCGAAGTCTCCTGAACTAACTCTGGACCGATCAACTGCCTATCACCTGTCTCCTCCCAACATAAAGGAGATCTACAGGGCCTACCATACAACGCCTCAAATGGAGCCATACCAATACTCGCATGAAAGCTGTTGTTATATGCGAACTCCACAAGAGGTAAATGGCGCTCCCAATCATCCTTCCAATCCAGAACACACTCTCTCAACATATCCTCGAGCGTCTGGATAGTCCTCTCGGACTGTCCATGTGTCTGAGGATGAAACGCCGAACTGAGTTTCAGCTCCGAACCTAAAGCATCCTGAAGACCCTTCCACAGTCTCGAAGTAAATCTCGGATCTCGATCTGAAATGATTGACTTCGGCACACCATGCAATCTAATGATGCTACTAACATACAACCTAGCCAGACTCTCAACCGACTGCTTCTTCTTCATACGCAAGAAATGCACAGTCTTCGAGAATCTATCTACGACTACCCAAATCGAGTCATTACCCCGTCTAGATCGAGGCAAACCTGAAACAAAATCCATAGTGACAGCTTCCCACTTCCATATTGGGATTTCCATCTTCTACATAAGACCAGATGGTCGCTGTCGCTCGGCTTTCACTTGCTGACATACTAGACACCTAGATACATAATCCGCTACATCCCTCTTCATGCCGGACCACCAAAAAGACCTCTTCAAATCCTGGTACATCTTAGTGTTACCCGGATGAATAGAGAATCTCGACCTATGAGCTTCTGCTAATACATGCTCACAGACATCTACAATGTCAGGAACACATACTCAGTGATGGAACCTAACCACGCCGTCCTCATCGCGAGCAATGCCTGCCTTGCCCACTAACTCTTGGAGTCTAGGGTCGGCCTTCTGTTGCTCGATCACCTCATCTAACACCGTAGACCTAATGGACAACTGAGCTACAAAAGCCTCACACAAAGATGGCTCTAACTCAGCCATCGCATATGCTGCATCCTCCAACATCTTCCAATCCTATTGGAGAGAAGACTTCTTCCTACTAAGGGCATCCGCTACAACATTCGCCTTTCCAGGATGATACTGGAGGTCGAGGTCATAGTCCTTCAAGAACTCAATCTATCTTCTCTGCCTCAGGTTTAATTCATTTTGGGAGAAAAGATATTTCAAGCTCTTGTGGTTAGTGAACACCTCAAATCTGGCAGCATAAAGATAGTGTCTCCAGATCTTTAGTGCATGAACCACTGCCGCAAGCTCAAGATCATGAGTCTGATAGTTTCGCTCATGCTCCCTTAATTGACGAGAAGCATATGCTACTACCCTTCCTTGCTGCATCAATACATAGCCAAGGCCAATCCGAGAAGCATCCATGTAGATAGCAAAACCCTCTACAGCGCTCGAAAGAACTAACACTAGAGCTGATGTGAGCTTAGTCTTCAATGATCGAAAACTACTCTCACACTCCTCGGACCAGACAAACTTCACTCCCTTCCTGGTCAGCTGAGTCAATGTGGCGGCGATGGATGAAAATCCCTCAATAAATCGCCGATAGTAACCCGCCAAACCAAGAAAACTACGAATCTCCGAAGGGGTCTTGGGAATCTCCCAATCCATAACAGCCTGGACCTTTTCCGGATCAACAGCTACACCAGCACCAGAGATAACATGCCCAAGGAAATGAACCTCGCGCAATAAAAAATCGCACTTGCTGAATTTAGCATACAGCTTGTGTGCACAGAGAACCTCTAATACTACCCTCAAATGCTGACGGTGTGTAGTCTCATCCGGAGAATAGACTAGCACGTCATCTATAAACACTATAGCAAAGCTATCTAAATAAGGCCTAAACACCCTGTTCATGAGATCCATGAACACTGCCGGGGCGTTGGTTAGACCAAATGGAAGAACTAAAAACTCATAATGTCCATAACGAGTCCTAATGGCTATCTTGGACACATCCTCACTCCTAATCCTCAACTGATGATAGCCAGACTGCAAATCAATCTTAGAAAAGACTGATGCCTTTTGGAGCTGGTCAAACAAATCATCAATCCGAGGTAAGGGATACATGTTCTTCATAGTCACTTGGTTTAGCTTCCTATAATCAATGTATAACCTAAGTGACCCATCCTTCTTCTTTACAAACAATACAGGTGCGCCCCAAGGAGAAACACTAGGGCAAATGAATCCCTTATCTAGCAATTCCTGCAACTGCCTCCTCAAATCGGCTAACTCTGCAGGTGCCATCCGATATGGAGCCTTCGAGATAGGAGAGGTGCCCGGAAGCAACTCTATGGTGAACTCTATCTCTCTATCCAGTGGCAATCCAGACAAATCATTAGGAAAGATGTCTGGAAAATCTTGCACTACATCGATCTCTGCAAGAGTAGGTGACTCATCAGCATCGGGTACCAACACTACGCTGGCAAGAAAAACGTCACAACCCTTGTTTACCATGCGCATCGCCTTCATGACAGAGATTTACTGGAAATTTAATAAGCATCATATGATTTAAAACTCTTCTTCAGAATGGGTCTTATCATGACTCTAAGGATTTCCATCGTAACGGAAGGACATAAAGTAACTTTTGAAATGGTAGAGTAGTTAATGCGGAAAATGACAAAATAGGTGATGATAACGCAAAAGATAATGGATTTACTTAAATTAAGCAGGGAAGGATAAGTTTTATTCAGAAATAAATTATTTTATTCCAATTGTATATAGATAAGTCTGTTACAAATTGCACATGCCTAGTTCCCGTCTAAGTGACGTAAATCTCTCTTCAATTAACACTTTTGTAAAGATATCTGCCAAATGATTTTGTGTATCTACAAATAAAATGCTAATATTACCATTTGCTACATGATCTCTCATAAAATGATATCTAACCTCAATATGTTTCGTCCTGATTGCTGCACCGAATTTTTCGTGAGATTTATAGCACTTGTGTTGTCACACAACAATGGAATGGTCTTGATGTGTAGTCTATTGTCTTCAAGCTGTTGTTTGATCCATAGGAGTTGGGTGTAATAGCTCCAAGCAGCTACATACTCAACTTTAGCTCTATAAAGTTTCTGATCAACTTTCTTACATTCTGGATCACTGTCTAACCTGATTGATGTGCTCATAGGAGTGGACAGTGGTTTAGCATTCTCAAATTCAATTTTCCTTAATAGTTCCATGGTGTATTTTGCTTGACAGATATGAGTTCCTTCATTGCTTTGCTTGATTTTTAGTCCAAGGAAGTAGTTGAGTTCTCCCATCATGCTCATTACAAATTCTCCCTGCATGAGTTTTTCAAAATACTTGCCCAGAGATTCATCAGTAGATCTGAAAATAATGTCATCTACATAGATTTGTACAAGTAATATATTTTTGACATTTGATTTAATGAATAATGTGCTATCTACTTGACCTCTAATGAAACCATGATTTAATAAAAATGCACTAAGTCTTTCATACTAGGCTCTAGGTGCTTGTTTTAAACCATATAAAGCTTTATGCAATTTGAAATAGGAGGCTATTCTACATAAACTTCCTCCTTTATAAAACCATTCAAAAAGACTGATTTTACATCCATTTTAAAAAGTTTTAAATCTAATGCAGATGCATAAGCAAGCAATATTCGAATAGCCTCTCGTCTAGCAATTGGTGCATAGGTTTCATTGAAGTCTATGCCTTCCTCTTGTGAATAGCCTTGAGCAACAAGTCTAGCCTTATTTCTAGTGATAACACCAGCTTCATCCAATTTGTTCCTGAACACCATTTTGTGCCAGTCATAGGATGATCTGATGGTCTAGGAATAAGGGACCATACCTAATTTCTTTTGAACTGATTAAGTTCATCTTACATGGATAAAATCCAAGATTCATCAGACAATGCTTCATTGACTGTCTTCGGCTCCATTACCTTATTTCTAGTTAAATAATCACAAGGAATAATATTACCTGTAGTTCTTACCCCAACGGATGGATCTCCAATAATGTTATCTTTTGGGTGATCCTTCTTGTATCTCCATTCCTTTGGAAGATCATCATGGATGATATCTTTTTGTTGTAGTTCTTCCAAGGGTGGATCTTCATCATCTTTGATGGTTATTTCCTTCAGTTTCTTGGAAGGTTTTCTATATCTTCATCATCACTACCAATTTCCTTTCTCAAGGAAGGGTTAGACTCATCAAAAATAACATGTATAGTTTATTCAATTAATAAACTTCTTTTGTTAAAAACTCTATATCCTTTGGGTTTATAAGTGTACCCCATAAAAATACCTTCGTCTGATTTGGGATCCAACTTACCAATATCTCTCTTACCGTTGTTGTGAATGAAGCAAGGGCATCCAAATGTTTTGAGATGGCTAATCTTGGGCTTCTTTTGCTTGTACAGTTCGTATGCAGTCTTCTTCAAAATGGGTCTTATCATGACTCTATTGATTATGTAGCAAGTGAGTGAACATGCTAATAAGCAGTCTTTCTGCGTGTGTGTGTGGACGGTGGACGTAGGATACACAAGTTGTGTACTCCGAACCACCTTAGATCCTCGTGTCCTGTGGTTTGCACGTTTTTACGTTAGATGATTGGTAGGCACGTTTGTTCTACACTCGTTAGATAGATTGGTTATATACTGTTCACAATAAGCACACTGATTGTAACTCAAATCTGTTTAAGATTTTGATCAGGTTGTGTTGTCATCTAAAAGAACTCAATCTTGGTTAGATTTAGTGGAAATCTATTCAACCCACCTTCTGTAAAGAATCAATCATAGTGCAGCAGAAAGCGCGATTCACTCAGGTTGATATCGTTGCCGGTGGTTTGAATCGAACAAAAATTGAAAACCAGTGCGTAGGAAGATCCGATCTTTACCTTTGCAGGCTTGCAAACTCCCGAACCCGGGGAGGTGGTAGCGCTGGAGGTGCTGGTGCTTCAAGCCGTTCAGGTGTCCGGCCTCTAGACGTATCCACGCGAACTCTAGACGTAGACGGGATCTCCTCGGTCTCCACGCTCTCCCGGATCTCAGCTCCACCATGTGCTACGAGAGAGAAGAGGTGGGTGCACCCTAAGGAGAGAGAGAGGAGGGGGCGGCCAAGAGAGAAGACCTGTAGCCTGGGCCAGGGTTTGACTCTCCACATGTATTTATAGACAATGCAGTTTTTACAAAAACCCAGTTATTGTCTATAACGTCCATCCTTCCCAGTCTGCTCGGAACTCTATTGCGTGTGACCCTCTAGGCTGAAGTGCTAGTCCAGTTTTCAGCCCATTAAGTCCAATAACTCTTTATTGACTTACTGTAATTAATTAATAACTCATATTAATTAATTACACAATCGATTATCGTCTCACGATAATTGACCAGGCTTCCAATCAAGTTGGGTGCCAAGCAACACCACTTGATCTTGGAAAGCATTGGGGTTCAGCAACCCAATCAAGGAACTTTTCTATCAACATTTACCACCTGACTATAGTTCATCCCTCGTACAATGCTCCCGAGTGCACTTAGGATATGGTCAACTGTCAAACCCTAATATACGCACTCACTTGGATTAGATGCCGCATAACAATATCAGAAAACTCCTTTTCTGATAAGTAGTCATGCCCTGGCCAGGGACTATCAGACATCTTTCCTTAGACTATTCACTCTCATATTACCGAGAGCGAGCGATCCCATATTGACCACACAATCACCTTCGTAGGTATTCCGCTAGATCCGAACACTTAACTAATTAAGACCTCATGGCTCGAGATCTATAAGTTAAGGTCAAAACCCAGAAGTCCACCAACAAGCTGTCCTTGGTGTCTCAGGTCTAAGAACCAATCACGCCACTGTGATAATGAATCTAGCTGGTTGACAGTTAGGTAACATTACCATCCAGCGATTCATAACGAATCAGTTCAGTGAACTCATTCTCCAATGAGAACCTACAGATTCACCTTAGTGTCTCCACACAAGTGACTATGAGACCAGTCACCCTCATCATATGTGCAGGTGCAACCTGTACTAGTCTAACAGGATATTCGATGTCCTTCTCGAATATCCCCCGACTAGGAACAATTAAGAATATACGTTTAAAGGATATTAATCCCATTGTTACGATCTCATCATAATTAATATCCATTGCGCATATTCATAGACTTAATAATGAAACCATAAACGAATTACACATAATGAATATAACAGCTTTATTATTATTATTAAAGAACAAAATTGTACAAGTTATGGTTGGCTTGAGGACACCCATAACTAACAATCTCCCACTTGGACTAAAGCTAATCACCTTTATGTCTTAAACCCATAGACTCTAGGTGGCGCTCAAACACAATTTGAGTCAGAGGCTTCGTCAGTGGATCTGCAATGTTGTCAACTGAAGGATCTCTTTCCACCAGTACATCTCCTCTAGTGATGATCTCCCTGATCAGGTGAAATCGCCTCAGAATGTGCTTTGACTTCTGATGAGACCGCGGCTCTTTCACTTGTGCAATGACCCCATTGTTGTCACACAGCAATGGGATCAGATCAGAGTCACCCGGCACCACACCAAGGTCGGTGATGAACTTCTTCATCCATACTGCCTCCTTGGCGGCTTCAGCTATAGCAATGTACTCAGCTTCTGTCGTCGAGTCTGTAGTGGTTTCTTGCTTGGAACTCTTCCAGCTCACTGCACCTCCGTTTAAGGTGAACACAAACCCAGATGTAGACTTACTATCATCTGGATCTGACTGGAAACTCGAGTCAGTATATGCCCAAAGTTTCAAGTCCCCTCCTCCATAAACTAGAAATATATCCTTAGTCCTTCTCAAGCACTTAAGGATACATTTCACTGCCATCCAGTGTGTTTCACCTGGATTTGCCTGATATCTACTCGTAACACTTAGAGCAAATGCCACGTCAGGCCTTGTACATAGCATGGCATACATGATAGACCCTATCGCTGAGGCATAGGGGACTCTATCCATGACTGCCCTCTCTTCAGGAGTCTTAGGAGACTGTTCCTTAGAGAGATTGATTCCATGTCTCATTGGTATGAGACCTCTCTTGGAATTTTCCATGCCAAACATTTTGACAATGGTATCTATATACATGGATTGGTCAAGCCAAGCATCATCTTAGATCTATCTCTATAGATACTTATTCCCAATACGTAGGATGCTCCTCCCAAATCCTTCATGGAGAAGTTCTTTGACAACCATACCTTTACAGATGATAACATCCCTACATCATTCCCAATGAGCAAGATGTCATCAACGTAAAGTATGAGAAAAGTGATAGCACTCCCACTAATTTTCTTATACACACATGGTTCATCTTCATTCTTAATGAAGTCATAAGATTTGATGGCCTCGTCAAACCTTATGTTCCAACTACGAGAAGCTTGCTTCAATCCATAGATGGATCTTTGAAGCTTGCATACTTTATCTGGACACTCTTTAGATGTAAAACCCTCAGGCTGTATCATATACACTTCCTCCTCAATGTTTCCATTGAGGAAAGCAGTTTTTACATCCATTTGCCAGATCTCGTAATCAAAGTATGCAGCAATGGGGAGAAGAATTCTGATCGACTTGATCATAGCAACTTGTGTGAAAGTTTCGTCATTGTCAATTCCTTGCCTTTGACGATACCCCTTGGCCACCAACCTTGCCTTGTAAGTGTCGATCTATCCATCTGCACCGATCATTCTCTTAAAGATCCACTTGCACCCAATAGGTACAATACCTTCAGGCAAGTCTACCAAGTTCCAAACTTGGTTGGTGTACATGGACTGCATCTCACAATTCATGGCATCTCACCAATTCCCTGACTGAGGACTATCAATAGCCTCTTGGTAGGTCTTTGGATCATCATCCTCATTATAAGACATGCCTTCATTGATATGTCCAACATAACTTTCAGGCTGTCTAGGTACTCTACTAGACCTACGCTGAACGTGTGTATAATCCTGAACAGGTTCCGGAATCGATGTATCATCTGGTGGACTTTGCACAGTTTGTGGATCTAGAACCTCTTCTAGATCTACCTTACTCTCACTGTCCTCCTGGGTAAGGTACTCCTCTTCCAAGAAGACAGCTCTCCTGGCGACAAACACTCTTTGTTCACCAGGATGGTAAAAGTAGTACCCAAATGTTTTTTTTGGGTATCCAACAAACTTGCACTTATCGGTTCTGGATTCCAGTTTATCTAGGCCGTGTCTCTTCACATGGGCAGGACAGCCCTAGATTTTAACATGTTTAAAATCAGGCTTTCTACCCTTCCATATCTCATATGGAGTAGAAGACACAGATTTACTGGGAACCCGGTTCAATAGATATGCCGCTGACTCTAGCGCATATCCCCATAGGGAAACTGGTAACTGCGAACGGCTCATCATGGATTGTACCATGTCCAACAAGGTGCGATTCCTCCTTTCCGATACACCATTCATCTGTGGTGTATAGGGAGGAGTCCATTGAGAAAGGACACCATTATCCTTTAAGAATTGTGTGAACTCTGTACTCAAGTATTCACCTCCTCGGTCTGACCGTAGGATTTTAATGCTTTTTCCAGTTTGCTTCTCAACTTCATTCTTAAATTCTTGGAATTTCCCAAAAGCTTCAGATTTGTACTTCATTAACTAAACAAATCCGAACCTTGAGTAGTCATCCATGAATGTAATGAAGTATGAGTAGCCACCCTTGGCTTGGGTAGACATTGGACCACATTCATCCGAGTGTAATAGTTCCAATATGTCCTTGGCCCTATCCCCATGTCCACTAAATGGAGATTTGGTCAACTTACCCATTAAACAGGATTCACAAGTTGCATATGATTCATAATCAAATGGATCCAAGTATCCATTCTTATGCAACTTTTGAAGCCTATTCTCACCAATGTGACCAAGCCTACAATGCCACAAGTAGGCAGTGTTCACACTATTCTTACTTCTCTTAGGAGAAACATCAACATGGAGATTTTCGTAAGATACATCAAGTAGATACAAACTATTCACCAAATTTGATAAAGTTTTATTTCTTAAATAAACTGAACAACTATTGTTCTCAATGGTAAACTTGTATCCAATTCTGTCTAAACAAGAAACGGAAATAATGTTCTTAATAATGCTAGGCACAAAATAGCAATCATCTAATAAAAGTAAATCTCCTGAGGGTAACTTGAGCTTCACTGTCGCCACAGTATGTGCATCAACACTTGCGCCGTTTCCAAGCCTCAAGTTCACCTCGCCCTTGCTCATCTTCCTTCTACTTGTCGGCACCTGCACATCATTGCAGACATGAGAAGCACATCCAGTGTCTAAAACCCAAGATGTAGAATCTCTAATAGACAAGTGAAGATATATCATATAGACACCTGAAGCTTCGCCAAGCTTCTACTTCTCCTGAGCCTTCATTGCAAGGTAGTCCTTGCAATTTCTTTTCCAGTGCCCCTTCTTCTTGCAGTGGAAGCACTCGCCCTTTTCTTCTCCTTTGCTTATGTCCTTCTTTTGTTTCTGCTTGGACTGCTTCTTTGCATTGCCTTTCTTAAAGGCTTGCACTGCTCTCCTCTTCTTGTTGGACTTTCCAACCATGAGAACAGTGGGCTTTTCCTTCTTAAGGTTGCCCTCAGCAGTCTTCAGCATGTTGAGCATCTCAGCTAAACTCACCTCAATCTTGTTCATTGTAAAGTTTACAATGAACTGGGAATATGAATCTGGAAGTGACTAGAGAATGAGGTCCGTGCTCAGCTCCTTGTCAAGAGGAAATCGAAGCCCCTCGAGCCTCTCAATCCACTCTATCATCTTCAGCACATGAGTCTGTACTGATGACCCCTCTGCCATGCGAGCTCTGAATAGGGCCTTGGATATTTCATATCTCTCTACCTTGCTCTACTCTTCAAAGAGCTCCTACAAGTGCTGCATGATGGATCTAGCATCCATGTTCTCATGCTGCCGTTGCAACTCATTGCTCATTGAGGCAAGCATGTAGCATTGGGCCAGAGTGGAATCCTCCTTCCACTTCGCAAATTCAAGTGTTTCCCCTTCAGGTGCATTAAGAGGTGGTTCAGCGGGGATCTCACCCTGCAGGACATAGGCAATGCACTCAGACCTGAGGACAATCTTCAGGTTCCTGAGCCAATCCGAGTAGTTTGGACCTGTCAATTTGTTGGCATCCAGTATGCCTCGGAGTGGGTTACTCGACGACATTTTTGCCTATAAAGGAAATGTAAACACAAGTAGCAGATGTTTATAATAATAATTAAATCTAGATTAGGACTTAATCAAGATTAGCTCCCACTATTTTTCGACAGACTGTATAACCCTCAGATATACAGAATGGGAGTCACCGACGGTCTCCTAGCGGGGATCGGAATCTCACAGACTCATAGCATGATCTTGTGGATAGCACAACAAACCATACTATGATATGAAAGCGGTCAACCCTTGACACTTACAACTCTTGCAATATCCGATCTTATTTCGGCCCCTGAATTTTAATGACCTTGTGGATAGCACAACAAGTCATTAAATCTAGTTTAAGCAGTACCATCATTACGTAACGAGCATAGATTTGGATGTAGCCCTTTTGGATAGCACAACAAAGCTACACCGTTCCTCTACCCCGTTTAGGGCATCACCATGCCATAGTTTTAGTTTGTCATCAGATTTGACAAGCCTTGTGGATAGCACAACAAACTTGCCCAATCTAATGGCAATCCTAAAACTATAATGATGGAGGGCCACGTAATTCATTCTAAATGATTACGCTACAACTTAAAGTTTGAACGATGAGGGATTTTATCATATTTAATCTTGGTCACTTTATCTGCGTGCTATTGATATATAGAATTTGGAATATCATATATATTTAATTATATATATCATAGCACATTCCACACATATCACATATATGAAGAAAAATGATGGATGATCATGGACTTTAACATAGAGTGGCATTACCAGAGCTAGTAGGTAATCCACAAACATGGCAAACATATGGCAGCCCCGCATCGAATGCTTTTGCTTGATGTAACTCTATCTCCAGGAAGGCCTTGCATGGTACTCTCCTCCATCTCCGCCAATCTGCTTCTTAAAATTACAAGTAATATTTAAATTGGACTCGCAGGCCCATAAATATACATCAGATAATAATAAGAAACCTTGAACAAGTCAAGGGGAGTACATAACAGGAGGGAGATAGAATGTACAACCCAGATTTAATAGAGGGAGAGAGGGAGGCACGCAGTCCTCATAAATTACATCACATGCCATAAACCATACACATCATCATATGAAATCTATGTCCATGATCATCCATCCACACATCAACACATCACATGCATCAATAAGCAATTATCACATAATTACTTCTGAAATAACTTTTATTTCAAAAATATAATAATTATATTTTGAAAACCATTTAACTAAACAATTTAGCTAATGTGGAATACATCTAATCAACATTAGATAAACGCAATTCACCGTTGCTGCATGAATCCGCCAAAATTTACTATTAATTAATTTAATGAGAATCACATTCTCAAACTGATTAATATGCATTAATTAGATAAGAGGAAATAACTAAAACAATTTTAGAATTTCCTTAAACTAATTAAACATGGGTCAAACATCTGAAAATTAATTTACAAAGAGCTAAACATTTTAGAACCTCAAAATATTTTTCAGAATTTTTTTGGGATTTTTTTTAAAAAAAATTCTAGCTTTTAAACAATATAAAAACATTCTAAAATCTTAAAAGGGGGGGGGGGGGGGGGGGGGGGGGGGGGTGGGCCGATCGGATCCGGCGCAGGCCGGATCCGCCTGCGGCCCGCTCGAGACCCGCGAGGGTCCGCCCGCGACTTACCCGCAGGCGGACCCGTACGCGGCCCACGAGGGATCCGTGCACGGCCCGCGGGGGACCCGCGCGGGTTTTCCCCTCCCACCCGAATGGGGGGGCGCGCGCGGCTAGGGTGAAACCCTAGCCTCCGCCTCCCTCTGGCGCAGGGCGGCCATGCCGGCCCCCGCGCCACCACCGGCGGCCGCGGACGGCGCCGGCGACGCCAGAGGCCGCCTTCCAAGGCCCCCAAACGCCCAGAAAAACCCGTAAAACCCCCAAAACTCTACAGAAATCGCCCGTTCTTGGACTATCTAAGAAGCATGGCGGCGGCATCTTACAGAGGGCCGTGTGACCTCTACAGAGGGCCAAACGATGCCACAAAGGGTTCTTCGCGATGCCCTTGGTACAGGTAACGATTCCCATGTACCAAACAGGAAGTGCACATCCCATGTGCGACCCAAGAACGCAGCAAACTTGGCGATTCATGCAGAACGCGAATCGACAAAAACACTTGAAATAACATTCATATGGTGCCGATTCCGACCGAGCCAGCAACCTGGTTCTGATACCACTGTAAGGAATCGATCAGAGCCCATCGGAAAGCACAATTCACTCAGGTTGATATCGTTGCCGATGGTCTGAATCGAACAAAAACTGAAAACCCGCGCGTAGGAAGATCCGATCTTTACCTTTGCGGGGTTGCGAAACTCCCAAACCCGGGGACGTGGTAGCGCTGGAGGCACTGGTGCTTCAAGCTGTTCAGGTGTGCGGCCTCAAGACGTATCCACGTGAACTCCAGACGCAGACGGGATCTCCTCGGTCTCCACGCGTCTCCCAGATCTCAGCTCCACCATGTGCTAGGAGAGAGAAGAGGTGGGGGCGCCCTAAGGAGAGAGAGAGGAGGGGGGCGGCCAAGAGAGAAGACCTGTAGCCTGGGCCAGGGTTTGACTCTCCACGTGTATTTATAGACACTGCAGGTTTTCAAAAAACCCAGTTATTGTCTATAATGTCCATCCTTCCCAGTCTGCTCGGAACTCTATTGCGTGTGACCCTCTAGGCCCAAGTGCTAGTCCAGTTTTCAGCCCATTAAGTCCAATAACTCTTTATTGACTTACTGTAATTAATTAATAACTCATATTAATTAATTACACAATCGATTATCGTCTCATAATAATTGATCGGGCTTCCAATCAAGTTGGGTGCCAAGCAACACCACTTGATCTTGGAAAGCATTGGGGTTCAGCAACCCAATCAAGGAACCTTTTCTGTCAACAGTTACCACGTGACTATAGTTCTTCGCTCGTACAATACTCCCGAGTGCACTTAGGGTATGGTCAAATGTCAAACCCTAATATACGCAATCACTTGGATTAGATGTCGCATAACAATATCAGAAAACTCCTTTTCTGATAAGTGGTCATGCTCTGGCCAGGGACTATCAGGCATCTTTCCTTAGAGCATTCACTCTCTTATTACCGAGAGCGAGCGATCCCATATTGACCACACAATCACCTTCGAAGGTATTCCGCTAGATCCAAACACTTAACTAATTAAGACCTCATGGCTAGAGATCTATAAGTTAAGGTCAAAACCCAAAGTCCACCAACAAGCTGTCCTTGGTGTCTCAGGTCTAAGAACCAATCACGCCACTGTGACAATGAATCTAGTTGGTTGACAGTTTAGGTAACATTACCATCCAGCGATTCATAACGAATCAGTTCAGTGAACTCATTCTCCAATGAGCACCTACAGATTCACCTTAGTGTCTCCACACAAGTGACTATGAGACCAGTCACCCTCATCATATGAGAAGGTGCAACCTGTACTAGTCTAACCGGATATTCGATGTCCTTCTCGAATATCCCACGACTAGGAACAATTAAGAATATACGTTTAAAGGATATTAATCCCATTGTTACAATCTCATCATAATTAATATCCATTGTGCATATTCATGGACTTCCTAATGAAACGATAAACGCATTACACATAATGAATATAACAACCTTTTTATTATTATTAAAGAACAAAATTGTACAAGTTATGATTGGCTTGGGGACACCCATAACTAACACCTTCTAGATTACCATATTGGCTAATTCCGCACATCTTTCAATTGGTATCAGAGCGAGGTTTCTCCGAATTACTACTTTTAAAGCTTGATCTCGCGATCAGGAGATTCTCAGTCTTATGGAATCTAACAAGGGGTTGATGCCCGAGGGACACTATGTGACCAGGCCACCCTTCTTCGATGGCACTGACTATCCTTATTGGAAAAATCGCATGCAGGTGTTTCTGAGAGCTCAAAATTTCGAGCTATGGAAGATCATTTCCAAAGGAGCATATACACTGCCAGAAGACGAAGATACCTGGACAAAGGACCAGATTGCGAAGGGAACTCTCAACTGGAGCGCACTGAACATGATGCAGTGCGTTGTTCATCCCAAAGAATACTCAAGAGTCTCCACATGCACTTCGGCAAAAGAGATGTGAGACAAACTTGAACTTATCTACGAAGGTACGTCCTAGGTAAGGGAAACCAAAGCAAGCATGCTAGTTTCTGAGTATGAATGTTTAAGATGAAGAATGATGAAACTATCTCAAATATGTTTGCTAATTCATGTTAATAATAAATGAATTGAAAGGTCTTAAGAAAGAATACTCAGAAAGTGATTTAGTGAGGAAGATACTTCGGTCTCTTCCATCCTCATGGAACACTAAGACCACTATCATTGAGGATTCAAAAGATCTCTCAAAGATGAAATTGGATGAACTAATTGGCTCCCTGATGACGTATGAAATAAATGTGAAAAGGAAAGAAACTGAAGGAAACCCAAAAAGGTCAATTTCCTTAAAAGCTTCAAGCAAAAGTTCCTCTAGATCCAAAAAGGATGTTCAACAGGAAAGTGATGAACCTGAAACGTCTAGTGATAGTGAAAATGATGAAATGGCCATGCTCACTAGACAATTCAAGAAATTCCTCAAATTCAAAAGGAAAGGCTCAGGTAATTCCAAATCCTTCCAAAAGAATGATTTCTCAAATAAATTTGAGTCTAACAAAAAATCTGACATTGTATGCTATGAGTGCAAGAAACAAGGGCATATGAGAGGAGAATGCCCCGAACTCAAGAAAAAGTTGAAGAGAAATTCACCATCAAGAAAGCCAAGGCAATGTTGGCAACTTGGAGTGATGAAGATGAAGACGAGGACGCACAAGAAGCCTCTGGAGATGAAGAAATTCAGTGTCTAATGGCTAGAAGCGATGACTCCAATGAGGTAAATTCTTCCTTTGAAACTTATACTGTTGATGAAAGGGAAGAAGCATACACTGTCCTATTTGAAAAATTCTGTGAATTGAAATCTAAAAACAAGGCATTGAAAAAGAAAATCAATTCTTTTGTTCATAACACACACAATGATGAACAAGTTGTTGCCTTAACTAAGGAAATTG
This sequence comes from Colocasia esculenta, assembly GCA_014218235.1. Taxonomy (NCBI): domain Eukaryota; kingdom Viridiplantae; phylum Streptophyta; class Magnoliopsida; order Alismatales; family Araceae; genus Colocasia; species Colocasia esculenta. The sequence continues at coordinate 81,268,201 of CM024753.1, forward strand.
AAATGATGAAAATTGATGAGGAATCTCATTGTGAGGAAATGGATTGCTTGAAAATAAAATTGAAAGAAAGTCAAAAATAAAAGGAAAGTCTAACCAACTCTCTTGAACGTCTTCAAAATGAACATCAAGAAACTAAGAAAAACTTGGAACATGCTGAAAAAGATCTAAAAGTAAAATATGGAGATCTTAAAAGATTCGTTAAGGGAAAACAGAATCTTGATGCAATTTTGGGGTCAAACATCTTTGTTGCAAAACATGGAATTGGATATCAACCAGTAAAATAAAAGAAAATGGGAGAGACTTTGATAACTTCTTTTGTTGATTCTAGCCCAAGCACAAGCTATCAAGTCCCTTCCAAGAATAAGAAAGGTCAAGCCAAGGGTAAGAAACAGGAACCCAAGAAAATCAGTTCAGCTGTTAACACAACTAAGAATTCTGTCAACAGCCCCAAAGAGGGTTGTCGACAGGTCTGGAAACATGCTTCTAAAGAAAAGCTAACCAGGCAACAGAAGGGTAAAATGCCCATGCATGTTCCTCAGAATAACAAACCCACTATTTTGTAAAAATCTTCATCATGCAATTGTAGACACCCATTTCTGACCCATAAGTCGAGCAAAATCCCTTGTCGTATCATTGATGCCCCACGTTGGTTCATCATCATCAAGCTGGCTTTCTCCGATCATGACATCATTTCCATTAGTTCATCACCCTGGAGGACCCTTCCTGGTCAAATTAATCTATAACTCTCTAAGTTAGGAGTCCGATGTTTCAATTCTGAAGACTGCGCATGGGAGTTGGATGCATTACATGCCAAAATGCAGAAAAGACCAAAAGGCGACAGGCCCAAGGTCGCCTTCCTGAAAACGACAGCCCCTATGTCGCCATCATAATTCCATATTTTAAATCCTCAAAAAATCAAAAATGACTTAAGTCACCTTCCATATGAGGAAGGCGACATATCGAGGAGTCGCATTCAGGAAGGCGACACTTAGGCCATCGCATTCTGGACTTTAAACATGAAACTCAATCCGAAGGCAACTTGGACACATGCTATTGATGGAAATTGCATGTTTTGGACGTCCAAATCACATCCAAATCCTCTCAAATTTGGAGGAGAGCTTCCTATTGAGTTCCTTTCCGAGTTCCAATAGCCCTTGCACAGCCATACTTACCTAGAGTCGGACTACTTCCCATTATTCCTCTCAGACCCGAGTTGGGAATAATCACCCATAAGTACCTCATCTCTGCATCTTTTTGGGCAAGGCCGGAGTCTGCTTCTTCCACTTCCAGAGAGCTTCACCTTCCACGAAGAGGGCTTCTCCTCCAGATGACTCAGAAGAGCCCCCCAGGGCGTTTTCCATCGGCTACACAATTCTTCTCCCCTTTTCCCCATTATTTCGTTCAATTCTTGCATGCATAGTCTTGTTTTCTTCATAGTTTAGCATTAGATCACGACACACACACCCTTTCTTAACACCCACAGGGGTTAAAAACCCCAATATTGTGAGTTCCCCCCATAATAGCTCATGTTCATGTGCTTTTCATTGAATAGATTTCATACACACGAATTCTAATGGGTTTCTTGTTTGTTTAAATCACTTTGGCAGGTGTTTAAACGTCAGAGCAAGGTGAGGCTCCTGTCCCTTGGCTGGCTGAGGAGCAGAAAGATGAAGAACCCACGTTTCCACCTACTGAAGAGGAAGGCGACCAGGACCCTGTCGTGATCAAGAAGGCGCCCCTTCCTACATTGCGTTAAGAAGAGAGCAAGGCGACGCCTCCTACGTCGCATTATCAGGTACGCCTTCCCCTTCATCTTTCCTTTCCAAGGTAGTCAGCCCTCCATCTGAACATCAAGAGGCGACTGCATTGGTGGCGATCACGGTAAATTTTCTAATCCCTACATATTCATAATCAATTCAAAAAAGGGGGATACAAATCCCGTAATTACACCTTTTGACGATCACGGTGGGACCACTTGTGCCCATCACGCTTGTTCTTCCTTTCCCTGCCGTCCCTATCATCTAACAGGTGTGTTGTGTGGTTAGTTTTCCGTTTTTGGTTCTCTTCCTTTGAGTTTGTCAGTGCTCTGCGATTCTGGGTGAGACAGCGACAATGGAGGCGTCGCTATCTTCTTAGCGACATACGGCACGTTGCAATCGGGTCAGTACACAGCATCCTTCCTTGTCTGTTTTTGTCTTCTGTGTGCTGTGAGGAAGACGACGTAGGCTGCGTCGCGATAAGGGAAGGCGACAGAAGTCGCGTCGCTACCAGGTACACAGTCTGCCCCTACACTTGCTTGATTTATTTAAGATTTGTTGAGTCTGCGGAGAAAGCGACACGGCCATTGTTGCGACACAGAAGACGACGGGGTTTCAGTCGCATTCAGCTCAGTACCCTGGTCCTTGAATTTCCTAGCAAATTTGGGTTTACTTTCACATACTCCATCCATATTTCATCATACCATGCCGTTTCCATGCTCTTGAGAGATTGCTAGTCTTGTATGTTATAGGGTTGCTTGATTTTTCGTGCGTACTTAGGACTTAATTGCCCTCTGTCCACTGTGAGAAGGAAAGCGATAGGATTATTGTCGCGATATTGGTCGCGACAGCTCCATTGTCGCCTTCTGCCTCTGAGAGCAATTAGTCCTAATTCTTGTTGTGTTAGTACTAGGTTAGAATTTTGCATGCACCCCGGTGCACATAGGATTTGCATACATCTTTCCATATTCGTAGTATAGGTTTCCTCCTCAGCGACGCTCGCTCTCTCGGCCACATACTCCTTGTGTCCGACTAGAGCACTCGCTTGAGGGCCTCCGTAAGTCCCTGCTGACCGTGGATTCCCACGCGGTCGCCGGGCTGGTTGTACCCGGCGCCTCCTAGGATCGAGTCTAAACTTCATTTGGTAAGGTTGAGAGAACCCTAGTCATACCCGAAGTTGGAAGCCTTTTCCCATTTAGGAACCCCTTCCTTACTCGGAGAGAACTTGCTAAAAGTCAAATCACTAAAAGGCAAACTTGAATCAATTAAAAGAAACCATCATCATTGCCAATTGCTTGCTTTGGGTGAGACATTTTCTCTTTCCTTTTGTCTGCATAGGATTGTGTGTTTAGGAAACTAAAAGTTTGTCTAGGTTAAGTCGTCCCTCTAAAGTCTGGAAAGGCTTTCCCATCTTTTTGTGCTCATTTCCCAAATATGGAGTCATATCTGAACCAAGTCTACGATGAGAATCAGGATCCCGCTCTCTACACCTCTCAAGACTACGAGGACTCCCTTCCTCATGACCTCTTTGGGGAATCGACCCGGCCTTGGGTCGCTACTGTCCATGCCTCTAGGGGTCACCGTCACAACGATAGCGGCCCGTCCCAGAACACCCATCCTCCTCAGTTGGATGATCAAGCCACTCAGCTCTTGCGCTTAATTCCCGAACTTGATCAGTCCCAGATCCAGACCCTCATGACGGCCCTCAAAGGAAAGGCCGCTTCCTCACCCTCACCTAGAGCGGGCGCGTCACACCCCGCGGCAGTCACCTCTGACCCCCATGTTATAATGGAACAAGTTGACAACACCCCCATCCGGCCGCGGACCATCCGATTCACGCCATTTGACTCGGAGCATTACCTTCCCCATGAATCGAGGCCCCGGTCTCCACCATATCAGCCATGTTACTCCCCTCATCGTCCTGAGCCACGCGCCAGGCCTACCTCTCATGCCTCGTCCATGCACGCCCAGCCCTCCGTTGCACCGGACATGATGTCCGAGTGGGCGTCCATCAAGAAGAAGCTCCAAGAGCTCCGCAAGCAAGTCGACCCTAGGCAGCACCACGATGTGCACATGCCAAACTTCAATGGCCTATGGGTCCCCTCCCCATCCGAGTTGCCGAAGTACCAAAAATACAATGGCTCAGGCAATCCGTACATTCATATCAAAGACTTCATCTATGAGTCCGCTCCCTACCAGCATGATCGCCGTTTGATGGCATATCTCTTCCGCCGGTCACTGGACGGGCACGCTCTAGATTGGTTCTACTTCCTGCTACCAGAGGACGCTGAGGACTTCACTCTCGTGAAGGCTAAGTTCCTCGAACAATTCCAAGACAGGGTTGGGCCTGAATATTCTCTCACGGATCTCATTGCCGAAAAGATGAAGTCAGATGAGGATTTCGCAACATACGCCGATAGGTGGAGGCAAATGGCCACCAGAGTTCCGGGGTACCTTACAGAGGGAGAGAAGGTGAAGATCATCATTGCCAATGCCACGCCTGCCTACAAAAACATCCTGGCGATGAATGACATCACCACTATGCATCAACTCTACAGCCAGGCCCGGTTTATCCAAACCCAGCTCAAAGATTCTCCTATCGACTCTATGTTCGAACCCCAAAAGTCCCGATTCCAAAGAAAGTCTCAGGGGCCAGTCACTGAGGGCGTCCAAGTGAACGAGCAGCCAGAGCCAAAACCGTCAACCTTACAATGCCCAGGGTCAGAGCCCTACCCATCCGCCACAAGGGCAACCACCACGCCAATACAACCAAGTGCCACCTCCTGATGGCTCTCAGCAGAGACGTCCCATGGGTCCTAGAAGAACTCACTACCCGCCATTGCCGGAGACACTCTCCGACATATTCTTAGCCTTGCTCTCCACAGACGCCATTAGGCTCCCTCCTGAGAGACCTTTGAACCCCAGTGTGGATCAAACCCGGTACTGCGTCTTCCACCGGCAGCCTGGTCACACCATCGACCAGTGTTTTACATTCAAGGATCTGGTGTATGACTTGCATGAGCAGCACATGATAGATTAGACAGCCCTCCGGCAGGTGATCGGAGATATCAAGGAAAGGCAGAGACAAAAACAGCAGCAGAGGCAACAACGCCAACCACCCCCTCAACAACATCAACAGCAGCAACACCAGCAGCCATTGCAGGACCTCGGGATCATCTACAACCCATTACCTAACCATCCACCAGCTCCAAATCCACCACCACAGCAACCTGCCCAGGTAAACCCTATCGTCCACCACCCTCCCTCTCAAATGAATTGGACGTACGATGATGAACTAGACGTTCAGCAGATGATGGCCATTAACCAATATCCTATCCAGTCCCAAACAATACAACCAGCCTACATGGCTCCCCAGTCAATCCCTCCTTTAGTTTCCATGGCCAACGCCGTCATACTGCCCCTCAGTTCAGCACCCGCGCCAGTCGCCAGTCCACCCGTCATCTTGCCTTTCGCCCGCCTGTCTCCGCACCTCCACCCCCTATCATATCTACTCCCTCACCCATCATTCTACCCCCACCTGGGTCAGACCAACCTTCCGCCGCCACATTGTCCTCCGCTAGACAACCACCTACCCATCCAACCACCCTGCGGAGCGGGCGGGTCTTCCGCCGCCCGTACCCACCTATCTCCACAACCACCACTTCCACCAACCCCCAGCAGGTCCTACAGCCGCCACAGCAACAACAAGTTCAGCAAGATGAGGGGTTGATTGAACCACTGCCTGGAACCCACTATGACATCCTCAAGCACCTGGATCACGTGCCAGCTAAAATCTCCATTTTGGAGCTAATAAAGAAGTCCAAAGAGCACCAGGAAGCCCAGAGGAATTTCCTACAGAAGGTGGTGGTGAATGAAGACATGCTAGCTGATAAGCTACCTAGTGCCCTGGCCATGGTGACTCGCGGGCCGGCGATCACATTCGCAGAAAGTGAACTAGCACCCCCGGAAGCCAGGAGGCTCCCCCTCTGCGTCACTCTGGTCATCAATCATGTAGCAGTGGGAGCAGCACTGGTCGACATGGGGGCATCCATAAACGTCTACCCGCTGAGTACTTTGAGAGCCTACGACCTATCGGAAGGGACGCTAAGGCCGACACCCACCACCATCGCCGCATACGACAACTCTAGAAGATCTTGTCATGGCATGGTGACTGTGCAAGCTGAACTGGGACCCCTCTCTGTCACTGTGGACTTCTATGTCCTCGATATCGATCCCATGTTCAAAGCTATTCTAGGGCGCCCGTGGTTGGAAGCGCTCGGGGCTGTACCGTCCACTGCACACCAGTGTCTGAAGTTCCCCTTTCAAGGATGGATCATCAAAGTCAAGAGTATAGCCACTACCCACTCAGTGGATGCCCTCCACGATACCCACCTACCAGCCGTGTGGCCAGCCAACAAACCCATAGTTTCGGTGCTAGATATCAACTACCCATGGAGCTACACGTTCCAGTCCAAGAGAGAGACCAGTCTGGCACAGGTCAATACAGTCAAGAGAAAAGAGTCACTAAGCACGAAGGGGTGGCAAATCATGATGAAGCTAGGATATGAAGAAGGCAAGGGGCTAGGGGCAGAGCTACAGGGCATAGTCAAACCCATCCCTGACATTGTCACGAAAAGCCGATGGAGCTTAGGGTACAGAGAGAAATCCAAGACATGGTCATCCAGCGCGTCCACCCTTAAGGCCGACCGAGAACCACTCACCTAGACACTCTCGTGTCACTTTATCATGGGGCCCACCCAATCGGGATACAATACCGTGGTAGTCGAGGCGGAACTCTCACAGCACGAGGTGCATGGCCGGAACTTCTCTCGGCACATGGCCCCGTTGCTGACCTATAGAGCCCTAGAAGCCCTCCGTCCAACCAGGAGGAGAAAGACAGGGGACCCAGAAGCTGAGTGGTACAGATGGTTTGACATAGAAGACATCACCATTGCCTTCAGCCGGCTGTTCTGGGAGGAAGAAAGGACATGGCCGCCAGCTGCGGCAGAGCTGTTAGATCCACCCACCGCCATCACATCTAAAAGGCAGCTCATGAGCGATGACTCAGACATAGGAGAGCCGAACATCCCCTATGAAGAGGGGAAAACCATAGACGAACTCTGGAAGGGCACCTGCTTAGCCATCCACCCGTCCCTTTTGAATTCTCTCCTACCCAGTCTGGTTCCGTCCTCCCCTCCCTTGCTTATTCACCTGACCCCTCAGCTCCTGACCGCGGCACACAGCCTCCTCACACCTGATCTCCCACCTACAATCCTCACTGCCCTACAGTCCAATCTAGGTGACCACGAGGTCGCTCTCTCTTGTTGCATGCTCTCCACCGATCTCCAAAAAAGAACGCCCATTTTCAAATGCTTGTTGAGGTCGAAGAGCCGGCATTTCTCCTTCACTCTCCTGATCAGGGGCACCCCTCGACTGGGGGTCCCCCTCCTGCTCCTTCACTAGGAGCCATCCTCTTCGGGGACACCATGTCCTCCCCCAGTCTTGTAGAGTCGTCTAGTCTAGGAGAGTCTAGGGTAGGTGAGTCTAGCATTAGGATAGATAGGCCTAGGGTAGAGAGTCAGGTCAGCCCGGTATCCGCCAATTTCAAGCAGCATCCTAGGAAGCAGCGGGGAAAAGCTATTCCCCAGAGATATCTTCAAGAGCTAGCTCGGCGGTGTGAAGCGCTGCTAATGATAGAGGAGTTCACAAGGGAAGCGCTGGTGTTTGAAGAAGTTTTTGAGCAGGATGGGGTGTTCATAGACGACGAATTTGGCGTTTACGAGATAATGAATGATGAGGACCCAGTCGATGAAGAGGATAGCGAAGTAGATGACGCTGCCGAAAAATATGCCAGTGGAGTAAGAAGATTTGATGAGCCCACAACGGAAATGGATGAACCTACTAAGGAAGTCAACCTTGGAACAGAAGAAGATCCCAGGATTGTGATTATCTCAGCAAACCTCCCTCCTGATGAAGAAGAGGAACTGGTGCAAATCCTGAGGGAGTACAAGGACACATTCGCCTGGTCTTACGAGGACATGCCCGGCCTAGACCCCTCACTGGTGGAGCACTGACTGGTACTGAAAGAAGGGGCAAAGGCGATCAAGCAGAAACTCCGAAGGTTCCACCCACTCATGGCCCTTAAGATGAAGGACGAAGTAGACAAACTCCATAAGGCTAGATTCATCAGGGTATTGCTTTATCCGAACTGGGTGGCCAATATCGTCCATGTTATGAAGAAAGATGGAAAAGTCTGAATCTGCATCGACTTCAGGGACCTGAATAGGGCATGTCCGAAGGACGACTTCCCGCTTCCTCACATTGATGTGCTAATCGATAATACTGCCCGGTACGAGACCCTTTCATTCATGGACGGATACTCAGGTTACAACCAAATCCGTCTAGCTCCTGAGGATCAAGAGAAAACATCCTTCACCACCCCATGGGGAACATACTGCTACGTAGTCATGCCATTTGGGCTGAAGAATGCTGGGGCTACCTACCAGAGGGCGATGATGGCCATATTCCACGATATGATCCATGTCTATGTTGAAGTCTACGTGGATGACATCTTGGTGAAATCAAGAACTAGGAGAGAACACCCCGAGATCCTAGCCAAGGTGCTGCAGAGATCTAGAGAGTATCAGCTGAAAATGAATCCAAAGAAGTGCGTGTTCGGGGTATCGTCAGGAAAACTGTTGGGCTTCATAGATAGTAAGCGGGGCATTGAGATCGATCCAAACAAGGCCAAGGAAATAGCATAGATGCCGCCTCCAAATAACATCTCACAACTGAGAGGGCTAATCGGGCGTTTGCAATTCATCAGAAGATTTATCTCCCAGCATTCGCAAAGATGCCGCCCGTTCTATGATCTCTTAAAAGGAGGGGCAAAATTCGAATGGAATGACAAATGCCAAGCAGCCTTCGATGAGCTGAAGAGTTATCTCATGAATCCCCCAGTCTTACAGCCTCCCATACCCGGGAAACCACTAATCTTGTATCTCTCAGTCATTGATGACTCCCTAGGAGCTGTCCTTGCACTACATGATGAGTCTGGGAAAGATAGGACAGCGTACTACCTCTCTAGGCTCTTCAACACCGCCGAATCCAAGTACACCACCGCGGACAAAACTTGTGCCGCACTCGTGTGGGTAGTCCAAAAGCTCAAGCACTACTTCCTAGCCCACGAGGTCAAGCTGATCTCAAGGATGGATCCACTCCGATATCTTCTTGAAAATCCCGTCCTCTCTGATCGGCTGGCACGCTGGCAGAGCTTCCTCTCTCAGTTTGATATATCCTTTGTGGTCCAAAAGGCCGTCAAGGGGTATGCCATCGCCGAGCATCTAGCCCATCTCCCACTCCCTCACAGTGACTCCCTCTGAGAGGAATTCCCCGATGAGGAACTCTCGGCCATAATCAAAGACCCCTTCTGGTCCCTTCATTTCAATGGTGCACTCAACTCTCAGGGACGGGGCATTGGAGCCGTGCTGCTCACCCCGGAAGGTATTACCATCCCCTTTGCATATCAACTCACCTTCCCCGCTACTAATAACATGTCCGAGTATGAAGCTCTCCTTGCTGGCCTCAAACATGCTTACTTGCTGGGGGCATCACACCTCAGAATCACAAGGGACTCTCAGCTTGTTTTGCGGCAGGTGCTCTCAACTTACCGCACTCGTGACCCGAAGCTCAAGCCATACCAAGACCTAGTCACGCTGTTGGCAAGGCAGTTCTGCAAGCTCATCTACATTCACACTCCTCGCTCCCAAAATATCTTGGCCGAGGCTCTGGCGTCGTTAGCCTCATCCCTATCCTTCCCTCTGAGCCACCGGACTGAGACAATCGTCGTCCGACGTCTCAATTTTCCATCTACTCAGGACCCTTGGTTTAGCGACCTTAGGACGACCTTAGAAGAGAGGGCTAGGAAGAGAGGAGCACAGAAAATCATGTTGACTGAACTCGAAGAGATCCTGAATGAAGAAGAACTACCATGGTACTTTGAGATAGAGCAATACTGCAGGGATGGAACGTATCCTGAAGGGTCAAGTGCAGAAGACCGCAGGGCCATCAGAAGAGCCGCCTTAAAGTACACAGTTGTCGGAGAAGTTCTGTACAGGCGAGCCCTTAATGGAGACCTTTTAAGATGCCTTACTGATGACGAGGCTTGGAAAGTGGTGAAAGGGGCCCATGCTAGTGAATACGGAGGGCACGTTAAGAGTCAAATGCTCACGAAGAAGATTATTAGGCAGGGCTATTACTGGCCAACCCTAGAGGAAGACTGTACCATCTACGTCCGTAGGTGTGTCAAGTGTCAACTGCATGCTGATCTATGCCCCTTCCTCCTCACTACACCCACTCTCCACACCTTGGCCATTCTCCATGTGGGCTTTCGATATTGTTGGCCCTCTTGGTGATCCTAATGCTCATATCAAACAGAAGTCTTTTATCCTAACAACAACTGAGTATTACACCAAGTGGGCAGAAGCAGAATCGTTCACAGAAATCAAAGCATCCACTGTGTGCCGCTTCATCATGAGAAACATCATCTCGCGTTTCGGAGTGCCAAGCAGCATCGTCACGGACAATGGGCCGCAATTCATCGCACAAGAGCTCCAGAACCTCTGTAAGAAATTCAACATCACTCTGCATCATTCATCGCCGTATTACCCACAAGGCAATGGCCAAGCTGAAGCAACTAAACAAACCCTTCTTAAAATTTTAAAGAAGACCTGTGAGTCGCATAAATTTGCCGACTGGCCAGAAAAGCTAATAGAGGCTCTATGGGCCTACCGTACCTCCGTCCGCACTCCCACGGGACAAACCCCGTATGCTCTCACTTACGGGATGGAGGCGGTAGTTCCATACGAGATCCTAATCCCTTCACTAAAAGTCCAATTAGACAAGGAACTTAATCTTGATGAACGTCGAGAGGCGTTGCTAGTCCAATTGGAACTCTTAGATGAAAGGCGGCTTATGGCAGCCGATCATGTGCTTTCATATCAAAGGTGAATCTCAAGGTCTTTCAAAAAAAAGGTAATTGAGCGTAAATTCCAAGAGGGCGATATGGTCTTGAAGCGCATTTTCATCAAACCCGGAGGTCCTAGGTCCAAACTGCAACCTAATTGGGAGGGTCTATACGTTGTGAGGGAAGTCTACCCCAGAAACGCTTACCGCTTAGTCAATGCTGAGGGCATCGAATTGTCACATCCGTGGAATGGGTTGTACCTCAAATGATTCTATCCTTAGGGCTATAGGTGCGAGGCCACAACACCTAGATCGGGGAGTAGCCCCGTGTTGGGAGTCCAAGATACCTCTCTAATCGCCAAGGGTCGCTCCAAGTTAGGATTAACACACACGCACACAGCAAGCCCGGATAACTACACTTGGTAGATGCTGCAACTATGTGGGCTCTACTCTAGCGATGCATCGGTCATTCTCTCCTAATCGGTCGAAGTGTAAGGGCAAATGGTTTGTAAAGGCGAGGTCACCAACCTATAGCATACCCCGACGAGAGGAAGCCTCAAACAGGGACGGTCAAAATAACAAAGGGGCAAAGAAGCAAAGAAACAAAAAAGAAAAGAAGATCCATAATACAACAGGGGCATGACAAAGAGTTGCAAAGTCCCCGCGGGACACTAATGAGCCCGGTCGTACGCATGCCCCAAAGCAAGGCAAGTCCATAGCAAAAGACCATAAAGTCCCTCCACAACAGACCCAATCTCCGAAGGGTATGCTGTAGGAAGTAGCCGAACCCAACATCCCTATACCTACACAAGACTTTCCTAAAATGATCTTCCATTTTCCCTTATAAGACCGAATCACCTCTTGGGTAGGGCTTAATTAGTCGTGAGCTTCGACTAAGGGTAGTTTTCCAAGGCGTTGTGACCCCTTACGCACGTCCTAACATAGAAAGCCCTGTGGCGAGAACCGGAGGTGAATGAGATTCCTAACCAGCGGCTCGAATCGGTTTAAGTGTTGTGGCCCGAAGATGCGAGTATCTTCCGTCTCGCGTGTCTTATTTTAGGAAGGGCTAACGCCAGCTTTAGGCGCTAAAAAAAAAAACTCCAAAAAAAAATCAAATATTTCCAAAACTCCAAAAAAAATCAAATATTTCCAAAACTCCAAAAAATTCTAATATTTACAAAACTCCAAAAAATTAGATATTTCCAAAAATCCAAAAAATCAAATATTTTTAAAATTCAAAAAATCAAATATTCCTAAAACTCCAAAAAAAAAACCAAATATTTCCAAAACCCTAAAAATCAGATATTCCAAAAACCTCAAAACATTAAATGATGTTTTCAAAATTCCAAGCCGTTTGCATACATGCATTTCATTTGATTATTCGCATATTTCGCCTATTTAATAAGGCTTAGCCCCTTGACTAATCATCAAGGTCAGTCACTCGTCGTATTTTAAAGCAAGGGGCTAAGCCTAAGAACAGATCTAACTTGTCTTGTGGTTGTCTAAGTGTGCAGGACGCGAAAGAAAGAAGGCGACACTCACATCTCACCCGTCGCTCTCACCCGTCACTCAGTCGCAAACCATAAGATAAAAAGGGTCCATTCCATTCCATGCATATACATCACCATAACAAAAGGGGCAAACAAAGAGTACAAGCCCTCAACCGCTCTCCCCGTACCCTCATGCGGGCGGGGAGACGGAGGGGCCATCGCCCTCGGCCCGGTCTCGCTCCCCTCTGGCGCTCTCTCACGCCGTCTCGCTCCTCCTCCTCGTTCCTCTGCCGTCCGGAGGAACCCGTTAGATAGTGTCCAGCGGATCCGCTCGGGATACTGCTCTTGCTGGTCGTCGATCGACTGCGTCCGACCAAGGCTAGGGCCCTCTCCAGACCCTTCATCTCGGATCGCAGCATGTCGCTGCGATGCCTCTCCTCCCCTAGCTGGGTGCGGAGGTCCCCAGCCTCGGCGCGCAGTCGCGCCGCCTCCTCCGCCTCCTGGCGCTAGCGCACCGCCTCCGCCGCCTCTTGCTGCCAGCGTGCCGCCGCCTCTGCCTCCTGGCGCCACCGCGCCACCTCCTCTCTCTTCATGGCCATAGAAGCTTGCAAACCTTGAAAAAAAGAAGAGAGAAGAGAGAGCTACGTATTTTGCCTCTCATCCCCTTTATTTATAGAGCCTTAGCACTCCTATTCCTTCTTGGAAGGGGAAGGGAAGACCCATTAGAAGTGGGACTTGGAGTAGGAGGCAATAAGAATCCTAATGGGAGTCAAAACCAAGTCGCATGATGAAAGCTTTTGAGCTCGGGCTGTGCATCCTGGTGTCGCGACATATCGCTATGTCGCCTTCATAGTGGCGACACTACATGTGTCGCTTTCTTAAGTCTAGGGTTGCGACAATTCCTATGTCGCCTTCTGATCAGTCTATGTTGTCTTACTTATTCCTTTGTGACTGTTCAGAATATTGCACATATGCTTTGATGTTCATTGTTTGGTGCATTTGCATCTGTATCATATCGATCTTTACTACTTTGATTATTGAAAACCCATAAAAATCAGAAAATGCAGAAAAATCCATAAAAATCCAGAAAATCCAGAAAATCAAAAGACGTCTGGTAAGTCAGGTAAGTATCTCTAACCCTAATCCCTTCGCATTACTATATGGTATCTACGCTATTATATCAGCTCAAGGACCGGCTGGTTCCCAGTGTGTTCTAGGATCTGAGTTCCCCTTCATCAAAAACAAGGATGATCTAAGTGCACACTGCTAATCACTGGATAGGCCGTTGGGTGATATGACTCGGGGATGATGGATTCTATCGCACGTCGGGGATGCGAAGTGTCTTGACCCTTGCTCATATTGTCTAGCAATATTATCCTTGAATACTTGTTATTTTTTTCCCTTTCTTTGCATTTGTTTTTATGATTTCCTTTTATTTAGCCCAGCATGTATCATGTAGGAACTTTGAGCTCTATGAATCATGATTTGTCGAAGTCAGCTTCCCAATGATGTCCCAACACGAGTCCTCCATTTTCGGACAAGAATTCCACTCCGAATTTGAAAGTTTTCCTCGAGCTTACAGCTCGGTCCAGTCTGCCAGTGTGGTTCCTATGAGGGATTCCTATCATCCCCATTCATTACAACAGACATTTCTTTATCCCCGATCCGCTCATTAGTCGTGAACCGCTCAAAGGCCAGAGTCGAATCGACCCGCCGGGCAGCACCAATCCCCTAATGAACGAAACCTGCACGATAAAGATAGCCAGGGTACCTCTTGAATCAGGAGGTTGATCATTCTTTTCTTTTTTATTCGTCCCAAATAAGAACCATCTGCGCACTCTGTTCCCAGCCATGATCAAGGTCAGCCGGATAATTCTCTCTGCTTATTCGTCCAGAATGGGTGTCTCTTTACCTTTATGCCCGCTTTTCAGCTCATTCCGCTACATCGCCGTCTCACGCCATTTTCGCTCCATCACCGCTCCACTCCCTTGCAAAGCCGGCATCAAGGAGGGGCAATCTGTAGACACCCATTTCTGACCCATAAGTCGAGCAAAATCCTTTGTCGTATCATTGAAGCCCCACGTTGGCTCATCATCGTCAAGCTGGCTTTCTCCGATCATGACATCATTTCCATTAGTTCATCGCCCTGGAGGACCCTCCTGGTCAAATCAATCTATAACTCTCTAAGTTAGGAGTCCGATGTTTCAATTCTGAAGACTGCGCATGGGAGTTGGACGCATTACATGCCAAAATACAGAAAAGACCAGAAGGCGACAAGCCCTAGGTCGCCTTCCTAAAAACGACAGCCCCTATGTCGCCATCATCATTCCATATTTTAAATCCTCAGAAAATCGAAAATGACTTAAGTCACCTTCCATATGAGGAAGGGGACATATCGAGGAGTCGCATTCAGGAAGGCGACACTTAGGCCGTCGCATTCTGGACTTTAAACAGGAAACTCAATCCGAAGCCAACTTGGACACAAGCTATTGATGGAAATTGCATGTTTTGGACGTCCAAATCACATCCAAATCCTCTCAAATTTGGAGGAGAGCTTCCTATTGAGTTCCTTTCCGAGTTCCAATAGGGGTTAGAAACCCCAATCTTGTGAGTTCCCCCCATAATAGCTCATGTTCATGTGCTTTTCATTGAATAGATTTCATATACATGAATTCTAATGGGTTTCTTGTTTGTTTAAATCACTTTGGTAGGTGTTTAAAGGTCAGAGCAAGGTGAGGCTCCTGTCCCTCGACCGGCTGAGGAGCAGGAATACGAAGAACCCACATTTCCACCTACTGAAGAGGAAGGCGACCAGGACCCTGTCGTGATCAAGAAGGTGCCCCTTCCTACGTCGCGTTTAGAAGAGAGCAAGGCGACGCCTCCTACGTCGCATTATCAGGTACGCCTTCCCCATCATCTTTCCTTTCCAAGGTAGTCAACCCTCCATCTAAACATCAAGAGGCGAATGCATTGGTGGCGATCACGGTAAATTTCCTAATCCCTACATATTCATAATCAATTCAAAAAAGGGGGATACAAATCCCGTGATTACAGCAATGTCTGTAAGAAAGTTGGGCACAATGCAAAACGATGCTGGAATAATCCAAATAAACTGAAAATCAAGCAAGATTGGATTCCGAAGCATTTACTTTTTGGCATGAATGATACATTGGGACCCAAAGTAATTTGGGTACTAAAACCTCTTGTCTGATCCACATATGCAGGAATGCCTAGCAGCCTAAAATCAAAACAAATGGTACCTGGATAGTGGTTGCTCGAGGCACATGACGGGCAACAAAGACAAATTCTGTTTGCTGGTGGAAAAAGACGGAGGTCAAGTTATTTTTGGAGGTAACAATAAAGGCCAGATCATTGGTTCAGGTAAGGTTGGTAAGTATGCCTCCAACTCAATAGACAATGTACTGTTAGTTGATGGTCTTCACCATAACTTGCTTAGCATAAGCCAATTGTGCGATAAAGGTCATAAAGTTGTCTTTGAATGAAATTAATGTCAATTTGTTGATAAGGAAACAGGAAGTCTTAAATTTTCTGGAAAAAGAGTTAACAACATTTATTTGGTTGATCTAGATGATCCAGAAAATGAAATTTTGTGTCTTGTTGCAAGTAAACAGGATGAGCATACCTTGTGGCATCGTAGGCTTGGGCATGCAAGCTACAATGTCTTACACATGATCATGAGGCTGAAACTGGTAAATGGACTTCCTGAAATTTCCTTCAATAAGAATGAAATTTTTTGTGATGCATGTGCACAGGGAAAACAAACCCAGAAATCCTTCAAATCAAAAGCACCGGTAAGTACCTTTAAACCTTATGAATTGTTGCACATGGACCTTTTTGGACCTACTTGAACACTAAGTCTCAATGGCAAACGATTTGGTTTTGTCATTGTAGATGATTTTTCTAGGTTCACTTGGGTAAAATTTCTGGCTCACAAAAATGAAGCACTGAAAATCTTTAAAGAATTCTTTAATAAGATTAAGCATGGAAATGTTAATAAGATATGCTCAATCCGCACTGATCACGGGGGAGAGTTTGATAACAACTCATTTTTTGATTTTTGCAAGCACCAAGGAATAGAACACCTGTTTTCCTCTCCAAGGACTCCGGAGCAAAATGGTGTAGTGGAGAGAAAGAACAGAACCTAGTCCAAGGACTCCGAAGCAAAATGGTGTTGTGGATAAAAAGTCAACTATCTGACTACAATATTGACATTGGATGCACACCTATCTTATGTGGCAACACTAGTGCCATCAATCTTTCAAAGGACCCAGTCCAACACTCTAGGACAAAACACATTGAGATTAGACATCACTTCTTGAGAGATGAAGTAGCCAACAAATGCTTGGAGCTCTGCTTCATACCCACTGATAACCAATTAGATGATATTTTCACAAAACTATTGGTTGAGGATAGATTCACAACATTGAGAAGAGAATTAGGATTGTGCAAAATGCAATGAAGCCCATACCAAACTTTGAAGTATATGTTCTTTGTGTGCACTGACTATGAGGTATATCAAATGGTGATCTGTGGAAAAACAAGTTATGTTTGTTTGGAAACTATCATTATGTGTGAGAAAACATTCTCCGCCATGTATCCATAGTCAAGGTGCAAATAAGGGTCATCTACTTTGAATTAGGTATATGGATTCTTTTAAATTTGCCCATTCACTTTTGCACACAAATGGATTTTTTTGTGATGGTATGTCCTTATTCATGAACTTGTATGCAATTTCTTGCTAAACTTATGCAAATATGTCTTGAATTGCTTGCTTGTTGAGTCTTCACATGCACACACTATGGGGGAGCTAGGTTCAGGTAGATGAGTGATTTTTAAGGGAAACTATCCATTTTTCATTGCTTCACTTCCTTGGCATGGAACTCAAATGATATCTCTCATATCTGCTTTCAAAACCCTTCTCACAGCTCCTGTCGACAGCCCCACTCATTGCTGTCGACAGCCCCTAACAGAATTACTCATCCCGAACTCACAATTCTTCAGTCTATTCAAATCTGTCGACAAACCACTCTGTATCTGTCGACAGACGCCACCTACCTGAACTCAGTTAATTCACACTGTCCGAATTTGTCGACAGGCACCCAATGGCTGTCGACAGATGCACCTCTTGCTGAATTTTGCTTATCCTGTCTCAACATACTTCATGATCATGCTTCACTAATGTATCTAAGCTGCAAATTGGTGACCTACTTATGTTATAATCTTTCATATCCACATAATATCAACGACATTGTCCAAATCACAATGATTTTGACATACCATTCTCTTGTGAGTCTAGGTTGCATCATTTTGAGTACATTTAACAAAATACATGAGTCTAACCTAACTCACTTGAATAACTCCCTTGTGGAATATCATGTTTTTAAGTCATGTGCTAAGTCCAAAGGTTATTGAATGTTATGTCTTGAATTGGCTTTTATGCTTTATCTAACTCTTGACCTTGATTTTCAAAACACACAATCACATAGGAGAAAAGCTACCTATTTCATAAAATATATATATATATATATATATATATATATATATCAAAGTGTATCAAATTCAATAAGGGAATAAAGGCAGAGCAATGATGAGTATTGCTGAGTAACCGGGGATATGGGCATCACAAATGTCTGTCTTCGCGTCAAAAGGCTTACTCCTTATCCTTGTATAATGATCTGATGGTCACTTTCACTGAGTAACTGGGGATACCGGCATTACCTATGTCTATCTTCACGTAAAAAGGTCATAGTGATCCTAATTACCACTTTCTCTCTTACTGTTTGTTTAGATACAAATCTCAATAGAAGAAATAGAGTGTAGCCTCCTCAATTTTTCTTTTCAAGGCCAAGCTGTTGTTAATGAAAAATTGCCCATGTAGACATTTTTTTTATACACCTTTTGACTATCACATACTAAGAAATATGTTCTTTTGCAATGGTTTTATTCAAGGGGTCTATTTTATTCTCCTATGTCTTTTTGTTCAGTGTAGTCCTTATGTTGCAACTTGAGAGTCTGTGAATATTACTTCAGAACCATTGTCGATAATTGACATGTCCTAACTATTAGTGGGTATGACATTTTATAATGTGTATTTACCTATTTTCATCTTATATACATATTGGAAGCTCATTGTGTTGAAAAATCCTTTCAAAACACCTCACTGGCACAATTTCTACATGTGCCTGTCGACAGGACACTGTTCACCTGTCGACAGCAGGCGGCAGGGCCTATTTTTGGAAGCCTAACAGGCGGCTTTTTAGGGTGGCTTTTGTGGGTCCCCATCCTTAAAAAACTCTTCCCATCCTCTTTAAAAGGAACCCACGACCCTTTCCTCCCTTTTACACTTCCAAAAACTCCCTCTCCTTCCATCTCCACCAAACCCTTTTTCTCCAGGGCGCAGAGCAGAGTCTACCTCTTCGGGTGTCTCCTCCTCCTCATGTTTCCTTCCACCTTTCACATCCCTCTCTACTCCGAGATCCTTGATTCTGATGGCTCCCCAAAGCAAGAAGCTTGCTTCCCATCGCCGTCCTCATTCTCCCCAAGTCGGCGAGGGTTTCAGGGTTCACATCAAGCACCGAACGAAGCATCGAGATGATCGTCTGCTAGAGCTCATTATTCCTCCAAATCTACAACTTCTCAATGTTCATGGCACCTTTAACAAGTTCGTGCAGCGCATATACGTTGATTTCTTGTCTCTGGAAGACATGTTTCCCGGGTTGCAGCCACTTTTTGA
The DNA here is from genome assembly GCA_014218235.1 of Colocasia esculenta. NCBI lineage: Eukaryota > Viridiplantae > Streptophyta > Magnoliopsida > Alismatales > Araceae > Colocasia > Colocasia esculenta. The sequence goes on from CM024753.1 coordinate 81,287,166, forward strand.
CACCCAGGGCTGGTCTCCCTTCTGCTATTCTCACAAGCGGTACTCTCCAACCGCTGTGACGGAGTTCTACAACAACCTCCGGGAAACCGCTCACGGTGATCTTTATACCAAGGTGAAAGGCACCCTGTTTCTGATCACTCCTAATCTTTTCTCCGTTGCACTTCAAATTCCAAATACTGGCATTGATATCATGCAACATCACCCATTGGCATCTGAGTACTACACACTCATCACTCGGCAGCCATACGATTCATCTAAAGATCGTGTGTAAATGAATGCCAACTCCTTCTCTCCTCTTCATCGTCTCATCCACCATATCTTTACCACAATCGTAGTCCCCGAGGATGGTAGTCGGGAACTTTTGACTGTCATTCACAAATCCCTTTTTCACACATTTCTTAACTGTGAACAAGTCAACCTACCACTCCTTTTAATCTCTCACATCTGAATATGCCTTCGCAATTCCAATAGGTCTATGCCTTATGCATGTCCAATCACTTCTCTTCTTCTGTTCATCGGCATCCAAATCTCCAAAGCAGAGATGACAAACCTCAAGTCTCGTAGCTCCTTTGATCTCACTGCTGCTCACAAGATGGGCTACAAATTGGTTGATGGGGTTGTGTCACGAGAACTTAAGGGTAAGGGACCGGAAATTGCTGAGGTTAATGATGAAGATGACGGTGAGGATGATGATGAAGAATCCCAGTCCGAGCCCATAGATGCTCAGGGAGATGATGATAGTGTTGCAGCTAGCGACCAAGTTCCTAATGAGTCCTCACTCTGATACTTTATCCCTGCCCAGATGGCACAATTACAGCACTAGATGACCACAGGCTTTGAGAAGCTAAATGAACGATTGGACACTGTTGATACGAGCATTGAAGCACTAGTTGATACTCAAGTCCAGCTTCAGGTCAGACTTACTAGACTCTCCGCAGAGATTTATGAGATTCGTCAGGCCTCTGCACCGCCTGGCAATGATGCTGCTTAGAGAGTTTAGGTGTCCACTGTGTTTGGGTCATGGTCATGGTCATGGTCTTGTTCTTGATGTACTAGTTTGATTTCTTAGTCATGTTATTCTCTTCCTTGCAATTCCTTTTGTCACATTGTTACTCCATTTTGTAACTGTGTGTAACGCTTCCCACTTCAATGAAAATTATAGTTATTTACTCTATTCATCCGTGCATGACGTTCCTTTTTGGATGTTGTCAAAAGGGGGAGAAACATCAATTGTACATTAATTGAGCATTAATTGAAATTTTGTCATCATCAAAAAGGGGGAGAATGTTGGGTTTACATTTGATATGTTTATTTTTTATGATGAAGAATTTATGGACAACCAAATTGATATGATGTGATTGTGTGAATCATGCTAAAATTGACAAACTCAAGAAGTGCTAATCAAGTAAAAACATGTTTTTCATTAATCATTTATATGCTCATACTATCTCGTTAATCATTTTCTTAAATGTAGGAGAGATTGCGTGCAAGACAATGTACCAAAACAAGATCAAAAAGATCAAGAATAGCACTAAAAACAAGTACCTATCGATAGCCCCAAAGATGCCTGTCGATAGCCCTGCACAGACAGATCTAATAGGGTACTGGCAAAGATGTACCTGTCGACAGCCCCACAGATGCCTGTCGACAGATCAACACAGACAGAACCAACAGGCTCCTAGAAATGGTGTGCCTGTCGACAGATCCACACAGGGAACTGTCTCCCGGAAAGCTCAGCCTTCTGCCTTTTGCAAGTCTGTCTACATCTGTCGACAGATGCATTTCTTGCTGTCGACAGAAGAAGAGAAAATCTCAATACGATATCTCCATACATTTCCGAATTGGGTGTTTCCAATTGTCACGACTCTCCATACTTAAACACACATATAAAAGGAACTCTTTGGAGTTATTTTTGTACAGAAGCAGCCACCACACAAAACCCTAGCAAAGTCTCAAGAGAGAAGATCTTTCTGCTGCTCTACTTCAACCGTCCGTCCAGGCAACCAAAGAGACATCCTCCGAACGGGATTGAAGTCAGATTGTCCATCTCTCAAGCTTCTCCATCAACTGATACCTGTCAAGACGAAGCTTGAGGCACATTGGGACGATCATCTGAAGAGTTCCACATCAGGATTTGAAATCTCAACTATGAACTCTTCTTTATCTCTATTTTTCATATCTTGTGTGTGTGTTGTTGAGTCAAGCGACCTTGTGCTTGATTAACGTTTGTCATGTTGTTATGATCGTGGTTTACATCAGACGACATGAGTGTGTGTGTGTTGTAGCGAGTGAACTTGCTGCGTGTGTGTATGGACGGTGGACGTAGGATACACAAGTTGTGTACTCCGAACCACCTTAAATCCTCGTGCCCTATGGTTTGCACGTTTTTACGTTAGATGATTGGTAGGCACGTTGGTTCTACACACGTTAGATAGATTGGTTATATACTGTTCACAATAAGCACACTGATTGCAACTCAAATCTGTTTAAGATTTTGATCAGGTTGTGTTGTCATCGAAAAGAACTCAATCTTGGTTAGATTTAGTGGTAATCTATTCAACCCCCCCTTCTAGATTACCATATTGGATAATTCTGTACATCTTTCAGTTCCAAATGCAATCTGAAGAATCCATCTCCCAAATGTATAGTCGCTTCACAGACATTACTAATGGCCTGGCTGGGCTAGGAAAAACATATGAAACAGAAGATATGGTAAGAAAAATATTGAGATCCCTACCAACTTCATGGACTCCTAAGGTAACCTCCATTGAAGAAGCTAATGATCTCAAGAGAATGTCCCTCGAGAAACTCATTGGGTCTTTAATAGCTCATGAGATAAACATGGAAAGGCCAGAAGAATCTTCCAGCAAGAAGAAGCACAATAATGCCCTGAAGGCTATAGAAAAAAGTTCTAAGGATGAATCAAAAAGTGAAAAGAGTGATGAGAACAGTGAAGATGAAGAAGCTTTTCTCTCCAGACGACTGCAACGCATTCTAGCTAAGAAGAAATATCAGTCAGGAAGAAGGTATTTCAAGAAAGGTAGAGAATTCAAGATATCTGAAGGCAAAGAAGTCAAGAGATTTCAACCCATATGCTATGAATGTAAGAAGCCTAGACACCTCAAGGCTAAGTGTCCAAAACTGAAGAAGACTGAATTCAAGAAAAAGTATGGAATAGGATATACTCTACCAGATAATGAAGAAACAGTTATTCATCCTAAAATATATCCAATGCCAAAATTTGTAGCTGAACAAAATCCTAACTATAAATCAAACACTAATAAAAACAATAAGCCAAACAAGATAATCAACAATATCTCCTGCTGCACTCATTGTAGCAAACTAGATCATACTAAAATTACATGTAAAACCAAACATCTAAAATAGATTCTAAAAAGAAACTGTGAAGAAGCTAACCAACCAGAACCAAAAAAAACATGGGTACTTAAATTACATTGATTTATTGTAGGGAAGCCTTAGAGCATCAAAATATTACCTGGATGGTGGGTGCTCAAGGCACATGACCGGCAACAAAAGGTTATTTTCATCCATCAAAGATGAAGAAGGAACAGTCACTTATGGAGATAATGGTAAGGGATCAATGATCGATTGTGGATCAATTGGAAGTAAAGACAAGATTCTGATAGAAGATGTTCTTTGCATCAAAGGACTCAAGCACAACCTAATCAACATCAGTCAACTATGCGACAAGGGTCATCAAATCAAATTTTAGGAATCTAAGTGCCTAATCATTAAGGATGGAACAACCATTTTTGAAGCCTACAGAGAGAAAAATCTGTATGTATTACATCTAGAAGAGTTGAATAATCAAGATGTTTGTCTAGCGGCAAGCAAAGAACAGAATGCCGAACTTTGGCATAGAAGACTAGGGCATTGCAGCTTGGACAAAATCAGAAAACTCATCAAACATGATCTAGTGGAAGGTCTACCGAAGATAAATTCAAGACTAGACAACATCTGTGAACCATGTGCAAAAGGAAAGCATGCAAGATCCTCTTTCAAATTCAAGACAATAGTCACTACCTCCAAACCACTAAAACTACTTCAAATGGACTTGTTTAGACCAATGAGAACAACTAGCTTGGGAGGAAAGAATTTTGGATTTATTATTGTTGATGATTACTCCAGATATACATGGGTATCATTTCTTGAGCACAAAGATGACACATTTGATAGCGTTGTGAAGTTCAGTAAGTTAGTTCATAAAGATTAGAAGTTCAATATCATAAGTATTCGATCAGATCATGGAGGAGAGTTTCAGAATGATAGGGTTGCAGAATTTTATGATGATCTGGGGATTGAACACAATTTCTCAGCACCAAGAACACCACAGTAAAATAGAGTAGCTGAGAGGAAGAATAGAACACTTTTGGATATGGCAAGAATAATGTTATCTGAGTACAATCTTCCAAGATATTTTTGGGCAGAAGCCATCAATACAGCTTGCTACATAATCAATAGAGTCATGATAAGACCCATTCTAAAGAAGACTACATACGAACTGTACAAGCAAAAGAAGCCCAAGATCAGCCATCTCAAAACATTTGGATGCCCTTACTTCATTCACAACAATGGTAAGAGAGATATTGGTAAGTTGGATCCCAAATCAGACGAAGGTATTTTTTATGGGGTACACTTCTAAACCCAAAGGATATAAAGTTTTTAACAAAAGAAGTTTATTAATTGAATAAACTATACATGTTATTTTTGATGAGTCTAACCCTTCCTTGAGAAAGGAAATTGGTAGTGATGATGAAGATATAGAAAACCTTTCCAAGAAACTGAAGGAAATAACCATCAAAGATGATGAAGATCCACCCTTGGAAGAACTGCAACAAAAAGATATCATCCATGATGATCTTCCAAAGGAATGGAGATACAAGAAGGATCACCCAAAAGATAACATTATTGGAGATCCATCCGTTGGGGTAAGAACTACAGGTAATATTATTCCTTGTGATTATTTAGCATTTGTCTCTCAAATAAAGCCGAAGAAAGTCAATGATGCATTGTCTGATGAATCTTGGATTTTATCCATGTAAGATGAACTTAATCAGTTCAAAAGAAATTGGGTCTGGTCCCTTATTCCTAGACCATCAGATCATCCTATGACTGGCACAAAATGGGTGTTCAGGAACAAATTGGATGAAGCTGGTGTTATCACTAGAAATAAGACTAGACTTGTTGCTCAAGGCTATTCACAAGAGGAAGGCATAGATTTCGATGAAACCTATGTACCAATTGCTAGACTAGAGGCTATTCGAATATTGCTTGCTTATGCATCTGCATTAGATTTAAAACTTTTTAAATGGATGTAAAATCAGCCTTTTTGAATGGTTTTATAAAGGAAGAAGTTTATGTAGAATAGGCTCCTATTTCAAATTGCATAAAGCTTTATATGGTTTAAAACAAGCACCTAGAGCCTGGTATGAAAGACTTAGTGCATTTTTATTAAATCATGGTTTCATTAGAGGTCAAGTAGATAGCACATTATTCATTAAATCAAATGTAAAAAATATATTACTTGTACAAATCTATGTAGATGACATTATTTTCGGATCTATTGATGAATCTCTAGGCAAGTATTTTGAAAACCTCATGCAGGGAGAATTTGTAATGAGCATGATGGGAGAACTCAACTACTTCCTTAGACTAAAAATCAAGCAAAGCAATGAAGGAACTCATATTTGTCAAGCAAAATACACCAAGGAACTATTAAGGAAGTTTGAATTTGAGAATGCTAAACCACTGTCCACTCCTATGAGCACATCAATCAGGTTAGACAGTGATCTAGAATGTAAGAAACTTGATCAGAAACTTTATAGAGCTAAAGTTGAGTATGTAGCTGCTTAGAGCTATTGCACCCAACTCCTATGGATCAAACAACAGCTTGAAGACAATGGACTACACATCAAGAACATTCCATTGTTGTGTGACAATACAAGTAATATAAATCTCACGAAAAATTTGGTGCGGCAATCAAGGACGAAACATATTGAGGTTAGATATCATTTTATTAGAGATCATGTAGCAAATGGTGATATTAGCATTTCATTTGTAGATACACAAAATCAGTTGGCAGATATCTTTACAAAAGCCTTAATTGAAGAGAGATTTACGTCACTTAGACGGGAACTAGGCATGTGCAATTTGTAACAAACTTATCTGTATACAATTGGAATAAAATAATTTATTTCAGAATAAAACTTATCCTTCCCTTCTTAATTTAAGTAAATCCATTATCTTTTGCGTTATCATCACCTATTTTGTCATTTTCCGCATTAACTGCTCTGCCATTTCAAAGTTACTTTATGTCCTTCCGTTACGATGGAAATCCTTCCATCACTGATTCTCTCTGTCTCTCTCATCTCTTTCGACTCAAAGGTCTACAAAACCCTCATCGACTCCAGAATCCTCCATTCATGCTTTCGAAGGATCTCACTCTTCCCGCTCAATTTCTTGAGGGGTCTCGTTCCTCTTTCTCCCATGATCCTTCAGAACCCTTTCTTGAAACCTTCCATGGCCGCTTCTAGGAGTTCTGGCAGTGTGGATGGCTATAGCGCCGCCTTCCTCACGATAGAAGATCTTGAGAGATATCAAGCAGTGAAGATCAAGATCTGTGGAAACAAGGCTGTTGATTTAGATTATTTGGAGAAGCATGGTATGCATAGTGTGATTGAAGCCCTTCACACGTTGAAATGGACGGGGATATGTGTCACGCCCCGACGGGGAATTTCGGAACGTGAGGTAGTTACAATTAAGCGAGTATAGAGCGTACAATAGACAACAAACTATTGGACAATTAAATAAAACTAAATCAAATAACTTTATTGATAATTCAACTGCTTTCTATTAAATCAACTAACTCAGAGCCATAACATATAGCCCAATTGACTCTAATACATAAGATGGAAATAAAAGACTACTAAGACACTCTAGAATAACTTGGTGACATCATGGCACTCGTGGATCACTCTTGGTCCTCCCTGTAAGGCCCTCGAGATTTTGTCCTTCTATTTTGTCGTGTGTGGATTCATGCTTGTGTATAGTATCATGTATAAACATGTAGATATTTATGTACATATTATCTTGGTGTACCTATGTATGTATGTGTATGTTTAGTTCGTAAATGTTGTTCATTGGCATTGTGTAGATAGTAGTTACATTATACTTCATAAGATGCATGTATATACATAGAGTAAATATGGTTTTCTGTATAATTTCATGACCTGGCCGAAGGGCAATTGACGGCAACATGAATGGACGTTCATGTGTAGTCGACGTCCATATCGATGGATGCCAAAAACTTGTAGATGGCCATGTATGTGGATGTCTATTTCTCTAAAATTTTGTGCGCAGCAGATCCAGAGATCCCGCGATTGCCTTGCTCTCTGATTGGGGAGCTGTCTCCAACGGCTCTCCCATCCCATCTATGCAAACCCCCAAGGCCCAGCTTATAAAAATAGCCTCTTGAGATTTGAGGAGATTTCTTTGTCTCTTTGGCAAAGAAACCCTAGAGCTGTGAGAAAACCCAAAGTTTGTGGCCCTTGATCCGACGACTGGAGGCGTCTTCCGGTGATCTACCTCGACTAGAGGACTCTTTGGACATCAGGGAACACTTCCCCGACTCCGGTGTGCAGCGAGACTCATCACAGAGCCCGGAGCTAGGAGGTTTTGGAGGCTTCTTGGCACTGGTCTAGGAGAGCTTCTCCGACCTTTTAATCCCCTTGTTCATTTTTCCAGAGGCAAGTAAACCATCCCCAATACTCATACATATGTCTAGTAGGTCTTAAGTATTTTTTTGGAATTTTATTCGAGTCCTAGAACCCCAATTTCACCAAGTTTCTGGCGTTCAGTCTGTGTTTTGCATAGACAGGAACTTAACGGTAGGATCTCCTGCCATTAATATCCTAAGTTGGTGGAAGCCGATACTGCCGTTAACCTGTTTGAATGGCCAAACCCTTGCCGTTTAGTTCTTCAGGAAAGAACAGTGAACTGTTCTTCCTTATATGACTATTTTTCGGATTTCTACGCATGAGGATATACTGTAAATTTTATATGCTATGTAATTTAGATAGTGGATTGTGTTGTGAAATTTCTGTGAATTTTTGTTAATGGTATTAATTATTGAATTTCTTTGAAATGCATGTTAAATAGGTTTTGAACATGGTAGATCCCTGTTTACACAATCCATGTAGGATTTAAATGCCATAAAAATTTTAGACGATGTGGATGAGTGTCAGATCATGTCATGAAAATTTGGGAATTTTCCCATGTCTACGTAATTAGTTATAATTTCTGGATTTAAAAATAGGGAGCATTAGTAGGTTGTTTTAAATTTCCAGTAAATCATATGATGCTTGTTAAATTTCCAGTCGTTTGATGTAAACCACGATCATAACAACATGACAAACGTGAATCAAGCACAAGGACGCTTGACTCAACAACACACACACATGAGATATGAAAAATAGAGATAAAGAAGTGTTCAGAGTTGAGATTTCAAATCCTGATGTGGAACTCTTCAGATGATCGTCCCAATGTGCTTCAAGCTTCATCTTCACAGGTATCAGTTGTTGGAGAAGCTTGAGAGATGGACAATCTGGCTTCAATCCCGTTCAGAGGATGTCTCTTTGGTTGCCTGGACGGACAGTTGAAGCAAAGCAGCAGAAAGATCTTCTCTCGAGACTTTGCTAGGGTTTTGTGTGGTAGCTGCTTCTGTACGAAAATAACTCCAAAGAGTTCCTTTTATATGGGTGTTTAAGTATGGAGAGTCGTGACAGTTGGAAACACCCAATTCGGAAACGTATGGAGATCTCGTATTGAGATTTTCTCTTCGTCTGTCAACAACAAGAAATGCATCTGTCGACAAATGTAGACAGACTTGCAAAAGGCAGAAGGCTGAGCTTTCTGGGAGACAGTTCCCTGTATGGATATGTCGACAGGCGACTTGATTCTGTTGACAGGCACACCTTTGCGAGAAGCCTGTTGGTTCTGTCTGTGCTGATTTGTCGACAGGCATCTGTGGGGCTGTCGACAGGTACATCTTTGCCAGTACCCTATTAGATCTGTCTGTGCAGAGCTATCGACATGCATCATTCGGGCTGTCGACAGGTACTTATTTTTAGTGCTATTCTTGATCTTTTTGATCGTGTTTTGGTACATTGTCTTGCACGCAATCTCTCCCACATTTAAGAACATGATTAGTGAGATAGTATGAGCATATAAATGATTAATGAAAAACATGTTTTTACTTGATTAGCACTTCTTGAGTTTGTCAATTTTAGCATGATTCACACAATCACATCATATCAATTTGGTTGTCCATAAATTCCTCATCATCAAAAACAAACATATCAAATGTAAACCTAACAGGAACCTCTCATACTGAGCTACCAATATATCAATTCTTGTTTCTTTTACCTTGTTAGTTCCTTCATGTGTGAGCCTCACCTTGTCCCACATCTCTTTGGCTGACTTACATGCCGATATCCTGTTGAACTCTTTCTTGCTCAATGAACAACATAGTATACTCTTTGCTTTGCTGTTTTGGGATAGTTTCTTCTTATCTTCATCTGTCCATTTGTCTTTGGCATTGGTTACTTTGAGATCTCCTTCTTCGATTATTGTCCATAGTTGGAAATCAAGTCCTTGAAGAAAGAACTTCATCCTCGTCTTCCAGTAGTTGTAATCTTCACCATCGAATAGAGGAGGTCTGTTGACGGATTGTCCTTTTGCATGACCTTGGGCTGCGATTTATCTTTGTTCTTCAGATCATGAGATCTACTTACTCGAAGAGACTTGGCTCTGATACCACTTGTTGCCTAGATAGCAAGCCCAGAGGCGTGAATGGATTGCTAAAATTTTCTTTTAGAATATTCCTGTAAATAAAAATGCTTTTAACAGAAGACACTAAGTTCGATGGTTAGAGTTAGTGTAAAGCAAAGACAAAAAGATCAATCACACAGACAACAGGAAAATTATCCTGGTTCAGATCTCTTGTCACAAGGAGTCCTATGTCCAGTCCCCAAGCAATAACTTGGGATTTCACTAACTAAGGGTACAGTCCCCCTTAAGGACACTTACATATCCAGCCGTAGCTGGCCTTCTCTTCTCTACAAGAAGAGGGACTAGACCACCTGATGCAACAGGTCTTCCTTCTTACCAAAGGAAACAACCACCCACTCACAGTAGGTCTTCTCTTCACAAACGGAAAGGAACACTCAAGAAGAATGAGTAAAGAGTGGATGGCCCCTAGGCCAAGCTGATAGAGACTACTTGATCGGAGGAAAAATCTAAGAGACAAATATTTTCACACAAAGAAGTCTCTCAGAGGTACACATGCTCTCAAAGACTAAACAAGTTGTTGTGGAGAGCTAAGAGCTAAAGACTATTTCGAATGAACGAGCAAGCTCTTCTTGCTTGTAGGTGACTGAGTTGTTCAAGCTATTCAAGGTTAAAAAGTTATTCTTTGTAGAGTCACCAGTCTTCTATTTATCTTCCCTGAAAGATTTGAACCGTTAAGGTATTTGTTGTCTCACATCTTCATGCACGTTGGAGTGTCTGGTCCGATGTAGGGAGCAAGAGAACCTACAGCCATTTAATGCGGGGATAGACACATACATAGAGGAGGATTGTCTGGATCTCTTCTTGCTTCTGTTAGGTTGATAGGTCCAACGTTGTAACGTGCGTTACTACCGGAACCCTACACACAATAAATGCTAAAGTATAGACAACTTATCTTTGTCTAAACTGTCAGACAACGTTAGTAGTCGTGCTTTAAGAAGATATACAATAAGGGAAATTCCATTCTATCATCCTATAAAGCTATACTTTATGTGACATGACTATGGTGAACATAAGATATATCGTGTAGAGATATTGTACCACACACAATAAATGTTTGAGTATATAGGAGACAACATGGTTCGCGGAAAGATTTGAAATCCATAGAAATTTGAAAATTTATTTGAATATCATGTGGAATGCATTTAAGAATGTCTGAAAAGGATTTAAATAGAAATATTCAACAGCTGTCCAAAACACAACCGTTATTAAGAGAGAGTTGATGTTTAGAGACAGTCTGTGTACAAAGAGAGTCGATGTCCAAACATGACTTATGTTCTAAGAAAAGTCGTTGTGAGCGAAGTCAATGTTGATATGAAATCGATGTTATAACCATAATCCATGTGAGAATGTAATCCATTTTAAAACAAAGTCGATGTGATCATAATCCATGTTTTGAATGAAATCGATGTTCTGGATGAAATCGTTGTTGAACTGAAATCGATGTTCAAATGAAATCATTATTGAACTGAAATCAATGTTTAAATGAAATCGTTGTTTGAAATGAAGTCATTGTTCAAGTAAAGTCGATGTTCCATATGAAATCGATGTTCTACCGAAATTGATGTTTAAGTGAAATCGTTGTAGAAACGAAGTCGAAGTTTAAGTGAAGTCGTTGTTCCATATGAAATCGATGTTCTATTGAAATCGATGTTTAAGTGAATGAAGTCGATGTAGAAACGAAATCGTTGTTCTAAATATGAAGTCAATGTAGAAGTAAAATAGTAATCGATGTGAGCTTTTTTGTAGCACCCCAAAAATTCAGTAATTTAAAATTTTAAATGGAAATAAATAATTTCCGTATTATCGAAATGGTAGAACTTACGTACCATAATCGTAGGTGAGAGAACACATCGGAAAATTTCGTAAAAAATTATAAATCAACCCCAAACATTATTCCTAAGTGTTCCACAAAGAAATTCGTGCAACGAAAAATCCGATTGGCCAAGTGTACGTCACAATGTGACTGATTATCCAAATTAGGAAACTAAGTCAGAAAACCGTTAACACGGAAATATAACCCGATCATAAGCTAAATAAATATGTTGGAGAGGCCTCCAACATCATATATTGATGACCCATTATCGGAATTGGGCCAATGGATCACTTTTGGGGCAAGAATAAAATGGAGCAAGAAAAATACCCAGAAATTCATAACCCTAAATGAGCTGAAAATGGAAAGAGGTAATTAGGGCAAATCCCAAGGCAATTAGCCTTTCTTGGCAACCCAAATTCGTGCCTAACCATGGTGAGAGTCTTCCTAAAACCTCACACACTCTATTGGGGTGAGAAATCATCAAATTAAGGAAGGTGGAAGACGAAAACCGCACCCTTCCTTTCCTACACCCAATGGGACTTCTAAAACACCCTAGATGCATATATACATGTCATGAAACCATAGGGGACGAATTTACACATTGTTGGGGTCTTGGGAGGCCGTTCTTGAGCACCCAATGGAGGAGGAAATCGCCCCAACTCGAAGCCTTCTTCCCTGCTGCGTCCTCATCAACCTGTGCAAATAGCTCTTCTTGGAGTCGACCTAAGGTAAGCCAAACCCTGACCAAACCATGCAAGACTTTACCACTAGAAAGAGGGTCAAGTCTAGTTCCTAATCCCTATGGTTTGCCAAATTTTCATCCTTAGGATCATGAGTATTAAGCGTTCTCCTCCAAGTGGTCTGAACGAGGACTTTCTGGAGGACGAGAATTCTTCAACCCAACAGGTAGGTAATCTCGAGCCAAATATAAATAAATTCTATACCAATGTGTAGAGAATTGAGTCTACTTTCATGTGCAAGTGATTTCATCGATTTTCATTGAGTATATCTCGAGTATTAAGCGTTTTGCCAAAGTCGCGCATGTTAACAGCGTTTCACATTCCTGTCAATTTTGCACGCATCTCGAGACCAAATTTCATGAAACCAAAACCTTAGTTCTCTTCTATTTCATGTTCCCAAATAGTTTAATGTTTACACTTTTTCCCCTTATATTAGGAGTTATAAGCATTGCATGCGTCGTGTGTCTGTTTTCTACGTTTTCGGACAAGAACCCAAAACGCGACGGGACCAGACGTCGCGTTCTTGCATGCATGAACGTGACGTACTAGTCCGACGTGTTCATGTGAAATGCGACTGTGCCCTACGTCATGATTTTGACCGAGACAATACTGTTCTGACGCCTCAAACTGTGCGCTGCATGGTTTTTAGAGCGTGCATGAACGCGACGTGTACCCCCATCGCGATTCGGCCAGGTTTTCCACTCATGGTTTCATGCGATTTTTATTATTGTTTAAGTACATCTCATGAGCATGACGGGATAAACCGTCGCAATTGAAGGATGAAGGCGACGGTATAGTCCGTCGCGATTTGAGTCTTTATAGGTTAGTCGTGTTCTGATTGTACACTGCATTATGAAATGCGTCAACTGTATCTGTCGTGGATTTCAAGAGCTACCTGAGATCTGTTTACGTGGTATAGAGTTCATGGTTTTCTAGTCTTGGTTCTGGTCAATGCATGAGGTCTGTTCAATGGCTTGAAAGTAGTCAACCCATGAAAAATCTATAACTACATGAATGTTATTCTAATTGCTCTTTAATTATATGACCTATTTATGCAACTCGTGACTTGTTGATCTTACTATTCTATCTTGCTAAAATGATAATTGTTATCTTCAAATATTGCAAACCATGTATAGTTAAATGCATAGTTCATCTCATGCTATCATGTTACTTGTTTTCCGCAAGTTTGAAACTGATGGATTGTGCATTGAGACACGTGTTCACTACACACTTGCACATATAGGCAGCCCTTTCTTGGAGGATTGGAAGCCCTCTGTTGGTCATTCCGTACTGGCTGACTAGCGACCTTTCTGCTAAGACCTCCGTAATTCTCCGTACACTGTGGATTCCCTCATGGAGACCGAGTTGGTTGTACCATTGAATTCCCTAGAGATAGTGTGCACTTCCTTTCTTCTCTTGTTCTCGTGAGTGTGATTTATAATCTAGACTTAAGCCATTAATGTAAGAGCGAACTAAAGTATAAATTTCGTCGTTATCTCTTGACTATTGTATCATAAAATCATGTTCCATTACTAGCTACTTGTTCTCATCACCATCATGACATGACATTACAATTGCTTACATCTTGAAACTCTTATTGCTATTAATGACTGTGGTTATCTACATTTAAAAATAGTGAGAGGCTGATCGGGCACAGAGAGTGTCCAAGGGCTTTAGTCTAGCCCAATGACGGATAGTCATAAATATACGGTTAACCATGGGGTATAATGATTACTGGCGTTGCATCTGCGCTGGGAGTACTTGTGTGTTGAATGATAGATACAATAACCACATGCACGTGTCCTAGTGTGAATTTCAAGGTGGATCATTCCTTGGTGTACATTAGTGTCCTCGTGCTTGATTAGTTTTACATGATCGTGCACGTGCTTGTTTGCTTGCGTGATATGGCCATCCTACAATTATTGCAATTTAAGTGATATATTGCATGCTTGTTACATGACATTCTATTGGAAACTCTTGCTCGTTATATTATTCTAGATCTTGCTCTATCACGTTCAATCTATCCAACTTGTTCATGTACCATGTTTTAATGAGTTTTATTCATACATGCATATCTTGATCATCGTGCTTACCTAGTTCTAAATTACTAATCACTTATATCATTGCCCGCACATTGAGATATAAATCCTACTGGGCTAGTTTGCTCATTCCCTACTTTTAACCATTCCAGGTGACTATGAAATACAAGACGAGGAGCAAGTCGAGGATGGGAATGCGTCCGAGTGATGAGCATCCCATCACTTGTGTCTACCTATAGTTAGTTTGCTTTGAGTGTTAGATTGATGTAGTTGGTAGTGAGGAATAAATGTACTTTTCCTTTTATTGAGTCTTAGTCATGTTATACAATGTTTAAGAGTTGCGTTAGTTACCTTTGATACAATGAGATGACTTTCAAATACAATTTCAATTGAGTTCATTATTTGGGCTCTATTATGATGTTGTGTTGTTATACATTTAGTGCGTGCTAGCTAGAGGCTTAATTGCCGACTGTTTATGTCTCGGAATATTGACTCGAATTATCTGAATTAATATCCGCTGCGTAATTCTCCGGACATGACATTTTTAATGGAAGTCAATGTATACTTAGATAAAAACTCATGCAATGAGCTTCATAGAATAGTGAGTGTAGACAACTTACTGATTTTGTTTGATTTGATGCATGTTGATAAACTTCAGAAAATGATGTTAGAAAATAATTTTTAGGGTTTTGTTAATCACCAAAAATACATATAATAAATAAATAATTATATGGAGATGTACTTATCATCAGAGGGCTCTAGAGGTGCGACCTGACGCAGTCCCTCTGGCCTGGCAGTGGTTGCCGGTGGTGACAACGGCGTCGTTCTCCCTTCAGCTAGACACCTTACGTCGTGACATTAGGGAGTTCCTGGCCCTCCTCGTACGTGTTATACCTTATTTTGTTCATGTATTTTTATATGATATGATATGTGACATTGTATGCATGGATGTAAGTGGTATGGCAGCCCCACATGATCATGACAGACGATGGCCAGCCCTAGGTGGAGAGTGGGCAACCTCATTTTGAGCGGGAGCTTTGGGTCCACTGCCTGAACGAGATTGAGCCTTTCCGCTTGAGGCTGGTCATGAGGATGTTAGGGCTGCACCAGGTGTGGTCGGATGAGGCGGAGCCGAGAGGAGTCGGGAGGATGACCTGGAGGAAGGAAAAGAAGGTGGACTGGCACCTTCGCTTCCCCGGGCAATACGCCGACTGGTGGCATGGGGGCACGGTCGTGGAGTCCAATGTCGCGGATAGCTACGCTGTAGCAACCTGTATTTTTTCGAAAAAAATAAAAATTTTAATAATATTAAAAATTTAGTCAATTGGAAATCAAAGAAAAGAGAATTAATGCAAACCCGCTAAATGAAAAGAAGTGATGGGCTTTATTAAATGAATCACATAAAAGTTATTGGTCGAAATAGGATTTTTAAAGAGGAATAATAGGAAAATACCCTAAATTCGTATCTTAAAATATTACCAAAATAGAAAAGGGCTATTAAATTATTAAAATAGATATTATGGCTTGGAATTGGACTCCTAACCCTACACTAATTAGTTGGCCACGAAATTGCATCCCAATCTAACCCAAATAGGAGGTGGAAAGCTTGGATGGTTGAGAGAAATAAGGAAATCTCAAAATTAAAGGGGAATTAGAGTCCTCTTACGAAATAGAAACCCAAGGAGCTTAAATACTCTATAATCTCTCCATGGCTGGCCCTCACTCATTGCTGGGGCTTGCTAGATGTGGAGAGGAGGCCAAGGAGAAGAAGAACTCTTGGAGAGAAGGTTGGACCGAGCTCAACCCTCTGCACTTCGAGTTCTAAACCCTAGAAGACAAAACGAGTCAAGGGTAGGCATTCTCATAAGCTAAACACAATTAAATTCGTCTGTAGATTGTTCCAAACCTCAGGAACAAAAGCCCTCTTATTTCATGATTCTTCGTCAACCCAATCTTTTGTTCTATATTTTTGAAGTTCTGCAATCACCATGACCCCGAAACACCATGTTTAATTTATATCCCCATGTATACTTGACACTATGCTATAGAACTTTTACTGGAGATACTGATTGATGTCAGGAATCTTTTGCCCTGAAAGCCTTAATTTTCATCCATCATACTGTGCGAATTAAATCTTTTATCTTCACTATACCATGCTTTGAGTTCTTCATGCTAGTTCATGTTCAAAACCTGTCAAGACCATAGTTGTTTTCAAATTCCTATTTACTGTAAGTTCTCTCGCATGTCTAGATTAGTTTGCAAGTGATTTCGTAATTTTTCATCTACTGTACATTTAGTTCTTGATTTTTGAATGAACCTGTGTCAAAACAAGGCAACTTGGACCGCAATTAAGGCCTGTCCTTTTCCCGCTCAGACTCGGGCACAGGACAAGAGAACTCGACGGCGCGATAGGCCACAATCTCAGGGTTGATCGCGACAGAGCCACCCGTCAGGTTCTGAACGCGACAGGCTTTGGCGTCACATTCTGGCAGACTGCTTTGACCGACCCATTGCGACCTTTGATTGAACCTGTCGCGTTCTGACTGTTCCCCGTCACGACCCTTATAGGGGTACATTGCCTTCTGGAGTTTTGCATGGAATCCCCCTATTTCTGAAAATCTTGATTTTCTACAGTGACTACATGCTCTGTTATCTGTCTTAAACATAGTAAACGAAGTTGTTACACTTGGATGTGTTTTAATTAATTAAAGTCATTCACATGATCTATCATATCCATGATTCTCCATGACACATGCACACCACTTGTAACCATCCGATCATGACTCAATTTGGCATGAAAATATTTCATAAAATATCTGGTAATTTATTTCAATGATGTATTTAAATTGTCCCATTTATTTTAATTGGACTTGTCTTCGTTCTCGTGATGTTTTGGGAATACCATTGTTTATGCTCCATTATTCTGGAACTCTTCTAGAATGTCGAGCACTTGTTTCTATATACACACTTTCTTTTGACTTGGACAAACTCTCAGTCGGATATTCCTTCTGCCGAACTAGTGAATCCTTGTTCAAGGCCTTCATAAGACTCCTCTGTCCATGGATTCCCACATGGTCGACGATCTGGTTGTACCCTAACACCTATGAGACCCTTTAGGGATCAGTAAGATCCAAACGGCTATTAGTCTGCTCTCGTTCTTATCTTGAATCACGCCAGACCTCTGGACCTATGCATAACATGGCCAGTGGATGGGTAGTGAATTCCACGTGACTGCCAACACTAATTGCGCATGTTGTGCATATGTTACTATAGCCCATTTACTCGACGTTTTATGTGTAATGGCCTGTAGTTCTCATCTATACTCTACTCGCTCATCTATTCATGTTCTATCTGTTATCTCGTCTATTCATCTAGTGCTCTCATCGATTTATTGGTACTCTTTATTGGCCATTAACTGATTGTCTAAAGATAAACAATATAACTAATGGCTGACAATATATAAAGGGCCCGGTTAAGTCATGGGATGTGTGCCCAAAAGTGCTATATGCCCATGGGACTTAAATGACCACAATGTTTGGCATTACACTCAAGTGCTATCTATCTCGACTATCTTAATGACAATGAATGTGCTATACTATACTCATTGTACTATTGCTATACCTTGTGTTGTTTGTGCTATGCTCGACGCTTATTCTATATTTAGAAACTTGTGCTATTTCAATCTCCTACTACTGTGTTATCTCTTACGTTACTTGACTCTCTCACTTTATCATTAGTTACTTTGCCTTTTAATACATTAATCATTTAAAGCATGCTTGATTCTGAGATTTAAGTCCTACTGGTGTTATCGCTCACCCTGCATTATTGGTTATGTGTTCTCAGGTGAGACCGAGCAGGATACCTACACTCAAGAGGACGAGAATGACCAAGAGTGAAGTCAAGAGTACCCTAGCCTCCTAGTAGTATGTTAGAGTTTGAGTTTAGTCTTTTACTTTTATGCAATGTAATTGGGCCCTATAAATCGGCTCTGATATTAGTGGTTGTAACTAGACATTTGAAGAATTATTAATGAGATGCATTTGCTTTAATATTTATTCTTGTCCAATGGTTTGATGTCTAGTACTCGCTCTGTACCCGTTTACTTGCAACTGTCTCACGTTCCGATATTCCGCGTCGGGGCGTGACAATTTTGTGGTATCAGAGACTAGGTTGTTCTTAAGTATAGGATGATCTAGGTTGACCAGCCTCGACTAGAGTCAGTTATCCTACCTATGTGAGATGTGGTTAGAACCAGAGGGTAACTAGCTAAAATGAACTCACACACGCACAAATTAAATTCCACATCAATATCATAACAACAAGTTATTTATGTAGGAACTTAAGCAACTAAGATGACTGCTGAACGTGCTCAGATGAGGGGCATGCAACAAACCATCTAAGAACTCACTCGTGCGCTTGTGCACGCGACACAAGGAGGAGGAGGAAACCGCGGTGCAGGCGAGCTGCATCGTAACTTTAGAAGCTTGAACCCGCCTATCAATGGTTCTTCTGATCCGGATAAGGCCGAGCACTAGCTAAAGGAGACAGAAAGGATTTTCTGTGTCATGCAATGTGTAGCAGGAGACAATCTGCTACTAGCTACTTTCCAACTGGAGAAGGACGCCCGTGCTTGGTGGGAGTCAGTGGAAGCGATCGGAGCTAATGGTCAATTCACTTGGGCTGAATTCAAAGACGCATTCAACTCCAAGTACTTCTCGGAGCACGTGCAAGAAAGGAAGGCTGCGAAGTTCATTGCTCTTAAACAGAGGAGTCTGTCTGTGGCTGACTATGAAGCCTAGTTTTCAAGACTGGCAAGATATGCTGAACACTGGGTGAATACGGAGAAGATGAAGGCTAGGCATTTCCTCAATGGCCTTAAGCCTCATTACATTACTCAAATAGCACCTCTTGACATCCAGACCTATGCTGAGATGGTGAAAAAAGCTCAACTACTGGAAGATGCTACGAACTTCACCGATCGCATCAAGGGGAAGTTCGTAAAGAAGGAACAGACGCCTGGCATGACATCTGCTAAGCCAACTTATGGCAAGAAGTGTCCTTTCAATATCACGGAAGGACCCAGCCAGGAAAGGAAACCCAAGATCCATGTTCCCAACACTGCAACGAAAAGCAACTGCAAGCACTGTGACAAGCCTAGTCACACAGCTGACGAGTGCTGGAGGAAGGTCGGCGCATGTCTGCGCTGTGGAAGCCACGAGCACTGTATCCCTGAGTGCCCGCTACTGAAAGAGAATGAGAGGCACACCACTGTGCCTAAGAAACATGGAAGACTGCAAGCCCTGCATGATGAAGAGCCTGCGGAGGAAGGTGGCGTGGTAGAAGGTGTCTTACAAGTTTTCTCCTTGCCAGCATTTGTTTTATTTGATTCTGGAGCAACCCATTCATTTATATCTTAGAACTTTGCTGATACTCTAGAAACTAAACATATATCTATGGGGTGTGAATTTTCTGTCACAACACCACTGGGAGAGAAGGAGAAATTGAACAAGTACTTTCCATCTGCCGATGTAATGATCGGAGAACATAACCTAAAAGCCGACCTGGTGTGTATGCCCATGGAAGGCTATGATGTAATTTTTGGAGCCGACTGGTTGTCCACTTATGGGGCAAGTGTCGATTATAAGAAAGGGAGAGTGACATTTGGTGACTGCCCTAAACTGGCATTCACTGGGATTAGACATAAGAGACAGATGTCTCTAATCTCCACCATAAAGGCCCAAAACATGATAAGGAAAGGTTGCTTTGCTTTCCTTGCGTCCGTAATAGTTGAAAAGAAGGGTTCTAAGATAGAAGACATCCACATAGTACAGGATTACCCATATGTGTTCCCTGAAGATCTGCCAGGGATTCCCTGAAACGTGATGTCAACTTCGCCATTGAGTTAATCCCTGGAGTTGCCCCGGTATCGCGGCAATCGTACTGGATGTCCCTGTCGTGTTAAAGGAATTGAAAGCACAACTGATGGAGCTACTAGAAAAGGGGTTCATCAGACCAAGTACTTCCCCATGGGGAGCACCTGTGTTGTTTGTTAAGAAGAATGATGGATCGATGAGGCTATGCATCGACTATCGTCAACTCAATCAGCTAACCATCAAGAACAAGTACACATTGCCTCGGGTCGATGAACTTTTCGACCAGATATCTGGAGGTCAATATTTCTCCAAGATCGACCTACGATCTAGCTATCACCAAATGAGGATCAAGGACGATGATATCTTCAAAACGGCTTTCAGGAGCAGGTATGGACACTATGAATTCATCGTTATGCCTTTTGGTCTAACCAATGCTCCAGCAGCCTTTATGCAACTCATGAACAACATATACCGGCCATACCTTGACAAGTTTGTGGTCGTCTTCATCGATCATATCCTCATATATTGAAAGACCAAAGAAGAACATGGAGAACATGTGAAGATTACACTGCAAGTCTTGCGAGACAACAAACTGTACACAAAGCTGAGCAAGTGCGAATTCTAGCTTGAAGAAGTGTCGTTCTTGGGCCATATCATCTCCAAGGACGACATCTCCATTGATCCCTCCAAAGACGAAGCCGTACTCAAATGGGAGAGACCAACCAACATCACAGAGATCAGAAGTTTCTTAGGACTGGCTGGCTACTATAGGCGGTTCATAAAGGACTTCTCCAAGATCGCCATTCCTCTCACGCGTCTAACACGAAAGGAGAATCTCTACTCCTAGAGTAAGGAGTATGAGAAGAGTTTTTAAACTCTGAAAGACTGTCTTACCTCAGCACCTATTCTTGCTCTACCCATAGAGGGAGAATGTTTCTCTGTCTACACCAGGCTGTGTATTGATGCAAAAGGAGAAAGTCATTGCCTACTCTTCCCGCCAACTGAAAACGCATGAAGTCAACTACCCGGTGTGTAAGGCTCTCAAATTTTACCCTTTTATTTAGTTGTTTTAGTTGCTTTGGGTATATAAATACATGTATATGTAATTATTCTGTACATATGTATATTATGATGTTATATGAGTTTTACTAGGTACATATTGTTTTTCATATTGGATATATGGTGTGTAAGATATACAATATATTGGCATGTATATGTATATAGAGTATGTAAGTTTTGGGCATTTAGTTTTATGGCCAAAGTGCATGTTAACGTCAACATGCATGGACGTTTAGGGGAGAGTCGACATCCAGATCGATGGATGCCAACTCCCAGTAGACGGCCAAGAATGTGGACGTCTATTTCCCCAAAATTTGTGCGTTTCAGATCTGAAAACGGCTACGATTTCTTCGGTTCTTATTTTGGAAACCATCTCCCAACAGTAGGAAATCTTGTCTACACATACCCCAAACCCCTTGGCTCTATAAAAACACCCGTTTAGGGCGAAATAGGTTCCTTTGGGCTCTTTGAGAAACCCTAGAAAACTCTGTGCGAAACCTGAAATTTGGGTGGCTTGATCTTGCGTTGTAGTGTGTTTTCTGGCGATCCTTTTCGACTAGAAGGAGCTCTGAATATAGAGGAAGTCTTCACCGACCTTGGTGTGCAGTCTACATCAACACAGAACCAGTTCAGGAGAAGATTTGGGGCACTTCTTGGCTTGGCCGAGGAGAGCTTCTCCGGAAAATAATTCCATTTAGTAAATTTTTAAGAGGCAAGTAACCCTTGGACATCGTCCATACCCATGTCTAGTAGGTCTCAGGAATTTTTTTAGAATTTACTCGTGTCCTGGAACCCCCATTCACTGTGTTTTGTGCATTCAGTCTGCATTTCTGCAGATATGAACGTAACGACAACATTTGCTGCCGTTAAGATCCTGTGTTGACGGCAACAGATGGTACCTTTAACCCCTGTTGGCGGCAACATGTGTGACGCCAAGTTTGTCTAGGTTTTACAGAACCCTAGTTTCACATCTGTATGATCATATTCGGACTTGTGGTTGTCTGTGTTTACTGTAGAAATTATGTTGAGTTCAGTACAGGCAGTAGGTCATATCATGAGGAGGTACTGAATTTCTGTGATTTGTGTTATTTATTAAAATTTCTGTAATTGAACTGTGAGCTGAAAATGACCATGTTTAATCTTTTATAAATAGATCAGTTGTGAGTTAGGATTTTATAATTTTTACATGACAACATAATGACTATTTTCATATTTCTGAACTGCTAGAACTAACTATATGAATGTAAACCATGCTAAATGAATTTCTTGATTGGAAATGCATGATATCTGTTTTAATTATCATAATTACTATATAAGTCCAAAAATTTTGAAAAAATGAGCATATGATGTGTTATTTGTCTTCAAACTGTGATAAATAATTCGTCCTATTTTGGTGACAGTAGGTGTGGTTGTTAATTTAATAGTGAACATGTTAAATTAATTCTTGTATAATGCAATGATTACAACATGATTAAGACTGTGGTATGAGATGTTAAGTACTGTGACCAGTAGCATCATGTTAGGAAAAATTGAACCATGCGTGTGTATTTAAGTACAAGAGCATGAAATGATTAGTGCATGTGATTAATGTAAGTAAATATGTGACTTAAGTGAAATGTGCTAAAATGTGCCGTGTGTGACACTGCTACCATAGAGGGCTGTGGAACTGTACTGTAGTAAAGTCCCTATGGGAATGTTCAATATGTGTGATATCCTATAGGCAATTACGATGAAATCCTGGTGGTGGACAAGTACCACTGGTTAGGGTGGAGAGTGCTTCTCCCGGTTCTGCGCAGTTAACAAGATCTATCACTCTTTTGCTTGGGTGATAGGTATGTGAATGTGTATATGTTTTGTCCTTCTAGTGGTGGTTTGGACTATGTGTCACGACAACTAAGTGTAAAATGTGAATATGTGTATTGATTATGTGAAATGTGAAATGTGAAAGATGTGAATGTGAAATTGTTAATGAATGTGCTAGTATGTGAATAAGTGTAAACCATATGAATAAGTTCAATTCATGTCAAACAGCAAGCAAAAGGTATGTATGTTGGTGTTAAATGCATATGAAAATGATTAGAATCCATGCCAGGTTGCTATTACTTTATGCTTAATTCCATGTTCTAGCAAGGTAGAGTTGTACCATAATATGGATAATATTGAATGTTAATCATGTTAACGGTATATGTAGTAAGCATGTGTAGATGTGAGTGATACTGTTATTATAAGTATGTTCATGTGTTCTATTGCTATAAGTTTTTTTCCATGTATAGTAGTTTTAGATTGTATAAAGCATGCAACATGTTTTACTCCTTATCTTTAAAAGTCAGCATGTGCATATGATATGTGTATGGATGTTGTAATGGATTTGCTTGTGAGTCTATTTAGACTCATACTTGCTTCGGCGTACAGGTGTGACAGGTGTCTCCACATCGAGGAAGATATAGTTAGGAGCGTCTCCGGCGCGAGGAGTAGCTATTTTGTGGAGATCTCTATGTTATTTATTTCATTTCATAGTATGTAATTTTTGATTGTGTAATTAAGGATGGACAATGTATTCATTTGAAAGTTGTATAAATGGGACTTTAGTGTTTCTTTCATCTTAAGTTATACAGACTGTGGATATTGATGATGATGATGGAATGGAATGAAATTGTTACTTTATTTCCACTGTACTCTTTACTATTCATGTACATATCAACCTATCATTTAGTGTTGGGTTAATGTCCTACTGTGATGGCGTTCTCTATACCGATGTGGATTGGTATAATCGTACTGGTATGAAAGAGGGTCGTTACACAGTGTATGATCGGGACCTGGCTGTCGTTGTCTTCACCTTAAAAATCTGGAGACATTATTTGTATGGTGAGCAATTCACTGTCTACTCAGACCATAAGAGCATAAAGTATTTATTCTCCCAAAAGGAACTAAATATGAGGCAGAGGAGATGGCTAGAATACCTAAAAGATTTCGACTTCAACATCTAGTACCATCCAGGCAAGGGAAATGTTGTGGCTAATGCTCTTAGTAGAAAGCCGATGGCATTTGTATCAAGTCTAGTTCTTAGTGAGATGCAATTACTAGAACAATTCACAAGATTAGACTTGAGCATTGAACATAGGGATGATCGAGTCTTGGTTGCTAATATCAAGATTCAATCTGACATGCTGGGAGAAATCAAAGCACAACAGGATAGTGATCCATTCTTGGTACGTATCAAGGAAACATTAGCTAAAAGACCTGATTTGTCTATGACCGAGGATGGAAGTCTGGTATTCCAAGGGAGGACATGTGTCCCCGACAATGAAGAACTGAAGAGGAAGTTAATAGATGAAGCTCACAAGACAAAGTACACTATTCATCCTGGAGGTACCCAAATGTATCAAGACATGCAAAGAACGTTTTGGTGGCTGAACATGAAGAGAGAGGTAGCCAACATGCCGTTCATTGCCTTACTTGTCAACAAGTAAAGGCGGAACACATGCACCCTACTGCGTACTTAGACCCCCTAGATATCCCGGAGTGGAATAGAAAGCATTGGCATGGACTTCATCATGGGTTTACCCAAGACGCGTGGTGGGACTCAACGCCATATGGGTCATTGTCGACCGATTAACCATATTCGCTCACTTCCTACCTATAAGAGTAAGTGGTCAGTGGAGGTACTAGCTGCTCTATATGTCAAGGAGTTCGTAAGACTGCATGGAGTCCCATCATCTATTGTCTCGGATCGAGATCTGAGATTCATCTCTCATTTCTAGAAGGTACTACAGACTGCACTTGGTACTAAGCTCAACTTTTGTACTGCATTTTACCCACAAACTGATGGACAGACTGAGAGAACCAACCAAATTGTTGAAGACATGTTGAGAGCCTGCATTATATATTTCCAAGGTTACTGGAATGAGCACCTATCCCTAATTGAGTTCATCAGCCCTTTTGAAGTACTCAAAAGGGTTGGCAAAGTTGCGTACCAACTGGCGTTGCCACCGAATTTGGCATGCGTACATAATGTGTTCCATGTCTCCATGCTTGGAAATAGTGTATATGATCCTACTCACATCATTCGCCATAAGAAGTTGGTGTTGAACAACGACATGACTATGAAGAGAGCCAATCAAGATACTGGAATGGAAGGTGCAGCGACTCAGGAACCATCCCATCTATGTGGTAAAAGTTCTGTGGAATAACCGTGGAGTGGAAAACCTGGGAACTGAAGGATCATCAGACGGAATTCCCCCGAACTTTTCGTAAGACACTCTCTCCTTTTGTCATATGAATTTGGGGATCAATTCTTTTAAGAGGGGGAGGATGTAGCACCTGAATTTTTTGAAAAAAATAAAAATTTAATAATATTAAAAATTTAGTCAATTGGAAATCAAAGAAAAGAGAATTAATTCAAACCCACTAAAGAAAAGAAGTGATGGGCTTTATTAAATGGATCACAAAAAGTTATTGGGCCAAATAGGGATTTTTAAAAGAGGAATAATATAAAAATATCCTAAATTCGTATCTTAAAATATTACGTAAATAGAAAAGGGCTATTATATTATTAAAACAGAGAATATGGGTTGGAATTTGACTCCTAACCCTACCCTAATTAGTTGGCCACGAAATTGCATCCCAATCTAACCCAAATAGGAGGTGGAAAACTTGGAAGGTTAAGAGAAATAAGGGAATCTCGGATTAAAGGGTAATTAGAGTCCTATTAGGAAATAGAAACTCAAGGAACTTAATACTCTATAATCCCTCCATGGCCGGCCCTAACTCGTTGCTGGGGCTTGCTAGACGTGGAGAGGAGGTCAAGGAGAAGAAGAACTCATGGAAAGAAGGCTGGACTGAGCTTAACCCTCTGCTCTTCGAGTTCTAAACCCTAGAAGACAAAACGGGTCAAGGGTAGGCATTCTCACAAGCTAAACGCAATTAAATTCCTCTGTAGATTGTTCCGAACTTCAGGAACAAAAGCCCTCTTGTTTCATGATTCTTCGTCAACCCAATCTTTTGTTCTATATTTTTGATGTTCTACAATCACCATGACCCCGAAACATAATGTTTAATTTATATCCTCATGTAGACTTGACACCATGCTGTGGAAATTTTACTAGAGATACTGATTGATGTCAGGAATTTTTTGCCCCTAAAAGTCCTAATTTTCATCCATCATACTACGTGAATTAAATCTTTTATCTTCATTGTACCATGCTCTGAGTTCTTCGTGCTTGTTCATGTTCAAAACCTATCAAGACCATAGTTGTTTTCAAATTCTTATTTACTGTAAGTTCCCTTGCATTCTAGATCAGTTTGCATGTGATTTCGCAATTTTTCGTCTACTGTACGTTTAGTTATTGATTTTTGAATGAACCTGTGTCAAAATAAGGCAACTTGGATTGCAATCCAAGGCCTGTCCTTTTCCTGCTCGGACTTACGCACAGGGCCTGAGAACACGACGGCCCGATAGGCCGCATTCTCATGGCTGATCATGACAGAGCCACCCATCGTGTTCAGAACGCGACAGGCTTTGGCGTCGCGTTCTGGCAGACTGCTCTGATCGACCCGTCACGACCTTTGATTGAACCTGTCGCATTCTGACTGTACCCCGTCGAAACCCTTACAGGGGTACGTCGCCTTCTGGAGTTTTGCATGGAAACCCCCTATTTATGCAAATCTTGATTTTCTACAGTGACTACATGCTCTGTTATCTGTCTTAAACACATTAAACGAAGTTGTTAAACTTGGATGTGTTTTAATTCATTAAAGTCATTCACATGATCTATCATATCCATTATTCTCCATGACACATGCACACACTTGTAACCATCCGTTCATGACTCAATTTAGCATGAAAATATTTCATAAAATATCTGGTAATTTATTTCAATGATGTATTTAAATTGTCCCATTTATTTTAATTGGACTTGTCTTTATTCTCGCGATGTTTTGGGAATACCGTTGTTGACGCTCCACTAATCTAGAACTCCTCTGGAATGTCGAGCACTTGTTTCTATATACACACTTTCTCTTGACTTGGATGAACTCTCCGTTGGATATTCCTTCTACTAGACTAGTGAATCCTTATTCAAGGCCTCCGTAAGACTCCTCTGTCCATGGATTCCCACATGGTCGACGAGATGGTTGTACCCTAACACCTATGATACCCTTTACGGATCAGTAAGGTCTAAACGACTATTAGTCTGCTCTCCTTCTTATCTTGAATCACGCCGAACCTCTGGACCTGTGCATAACATGGCTAGTGGATGGGTAGTGAATTCCACCTGACTGCCAACACTAATTGCGTGTGTTGTGCAATTGTTACTATCGCCCGTTTACTTGATGTTTTATGTGCAATGACTTGTAGTTCTCATCTATACTCTACTCGCTCATCTATTCACGTTCTATCTGCTGTCTCGTCTATTCATCTAGTACTCTCATCTATTTCTTGGTACTCTTTATTGGCCATTGACTGATTATCTAATGACAAACAATATAACCAATGCCTGGCAATATATAAAGGGCACGGTCTGGTCCTGGGATGTGCGCCCAAAAGTGCTATTTACTCGCGGGAGTTAAATGACCAGAGTGTTTGGCATTACACTCAAGTGCTATCTATCTCGACTATCTAAATGACAATCAAAGTGCTATACTATACTCGTTGTGCTATTGCTATACCTTGTGCTATTTGTGCTATGGCCATCCTGCTCCTTGTGCTATACTCGACGCTTGTGCTATATTTGGAAACTTGTGCTATTTCAATCTCCTGCTACTATGCTATCTCTTACATTACTTGACTCTCTCGCTTTATCATTAGTTACTCTACCTTTTTAATACATTAATCATTTAATGCATGCTTAATCTTGAGATTTAAGTCCTATTGGGCGTTATCGCTCACCCTGTATTATTGGTTATGTGTTCTCAGGTGAGACCGAGGAGGATACCTACACTTAAGAGGACGAGAATGACCAAGAGTGAAGTCAAGAGTACCCTAGCATCCTAGTACTATGTTAGAGTTAGAGTTTAGTCTTTTACTTTTTTGCAATATAATTGGGCTCTATAGATCGGCTCTGATATTAGTGGTTGTAACTAGACATTTGAAGAATTATTAATGAGATGCATTTGCTTTAATATTTATTCTTGTCCAATGGTTTGATGTCTAGCACTCTCTCTGTACCTGTTTACTTGCAACTACCTCACGTTTCGATATTCCGCATCAGGGCGTGACATACGCGAACCTCCAGCGCTACTAGGAGGTGTATGGTGATCGGGACTTCATGAGGCCGGCCAGGTTATGCACTTCTAAACTTTACTTACTCATCATGATATGTATGATTTGACTAATGAATGTGTGCATGTGCAGGATGCTCAATATGGCCTGATCGAGACTCTCCACGCCCAGTTGGTGGGTATGGAGGTGCAGTTGGCCGAGGCGCGGGAGACCCTGGCGATTTTGGTAAGTTTGAGATGATTTACGTTTGCTTTTCCTTACCTTTGCATGTGCTGACCTAGCTCTTTATGTGCAGTGCGCTGAGCAGGCCACCCTGCGGGTGCCTCCACGTGTACGGTTGCGTCGGATCTTGAGGTGGCCTCTTTCTGGGAGCAACTGGCACTGGCAGTGGCTTGGGCGGAGGGCGTAGAGAGCTAGATTGCTACACGGGTAAGTTCTTCACAATAATACACATATGAAATTAAATAATGTATGACTTATGCATTTTCTCCTTTGTGTAGACCGCCGAGCTTCAGGGTGCCATCACCCATGTGACGCTGGCAGGGGCAGAGGTGGCTGAGCTTATGGAGCAGCTGTCTGAGCTGCGCACCCAGGCCTCCCAGCGCGACCCCGACCTACCCTGTGAGGCTGCCGAGCTGAGACTAGTGCTTGCTGTAGAGCGGCAGGAGCATGAGTGCGAGCACAGCCAGTGGGAGCAAGAGTGTGAGCGCCTCTCCCAGTAGGTGTTGGACACGCACACGAGCCTTCGCATTTTAGAGCAACTACATCAAGAGGTTGAGGACCGATAACGACGTGGCAGGGAGCGCGCCATGAGGGAGGGACATGCCAGCACGCACTCCGCCAGCTTCATAGTGACTTCCTCTGAGTATTATAGGAATGTCCAGGAGGGACGAGGTGCCCAGCAGTCCACCGACTCCTGTACTTCCATGAGGCCACCACCTCCTTGCTCGACGTCAGATCTAGGAGAGGCTGAGAGTAGTCAGCGGCACCAGCCAGCAGAGAGTGGTGGCGAGAGTTAGGCCACCTGCAAGACTTGTACCTTTTGCTTTCTTTTCATGATGATGTGTACCCAGCGGGTGTAGGCACCCGATTCTGACTTATTAGTCAGACCACATTTCTTGTTATCTTAGTAAGCCCCTAGTTGGCCACTCACCTTCAGCCCACCGTTAGCCTTGTTTTGAGCCCATTAACAGCCCAATTTCCATGAATATCCCATCCATTATCTTTTAAAGAGTCCATGTGCCTTGAATGCCTATTGTTCTCCCACATGATTGGATAATAATTTGAGAATAATCGATTTCCACTAACGCGACGTATCGTGGCACCGCGTTCATCCTCGTTGTGCCCTCTCTGGTAGTCGCAACAGCCCATGCATATCCATGCACATGGCTTCATAGTCGCGATGACTAAGGCCGTCGCGTTCATTGCTGTCGCGTCCCTACGATGCGTCGCGACTTCAGCCGTGGCAACAGCCTCCGCAACCACCTCCACATTATCCTCTCATGGCCTTTATCTTAATCCTCTGCAACCTCCCAACCCACCTGAATGCATCTAGGGGATAGGGGACTCTTTGAAACCTCCTTTGGACTCTGACCCATGAGATTAATGATTTTTTTTCCTTTATCTGGGTATTTATCACTTAAAAACATGATTTTTCTCTCTCTTGGTCTATATAAGCAAGCCCTTTTTTCTTCAAAGACAGAGGAGCCTCGTTTTTACCCCGAAGGGCTGCCAAAATTTCCTTTGACCAACACTTAGCCTCGCAGCCCTCACATTCTCCTCATTTTTCACCTCAACCCTTCACCAAGTCATGCTCATTTCACTATCTACAAGGCGTGGAGTTTGAGGAGGCGACCCTCAGAGCTTCTAGACCAAGGGAGGACATCATTTGGCACCAGGGAGTCTCCCTACATGGGGCTCTTTCTTCCTCTTCCTCTTCCTCTTCCTTCTTCATGCATTTTTATCACTTTAGTAGATAGCAATCTATTTTCTTTTTCTTTCCTACATTTTCCATACACCCAAGGGGTTTAAAACCACCCCCAGGTACTCAAGCTAGTTCTCACAAGGAGCTCTTGTCCTCTGGCCGGCCAGAGGGCAGGAAGAAGGTCTACACCAACTTCTCCCGCACTGCAGAGAACGCGACGGACAAGGGCGACACGACAAGGATACGCATCCTTAACCGGCGCCGCCATATCAGCACTATCGCATCGGTTTTCGACGTCGCGATACCAGGTCCGCCTTCCATTCTCTCCTCCTCCTTCTTAGTATAGTTAGCCTTCTTTGTTCTTTATTTGGCAACTGTATTAGGTGGCGATCACACCCCTTTCCATGCTCCTATAGTTAATATATGTCTGTGTGTATTGGGGGCGTACAATCCCTGTGATTACACCTTTTGGCGAGCACGGTTGGACCTTCAGTATTACCCTCGTGAGTTTAGTTTGTTTGCCTACCATGTTTGTTTCTTTAAGTGCTTTCCTAGAACATTGTTAGGGTAGTCTTTGCCTTGTTTTGACGTACATGTTCTCTATCGGAGACGCGGCGTATCGCGGCGATGCTATCTCCTCACGTCCTTAGTGGCCGACGCGATCTAAGGTGCGTCCTTTTACCATGCCATCCTCCTGGTTTCCTCTCTGTGGATTCATATATGTTTGTTATATGCAACTCTACCATGTGTCCCCGCATTTTATGAGTGTTAGAATCCTGTTAGGGTTCTGATTTTCCCTTTTCTTTTCACTGTTACTTTTTCGGTCCTATCGCGGCGGATCGTGAGGTCGCGTCCTGGGCGCGCCGGAGCTGGACGTCGCGTCCACAGGTACACTTGTGTTGTTAATGCTTTGATCCATATACCGGTTTCTGTTTGACCCATGATCTTTGTTGTGTTGATCTAAGTGATTCCATGCTTCGGTCGTGTGTTAGGTTAGTCTGTTTGTCCTTAGTCTGCGTGTGACTATAGGTTTGGGCCTTCTGTTGATATCGCGGCTGGATGGCCTATTGCGATAGGGTCGCGGCGTATCTGGCCGCCGTGAGTGTACCCGAGACCTACTAGTCAACCTGTTTTGTCATTATTTAGCTTTCCATACATTTTTGGGCACCTAGGCCCATGCATACACTACTCATCCCATTGTGTAAGTTTGCCCCCTTGGTTGAGTGAGCCCTCTCACCCGCGAGCACTCGTGGGTTGACTCGGGCCGCCCTCTGAGGACCTCTGTAAGTCCTCGTAACCGTACGCACGTTGCGGTTCACTGGGCCGGTTGTACCCGTTGTACTCCTAGTTTGAGCCATCCCCCGCGTGTGAGCGTGTGCCATCCTTAGTTGCACCGGAGGACGTGAGTCCATACCTACTAGGGTCCCACTTAACCGAGTGACATTCCCTTAATCAATCCAACTAAAGGTTAAGTGTATACTTTAAAATTTTTGTGTGTTAATCATGATAACTTGAGTGCTCTGATACATTCCTTCTCCTCTCACCGTCCTTCTTGTTGTGGTAGAGTCTAGGTTTTATTTGTGTGTTGGTATCATCTCCCCTAATTGTTTAGGGGTGGTGCATGCGCCATTATCTAGGTAGATCGAGTCCTCCCCCCCCCCTCTGACCATTGTATCGAGTCCTTATTAATGATGTCATGCCCATTGGGCTTCTTGAGGATGTTGACCAACCTGCCGTGGCCGTCCTCTCTAGGCATATCCACCCCCCCTCTCATCGTTGGGAACCGATCCTGTCCCCCTTCCCCTCCAGGGGCAAACGATCCCCATTCCCAATTTAGTCAACTCGTCACGCACCTAACTCCAGATCAAGTTCGCGAGTTCCTGGTCACTGCCAAAGGCAAGCGACCCCTGTCTCCAACCGCTCACGATTCAGCCCAACAGGCGGCCTCCTCTGCCCCTGTTGCCTCAGCACCACATGTGTCTTCCATGCTAGCAGACCCAACACCCCTCCGTCCTCAAGCTATCCACTTTTCGGAGCCCAGCTACCTTCCGGCGTGGGAGGTTCAGCCCAAGTCCCCTCCAATGTCCTCATTCTATCAGGCCGAACCTGTCCACCCTCCCCGCGAGAGGTCTTATTCTATGGAGCAGCCCCGCTCCCTCGTTCCTACCCACCACGTCACGTCCCCCTCTGACTTCCTTGTAGAGTGGGCCACCATGAAAAAGGAGCTCCATGACCTAAGGGGAGAAATAGATCCTCGGATGGTCGCCGAGGTACCCCTCCCTTCCTTCCAGCATCTCCGGGTTCCACCCCAGTCAGAACTCCCTGTCTATCGGTAATATTTTGGGGTAGGGGACCCTTACGTGCACTTGAAGGACTTTGTGTATGAGTCTGCGCCGCACAAGTACGACCGTCATCTCATGGCGTACTTGTTCATGAAGTCATTGGATGGTCTGGCCCTTGAATGGTTTTATTCTTTACCCCCCGAGGAAGCCGAAGATTTCCGAATTGTCCAAGAATAGTTCCTACAGCAGTTCCAAGATCGAGTTGGACCCGAATATTCTTTTGTTGATTTAGTGGACGAGAAAATAAAGTCTGATGAGGAATTCTCGGTCTATGCTGATCGGTGGCGCTCCCTAGCTGCTAAGGTCCGCTGTCCCATGCCCGAGGAGGAAAAGGTCAAGCTGCTAATCTCCAATGCCACCCCAACCTATCGGGCCATTTTAGCCATGAATGACATCACCACCATGCACCAATTATATAGCCGAGCCCGTTTCATCCAGACCCAACTCAAGGACTCGCCTATCCACTCCATGTTTGAGACCCCTAAATCTTGCTACCCTAAGAAGCCTCAGGGCCCAGTCACCGAGGGGATCCAAACTAATGAACATGTAGGTGCAGTAAACAACCCCCAAGGCCCAGTAGGTAGGCCACCGTACACTCAGCAGCCCCAGTGTAACATCCCGTGTTACCCTGACCAATCGCCCTCCATCAAGGGTGGCGACACAGGGTATGTATCCTTCTGAAGACGACATGTGGCGTGTCGCCTTCCAGTTGGGAAGGCGACTGGCCCTATGTCACCTTCTCTCTCTGCTGCCAGCCGCATGTGCCTTTGTCGTGTAGTGGTCTGAAGAGGGATGACAGGTGTCAGCCTCTGGCAGTAAGGAGGCTACAGGTCCTATGTCGCCTTCTGGTGTCAGGCCCGCATGGCTGACACGTGGCGAGATCGCAGGTCGACTTGACCGTTGAGTAGGGGATAGCGACATGTCCTATGTCGCCTTCAGTTACTGAAGGCGACGGGGCCCATGTCGCCTTCCCATGTTCAAAGGGTTAAGTGCTCAGGCCGAGAGCACAAGCCTCAGTTCGCCCATTTGCTCTGTGCAAGCCTTATCTCCGGTGAACTGAAGCTTGGGAGCTCCGTGGAGGCTTGGGAGGAGGTTGTTTGACCATCTTGCAAGGTAGGTTGCTCTTGGTTGTTGTTGGTTGGGTTGTTCTTGTGTTGTTGCCCTTGTTTTCCCCATTGGTTGATCTCTCCCGCATTGTGTCTTTCCTCTTCTTGGCATGCTTGGATGCTCTTCAAGGAAGGGGAAGTGCCCGGCTCGTGGGAGGAGGTTCGTGGATCGTCGGAGCTCGGAGGTGGAGGGTTGCTAACCTACGAGAAGGGCCCTTGAGGTTGGATCTTCTTCTCGAGGTAGGGAACCCAAACCATCCCCCTAGATCCACTTGCTAGGATCCTCACCTCTTCCAAGCCTAGAACTTGCATGCCAGGTTGTTTACATGATTTGGTTATGAATGAGGTTTGTGTGGTGCTTTTCATGCAATGATTGCTTGGGTTTGAGGGTTCTCCATGTTGAGTGAGATGCATGTGAGTGTAGGTTATTGTGCATGCTTGTTGGGGCTTCTAGAGGGTGGTTTGAGCTCTTTAGAACCATGTTTAATAGACTACATGTTTCCCTCCCCGCGGTTGTGATTGAGGCCCTAAAGAAGGGAGCCTCGGTGTGTTGCACCCTGATAAGGCGACACCTTTGGTGTCGCCACCCAGGTGGCGACACATCGATGCGTCGCCTTCAGGAACTCCTGAAGGCGACAGCATCTATGTCGCCACCCTGGTGGCGACACGGGGGCCGTCACCTTCTGCCTATTTTTCCCGTTCTGGTTCCTGTGTCTGTTCTGGAGCACTAACCTGATAGAGACAATGTCCTTGTCGCTATCATATCAGTAGGGTTGCGCCGCCTTCGTTGTCGCCATCCTGATGGCGACACGGGGCCTGTCGCCTTCTCAGACAGAGAAGGGACTTTTCCACCTACTCAGTGTCTTGCTTCCGCTGCGACTCAGTTTTCTTGGCACCTGTGCTGTCTCCTAGTACAGTGCTACTTCTAGTCTCTCTCTCTTCGCCCGGTGCTAGGCACTTGAGGGCTTGTCCGCGAGACAGGTTGTTACCGTTACCTGGGACCCCCGGTTCCCACGCGCTTGTGTTAGAGGGTGTTGCTCCAGGCGGCGGGGTTTGCTCGAGTCGTTGACTTTGGTAGCAGTAGGGGAAAACGGTGGGACAACGACGTGGTCGTTTGTGGAGTTCTCTTAGCTGAGACTGGTACGCCGGTAGTGTGTGACTCGTACGGCGCAGTTCAGCTAGTTCGTTCTCACTGCCTCACTCTACGTGGTTCCGGTACCACCTAGAGGTGTCAGGCGTGGGACAGTAGTCCGGCCAGACTACGGCAGTTGTGGTTACTTGTGGTTCCACGTCTCACTCCGACGAGAGGTGTCAGACATGGACCGTTGGTCGAGGGTAAGACGCGTGGCGCACTTGACTGGTTGACTAGAGTAGTGTACTGTAGCTAGTGTACTTGTCCAGGAAGTTCACTGTCTGTGTTTATAGCTGGGTTCTTGTGGTGCCTTGGTTTACACGGGTTTTCCGGTCTCGCTGAGTGGCTTAGACCGACGACTGTGTAGTTCTTTCACGCTTCCGCACTTTACTCTGTTTAGTAGATTAGACCTTACTGCTTTATTTTAATTATTGCTCTAGTCTTTATGCTTGTGGAACCAGTGGGAGATTGGTAGTCCCTACTGGGCTTCTTCGTGAAGCTCACTCCCTGTTTTGTAGGTGAGACTTCACAACAGTTCCCTCCGCGGCGTAGCGAGGAGACGGGGCCGCAGTAGTCGGCATCTCTAGCAGCAGTGTTTCCCCCAGTTCCGTACTTCACCCTCAAGGTATGCCCCTAAGGGACGTGTTATTCCTTTTCCATTTTGCACTTGTACTTTTACTACTTTGGGACTTGTACTAGACTTGCACGTTGTGTTAGACTTCTTCTTGCACTAGTTGGTACATTCTTAGTACTGTCGTTGTTATTTACTTTCCGTCACATATCTCGTTAGACCGATCCGATAGCTCTTTCGGGTCTCCGGACCCGTGGGCGGTGATGCCGATGGTCGGATCCTTGGTGGAAGCCGGGGACCCGGGCGCTGGGGCCGTTACACCCAGCAATCATGGAATAACAACAGACAACCACCTCCTCAGGGCCAGAACCCTCCGCAAGACCAGCGCCAGTACTCCCAAGTCCCCCCACCTCAAAATGGCTATGCCTCCAGAAAGCCCAATGGACCCAAGAGAGCCCAATATCCTCCTCTGCCTGAGACCCTAGCCGACATCTTTGCAGCCCTCATGTCCTTGAATGCACTTAGACTCCCTCCCGAGAAACCTAATTGGAATATGGCAGCAGATCAGACGAAGTGTTATGTGTACCATTGCCATCCGGGCCACAATGTATCAGATTGTTTCCAATTTCGGGATATTATATATGACCTCCATGAGTAGAATCAGATCGATTGGGCCGAAATGAAGAGGTTAATCCAGACATTGAGGGATCAGCAAGGTCAGAGGCAGCAACAGTAACAGCAAAGGCGACATCAGCCACAACAGCCACAATAATTCCAGCAACAACAATTCCAACAACAACAGCCATTCCAACAGCAACACCAGCAGCAGCAACAGCCACAGCAGCCGCAGAAACTGGCCAATGACTTCGGCATAATCCGTAACCCTATGCCATAACACCAGCCTGCTCTGAATCCCCAACCTGCTCTACCACCACCTCCACCCGTGCAAGTTAATCCAGTCATCCATCACCCACCACCAGAAGCTCCATGGGCCTTCGATGATGAACACAAAGTGGGCCAGCTTTTGGTCATTTCCCATACCACACCTACTACCACTACACCTACATCCACCATACCTATGTCCTTCACACCCACCATTGCCACCATCACCTCACCACCTTACAACTCCCCCGTCATACCCCCCATTGTCCCTTCACCTATCAACATCCCTTTCTCCCCTACACCAGCACCATTATTACCCAACCCTTCCATCCTCGACACCACTCCCCCGCCACTCCACCATAACCTCGCCCTGCGGAGCAGGCGGATGTTTCACCGGATTTACCCAAATGCATCCATGTCTATGCCGGGTCAGCAAACCCAACCCTCTAACTATCCACAGTAGCAACAGGATACCAAGGAGATAGATCCGGTCCCGGGGACCCAGTATGATAACCTGAAACACTTGGATTAAACTCCTGCCAAGATCTCCATCCTTGGGTTGATAAAGAGATCACAAACCCATCAAGATGTCCTGAGAGCCTTCCTACAAAGGGTCATGGTGAACGAAAACATGAGCCCTGATAATCTTCCATTCGTGCTCTCCATTGTGATCAAGGGGCCAACCATTACCTTTTCAGAAGGTGAGTTAGCCCCCCCTGAAGCCAGAAGGATGCCCTTATGTGTGACTCTCACAATAAACAAGGTAGCTGTCGATGCTGTCTTGTTGACACAGGAGCCTCCATAAATGTGTGCCCGCTGAGCATGCTGTGCACTTGCAACATCTCATAGCGCCAGTTACAGCCCACTCCTACAACGGTAGCAGCGTATGACAATTCCCAACGAGCCTTCCATGGCATCATTTCTTTGCAAGCTGAATTAGGACCACTTGTCATGATGGTGGACTTTTATGTGATTGATATTGACCCTACATACAAAGCCATTTTGGGTCGTCCTTGGATCGAAGCATTAGGGGCAGTGCCATCCACAGCCCATCAGTGTTTGAAATTCCCCTTCTAAGGGCGGATAGTGAAGGTTAAGAGTGTAGCAACAACTCACACTGTAGAGGCCATCGAGAAAATCATGTCGTCAGTCTGGCCATCTAACAAGCCTATTGATAACTACTAAATTTTTCGTGTTAAATTTCATACATTTAGTTAAGTTTAGACATCAGTTGTCCATAAATAACATGTAATTTGACTTTAATTTTCATTCTATCCATGATTGAGATTTTGAGCATGTTAGTTGATATTGGGGTTAGAATACATTTTCATTTAATAAATCATTTCTTTTAGATTAACTAATTAGGTTCATTTTGGGAAATAAAAAATATCCTTATAAATAAATGTTGTACATAAATAATTTTTAGTCTTATTATTCCTTCTATATTTTCATAAATTTCTTTTAATAATTTTGGAACATATTAGTTGTTAATAAATCATATCCCATCCAATCATATCATGCCCCATACCCCACCCCCTCATAAATCCATTACACATTATTTCCCTCATCTCACTATAAGTGAACACATGCCCCCCTTAAAATTCATATTACCATTTTTAAATATCTCACCAAATACACGTACCTAATCCCATTAAATAAACAAAAAATTCATTTTCTTAAATACTCCACCCCACCCACACACTTCACCTAAACACTTTTTTTATTTTTATTTTCACCAGGTTAAGCAGCAGAAGCTACTGGAAGCGCCTGGAAGCTGGGGCGGCTGTGCTGGTTGTGTGAGAGGTAGCCAGCGGCCAGGTTTGTGTTGGCGCTGGGTGGTGCGATGGTGATGTAGGGAGATGGCGCAGGTGTGGCCAGGGGAGGCGGCTGAACCTGGAGCGGCCAGGTGTGCTGGCGGCTGTGCAGGCGGATGGCGCGGCCAGGGAAACCAAGCCGCGGCCAGGAAAAGCAGGCGCTGGCTGGGCGTCCAAGATGGAGGCGCTGGAGATGGGGGCGGCATGGCCCAGGCAGGAAGGCGGCTGCTGGGCGATGGCATGAAGCGGCTGCTGGGCTGGGCCAGATCTGGCTGAGGTGGACGGCTAGGTCATCCGATGGTGCTGGCGGGTGGATTTGGTGCTGGGCTGGCGATGCAGGAGGTGCATGAAGCTGATGCACTGAATCTGAGGCCCAGGTGCGCTGCAGAGATGGATGGCGGGAAGGTGTGAAGGCGACCAGGTGCTGTGTGCGCGGCAGGAGGGGTGCGGCGCTGGAGCCCCTGTGTGCAAAGTGTGAGATGGCCCTGGCGTGTGAGATGGTGTGCGGCCGGGTCTGATGAGCAGATGTGCAGATGGTGTGGGATGCTGTGCGATGGCGATGCTGAGGTGGCGTGGTGTGCTGAGGTGGCCAGGCCATGGTGATCCTGGGCTGGGTTCGTGCGCAGAGCAGGGCTCCTGTGTGCGAAGTATGGAAGGTGTTGGTCTGGCGGACTGCTGTGCTGGCGATCCGGGTGTGCTAAAGCCGGCGGTCCTGGTGGAAGGCGGGAAGAGGCTGATGCAAAGGCCATGAGGCCTATAAAAGGACCCAAGGTCCAGGGGTTCCCTGGTTGGTGAGTAGGAATTTTTTTAAATTTTCTTCCTGTATTTTTCCTTTTGAGCAAAGCTTAGAAGGAGCAGAGGGTTCGGCTGGAGGGAATTTTTAGGTTTTCTTTCTGCAATTTTCTTCTGTACTCTTTTGTTTGAGCAGAGCTGTGAGAGATGTGAGGTTCTTTGTTTCAGAATTATTGGTTTGTTTTTCTTTTGTACTTATGTTGGGTTTCCATCGGTGGATGGTTGAGCAGAGGTTCCCGAGTTAGAATTTTTTTAAGAATTGTTAGTTTATTTTCCTGCATTTCCTATTCTTTTCTGTTCTTCCAGACTTGTCAGAGCAGAGGGTTATGGAGTTCGGCATCTTGTTTTTAGTTTTCTTTTAGTTTCTAATTCTTCTTGTATTAAGCAGAGCAAGGAGGGAGTTTTCTGGTTCGATGGTTCAGAGATTTCAGAGAGGTTGGTCTCTTGTGTTCTTTGCTGTTGGGAGGTGGATCAGATCCAGCGTGGCTGTTGGAGTTGCCAGGATTGATTGTTCATTCCTCGCAGTTCTTTAACTTGTTATGTGCAAATTTCTGAGTTCGGAAATTTTCTCCTGTTCAGGTTTTTAACTAGTCAGATTTCTGCCATTGTTCTGTCTTCTATCTTTTCCTTTAGCATCCGTGAGGGAGTTCGACTGCTGTGAGTTCTTCTGTAAACATGCAGAGCTGTGAGAGCTTTCGGAGTTCAGATTTTAGTTTGGGAATTGCTACTATTGATGAGAGGAGATCGAGTTCTACTGCTTATATTTGTTTTCCCTTTCTTCTGTACTCTTTCATCTCTTCTGCTTCTGCTGTGAGAGAGAACCGAATGCTTCCTCCTTTCATTTAGATTGTTCAACATTCGAGATTCTGTCTTCCATTTCTTCTGTACTTCGTTGATTTGATTATGTGCATCTGTTCATTTCTTAGTTTAATGGTTGGCAGTGAAAGGTTGTCCTGCATCCCAGAGGTAGCAGGGAACAATTAGCATTTGAGAGATCATGGAGTTTGACTACTCTTATATTTTTATTAATTTTAGTTTATTCTTCGTTAGTGTTCCTTCTGTTCTTTTGTTCTTCATCCCTCAAGTTGTGAGGGTACAGTGATCTGAACTTCTTATAGTTCATATTGTTCTCAATGAAAAGAATGTTAAATTTGATCTGTCATCAAGAGTTCTTAGTTCAATTTTAATGCATTGATAATTGAAGTTCTGTTGGTGCTTAGTTGATTAGTGTCACAATAAATTTCTGTTTCTTAATTTTCTGTTTGATCTTTGCATTGTGAGGATAATGGTTTGATGATCGTGGAGAGTTACGATTACTAAGTATTCATCCCTCGAGCTGTGAGGGTACATTGATACCAAGTATCTTTCCATTCCAATTAAGCTGGTTCTTTCATTAAATTTGATCTGTCAAGTGTGAGGGATTTGATCGGTATTCTTTACACATTCACTTTTAATACATCGTCGATAGAGATTTCAAGTCAAGGTAGTTAATTCGAGCTCTATTCTGCCTCTCCGTGCATATGACATGTTCTCACCATTGTGCTAGTTCCTTTTTGTGATTTTAATTCTGTGAGACAGTTTAGAGGAGGTGAGCTTATTGATATGTGTAAGGAACTCTAGACAACGGAATTGCACAATCAATAATGCGCGCGTATCACCTATTATCTCAGTGCTTGATGTGAATTTTCCTTGGGCCTACACATTTTGAAGCAATCGTCAGATGGTGTCACCTTCCGTGGCTGTTATTAAGAAGCGCACACTGACAAACACCAAAGGCTGGAATATTATGGCTAGAATTGGATATCAGCCAGGGAAGGGTCTCAGTGCTTGCCTTCAAGGGATGACTCAGATTATTGATGACCCTAAGAAATTCACGAAGCGTGGCCTTGGGTATCAAGAGGAACTTATGTCCTGGACATCACCCTCATCAAAATCAAACCAAGAGCCTCTTACCTGGAGCTTATATGACCATTTTGTCAGAGGGCCCACACAGCCAGGTTACAACACTGTCACAGCAGAAGCAATATTGTCAGCATATCAAGTCCTGGAGGCCCAGTGGCCCAGCAAAAAGAGAAAGCTTGAAGATATGGAAGTGGGAGAACCAGATCTTGAAGACCCGGTCACAGCGGTCAGCCTTTTGTTCAAGGAGGTCAACATCACAACTGAGGCAAAAGAATCTGATCTAGAAGACCTTGTGACAACAGTCGGCCACCTGTTCAGCGAAGACAGAAGAACGCAGTCCCCAGCAGCACAGTCAACATCAGCAACCACCACCAGGTGACAGTTGCTTGGATTTGGTGAAGAGTTTGAAGTGGTAAACTTCACCGATTTGACAGAAGAGTTCTGGCCAGGGTTTTCATAGCCTTCCAGCCATTTTGTGACATCCATCATTTTTTATATGTTTGACTCCATCCCTCCCTCCCCCCTCTTATTCTCCAACTCTCCCATGACGCCCTCGAAGCGTTGACCGTTCCCTCATCCCTCTTCCTTATCTTCTTTAGTGGCTCCGTTCTATCCTTTTCTCGACACCTCCGCATGTAGATCTGTCACATCCCAAGAATTACGCAGTGGATATTATTAATTAATTCGAGTCGATATTTTGAGACATGGACAGTCGGCAAATAAGCCTCTAGCTAGCGCGCACTAAATGTGTATCAACACAACATCATAATAGGGCCCAAATGTTGAACTCGATTATGATTTGTATTCAAATCTCAACTCTTTGTATTCAAATGGAAACTAGTACAGGACTAAGACTCAATAAAAGAGAAAGTACATTTAATCCTCACTTCCTACTACATTGTACTAACACTCGAAGCAAACTACTATAACTAGACTTATAGGTGGAATGCTCTTCACTCGGACGCATTCCCATCCTCGACTTGCTCTTCCTCTTGAACTTCATAGTCACCTAGATGGGGTAAAAGTAGGGAATGAGCAAACTAGCCCAGTAGGATTTATATCTCAATGTGCGGGCAATGATATAAGTGATTAACATTTTAGAACTAGGCAAGTACGATGAATGATATGCAAGTACGAATAAAACTCGTTAAAACATGATATATAAAACAAGCTAGAGAGAGTGATTATGATAGAACAAGATTGGTGAACAAGATGACAAGATAGAGCTAGTAATAGATCACTTCATACAAGCACGCAAGATTTCAATTGATGTCAAGAATGGAAGATATCAATAATTGCATTAAATGCAGGATGGCCATATCACGCAAGCAAGCAAGCAAGAACGCACGAGCACGATCATGTAACACTAATCAGGCATGTAGACTCTAATGTACACCAAGGAAAGATCCACCAAGAATGCACACTAGGACACATGTATGTGGTTGTTGTATCTATCATTCAACAAGCAAGAAAGTACTCCCAGCGCAGATGCAACGCCAGTAATCATTATACCCCATGGTTTACAGTATATCTATGACTCACCGTCATTGGGGCTAGATTGGAGCCCTTGGACATGTTAGTTATGGATGTCCTCAAGCCAATCATAACTTGTACAATCTTGTTCTTTGATAATAATAATAAGGCTTTTATATTCATTCTGTGTAATTCGTTTAACGTTTCATTATGAA
This sequence comes from Colocasia esculenta, assembly GCA_014218235.1. Taxonomy (NCBI): domain Eukaryota; kingdom Viridiplantae; phylum Streptophyta; class Magnoliopsida; order Alismatales; family Araceae; genus Colocasia; species Colocasia esculenta. The sequence goes on from CM024753.1 coordinate 81,329,932, forward strand.
GTCCATGAATATGCGCAATGGATATTAATTATGATGAGATCATAACAATGAGATTAATATCCTTTAAACGTATATTCTTAATTGTTCCTAGTCGGAGGATATCCGAGGAGGACATCGGATATCCGGTTAGACTAGTACAGGTTGCACCTGCTCATATGATGAGGGTGACTAGTCTCATAGTCACTTGTGTGGAGACACTAAGGTGAATCTGTAGGTGCTCATTGGAGAATGAGTTCACTGAACTGATCCGTTATGAATCGCTGGATGGTAATGTTACCTAACTGTCAACCAGCTAGATTCATTGTCACAGTGGCGTGATTGGTCCTTAGACCTGAGACACCAAGGACACCTTGTTGGTGGACTTCTGGGTTTGACCTTGACTTATAGATCTCTAGCCATGAGGTCTTAATCAGTTAAGTGATCGGATCTAGGGGAATACCTTCGAAGGTGATTGTGTGGTCAATATGGGATCGCTCGCTCTCGGTAATAGGAGAGTGAATGCTCTACGGAAGGATGCCTGATAGTCCCTGGCCAGGGCAAGACAATTATCAGAAAAGGAGTTTTCTGATATAGTTATGCGGCATCTAAACCGAGTGAGTGTGCAATTTAGGGTTTGACAGTTGACCATACCCTAAGTGCACTCGGGAGCATTGTACGAGCGAAGGATTATAGTCACGTGGTAACTGATGATACAAAAGGTTCCTTGAATGGGTTGCTGAACCCCAATGCTTTCCAGGATCAAGTGGTGTTGCTTGGCACCCAACTTGATTGGAAGCCCGGTCAATTATCGTGAGATGATAATTGATTATGTGATTAATTAATATGAGATGTTAATTAATTACCATAAGTCAATAAAGAGTTATTGAGCTTAATGGGCTGAAAACTGGACTAGCAGTTGGGCCTAGAGGGTCACACGCATAAGAGTTCCGAGCAGACTGGGCAAGGTGTTCTTTATAGACAATGACTGGGTTTTTGTGAAAAACCGCAGTGTCTATAAATATACATTGAGAGTTAAACCCTGGGCCAAGCTCCAGGCTTAACCCTGGCCGCCCCCCCTCCTCTCTCTCTCCCAGGGCGCCCCCCACCCTCCTCTCCTCTCTCATGGTGGAGCTGAGATCCGGGAGACGCGTGGAGAACGAGGAGATCCCGTCTGCGTCCGGAGCTCGCGTGGATACGTCTAGAGGTCGGACACTTGAACGGCTTGAAGCACCGGCACCTCCTGCGCCACCTCCTCCCTGGATTCGGGAGTTACGCAACCCCGCAAAGGTAAAGATGAGATCTGCCTGTGCGTGGTTTTCCGTTTTAAGTTCGATTCCGACGGCCGACAACGTTATCTACCTGAGGGATTCGCGTTTCCGCTGCGCTCTGTTCGAAACCCCACAGTGGTATCAGAGCCAGGTTGCTGGTACGTTCGGAATCGGCGTCTCGTGTATGATATTTTATGCGTTTTCGTCGATTCACGTTGTGCATGAGTCGCCATGTTTGATGTGTTCATGGGTCGCACATGAGATGTGCACTTGCTGCTTGGCACATGGAAGATGTTCCTGGTACCAAGGGCTTCACGGAGAACCATTTGTGGCGTCGTTTGGCCCACTGTGGAGGCCACACGACCCTCTGCAAGATGCCGCCGTCGTGCAGATTGGACAGTCCAAGATGGGGCGTTTTTGCAGATTTTTAGGGCTTTTCCGGGGTTTTCTGGGTGCTTAAGGGCGGAGGGCGGCGGCCTCCGGCACCGCCGGCGCCGTCCGCGGCCACCGGAGGCGGCGCGGAGGGCGGCAGGGCCGCGCCCCACCGGCGCTGCACCAGTGGGGGCGGCGGCTAGGGTTTTCCCCAGCCGCCGCGGGCCCTATCGGGCGGCGGGGGTGACCCCGCGCGGGTCCCCCGCGGGCCGCACGCGGGTCCGCCCGCGGGTAAGTCGCGGGCGGACCCCCGCGGGTCCCGGGCGGCCGGATCCGGCCCGCGCCGGATCCGGACCGGCCCGCCCCCCTTTCCCCCCATTTTTCCATTTTTCTTAATGTTTTTAAATTGTTTTAAAAAATTAGAAAAATGTTTTAAAATCCCAGAAAATTATGAAAATTAGTTTTAAGAGTTTTAAAATTGTTTTAACTCTCTGTAAATTATTTTTCATATATATGACCCATTACTTAATCAGTTTAAAGGAAATCTGAAACCGTTTTAGTTATTTCCTCTAATCTAATTAAGACATGTTAATTGATTTAGAAATGTGATTTTTAAATTAATTAACTGTACATCTTGGCGACTTCATGCAGTAACGATGAATGACATTATCTAATGTTGATTAGATGTAATCCATGTTAGCTAAATTGTTTAGTTAAATGGTTTTCAAAATATAGTTATTATATTTTTGAAGTAAAATATTTCAGAAGTAATTATGTGATAATTGCTTGTTGATGCATGTGATGTGTGTGGATGGATGGTCATGGACTTAGATATCATGTGATGAATGTTATGGTTAATGGCAAATGATGTAATTTATGAGGACTGCGTGCCTCCCTCTCTCCCTCTATTAAATCCGGGTTGTACATTCTATCTCCCTCCTGTTATGTACTCCCCTTGACTTGTTCAAGGTTTCTTATTATTATCTGATGTATATTTATGGGCCTGTGAGCCCAAATTTAAATATTACTTGTAATTATAAGAAGCGGATTGGCGGAGATGGAGGAGAGTACCATGCAGGACCTTCATGGAGATAAAGTTACATCAAGCTAAAGCATCAGATGCGGGGCTGCCATTTGTTCACCATATTTGTGGATTACCAACTGGCTCTGGTAATGCCACTCTAGGTTAAAGTCCATGATCATCCATCGTTTTTCTTCATATATTTGATATGTGTGGAATGTGCTATGATATATATAATTAAATATATGATATTCCAAATTCTATATATCAATAGCACGCAGATATAGAGACCAAGATAAAATATGTCAAAATCCCTCCTCGTTCAAACTTTAAGCCGTAGCGTAATCATTTAGAATGAATTACGTGGCCCTCCATCATTATAGTTTTAGGATTGCCATTAGATCGGGCAAGTTTGTTGTGCTATCCACAAGGCTTGTCAAGTCTAATGACAGACTAAAACTATGGCATGATGATGCCTTAAACGGGGTAGAGGACCGGTGTAGCTTTGTTGTGCTATCCACAAGGGCTACATCCAAATCTATGCTCGTTACGTAATGATGGTATTGCTTAGACTGGATTTAATGACTTGTTGTGCTATCCACAAGGTCATTAAAATTCAGGGGCCAAAATAAGATCGGATATTGCAAGAGTTGCAAGTGTCAAGGGTTGACCGCTTTCAGATCATAGTATGGTTTGTTGTGCTATCCACAAGATCATGCTATGAGTCTGTGAGATTCCGATCCCCACTAGGAGACCGTCGGTGTCTCCCATTCTGTATATCTGAGGGTTATACAGTCTGCCGGAAAATAGTGGGAGCTAATCTTGATTAAAGTCCTAATCTAGATTTAATTATTATTATGAACATCTGCTAATTGTCTTTACATTTCCTTTATAGGCAAAAATGTCGTCAGGTAACCCACTCCGTGGCATACTGGATGCCAACAGATTGACAGGCCCGAACTACTCGGATTGGCTCAGAAACCTGAAGATTGTCCTCAGGTCTGAGCGCATTGCCTATGTCCTGGAAGGGGAGATCCCAGCTGAACCACCCCTTGATGCACCTGAAGGGGAAACGCTTGAGTTTGCGAAGTGGAAGGAGGATTCCACTCTGGCCCAATGCTACATGCTTGCCTCAATGAGCAATGAGTTGCAAAGGCAGCATGAGAACATGGATGCTAGATCCATCATGCAGCACTTGCAAGAGCTCTTTGAAGAGCAGAGCAGGGTGGAGAGATATGAGATATCCAAGGCCCTGTTCAGAGCTCGCATGGCAGAGGGGTCTTCAGTACAGACTCATGTGCTGAAGATGATAGAGTGGATTGAGAGGCTCGAGGGGCTTGGTTTTCCTCTTGACAAGGAACTAAGCACGGACCTCATTCTCCAGTCACTTCCAGATTCATATTCCCAGTTTATTGTGAACTTCACAATGAACAAGATTGAGGTGAGTTTAGCTGAGATGCTCAACATGCTAAAGACTGCTGAGGGCAACCTTAAGAAGGAAAAGCCCACTGTTCTCATGGTTGGAAAGTCCAACAAGAAGAGGAGAGCAGGGCAAGCCTTTAAGAAAGGCAATGCTAAGAAGCAGTCTAAGCAGAAACAAAAGAAGGACATAGGCAAAGGAGAAGAAAAGGGCGAGTGCTTCCACTGCAAGAAGAAAGGGCACTGGAAAAGAAATTGCAAGGATTACCTTGCAATGAAGGCTCAGGAGAAGCAGAAGCTTGGCGAAGCTTCAGGTATCTATATGATAGATCTTCACTTGTCTATTAGAGATTCTACATCTTGGGTTTTAGACACTGGATGTGCTTCTCATATCTGCAATGATGTGCAGGTGCTGACAAGTAGAAGGAAGCTGAGCAAGGGCGAGGTGAACTTGAGGCTTGGAAACGGCACAAGTGTTGGTGCGCACACTGTGGGGACAGTGAAGCTCAAGTTACCTTCTGGAGATTTGCTTTTATTAGATGATTGCTACTATGTGCCTAGTATCATTAAGAACATTATTTCTGTTTCTTGTTTAGACAGAATTGGATACATGTTTACCATTGAGAACAATAGTTGTTCAGTTTATTTGAGAAATAAACTAGTTGCTTTAGCAAGTTTGGTGAATGGTTTGTATCTGCTTGATGTCTCTTATGATAATCTCCACGTTGATGTTTCTCCTAAGAGAAGTAAGAATAGTGTGAACACTGCCTACTTGTGGCATTGTAGGCTTGGTCACATTGGTGAGAATAGGCTTCAAAAGTTGCATAAGAATGGATACTTGGATCCATTTGATTATGAATCATATGCAACTTGCGAATCCTGTTTAATGGGTAAGTTGACCAAATCTCCATTTAGTGGACATGGAGATAGGGCCAAGGACATATTGGAACTAATACATTCGGATGTATGTGGTCCAATGTCTACCCAAGCCAAGGGTGGCTACTCATACTTCATTACATTCACGGATGATCACTCAAGGTACGGATTTGTTTACTTAATGAAGTACAAATCTGAAGCCTTTGGGAAATTCCAAGAATTTAAGAATGAAGTTGAGAAGCAAACTGGAAAGAGTATTAAAATCCTACGGTCAGACCGAGGAGGTGAATACTTAAGTACAGAGTTCACACAATTCTTAAAGGACAATGGTATCCTTTCTCAATGGACTCCTCCCTATACACCACAGATGAATGGTGTATCGGAAAGGAGAAATCGTACCTTGTTGGACATGGTGCGATCCATGATGAGCCGTTCACAGTTACCAGTTTCCTTATGGGGATATGCGCTAGAGTCAGCGGCATATCTGCTGAACAGGGTTCCAAGTAAATCTGTGTCTTCCACTCCATATGAGATATGGAAGGGTAGAAAGCCTGATTTTAAACATGTTAAAATCTGGGGCTGTCCTGCCCACGTGAGGAGACATGACCCAGATAAACTGGAATCCAGAACCGATAATGCAGGTTTGTTGGATACCCAAAAGAAACGTTTGGGTACTACTTTTACCATCCTGGTGAACAAAGAGTGTTTGTCGCCAGGAGAGCTGTCTTCTTGGAAGAGGAGTACCTTACCCAAGAGGACAGTGGGAGTAAAGTAGATCTAGAAGAGGTTCTAGATCCACAAATTGTGCAAAGTCCACTGGGTGAGACATCGGTTCCGGAACCTGTTCAGGATTATACACACATTCAGCGTAGGTCTGGTAGAGTACCTAGACAGCCTGAAAGATATGTTGGACATATCAGTGAAGGCATGTCTTATGATGAGGATGATGATCCAAAGACCTACCAAGAGGCTGTTGATTGTCCTCAGTCAGGGAAATGGCGAGATGCCATGAATTCTGAGATGCAGTCCATGTACACCAACCAAGTTTGGAACTTGGTAGACTTGCCCGAAGGTATTGTACCTATTGGGTGCAAGTGGATCTTTAAGAGAAAGATCGGTGCAGATGGACAGATCGACACTTATAAGGCAAGGTTGGTGGCAAAGGGGTATCGTCAAAGGCAAGGAATTGACTATGACGAAACTTTCTCACCAGTTGCCATGATAAAGTCGATCAGAATTCTTCTTGCCATAGCTGCATACTTTGATTACGAGATCTGGCAGATGGATGTGAAGACCGCTTTCCTTAATGGAAACATTGAGGAGGAAGTGTATATGATACAACCTGAGGGATTTACATCCAAAGAGTGTCCAGATAAAGTATGCAAGCTTCAAAGATCCATCTATGGATTGAAGCAAGCTTCTCGTAGTTGGAACATAAGGTTTGATGAGGCTATCAAATCTTATGACTTCATTAAGAATGAAGATGAACCATGTGTGTATAAGAAAGTCAGTGGGAGTGCTATCACTTTTCTCGTACTTTACGTTGATGACATCTTACTCATTGGGAATGATGTAGGGATGTTATCATCAGTAAAGGTTTGGCTGTCAAAGAACTTCTCCATGAAGGATTTGGGAGAAGCATCCTACGTATTGGGAATACGTATCTATAGAGATAGATCTAAGAGGATGCTTGGCTTGACCCAATCCATGTACATAGATACCATTGTCAAAAGGTTTGGCATGGAAAATTCCAAGAGAGGTCTCATACCTATGAGACATGGGATTATTCTCTCTAAGGAGCAGTCTCCTAAGACTCCTGAAGAGAGGGCAGCCATGGATAGAGTCCCCTATGCCTCGGCTATAGGGTCTATCATGTATGCCATGATATGTACAAGGCCTGATGTGGCATTTGCTCTAAGTGTTACGAGCAGATATCAGGCAAATCCAGGTGAAACACACTGGATGGCTGTGAAATGTATCCTTAAGTACTTGAGAAGGACTAAGGATATATTTCTGGTCTATGGAGGAGGGGACTTGAAACTCCGGGCATATACTGACTCGAGTTTCCAGTCGGATCCAGATGATAGCAAGTCTACATCTGGATTTGTGTTCACTTTGAACGGGGGTGCAGTGAGCTGGAAGAGTTCCAAGCAGGAAACCACTGCAGACTCGACGACAGAAGCTGAGTACATTGCTGCAGCTGAAGCCGCCAAGGAGGCAGTGTGGATGAAGAAGTTCATCACCGACCTTGGTGTGGTACCAGGTGACTCTGATCCGATCCCATTGCTGTGTGACAACAATGGGGCCATTGCGCAAGCGAAAGAGCCGCGGTCTCATCAGAAGTCGAAGCACATTCTGAGGCGATTTCACCTGATCAGGGAGATTATCACTAGAGGAGATGTACTGGTGGAAAGAGTTCCTTCAGTCGACAACATTGCAGATCCATTGACGAAGCCTCTGTCTCAAATTGTGTTTGAGCGCCACCTGAGTCATGGGTTTAAGGCTTAAAGGTGATTGGCTTTAGTCCAAGTGGGAGATTGTTAGTTATGGATGTCCTCAAGCCAATCATAACTTGTACAATCTTGTTCTTTGATAATAATAATAAGGCTTTTATATTCATTATGTGTAATTCGTTTAACGTTTCATTATGAAGTCCATGAATATGCGCAATGGATATTAATTATGATGAGATCATAACAATGAGATTAATATCCTTTAAACGTATATTCTTAATTGTTCCTAGTCGGAGGATATCCGAGAAGGACATCGGATATCCGGTTAGACTAGTACAGGTTGCACCTGCTCATATGATGAGGGTGACTGGTCTCATAGTCACTTGTGTGGAGACACTAAGGTGAATCTGTAGGTGCTCATTGGAGAATGAGTTCACTGAACTGATCCGTTATGAATCGCTGGATGGTAATGTTACCTAACTGTCAACCAGCTAGATTCATTGTCACAGTGGCGTGATTGGTCCTTAGACCTGAGACACCAAGGACACCTTGTTGGTGGACTTCTGGGTTTTGACCTTGACTTATAGATCTCTAGCCATGAGGTCTTAATCAGTTAAGTGATCGGATCTAGGGAATACCTTCGAAGGTGATTGTGTGGTCAATATGGGATCGCTCGCTCTCGGTAATAGGAGAGTGAATGCTCTACGGAAGGATGCCTGATAGTCCCTGGCCAGGGCAAGACTACTTATCAGAAAAGGAGTTTTCTGATATAGTTATGCGGCATCTAAACCGAGTGAGTGTGCAATTTAGGGTTTGACAGTTGACCATACCCTAAGTGCACTCGGGAGCATTGTACGAGCGAAGGATTATAGTCACGTGGTAACTGATGATACAAAAGGTTCCTTGAATGGGTTGCTGAACCCCAATGCTTTCCAGGATCAAGTGGTGTTGCTTGGCACCCAACTTGATTGGAAGCCCGGTCAATTATCGTGAGACGATAATTGATTATGTGATTAATTAATATGAGATGTTAATTAATTACCATAAGTCAATAAAGAGTTATTGAGCTTAATGGGCTGAAAACTGGACTAGCAGTTGGGCCTAGAGGGTCACACGCATAAGAGTTCCGAGCAGACTGGGCAAGGTGTTCTTTATAGACAATGACTGGGTTTTTGTGAAAAACCGCGGTGTCTATAAATATACGCTGAGAGTTAAACCCTGGGCCAAGCTCCAGGCTTAACCCTGGCCGCCCCCCTCCTCTCTCTCTCCCAGGGCGCCCCCCACCCTCTCTCTCCTCTCTTCGGCACATGGTGGAGCTGAGATCCGGGAGACGCGTGGAGAACGAGGAGATCCCGTCTGCGTCCGGAGCTCGCGTGGATATGTCTAGAGGCCGGACACTTGAACGGCTTGAAGCACCGACGCCTCCTGCGCCACCTCCTCCCCGGATTCGGGAGTTACGCAACCCCGCAAAGGTAAAGATGAGATCTGCCTGTGCGTGGTTTTCCGTTTTAAGTTCGATTCCGACGGCCGGCAACGATATCTACCTGAGGGATTCGCGTTTCCGCTGCGCTCTGTTCGAAACCCAACAGGACACACGCCGTGCCCTGTCAGCATCTCATGTAAATTTTAATTGTAGATACCCACAGTCATTAATAATGGCCAATGAGAGTTTCAAAAAAATAAGCATGTGTAATGTCATGTTCATGATGATGATGGGAACAAGTAATAAGTAATTGAACATGATTTCATGAGTACAATAGTCAAGAGATAAATTCGGCAGCATAACGGTATGATTTATACTTTCGTTCAATCTTTACATTAGTGGCTTAAGTCCAGTTTGTAAGTCACACTCACGAGAACAAGAAGAGAAAGGAAGTGCGTGCTATCTCCAGGGAACTTCAATGGTACAACCAACTCGTCGGCCATGTGGGAATCCATGGTCAGAGGAGATTTACGGAGGCCTTGGTGAAAAGGTCACTAGTCTACCGATTCGGAATGACCGGTAGAGAGTTTCCAATTTCCCAAGAAGGGGCTGCCTAATCGTGCTAGTGTATAGTGATGTACGTCTCTCAATCACAAACTATCGGTCTCAAACTCGCAGGAAACACTTAACAATATAACGTGGAATAAACTATGCACTTTAACTAATCATGGTTTGCAAGATTTTATGATAACCATTATCATTTAAACGTGGAAGAACAGTAGGAAGATTAAATCACAAGAAGCATGAATGGATCATAACATTTAAGGAGCACTTAGAATAGCATTCATGTAATTAAAGCTTTTAAATGGGTTAATCACTTTTAAGCCATTAAATAACAATCATGTAATGATCAGACCCAAGACAGGCAACTTACACAGTAATTATCACATTTAAACAGACCTCGGGTACATGCGGTAAAATTTGCAAGAAAACACGTGGTTTCAGGTAAAAATCCTGAGATCGCGACATGGCCATATAAGGAAGGCGACATGGGTGTTAGGCCCGGAGTCAGATCGCGACAGGATCATATAAGGAAGGCGACAGGGTGTTTTCAGGCCGGGGTTAGATCGCGACAGGCTCCTGTAAGGAAGGCGACGGGTCGGGGCCAGAAGGCGACACAGGGGTGTGAGCATCGCGACGGGGATGTCAGATCAGGTAGCCTGATAGCGATGGAGTGCATGTCGTCTTGAGAAAGCGACAAGGGGTATGTCGCAATCAAACCTCTGAACACGACCTATCGGGCTGTCGCGTTCACAGGGTTGGTGCCTGACTCTGACAGAGCAAGGACAATGCTTTGGATTGCGGACCCGTCTTTCCTTCTTTTGACACAGGGTTGTTCTAAAATAGAGAACAAATTGTATAGTGCATGAAAAATAACGAAACCAGTTTTAAAACAACCTAGACATACAAGGGTACTTCCAGTAAATCGGAATTGGAAAATAAGGATGGTTTCGATAGGTTTTGATCAAGTTGAATACAAGGTCAGACCAAGAGTAACCTGAAGACGTAGTTTCATGCAGCAACCTTATTATCACGCTTATAACTCTCTAACTGATGACATTTAGACAAAATGTTCAACACAAAACCTAAAGAGGATAACTATTAGAATAACTTTCATGTTATGAGTTTACTCTAATTCGGTCTTGAATCATATGAAACATGCGAAGAACATGAAAAGCCCTAACAGTGCATGACTTTGAGGAAACGCTTATAATTCAAAATCTACTCAATGAAATTCGATGAAACTAGAAAGCAATGAAATCTAACTTGATGCTCTACACATTTGGTATCGGCGATGTTAAGATTTGGCCCGAGAAGACCTACCTTTTGGGTTGATGAAGCCTCGTTCTTCCAGAAAACCCGTATTCAGACCACTTGGAGGAGAACGCTTAATACTCCGTGTATACTGCATAGAATTTGGACATTCCACTTGGGTTAGGAAGTAGACTCAACCCTCTTTCTAGGGGTATAAGCCTTGCACGATGGGATTTAGGTTTGGCCTACCTTTGATCGGCTTCAAGAAAAACGTTGTGAAGGTCGTAGCAGACGAACGTGGAAGAAAGATGAGCTAGGTATGCTTGATCTCCTACTCTCCAGCCACCAAGAGCTCCTCCACACAACCCCAACAAGTTCTAAAACTCGTACCTAGGGTTTGGTGAAGAGTATTTAAGTAACCATGGTGTTTAGGAGTCCTATTATAACTAGGAAAGAAAGGTTTCAGGATTGGCATGTTGGTTTCCTAATTTTGATGATTTCTTCCTCCATTAGAGAGTCTTGGCCATCAAGCAACTTCCATGGATGGATAGGCACGAATTTGGGTTACTAAAAGTGCATGATTGCATCCCAATTAAACCCTAATTACCCCTTTTTAATTTCAGCTTATTTATGGTTACGAATTTCTATGCATTTTCTTGCTTCATTTGATTTTTGGGTCATATGTGGTCCATTGGCCCACATATGATATTGGGTCATTAATATCTAATGTTATAAGCATTTCTACTATTTTTATTAAATTTATGATTGCGTCGTATTTCCATGTTACCGGTTTTCCGACTTGTTTCCTAATTCGGATAATTGGTCACCCTGTTATGTTTACTTGGTTAGTCGGATTTTGCATTGCATGAATTCCTTCGTGGGACCCTTAAGAATATTGTGTGGGGTTGATTTCCCATTTTTACGGATTTTTCCTATATGTTTTAGCACATACGATAATGATACGTATGTTTTAAATACTAAGATATTGTGAAAATTATTTATTTCCATTTATTTGAATTTTTATATAATTAAAATTTTCGGGGTGCTACACCCTCCCCCACTTAAGAGAATTTGGTCCCCAATTCATTTATAGAAAGTTTTTGTACAAGTGAGGTGTACTTACTTGTGAATAACTTCGGGTATCTTTGCGCATTGCTTCCTCGGTTTCCCACGTGTCCTCTTCATCCATGCGTTGATTCCATCTAACCCTTACTAGTGGAATAACCTTGTTCCGTAGTTGGCGCAGTTCCCGGTCCATGATCTTAATCGGCTTCTCTTGATATGTTCCGTTTTCGTTGAATTCTAGAAGCTCATGGATCTCGTACATACTTTTTCAACATGGATATGTGGAACACATTGTGTATTCCATCCATTTGTGGTGGTAAAGCGAGACGATATGCCACCTCGCCGACTCTTTTGAGGATTTCGAAAGGCCCGACAATCCTTGGTGACAACTTGCCTTTAATGCCAAATCGCCTGATCCCACGGCCTGGAGACACTTTCAAGAATACATGTTCACCAACATGATACTCTAGGTCTCTTCTTCTATTATCTGCATATGCCTTTTGTCTTTGCTGCGCCACTGCCATTATTTCTTTAATAAGCTTTACCTTCTCTGTGGTTTCTCTTATCATCTTGGGTCCTAGCATTTGTTTTTCGCCAACTTCATACCAGCATATTGGAGATCGGCAACTTCTGCCGTAGAGTGCTTCAAATGGTGCCATTTGAATGCTAGCTTGATAGCTATTATTGTAGGCGAACTCCACGAGGGATAAGTGTTCGTGCCAGCTTCCTCCAAAATCTAGGACACATGCTCTAAGCATGTCTTCAATCACCTGGTTGGTTCTCTCAGTCTGACCATCTGTCTGTGGATGGAAAGCCATGCTAAAGTTTAGTTTAGATCCCAAGGAGTAGTGCAGTCCTTCCAAAAGTGGGATGTGAACCTGGGGTCTCTATCAGACACGATAAACACCGGTACTCCATGTAATCTAACTATTTCCTTTACGTACAATGCGGCTAGAACATCTACTGACCACTTATTCTTCACTGGCAAGAAGTGAGCCGACTTAGTTAAGCGGTCGACAATAACCCAGATACCATAGAATCCACCTCTAGATTTGGGTAGACCTAAAATAAAGTCCATCCCTATACCTTCCCATTTCCATGTCGGGATTTCTAGGGGTTTGAGTTTACCTGCGGGTCGCAAGTGCTCCGCCTTGACCTTTTGACATGTTAAGCATCAGTCGACATATTCCGCCACTTCTCTCTTCATATTAGGCCACCAAAAGCTTCTTTTCAAATCTTGATACATCTTGGTAGTTCCAGGATGGATGGTATACCTGGTCTTGTGAGACTCATGCATAATCATTTTCTTTGTCTTTGCATGGTCGGGTACACAGACTCGATCCCGGAACAATAGTATTCCATCTTCAGTTAATGAGAAATCCGGCCTCTGGTCTAGATTAGCCTTAATCTCCACAAGTACAGGGTCATTATCTTGGAGTGTTGTGACGTCCTCCAATAGTGTAGGTTGTGCTCTAACACTAGCAACAAAGCATCCCTTCCCTTTGATGTCAGCATCAATATTTAACTTGGCGAAGTCTTCTAATAACTTCCATTCGTCCACCATTAAACTTGACAGTGTGATCATTGGCTTTCTACTTAGAGCATCTGCCACAGAATTTGCTTTTCCGAGATGATATTGGATCATGAAATCGAAGTCTTTGAGATACTCCAACCGCCTCCGCTGTCTCATATTCAAGTCCTGCTGAGAAAACAGATACTTCAAGCTTTTATGGTTAGAAAACACAATGAATTTCCCACCATATAGATAATGACGCCATATCTTCAAGGCGAAGACTACAGCTGCTAGCTCCAGATCATGTACAGGGTAATTGTCCTCGTGCTTCTTCAATTGTCTGGACGCGTAGCATATAACTTGCCCATTCTGCATCAGCACACAGCCAAGGCCGATCCCGGATGCATCGGTGTATACTTCAAAACTACCCCCAGCAACTGGCAGTGTTAGTACGGGTGCTGAGGTAAGGTGCTCTTTCAATGCCTTGAAACTTTCTTCACATTCATCAGTCCATGCAAATGGATTCTCCTTCCTGGTAAGCCGGGTCAATGGTGCAGCTATCTTCGATAAATCCTTAATGAAGCGACAATAATAACCGGCTAAACCCAGAAAGCTTCTAATCTCCAACATAGTTGTCGGCCTTGTCCAGTTCTTTACCGCCTCCACCTTAGAAAAATCTACTGAGATCCCCTCCTTGGATATGATGTGGCAAAGGAAAGACACCTCTTCCATCCAGAATTCACACTTACTAAGTTTGGCATAGAGTTGATTGTCCTTAAGCACTTGTAGAGCCATCTTCAGGTGTTCTTCATGTTCTTCTTTGGATTTGGAGTAAATAAGGATGTCATCAATGAACACCACTATAAACTGGTCCAAGTATGGCCTATAAATATTACTCATAAGTTGCATGAAAGCTGCTGGAGCATTTGTTAAACCAAACGGCATAACTACAAACTCATAGTGACCATATCTACTTCGGAATGCAGACTTATGAATATCCTCCTCCTTTATTCTTAGTTGATGGTAGCCAGATCTTAGATTTATCTTGGAGAAATACTGTGCACCAGAGATCTTGTCAAATAGCTCGTCGATGCGGGGTAGTGGATACTTATTCTTTATTGTCAACTGGTTTAACTGACGGTAATCAATGCATAGCCTCATTGTCCCGTCCTTCTTTCTGACAAATAGCACTGGCGCTCCCCACGGGGATGTGCTAGGCCTGATAAAACCTTGATCTAGTAATTCTTGGATCTGTCTCATTAACTCCTGCAATTCAGCAGGGGACATGCAGTACGGGGCTTTTGAAATAGGGGCTTCCCCAGGGAGTAACTCGATGGTGAAGTTTACCTCCTACTCAGGTGGTATACCAGGTAATTTTTCTGGAAATACATCAGGATAGTCCCTGGCTATTGGAATGTCTTCTAGGGTCGGTTTCTTCTTTTCAGTTGCCAAGACGGAAACTAGGAAAGCATCACAACCCTGGTTGATCAGCTTAGAAGCCTTTAAGGAGGATATCAAGATAGGGTGTTTGTGATAGCGGGTGCCAAGTAGTGATAAAGTTGAAAGGTTTGGTCTTTTAAAAGTGACCCTCCTATGACGACAGTTTACATCGGCATCATATTCAATTAGCCAATCGACACCCAGAATGGCATCTTAACCCTTCATGTCTAAACAGATAAGGTCGGCAGGGAGATTGTGTCCTCCAATTATAGTTTCACATTTCGGCAAGCAGTGAGTGAGTTAAGATTCTGAGCCTAGTGGGGAGGCTACAGTGATCTTGGATTTCAAGGGTACAGCTTTGACAGGTAGAGTTGCAGCAAATGTGGTGGAAATAAATGAATAAGCAGCTCCAGTATCAATAAGCACAAATGCGGGTTGAGAGTGTATGGAAATGGTACCTTCCATCATACCCCCTTCCTCGGGTAGGTCAGCTTCTATGATAGCATTAAGGCGTCCCTGACGCCGTGGTATATTCTGAGCTCTGCCTAGTTGGTCCTTCATCATTGGACAGTCAGGAATATGGTGGTCACGACCACCACATCTCAAGCATGCCCCGAACTTCTTCCAGCATTCTTCAGCTCGGTGCCCCGGTTTATCACAGAATTTGCAATTTTCCGCCAACTGCCTACCTTCCACCTTAGCTCTCTTATCTCCAGCAATATCCCTTCCGATATTCGGCCTCTTGTTGTTGTTGTTGACGTTGTTGTTACGAAAGGTTGGAGCAATATTAGGTGCTCCCTTCCTGACGAAGATCGGCTTGGAGTTGTCCTTGCCCCTCATGCCATCCACCTTGGCCATGGTGTCTTCTACCAGTTGAGCTCTTTGGACCATTTCAGTGTAAGTTTGAATATTATGTGGTCCGAGTCTTTCAATGAACATGGGCCTGAGCCCATCCATGAAACGGTTAGCCTTCAGTCTTTCAGTTCCCACCAGATGTGGGGCATACACAGCAAGACGCGCGAACTGAGCCTCATACTCAGCCACGGACATTCCCTTTTGCTTCAGTGCGGCAAATTCTGTCGCTTTCTTCTCCTTCACTCTCTTAGAGAAATATTTTCCCCGGAATATCTCCAGGAATTCAGCCCATTCCAGTTCAGCTATATTAGGCAGGTGGGCCGATGTGGCCTTCCACCACGCTCGGGCATCTTTGGTAAATTGAAAAGTGGCCAGTACCACCTTCTCCCTATTACTGCATTGCATTACTTGGAAGATCCTTTCTATTTCTTCCTGCCAGTTTTCTGCCTCGTCTGGGTCAGGGGATCCAGAGAAACGAGGAGGGTTTAAACTCCTAAAATTGCGGTGCAGGTCACCGGCTCCGTTCCTTGCAGCTCCAGCTTGATTTCCAGCCTGAACTACAGTTTGTAGTCCCTGGGTCAATCCAGCCACGGTTTCTTGCATAGCTTGCCATTGATTACGAGCCATTGCAGTTGAGTTTAAAAGTTATGAAGGTTCCTGGGAAAAGGATGGAAACCAATTAATGTCTCTAGATACATTATAAGAGTCAATGGGTAGCAGTGTTTAATTCTTCTAACATATTCCCAGTTTCTACCCATTCTCACCAGGTACTGTATTTAATTTTCATGACCTAGGTTCCATAGGTATCTCCTATTCCTGAGACATATCCTATTTGGTAATCCTAGGCTCTGATACCACTAAGCTGTCACGTCCCAAGAATTATGCAGTGGATATTATTAATTAATTTGCAGTCGATATTTCGAGACGTGGGCAATCGGCAAATAAGCCTCTAGGTAGCGCGCACTAAATGTGTATCAACACAACATCATAATAGGCCCAAATGTTGAACTCATTATGAATTGTATTCAAATCTCAACTCTTTGTATTCAATGGAAACTAGTACAGGACTAAGACTCAATAAAGGGAAAGTACATTTAATCCTCACTTCCTACTACATTATACTAACACTCGAAGCAAACTACTATAACTGGACTCATAGTTGGAACGCTCTTCACTCGGACGCATTCCCATCCTCGACTTGCTCTTCCTCTTGAACTTCATAGTCACCTAGATGGGGTAAAAGTAGGGAATGAGCAAACTACCCAGTAGGATTTATATCTCAATGTGCGGGCAATGATATAAGTGATTAACATTTAGAACTAGGCAAGTACGATGAATGATATGCAAGTACGAATAAAACTCGTTAAACATGATATATAAACAAGCTAGAGAGAGTGATAATGATAGAACAAGATTGGTGAACAAGATGACAAGATAGAACTAGAAATAGATCACTTCATACAAGCACGCAAGATTTCAATTGATGTCAAGAACGCAAGATATCAATAATTGCATTAAATGCAGGATGGCCATATCACGCAAGCAAGAACGCACGAGCACGATCATGTAACACTAATCAGGCATGTAGACTCTAATGTACACCAATGAAAGATCCACCAAGAATGCACACTAGGACACTTGTATGTGGTTGTTGTATCTATCATTCAACAAGCAAGAAAGTACTCCCAGTGCAGATGCAACGCCAGTAATCATTATACCCCATGGTTTACAGTATATCTATGACTCGCCATCATTGGGGAAATATTGGAGCCCTTGGACACACGCCGTGCCCTGTCAGCATCTCATTTAAATTTTAAATGTAGATACCCACAGTCATTAATAATGGCCAATGTGAGTTTCAAAAAATAAGCATGTGTAATGTCATGTTCATGATGATGATGGGAACAAGTAATAAATAATTGAACATGATTTCATGAGTACAATGGTCAATCGGCAGGTACGATTTATACTTTCGTATGTTCAATCTTTACATTAGTGGCTTTAGTACAGTTTGTAAGTCACACTCACGAGAACAAGAAGAGAAAGGAAGTGCGTGCTATCTCCAGGGAACTTCAATGGTACAACCAACTCGTCGGCCATGTGGGAATCCATGGTCAGAGGAGATTTACGGAGGCCTTAGTGAAAAGGTCGCTAGTCTATCGATTCGGAATGACCGGTAGAGAGTTTCCAATTTCCCAAGAAGGGGCTGCCTAATCGTGCAAGTGTATAGTGATGTACGTCTCTCAATCACAAACTATTGGTCTCAAACTCGCAACTATTGGTCTCAAACTCGCGGGAAACACTTAACAATATAACGTGGAATAAACTATGCACTTTAACTAATCATGGTTTGCAAGATTTTATGATAACCATTATCATTTAAACGTGGAAGAACAGTAGGAAGATTAAATCACAAGAAGCATGAATGGATCATAACATTTAAGGAGCACATAGAATAGCATTCATGTAATTAAAGCTTTTAAATGGGTTAATCACTTTTAAGCCATTAAATAACAATCATGTAATGATCAGACCCAAGACAGGCAACTTACATAGTAATTATCACATTTAAACAGACCTTGGGTATATGCGGTAAAATTTGCAAGAAAACACGTGGTTTCAGGTAAAAATCCTGAAATCGCGACATGGCCATATAAGGAAGGCGACATGGGTGTCAGGCCCGGAGTCAGATCGCGACAGGATCACATAAGGAAGGCGACAGGGTGTTGTCAGGCTGGGATCAGATCACGATAGGCTCCTGTAAGGAAGGCGACGGGTCGGGACCAGAAGGCGACACAGGGGTGTGAGCATCGTGACGGGGATGTCAGATCAGGTAGCCTGATAGCGACGGAGTGCATGTCGCCTTGAGAAGGTGACAAGGGGTATGTCGCAATCAAACCCTTGAACGCGACCTATTGGGCCATCGCGTTCACAAGGTCCGTGCCTGACTCTGACAGAGCAAGGACAGTGCTTTGGATTGCGGACCAGTCTTTCCTTCTTTTAACACAAGGTTGTTCTAAAATAGAGAACAAATTGTATAGTGCATGAAAAATAACGAAACTAGTTCTAAAACAACCTAGACATACAAGGGTACTTCCAGTAAATCGGAATTAGAAAATAAGGATGGTTTCGATAGGTTTTGATCAAGTTGAATACAAGGTCAGACCAAGGGTAACCTGAAGACGTAGTTTCATGCAGCAACCTTATCATCACGCTTATAACTCTCTAACTGATGACATTTAGACAAAACGTTCAACACAAAACCTAAAGGGAATAACTAGTAGAATAACTTTCATGTTATGAGTTTACTCTAATTCGGTCTTGAAACATATGAAGAACAGGAAAAGCCCTAATAGTGCACGACTTTGAGGAAACGCTTCTAATTCAAAATCTACTCAATGAAATTCGATGAAACTAGAAGGAAATGAAAGCTAACTTGATGCTCTACACATTTGGTATAGGAGATGTTAAGATTTGGCCCGAGAAAACCTAATTTTTGGGTTGATGAAGCCTCGTTCTTCCAGAAAACCCGTATTCAGACCACTTCGAGGAGAACGCTTAATACTCCGTGTATACTGCATGGAATTTGGTCATTCCACTTGGGTTAGGAAGTAGACTCGACCCTCTTTCTAGGGGTATAAGCCTTGCACGATGGGATTAAGGTTTGGCCTACCTTTGATCGGCTTCAAGAAGACCGTTGTGAAGGTCGTAGCAGACGAACGGGGAAGAAAGATGAGATTGGTATGCTTGATCTCCTACTCTCCAACCACCAAGAGCTCCTCTACACGACCCTAGCAAGTTCTAAAACTTGTACCTAGGGTTTGGTGAAGAGTATTTAAGTAACCATGGTGTTTAGGAGTCCTATTGTAACTAGGAAAGAAAGGTTTCAGGATTGGCATGTTGGTTTCCTAATTTTGATGATTTCTTCCTCCATTAGAGAGTCTTGGCCATCAAGCAACTTCCATGGATGGGTAGGCACGAATTTGGGTTGCTAAAAGTGAATGATTGCATCCCAATTAAACCCTAATTGCCCTTTTTAATTTCAGCTTATTTATGTTTACAAATTTCTATGCATTTTCTTGCTTCATTTGATTTTTGGGCCATATGTGGTCCATTGGCCCACTTATGATAATGGGTCATTAATATCTAATGTTATAAGCATTTCTACTATTTTTATTAAATTTATGATTGCGTTGTATTTCCGTGTTACCGGTTTTCCGACTTGTTTCCTAATTCGGATAATTGGTCACCTTGTGATGTTCACTTGGTTAATCGGATTTTTCATTGCACGAATTCCTTCGTGGGACCCTTAAGAATATTGTGTGGGGTTGATTTCCCATTTTTACGTATTTTTCCTATATGTTTTAGCACATACGATAATGATACGTATGTTTTAAATACTCAGATATTGTAGAAATTATTTATTTCCATTTATTTGAATTTTTATATAATTAAAATTTCTGGGGTGCTACAAGATGTCTTTCCTTAAAAAAAAAAAAATGCTTTCTCCTCTCCAATCTTCCTTGCAATCGGACGACGATCCCCGTCTTTCCGTCCCCTTTCTTCGGACGACGATCCCTGTCTTTCCTTCCCCTCTTCTTCGGACGGTGATCCAGTCTTTTCCTTCCCTCCTTCATCGGATGGCGATCCCCCTCCTCCCCCTCCTTCCAAGCATCGACCCCCACCTTCATTGTGATTCATGACGGCGATCCCCGTCATTCCCCACTTTCTGCCTTCTGCTGTAAAATTCCCCTGCTCTTGATGGAGATCCCCGTCACCCCCGCGCTCCTCTTTGCTTTGACGGCGATCCCCATCACCCCCCCGCACTCCTCTCTGTGTTGACGGAGATCCCCATCACCCCCTTCCTCCTTGGCGGCGATCCCCGCCTTTCTCCTTCTGCCCAAGCTGCGGTCTTTGCCCACTGACCGCCATGGTCACTCTGGGCAATTTGGGTGAGGGGCCTTCTGTTCCCCTGCACCCCGACTCTGTTGCAGGCACCCTGAGCTCGGGTGGCCCGCCTCTTCCTCCAGACCCATCAGAGGGTTTCTGCGGCCCCGCCGCACCTGTTCCTTTCCATTCCAATAAACCTCTAGACACTTCTCCAGAGCCTTCTATAAATATCAAACCTAGTTTAGATTTAGGGGTAGGATCTATCAAGTCCCCGTCCCCGTCTAAAAAGAAGAAGGGTAGTGGCATACCCCGTAGGTATCTGCTAGATCTGGAACAAAGGTGTGGTGCTCTACTAGCTGTCGAAGAGTTCACCAGAGAAGCTGTAATCCTGAACATAGAAGCTCAGCATGAGGAGGAAGGGCTAGACGACGGATTTGGTGTTTATGAGATTTTAGTTGAGGATGACCCAATGGATGAAGAGGATTGTGAAATAGAGGACGCTGCCGAGATGTATGCGAGTGGCATGAGAAGATTTGATGAGCCCACCTCGGCAGTAGACGAACCCACCAAAGAGGTAAATGTCGAAACTAAAGAAGATCCCAGGCTCCTAACTATAGCTTCTAGTCTCCCTCCTGAGGAAAAAGAGGCGCTCATAGAAATGCTTAGGGAGTTCAAGGATTCTTTTGCCTGGTCTTATGATGACATGCCCGGCATTGACCCCGAGTTAGTGGAACATAGGTTGATCCTGAAGCCAGGGGCAGTTGTCGTTAACAAGAAACTAAGGCGTTTCCTCCCCCACATTGCTTTGAAGATGAAAGAGGAGATTGACAAGCTACACAAAGCTAAGTTCATCTATGTAGTCCTCTATCCTTTCTGGGTGGCCAACATAGTCCCGGTAATGAAGAAAGACAGAAGAGTGTGAATTTGCATAGACTTCCGGGACCTGAATAGGGCATGTCCAAAGGATGATTTTCCTTTACCTCATTTGGATGTACTGATTGATAATACCGCTGGGTATGAGACTCTATCGTTCATGGATGGGTACTCAGGCTATAATCAAATCTGTCTAGCCCCGGAGGACCAAGAGAAAACCTCCTTCACCACACCCTGGAGAACCTATTACTATGTGGTCATGCCGTTTGGATTGAAGAATGCCGGCGCCACTTATCAAAGGGCAATGTTAGCTATCTTCCACGATATGATTCATATTGATGTTGAGGTATATGTGGATGATATTGTCGTGAAGTCTCGGACTCAAAGAGAACACTCCTCCGTGCTTGCCAAAGTATTCCGCAACGCACAAGAATATCAATTGAAGATGAATCCAAAGAAGTGTGTGTTTGGGGTTTCTTCAAGCAAATTGCTAGGTTTCATAGTCAGCAAACTGGGGATTCAAATAGACCCGCACAAGGCCAAGGCAATCAATGAGATGCCTCCTCCTAAGAACATATCTGAGCTTCGAGGTTTGATTGGTCGGCTACAGTTCATAAGGAGATTCATATCTCAGCACTCTCAAAGATGTCGCCCTTTCTATGAACTGTTAAAAGGAGGGGCCAAATTTGAGTGGAACGCTAAGTGTCAAGAGGCCTTTGATGAACTCAAGAGTTATTTAATGAATCCGCCCGTGCTGCAAGTGCCTGTCCCTGGGAAATCCTTAATCCTATATCTGTCTACAATTGAGGACTCTCTAGGAGCTGTCCTTGCTCAACATGATGACTCTGGCAAAGAAAGGGTAGTCTACTACCTATTTAGGCTCTTCAATCCTTTCGAGCTCAAACTCACCACAATGGAGAAAACTTGTGTAGCACTAGTATGGGTAGTGCAGAAATTGAAGCACTATTTCCTAGCCCATAAGGTGAGCTTGATTTCTAGAATGGACCCTATTAGGTATCTCCTGGAGAAGCCAGTCCTCACCGACAGATTGGCGAGATGGCAAATCTTCTTGGCTCAATTCGATATCACCCTTGTAGTCCAGAAGGCTATTAAAGGGTATGCCATTTCCGAGCACCTTGCTTACCTTCCTCTTCCTCACAGTGACAGGGTTCAAGAGGATTTTCCTGATGAAAACCTGTCACTCATATCTCTCTATCCCTTCTGGTCGCTTCACTTTGATGGAGCTCTCAATTCTAGGGGACGGGGCATAGGTGATGTCTTGCTCACCCCACAAGGGATCACCATTCTACTTGCATATCAACTCCAGTTCCCTGCCACCAACAATGTCTCCGAGTATGAAGCTCTCCTAGCCGGTCTTAAGCTTGCCTATCTTTTAGGCTCACGCCATCTCAAGATCATAGGAGACTCTCAACTCGTTCTTCGGAACGTCCTTTCTACCTACCGCACTCGTGACCCCAAGCTCAATCCTTATCAAGATCTGATCACGCTCCTAGCCAAGCAGTTCCGCAAGCTCATCTATATTCATACCCCTCGCTATCAGAATATCCTGTTCGATGCCCTAGCATCCATGGCCTCCTCTCTCTCCTTCCCTCTCAGCCGCAGCGCTGAGACAATCACTGTCCAGAGGTTAGAAGCACCCTCCACTCAAGATCCTTAGTTCATTAACCTCAGGAGTTCGTTGGTATTAAAGGCAGAGAAAAGAGAAGCGAATGAAGTTTTTCTCTTAGAGCTAGGAGAAATATTGGAGGAAGAAAGACCGTGGTACCATGAGATTGAGCAGTATTGCAAAGATAGTACCTTCCCAGAAGAAGCTGAAGCTAAGGATAGGCGAGCCATCCGTAGAGCGGTGTTAGGATATACCATTGTCGGAGAGGTGTTGTACAGACACGCTCTAAACGGAATGCTCCTCAGATGTTTGTCAGACGAAGAAGCCTGGATGGTGGTAGAAGGATCTCATTCCAATGAATTCGGTGGGCATGTGAATAGTCAAATGTTGGCTAAGAAGATTCTTAGGCAGGGCTACTACTGCCCAACCCTAGAAGAAGATTGTGCCATCTACGTTCGTAGATGCATCAACTGCCAAGTCCATGCCGATAAAATCCATGCTCCGTCTTCCTCCTTGCATCCGCTATCTTCCCCTTGGCCTTTCTCTATGTGGGCTTTTGATATCATTGGGCCTCTTGTTGATCCTAATGCTCAAGTGAAACAAAAATCTTTCATTCTTACTGCCACTGAGTACTTTACCAAGTGGGCTGAGGCTGAGGCGTTTGCAGAAATCAAAGGCTCGACCGTGTGCAGGTTCATCATGAAGAACATTATCTCGCGGTTCGGAGTACCAAGCGGCTTCATCACCGACAATGGGCCCTAGTTCATATCACAAGAGCTTCAGGACCTATGTAAGAAATTCAACATTTCCTTACATCATTTGTTTCCATACTATCCACAGGGCAACGGCCAAGCCGAAGCCACAAACAAAACACTTTTGAAAATTCTAAAGAAAACTTGTGAGTCTCATAAGTTCGCTGATTGGCTTGAGAAATTGATTGAGGCTCTATGGGCCTACCGCACCTCCATCCGCACGCCCACTGGGCAAACTTCCTTTCCGCTTACTTATGGGATGGAGGCAGTATGTCCATATGAGATCCTCATTCATTCGCTAAGAGTTCAGCTAGACAAAGAACTTAATCCTGACGAACGTCGAGAGGCATTACTTACACAGCTAGAACTCCTAGACGAACGACGTCTAGCCGCGACCGATCATGTGCTTTCATATCAAAATAGACTCTCAAGATTTTTTCAAAAGAAAGTAATTGAGCACAAATTCCAAGAAGGAGACATGGTTTTGAAGCGAATTTTCATAAAACCTAGGGGCCTAGGTCAAAATTGCAACCAAATTGGGAAGGGCCATACGTTGTTAAGGAAGTGTACCCTGGGAACGCGTACAGTTTAGTCAATGCTGATGGTGAGGAGCTTTCTCACCCTTGGAATGGGTTGTATCTTAAAAGATTCTACCCGTAATAAAAGGTTTCCAATAACGACATCGTTTTGCAAAAGAATGTTGGGAGCTATGTGTCTCACTTCCTTCCATTTGTTGACAAACAAACTCCTGTGTTCAGTCACACACACAACACGGCAACCCAAGGTCAATTCCCCTTAGTTAGTGATGTTCCTATTTAGTCCTAGTGCAAGGGGACGAAGGTCAATTCTCTTCTTGCTCGGACAAGGTCTAGGGGCAAAAGGACGCTAACATATAGACAAGCAAGGGTGTAGATCATGTGCATGAGGTCTCAAAGAGAGGCGGTCAGTTCAAAAGAAAGAGGAATAAAATGATAAAAATGATGAAAAAGGGGGTGAATAAAAAATGATGAGAATAGGGGCATGTCAAAGAGTGGCAGTACAGTTCCCCGCGGGACATCCTTGAGCCCGGTCGTACGCATGCCACAATCAAGTGCAATGACCATAAAGACTCTGGACAATAGACGGATTACGTATGACCCACACCCTTGTAAATCATACAAACTTGTATCCCGAGCTCCAAGGCCGAGTCTTATCTCCTCTTATGTCTTCCAATCCCTTCTCACGACCAGAGAACTCACGCACCTGGTCTATGGTGGAACGTTAATGACTAGGGGCAAGCAGACTTTGGGAAGCCAAAAAGAACCAAATTCACACTACACATAGAGGATGTTTGGCAAACATAAGAGAGGAATAAGATCCATAGCACATCACTCAAGAGCAAAAGATGGCGTTATCTAAAAATTCTAAAATCCAAAATAAAAATTGAAAATTCCAAAATAAAAAAAAATAGAAAATCCCAAAAATCTAGAAAAAATCATAAAATCCCAAACTAAAAAAAAAACCAGAAAATTAAAAAATCCAAAAACAAAAAAACAAAAAAAAAACAGAAAATCCAAAAAATCCAAAAAATTCATAAGATCCAAAAATCCAAAAAAATTTAGAAAATCTCAAAACCCCAAAAAATGTGTGTGTACATATCACTTTCCTTTTGCATGTATTATTTTCATTTTATTTATCACTTATTTGAATAAGGCTCGGTCCCTTGACAATTACGTAGTCAAGATCATTTTTTTAATGCAAGGGGCTGAGCCAAAGAACAAGACTGGCCTATTTTTTGTTAAGTGTATAGGGACAAGGAATTTTAGAGCAAGCACATCTGTGTACTCGGGGTACTCTTGTTCTCTCCCTCTCTTGTATTCGGATCTCCCTCTCTCCCATGTTCGGATCTCGTCTCACTCGCATGTCAATTGCAAAATCATTCATTTCGTAAACATTGACATAAACTAAAAGATTCACTATGTGATAAGTCATATTTATAATGATAAGGGGAGGTGGCTCACAAACTCCTCACTGTCCACCACCACTCTCCCCGGATCCCTCCTGCCTCTCTAGAGGTGGTGGCATCTCACCACCACCTCTACCGCTCTGGGCACTCGCCTCGCCCCGATGGCGTCTCTCCTCCTCCTCGTTCCTCCTACGGCTAGAGGAACCTGCCAAATACGGTCCGACAGAGGCCCCGCTCGCCCTACTCGCGCCGCTCCTACTCCTACTCCTACTCTGAGCGGCGTGGCCTAGGGTCGTCACTAGGCCACGAAGCTCGTCTATCCGGATATGATGCTCCGTCACCTCAGTACGCAGCCTCACCATCTCCGTCTGGTCCACTGACGACTCCCGCACCCGCAGTGTCGCCACCTCCCGCGTCATCTCCGCCACCAGTAGCTCCGCTGCCTCCGCCCGGATACGCAGCCGGTCCCTCTCGCCCGTGGTGGCATCAACCTGTCCCTGAAGCTGGGACGCGCGGTCAATGGCGGTCCTCAGCTCCCTCTCCTGCAAATAATTCAACTCAATACCATGTTTAAATAATATTTAAATTAAAGACAATGTCTTACTTACCTGCTCGGCCAGCTCCGTTTGTGTCTCCTCGGCCCTCCTCACTATGGCCGCCAGTCGGTCCTCCAGATCCGACTGGGAGCTCTCTCCTGCCCTGGACGAGAAGGTGTCGGCCCCTGCTGCTCTCCTCACTCTCTCCAGCTCCTTCCGCTGCACGCGCAACACACATTAATTTCATTAAATCAGCCATGAAAATGGTAATGTATGGAAGTTTGAGTATGTACTTACCAGCTGCTCCGTCTCCCTCTGAGCTACCGCCCGGTCTTGCACAGCTAAGTGTAGCAGGGCTCGTAGTGAGGCAATCTCCCCGGCCACGTCAATCTGCAATTCAAATATGTTAGTTCAATTCAAATAACGATCAATTTCACAGTGTTTGAGTTTATGGGTTTTACCTGAAGCCTCCTGCCACGGTAGACCCTCGTGCCATACTTTAAAGTGAATGCCTAAAGTACGCGTCGTCGATGTGGCCTCTGAACGGACCTGCTTGCCCTTCCACTCCCAGTTGTCAATCTGCTCCTTGGCCCGCACTCGCCCGTCCCGTCATGTCATAGAGTCCCTGGAAGCCCGACCAGGCCTAGCGGTCCGGTCTCGGTCGGCTGGGGAACTCCACTGCACTCTGGCGTAGGCCGGCGACCTCTGAGCCAGAACAAGTGCAGAGGTAGCACAAGTTGAATGCATGGATCCACACCGACCAACCAAAGTAGGGGCGGGACTGCACCAACCAAGGCTGTCCCTCATCTCCCTCCTCTAGATATGGCTGCCACACCACCTGTACATCAAAACATCTATTTAGTAGCCAAGCAGTTAATTTAAATCATCAAATTTTAGAGAGAAGGGTAGATACTCACATCTAGCTGAGGGTAGGTGTCGATCTCGTCCTGGATGGATGCCAGCTGGTCCTCCATTGTATGAGTGTCGCGGCGAGAATCCCAGCATCGGGCTATGGGCACAAGGCCCGTTCGCGCTAGGATCCCTCTCCTCAGGTTAGGGAGGTGGAGGTAAGCGCAAACCTACAAAAGCAGGAAGTCAGTCAAATCTCAAGCCATATCAAAGTACAGTAAGTAAAGGCGCAAAGGAGAGAAGAGTACCTAAAGGAAGGGGAAGAACCCGCTAGTGGATGTTCGTCGCTCGGAGGCGCCCAAACTGTCAAACTGATGAGCTAGGAATGCGTCCCCCCAAGTGTAGTCGCCCACCTCGTCCAGGTCCTCTAGGAGCGGCAGGAACCGGCAGTGGACCGCGTCACCCCTCGTGGCAAACAAGAGTCTGCCTAGGAAAAGGATGAGGAAGCGACGCAGGTCCAGGTCTGCCTCTACCCCGGGCTCCTCCGCCAGCACTTCCTGGCATCCTCAGGTCAACCTCTGCAGCTTCCCATCGACTGTCTCACCCACTTGCTTGCCCTACATCATACAACCCTAAGCTCTCCTGCAGTGCAACTCTGGGGACAAGGGAAGACCTCGCCTCTACAGTCAAACCTAGAAGTCTATGGGCTAGCTCGCTATACCCGAGATAAGTGAATCCGCTCACAGGACGCCCATACACCCTCAACCTCGTGATCCGGCTCACATCCTCGAGGCTGGGGATCATATGACCCCATGGGAATATGGAGGCAGTCGCCTCCACATCCCACCTGCTGCGCAGGGCCTGGGTAAGCACGGGGTCCGGCCTCATCCTATCCATTCTTAGGACTTCCCCGAAACCCATGTCCTCTAACCTATCTCTCTAAAAGGTGGGGAAGGCCAAGTAAACTGCCAGTACTAAGAGCCAAGAAACCCGGGCCCTCATCTCCCCCTACAACCAAAGTCAAATCATTTCAAAAAAAAAGAAAGAAGAAGGGGGTCAGTTTATACTTTCTCTTTGGTTCCTTCGGCTGAGGTCGCATCGGCCCTTTGGGCCGCGACTGTGTCGCGTTGCTACGATGCGACGCGACGATGTCACGCCTGTCTAGGGCACCGCAACCATGTCACGGCGCTACGATGTGACGTGACATTGTCGCGGTCTAGTCGCACGTCGCGATAGCTGGGATCGCGATGCTTATGGCCGTCGCGTTCTCAGATGCAAACCAACTGAACATTCTTTTGTCCGGCGGCCGTTTCCTCGGGTATCACGCCCTACATTGGAGCCCTCAGGGCTTTCTCATCCATCCACATGCTAAAAATCAAGGGTTTTGGGCTCCGAGGCTTACCATCTTCATTGCTTTCTCCTGGGCTCTCACCGCCGCCTCCATGTCCACCGGGGCTTCCTCTTCCTCCATCTCCATATCCGCGACTTCCTCCTCGACCGGAGGCGCGTCCTCCCGCTGCCAAGAAGCACCTCTCGTCACGGGGCGCTTCCTTCGTCCTTCGACCGCACCGACGCCATTGCCGCCTTCACCGCCGCCTTCCATCACTTGAAAATAGGGGAGAGTGAGAGGAGAAAGAAGGAACAAGAGAAAGATAGGGTGCAAGAGAGGAGAGGGAGCAAGAGAGAAAGAATTTGTTGGATGGAGAAAGAGTGAGATGTGAGCGTGAAGGGGAAAGGGAGAAGGGGCGGTCTGCGTTTTGAATTGCCGGGTTGAGACGCGATGCGCATGGATGCCGCGACCTTGTCGCGTCATGGCAGTGGGTCGCGACCTTGTAGCGACGCCCCGCAGCGTCGCGTTCTTAAGGTGTCATCTCTGCGAGTCGCGTTTCAAACAGAACACAGTGCACAAAGGGTAAAACTTTGTTTTATTTAGTCAAAACATCAAATTACATTGCTTCATTGTCCCTACAGTCAATCA
The DNA here is from genome assembly GCA_014218235.1 of Colocasia esculenta. NCBI lineage: Eukaryota > Viridiplantae > Streptophyta > Magnoliopsida > Alismatales > Araceae > Colocasia > Colocasia esculenta. The sequence goes on from CM024753.1 coordinate 81,358,881, forward strand.
AATGTAATTTTCTGACCTAATTACCATCTGATACATCATATCTATATCAATCTCATCATTCTCAAGCCCCTATGCTACTGAATGAATCTCCTTCAGTGATTCGAGGTACTCCTGCGTCACGTCTTCATCCTCATCCACCTCCGCCTGGATAAGACCTGTAGCACACCATTCCTAGTGGACGATGGCGCTCCGCACGTCTTGTTCATCCTGAGCATCGTCCATCTTCCGAACCTGAATAGGCGGGTAGTGCGAGAGTTGGGGGACCACCGTGCGCGCTGCACTACACTGCAAGTAACAGCGGTCCGGTTGTATTGGACCAAGGCTTCATTGCCCAGAAGTCCCAGTCTGGGATGATGTGGTAGGTAATCCTATTGTGGAGGAAGTGGGGGTGAAGGGTTACGGAATTCCCTATATGGTAATCTAGAAGGGGGGTTGAATAGATTACTGCCGATTAAAAATGTTTATCCCTTCTTTTCTTTAAAACATAGATTTCAAAACAATATTAAACTTGAAGCTATGTGTGGATGTGTGTGACGAAGACAGATGTCATATAGACTGCAATACTGTGTACATGTGTCTGACGCCGTGCCTACCAAAACATATAGCGTAAAAGCGTTCAAAGCACGAGACATGCAGAGTTACGTGTTCGGAGTACACAATCGTATCTCTACATCCACGGGCCACACACACACGCAGAACAATCTGCTTATGACTAGTTCACAAACTACAACTCACACACACGTGTTTCTGATGTGCAACCACGATCAGATCAACACCCAACATGTGTATCAAGCACAAGGACTGCAGAACACAACACACACACACCACAGATATATGTAGAAACAAAGAAGAGTTTGAGAGTTGAAGAACAAATCAATTTGAAAAACTCTTCTGGAACGTACTGTCTTGCTGGAACTTCAAGCTCGTCTTGATGATCACAAGTTGATGCAGACACTCGAATCCACGACGTTCAGGCTCACCACACTTCCGCTGGAGAGATTTCTCTTCTTGGTTCTGGGCGGTAGGTTGAAGCAGAGCAGCAGAACAAGACTTCTCTTGAGAACTCTTTAGGGTTCTTGCTTGGAGGCTGCTTGTGTACGTGATTACTTCAGAAAGTTGCCTTATAGTGGTGTTTACATATGGAGAGACGTGGTAGTAGGAAACACCAAGTTTAGTAACTTTGAAACTTTTCGTTCTGAAGATTCTGTACGTCTACAGGTCATACACCTGCTGTCGATAGGGGCGCCACAGTGTTGTCCAGAAGTCTGGTTCTGTTGAAGCTCTCATTGTGTGCATCTGTCGACAGTGCCTTGTGTCTCTGACAGGCACATGTTTTGCAGAACTGTTCTTCTGACTGTATGCTTCTGTCGACAGGAGGCTTTGGTGCTGTCGACAGGGCTTGTTTTCCAGAACATGTATTTGCTGACTGTTGGTATCTGTGTCGACAGGGTCTTGATGGCTGTCGATAGGTACACTGTCTTTTGACTTTTCTTGATCTTTCATACTTGTTGTTGGCACATGTCTTGCATAGTATATCTCCTACATTAGTAAACATAGTGAGATACTATGAACATATATTCAAGTATTGAACCAAGTTATGTGACAAGTCATTTGTATGAAGATCTCATGCATTAAACTCAATTCACATTGTTCACATTTGTTTACATTGTTCATCATCAAAAACATGTTGTATTTATTATTTAGAATGTGAACCCAACATTCTCCCCCTTTTGATCATGACAAAATTAATCAATTAAGTAGTGCACAATTGAGTTTTCTCCCCCTTTTGACAACATCCAAAGCACCCCCAGAGACACATGTATTATGCACAGAACAAAGATTCGCATTGATTTTCCATAAGGCATACACAGTACATGAGGTGCTAATAGGAGAAATTACATGTAAAGGTAAAGACATGGCATGATGTCCATTTGAAAGCAACATTACATAAAACAGAATAGGATTCAAATGATACTAAGATAACAGGACTGGAGTCAATCCTAGACACATAAACTAGCTAAGCATCTTCATCAGCTGGCTGTGTAGGAGCCCAACATTCGTCACGACGCTCAGTAATAATTGTGTCCAGACGCGAATCCAGTGCTGCAATGCTAGAGTCCATTGTGTCCATTCTTGCATTGAGCCTATCAAACCCTGTTGTCATCTGAAGTTGTAACTGAGCAAGTAGTTGACGGATGGAAGGCTCAGCAACATCAGCAGTAGCATCTCCCGGAGCATCTAGTGTCTCAGACTGGGAGTCTTCTTCATTTTCAGCATCTTCTTCATCTTCATCTTCCTCGTCAGCACCATCATCCTCATCAGTAGCTGCTCCTTTGCCCTTGAGGTCTCGTGTGACAAGGCCATCTACCAACTTGTAGCCCATCCTTTGAGCAGCCGTGAGGTCATAGGAGCTACGGGATTTGAGATCCGTCATCTCCTCCTTCGGGATTTGAATGCCAATGAATAGGAAGAGAGAAGTGAGTTGTCATGCATAGGGCATAGATCTCTTTGCACTGTGAATGCAAATGTGAAAGATAGAGACCATGAGGAGGGGCAGATTGATGGGTTCAGCATGGAGGAATTGATGAAGTAGAGACTTGTGAAGGGAGGTTACAAGTTCTCAGCTACCATCCTTGGGAACTATGAGGGTGGTGAAGATGTGATGGATGAGACGATGAAGTGGAGGGAATGAGTTGGCATTTAGTTGCTTATGATCACTAGGATCGTAAGGCTGCAGAGTAATGAGAGTGTGGTACTCTTCGGGTGTTGGATGATGGGACTTGATGTCTATCCCGGTGTTGGGGATTTGCAAGGCGGTGGATAAGAGGTTTGGAGTTATCAGGAAGGGAGTCTATTTCACCTTTGAGTATAACTCACCGCTGCTGGACAATTGGAGGTTGTTGTAGAATTCGGTCACGATGGTTGTGGAGTACCGCTTGTGATCGTAGAAAAAGGGAGCCCAACCCTAGACATCAAAGAGAGGCTGGAGTTTGGGAAACATATCCTCCAACGAGACGAAGTCAATGTAGTGGGGCTGCACAAGCTTCGTGAAGGTTCCATGGACATTGAGAAGCCTAAGAGTAGGCGGGATGATGAGCTCCGACAAACGATCTTCCCAGTGCTTCGTCCGACGCTCGGCGTGTGCCCTGGAGCCCTGACTGGCTTCGGGAGACCGAGGACGACGACAGGATGCCATCTTCTTGGCCGATGGAGCCATCAGAGGTTGTAGCTCGATGTGGATGGTGACTGGAGAGAGGAAGGAGATAGAGAGAGGAAGAGAGGGCAGAAGATGTAGGGATCTCTCTCTGGTGCCCTGGAGAAGGGTGTTTGCTGGAGAGAGGGAGGAAGGAGGTGTTGGAAGTGTGAAAGGGTGGAAGGGGCGTGGGAACCTTTTATAGAAAGGGTGTGAGAGTTTGAAAGGTCGGGTCCCACCAAAATTCGCCCTAGGATTGCGCCCGTTGGACTTCCAAAAGGATGCATACCGCCGGCTATCGACAGGGCCCCTCATGCCTGTTGACAGGGACATACAGTAAATGGCCAGTTTGCTGTTTTGGTGGGTTTTGTGAATTGGAACTTTGGAGCAGTGGTTCCTAAGTGTTTATTTAAGGTGTGTATAAGAGGGAACACATATTTTAACCAACCATATACAAAGATATAAAACCAATTCATTTTCCTTAATGGTTTTAACATAATACCCAAGAATTTTAAGTTAGAGCATTAAGAAAACACCTACTAAAATGAAAAGAATGCACTCTCACCCTTCGTTGTATAAATGCAGTGTAAGACAACACAATCCCCATTTTGTTGATAGGCAAATGATGCATGAAATGAATATTTATATGTCAAGACAATCATAAAACCAATGATCATGGGATTTATGACTTAGTGGAGGCTTCACACTATTTCATTTTTCTTTATTTGCAATTCAGAAAGGCAATGGGAAAAAGTGGTACTTAAGAGGACTTCACACCTTTTGACGTGAGGATAGACATTACAAGTGCACATACCCCCAGTTACTCAGTGGAAGTGTCTAGCAACCGTTGTACAGAGTTGATGAGTGAGCCTTTGACGCGAGGGCAAACATTTGTGATGCCCATCACCCCAGTTACTCAGCAAAACCAACATTGCTCTATATTTATCCAATTTCAAGTTGATTTTTATTTTTCTTATTGAATGCTATTTTCAGAAATAGGTAGCTGTTCTCCAAGTATTGCTTTAAAGCTCAAGATCAAGTAGTTTATATGATTAGCTATCATATTAGACATACAGTTCCATGACCAAAAAACTGATCAAGTAAATTGAGAACTATGTTGCCTACAAGAAATTATTTAGAATAGTGAGGTGTATATCCTTGAAGTTGTGAAATGTTCCAAAATGATAGAACCTAAACCCAAACATGAGTACTATGTGAAAATCATTGGTATAAAGAATAGCTTAATATCATTTGTACATGGTGTGGTCCAACATGCATTACACCTTAAGACACCTTATTTGTTAAACATGAAGCTGCTCACTGAATGTGTGAAGAAATGGGCTTGAAGTTCCAACTTTCAATGTGTCTGTCGACAGGGAGAAATGGCTTTGTCGACAGGATCACACAGATAGAAATTAAGGGTTCTGGGAGGTAGAGACTGTACATATCTGTCGACAGAGGAAAGTGGACCTGTCGACAGATGTACACAGTGTACAACAGAGTGTTCTGTCTCGCATGATCTGTCGACAGGGTGCTTGTAGGCTGTCGACAGATGCCTGTTCAGAGGCGTTTAAGAATAGATGAAAGACAGAATTGATCAAAGGTTGTGAGGGAATTGAGATAGACAAATTGAGGGATTGCCTTCACATTAGTATTCATCTAACCTAACTTGCTCCCCCCATAATTGTGCTATTTTGTACAAAGATACTCAAGTTCATGAAGACAAATTTGCACATATAGACAATCCATGAGCACACCAAGAATGTAGTAAGACAGACCATCAAGTGTTTTTAGATTTTCAAAGAGAATTTTAATGGGCATAATTGTAAAGAAACTAATTCCATATGTAGAGTACATGCCCCTTCATGCCACATGACTATGGATACTTGGCGAAGAATATTTTCTCACGCATAATGAGAGTTTTCCAAACAGCATAACTTTTTCTTCCACACATCACCATTTGATATACCTGTGCACACACAGGACATATGCTTAACATTTTGTTAAGTTTCATTGCAATTTGCACAAACCCAATTCTCTTCTCATGGGTGATCTATCTTCTGCCAGAGGTTTGGTAAAGATGTCAGCCAATTGTGTTTTCAGTGGATATGAAGCTAATTTCCAGGTTTTATTGGCTACCTCACTCTCAAGAAATGATGACGAATCTCTATGTGTTTTGTCCTAGAGTGTTCAATGGGATTCTTTTGATAGATTGATTGGCACTAATGTTGTCACATAGGATAGGTGTGCATCCAATAACGATGTTATAGTCACACAGTTGACTCTTATCCACAACCTTATGTCGCGCAACTCCCTGCAACAACATATTCTGCCTCTGCAGTGGAGATGCAACTGAGTGTTGCTTCTTGGATGCCCACGAAACCATGCAACTACCAAGCATTTGGCAATAGCCACTAGTGATTTTCCTATCAATTTCATCCAGCGTAGTCTGCATCAGAATAAGAAATCAACTCAAAACTACTACCTGTTGATACCAAAGGCCCAAGTCATACGTACTTGAGAGATATCTGAAAATTCTCTTGACTGCAATTAAATGACTTTCCTTGGACTATATTGGTATCTAGCACAAAGACAACACTGAATTGTATATCCGGTCTACTTGCAGTAAGATAAAAGAGTGAGCCAATCATACCTCGGTAATTGTGTTGACATCTACCGATTTACCTTTCTCATCACTTTCTAGCTTAATGCTTGTGCTCATTGGTGTTGAGGCAGGCTTAGCTTGTTTGAACTGAAATCTTTTGAGCAGTTCTTTTACATATTTCTCTTGGTTGATGAATATCCGTCTTCTAACTGCTTAACCTGCAAACCAAGAAAAATTGAAGCTCCCTCATTAAGCTCATCTCAAATTCACTGTGCATGTGTTGTGAGAATTCTTCACACAGTGAAGGGTGTAGGGAAACAAATATAATGTCATCCACATAAACTTGAACAACTATGATATGATTGCGGACTTTCTTTGTAAAGAGTGTTTGGTCCACCATACCTCTTGAGTAGTTTTTGCTTAACAGAAATGTGCTTAGCCTGTCGTACCAAGCTCGGGGTGCCTGTTTCAAACCATAAGTGCTTTTGTGCAATTTATATACATGGTTGGTTTATGATGATCCTCAAAGCCAGGTGGTTGAGAGACATAGACTTCTCTTTTATGTAGCCATTTAAGAAGGCATTTTGACATCCATTTGAAACAATTTAAACTTGTTTGAGCATGCATATGCTACAAGATTCTAACTGCTTCTAGCCTAGCTACAGGTGCAACGGATTCTTCAAAGTCCACACCAAACTCCTGATTATATCCCTTTACAACCAATCTAGCCTTGTTTCTCACCACTTTACCCTCCTTCATTGAGTTTGTTCCTAAAAACCCATGTTGTCCCCAATTACAAAATTTCAGGGGTTCTAGGAACTAAACTCCAGACATTATTTCGTTGAAATTGTCAAAGCTCCTCATGCATAGCATCAATCCATAGTTTTCTTTTATGTTTCTTTCAACATTTTTAGGTTCCACTTGAGATACAAAAGCTAAATGATCCTGTTCACACTATTTGAACACCTGAGACCTAGTTTGAACTAAGTCATTTATGTCACCTATGACATTCTCAAGTGGATGAGCTTTAGAATACCTCACATTAGTGAATGTTGAAGGTCCGGGTTGATCTTGCATTTGAGGAGGTTGTTCTGGAGGAGGGGTTGCTGGAGGACTTTCAGCTTGAGGTTGATCTTTGGTGTGGATCTTGTGCAGGTACTTCTTCTTCATTTCTGAACAGATGTCCTGTCATCTTCATCATCGTACCTGCGAAGATATCCACTTTTAGTTTTGAGAGTTGTTTTAGAGATTGCATTTGGTTTTCTTTATAGTTCTCTAAGTGTTGTATCTTCAGTTTTCATCTGCAAACCTGTAAAGATTAGAACTGTTAGGCTTGGTTTGAGATTCATCAAATACAACATGTGGAGTTTCTTCCACTTTTCTAGTTTTCAGATTAAACACCCTATAGGCTCTAGAGTGTTCTGAGTATCCAAAAAAATACCTTGATCGCTTTTGGCTTCAAACCTGTCCAAATCATTTTATCATTGTTATGTATGAACACTTTTGAACCAAAAACTTTGAAATACCCAATGGGGTTTTCTTACCTTCAGAAGTTCGTAGAGAGTTTTCTTGAATACTGGTCTTACCATGGCTCTGTTAAGAATGTAGCATGACTTGTTTATCGCTTCTGCCCAAAAGGTTCTTGCAAGTTGATTCTCGACCAGAGCGTGCGAGCCATCTCCACCAAGGTTCTATTCTTCTCTCCCCAACCCCATTTTGTTCTGGAGTTCTTGGGGAGAAATAAGTGTTCTATACCTTGGTTCCTGCAAAATTAGTGAAGGAGTTGTTGTCAAATTCTCCCCCGTGATCAGTGCGGCTGGAGCATATTTGTTTACATTTCCATGCTCAACATTATTGAAAAATTCTTCAAAAACATTCAGTGCTTCATTCTTGTGAGCCAGAAATTTCACCCAAGTGAACCTAGAGAAATCATCTACAATGACAAAACCATAACGCTTGCCATTGAGACTTAGTGTTCTCGTAGGTCCAAAGGTCCATGTGCAATAGTTCATAAGCTTTAGAAGTACTCACCGGTGCTTTTAATTTGAAGGATTTCCAGGTTTGTTTTCCCTGTGCACATGCATCACAAAAATTTTCATTTTTATTGAACGGAATTTCAGGAAGTCCACTTACCAGTTTGAGCCTCATGATCTTTGTGCAACACATTATAACTAGCATGACCAAGCCTACGATGCCACAATGTAAGCTCGTCCTGTTGTGTTTGCTACAAGACACAAATCTTATTTTCTGGATCATCTAAGTCGACCATATAGATGTTATTTATCCTTTTTCCAGAAAACTTCAGACTCCTGTTTCCTTATCAAGAATTTGACATGAATTAGACTCAAGACAATTTTATGACCCTTATCACACAATTGACTTATGCTAGCAAATTGTGATGAAGGCCATCCACAATAAGTACATTGTCTATTAAGTTAGAAGCAACTTACCAACCTTACCTGAGCCGATGTTGGCCTTTGTTGTTGCCTCCGAATATGACTTGACCTCCGTCTTTTTCCACGAGCATACTGAATTTTCCTTTGTCGCCCGTCATCTGCCTCGAGCAGCCACTGTGCAAGTACCATTTCTTTTGATTGTGGGCTGCTAGGCATTCCTGCACATGTGGATCAGACAAGAGGTTTTGGTACCCAAATTACTTTGGGTCCCATTGTATCATTCATGCCAAATAACAAGTGCTTAGGAATCCAAACTTGTTTGACTTTTTGATTGTGTGGATTGTTCCAGCATTGTTTTTCAATGTGCCCAATCTTTTTACAGATTTTGCATGAAGATGGTTTCTTAACAACATTGGGCTTGACATTCTTTGAAGCATGCATTGGCATTTTTATTTTTTGTAGCTTTGTTAGTTTTTCTTTTGGGCTTGACTTCCAGACCTGTTGACAGCTCTCTTTCGGGCTGTTGACAGATCTTGGAATTGTCCCATCATTAGGCTTCTTTGCCTTGTTTTGGGGTTGCTTACCCTTGACTTGTTTTTGGATGTTCTTTGTGGGGGTTTGTTTACTTGAACTTGGGCTGGAATCAATGAAATCTGTTACAGATTTTTGCCATTTCCTTGGCTTTGCTTTGCATTTTGAAACCCAATCCCTGTCTTGCAACAAAAACATTTGAACCTAAAATTGCATCCAGATTCTGCTTACTTTTGACAAACTAGATAAATCTTTAGACTTACCTTTATGTCTTTTTCATCTTTTCAATTTCTCCTTTAGCTTTTCATGCTCACTTTGAAGATTTTCAGAGAGTTCATTAGATCATCTCTTTCCTTTTGAACTTCTTGAAGTTTAAGTTTCATGCTATCCATTTCTTCACTGTGAGTTTTTGTTCATCAAGCTTCATCATTTCAATAACCTTATTCAAGGATTCAATTTCTTCATTATTGCTAGTTTCATGACCGGGAAGTGTTTTTCTTCTTGAGTGCTTTGTTTTCAGACTTAATTCACAGAACTTTTCAAATAAGACAGTATAAGCTTCTTCCCCATTCATCAACTGAATAGCTTTCAAAGGAAGAATTTACCTCATTTGAGTCCACTTCTTGCCATGAGATAGTGGACTTCGTCATCTCCGGAGGTAGCTTGACCGCTCTCGTCTTCATCTTCTCACTCCAAGTGGCCACCATTGCCTTGGCCTTCTTGAAAGTGATTTGTCCTTCTTCAGCTTCTTTTTGAGCTCAGGGCACTCTCCTCTCATGTGCCCTTGCTTCTTGCACTCATAACAGACAATCTCAGACTTTTTGTTTAGTAGCAAATTTATTAGCAAAGTCTTTCTTTTGGAAAGTTTAGAGTTACCTGTACCTCTCCTCTTGTATTTCAGGAATTTTTTGAATTGTCTAGTGAGCATAGCCCTTTCGTCATTTTCACTCTCACTAGACGATTCAGTCACATCACTTTCCTGAATTATCTCCTTTTTGGAAGCTAAAGAACTCTTCCTGGAAGCTTTCAAAGCAAGTGACTTCCTAGGATTTCTTCAGTTTCCTTTCTTTTGACATTCAGTTCAATAGTCATCAGAGAACCAATCAATTCATCTACTTCATTTTTGAGAGGTCTTTGGAATCCTCAATGACAATGCTTTGGTGTTCCATGAGGATGGAAGAGACCGAAGTATCTTCCTCACAAGTCACTCTCTGAGTATTCCTTTTTAAGACCTTTCATCCATTTATAATTATCATGAATCTAGCAAACATGTCAGAGATGGTTTCATCATTATTCATTTGAACATTTCATATTCTGAAACCACCTGCTTACCTTTGATTCTCTTACCTCAGACGTACCTTCATAGATCAGCTCAAGCTTGTCCCACATCTCCTTTGCTGAGGTGCATATGGAGACTCTTGAGTGCTCCTTTGGGTGGACTGCGCACTGCATCATGTTGAGGGCGCTCCAGTTGAGTGTCCCCTTGGCGATCTGGTCCTTAGTCTAGTATCCTCTTTCCTAAGGCATTCGTATTCCTTTTCTGACTATTTTCCTAGTTCGAAATTTTGCGCTCGTAGAAACACTTGCATCTATCTGATTTTTCCAATACGGATAGTCAGTGCCATCAAAGAAGGTGGCTTGGTCACTGAGTGTCCCTCGTCCATATACCCCTGTTTAGACTCCATTAGACCGTGAATCTCCAGATCATAAATCAAATAAGTAAGCAGTAAATCGGAGAAACTCGGCTCTGATACTAATTGAAGGTTGCGGAATTCCCTATATGGTAATCTAGAAGGGGGTTGAATAGATTGCTGCAGATTAAAATGTTTATCACCTTCTTTTCTTTAAAACACAGATTATCAAAACAATATTAAACTTTAAGCTATGTGTGGATGTGTGTGACTTGATGACATGATAGCAACTACAATACGTGTGTATAGACGCCGTGCCTACCAAACATCTAGCGTAAAAGAGTTCAAAACCACGAGACACCGCAGATTTACGTGGTTCGGAGTAACACTCGTGTATCCTACATCCGGGCCACACACACACAGCAGAACAATCTGCTTATGAGCTAGTTCACAAACTACAACTCACACACACATGTTATCTGATGTGCAACCACGATCAGATCAACACCCACACACGTGTATCAAGCACAAGGACTGCTTGAAACACAACACACACACACACAAATATGATAAAGTAGAAACAGAGAAGAGTTTGAGAGTTGAAGAACAAATCCAAATTTGTAAACGCTTCTGGTAAACGTCTGGCTGGACTTCAAGCTTCGTCTTGATAATCACAAGTTGATGGAGACACTTGAATCCACGATGTTCAGGCTTCACCTTCCGCTGGAGAGACTTCTCTTCTTGGTTCTGGGTAGTAGGTTGAAGCAGAGCAGCAGAACAAGACTTCTCTTGAGAACTCTTTAGGGTTCTTGCTTGGGGGCTGCTTGTGTACGTGATTAACTTCAGAAAGTTGCTTATATAGTGATGTTTACATATGGAGAGACGTGGTAGTAGGAAACACCAAGTTTAGTAACTTTGAAACTTTCTGTTTCTGAAGATTCTGTACGTCTGTCGATAGGTCATACACCTGCTATCGACAGGGATCAATGGTGTGCCAAGTTCCAGAAGTCTGGAAGTTCTATTGAAGCTCTCACTGTGTGCATCTGTCGACAGGTGCCTTGGTGCTGTCGACAGGCACATGTTTTGCAGAACTGTGATTTTCTGACTGTATGCTTCTGTCGACAAGAGGCTTTGTTGCTGTCGACAAGGCTTGTTTTCCAGAACATGTATGTTGCTGACTGTTGGTATGTGTCGATAGGGTCTTGATGGTTGTCGACAGGTACACTGTCTTTTGACTTTTCTTGATCTTTCATACTTGTGTTGGCACATGTCTTGCATAGTATTCTCCTACATTAGTAAACAAGTTAGTGAGATATTATGAACATATATAATCAAGCATTGTACCAAGTTATTGTGACAAGTCATTTGTATGAAGATCTCATGCATTAAACCTCAATTCACATTGTTCACATTTGTTTACATTGTTCATCACTGTTCATCCATCAAAAATATGTTGTATTTATTATTTAGAATGTGAACCCAACAGGGGGCGCATATCAAACCCCGTCGTAGTCATGTTCTTGATGTAATTGCGTCAGCCCTTCAGTCCCTTCACCTGAGCCGTCTTGCACCACGCCTGTGGTGTCATGTAGAGAGGTGCACCCACAAAAGCTAGTGGATGGTGTAGCATTGTCTTGCACTTAGTGGAGAGGGTGTCCATCGTCCAGAACTATATATGAATGCCCATCCAGAGCTCGAGAGTGACAACATAGCCATAGAATGGTCCACCGGTGGCTGTAGAAGAGAGGCCAGCATACAAATAGCCAAGAACTGCCTGTCCAATATACATACCTTCGGAGATGGAGTCAATTATGCTCAGGTTGGAAAAGGAGATGGCTCCGTCCTCAACGGGGAAAAGAATGACGCCGCAAATACAGATGGCGACAGCTTTGGCAATGGCAAGGTAATTCCCAGTCTTACGCTTGCACTGAGAGATGACCCACTGGGCAATGGGGAGGAGGTGCACATGGTTCTGGCTAGTCATACTATGCAGATCAGTCTTCTTAGTTATAATCTCCCTAAGTATTCCCCATGTGTTGATCGATGCCACAGTGTAAGAAAGAGCAACCTCCTCCGCCCTTTGGTACTTTGGAAGTCCCAGCATTACCTCCAACTCCTCCAACAGGATGGTTGCTTCAAACCCGAGGAAGACGAAGGTGTGCGTCAGGGGGTGCCATAGCTCCGCCAATGCCATGATGCTGTCCCACATATGCACAATCTTGAGGTATTGTTTGGCTAGCACAAGCACACTGGAGAGCCCCCATTCATGTAGATGACGGGTAGAAGCAAGAGGAAGGATCTCTATCATTGGGGTCAGCCAAGGCACCATGGAGAATCTCCTGTGGCCTGGGAGAATCTGATGTGGAAGAGAATGAAGAGAGGAGGCTAAGAACAGGGGAGAAGAAGAAGTGGAATAGAGTAAGGAGAAAATCTAGAGAGAACATTGCTTACTTGAAGATCTAGGCGGGAGCATATGTGCCCGGGTACCAAAGAGAGGTGCTGGAGCTCCGCATGAGATTCCCGGGCCGCCTGGGCTCGACATAAGATGGATGTTCCTCTTGGAGGTAGCAAAGGTTCTCATCATAGCTGCAGAAAGAGAAATCAAGAATATTTGAGAGAAAGAGAGAGCTACAGAATTAGCACCCTAAGCAGCCCTATTTATAGAGCTCTAAGGGACTACTAATCCATCCCAATCCCGTAACTAAGTATTAGGATAAGATTAGAAGAGGTTTAGGGGTCCTATTAGGAGTCTAGGAGTCTTAGGATAGAGATAACATAGATTTCTGCGTTTTTTAGATTCTGTTTGTGTCGCGACGCCGCGATATGCTGCATCCAGGTCGCGACATGGCGGGATGTCGCGACTATGTCGCGACCCCCAGATGTGTCATCTCTTTTCTAAAGTGTTATTTTTTTGTGTCTGTGCTTAGTTGGTGTCCTTATTTGGTCGTTTGAATGTATATATGTGTTGTTATTGTGCCATTATTGCTTTGCTTTGTTAAAAAAAATAATCAAAAAATCAAAAAATCACAAAAGAGGAACGTCGCAGGTAAGTCAGGTAATGTATTCTATCTTTACTCCTCGCATTATTATATGGTATTCTATTTATTATATCACTTCAAGGACCGGCTGGTTCTCAATGTGCTCTGGGATTTGAGTTCCCCTTTACCAAAACATGATAATCTAGGTGCACATTGTTAATCGTTGGATAGGCCTTAGGTTGAGTAATTCGGGGGACGATGGATTCAGGCCTACACGCGGTTGCAGGTAGTTTCTTGACCCACTCTTACTTCGGCTTAGCATTATTATCCTTCATTTATTTTCTATTTCCTCTTTTTCTTTGCATTTGTTTTGATGATTTCCTTTCTTTTTTTTTTTTAATTGATATGACAAAGGAGTGAACCTCCAATGTCAATATCGGGTAGGTAGATTTTTATATATCTGAAAACATAAAATAAATGAGTACAAAGACCACGTGGGCAAAAGCTAAAGACTCCCTACGCAGAGGGGTCAAAAACATGACATAGCAGCCCATGAAAGACACCCTACGCAGAGTGGTCAAAAATACTACGAGCATCAGTCCGAGAAGTCCTCGTATTCCCCATCAAAATCCATGTTTAGAACTGTGAAGCTACGAGGTCGTGGTTGAATCGGTGTTGCCATTGGGAAAACCGGGGGAGGAGGCTTCTTTTTCATCATGCATGTCTCCTCTTTTGGTTTTTTTATGGAGTGCTTCGATGAAGGACATCCGGGTACTGTTGGTGATGGCGATGTGTCTTTAGCTGAAATGCTCTTCAAGCACTAGGCAAATTGGACAGGGTCATCAAGCAGCATATCTTTGTGGGCTTGTTGGCTGGTTACAGTGAGGACAACATGCTCAGGAGTGGTGGGCAGTGGCGAAGCGACTTCAGCTGAAGAGGTTTGCTGAGTAGAAGATTCAGGAGCCATCCACGAGGGAGCTACGGCGTTTAGAACTGAATGATATATGCCCTTGAGTTTTGTAGCAGTAGGGGCTTCTTGCTGCTGGGTGATTACAGTGGGGGCAGCATGTACATGTGGCAGTGGCGCCTCTTGCTCTGCATCTCTGTTTGACTCACTGAGAATGACAACTGTCGGACCTGACGTACCTGCTAAATCCTTCTGAGGTGCAGCAGTTGAAGAGGAAGATAGGGAAGCGCAGCCAGCACTTCTAATAGCAGGGGCGGTTGCAGTTTGTTCAGCTAGAAGATGAGGCGGCATTTCATCAAACACCTGCACTGCACTGGTTCCTAGCTGATGCTCTTGCTGGGACGGGCCAGCTAATAAGGCTGCAGTTGTTGTGTTGGTTTCATTGGGTGTTGCAGGGGCAGAAGATGCATCTTCTATCTGAGTTTGCATGTGGTCCTTCAAAAGGACGGGTGTGGGCATCAGTCCATGGCCAGCTTGCTTTGGAGAAATATCATCGAACACCTTCTGGGCAGTGGTAAGCACTGCATGTTGCCCATGAGAAGTTGCATGTATGGGACCCGGGATAGCATTACAGGGTGCATTTGACACAACTGCATGATTAGGGGGAAGGCCAGCCACGTGCACTTGTGTTGGGGTAGCTTTCTCAACTAGTCGCCAAAGTGGCTTGACAATAGCTCGAGTGGTAGCAGTCTGACCAGGCTAAGGGGCAGCCTGGGCACCCTTAGTTTTGCTGATAACAGGGCCATTAGATGCTGGTTGTTGGGGACTCTCATCAAGAACCACAGATCCGTGGGTTGTAGCTTCAAATTGACGAGGTGCTGGACCTGTGGGCTGTTGATCTGCTGATGGATACCGTTTACATTTAGACTGCTGGTGACCAAGTCTTTTGCACGAGAGGCAGAAAACGGGGGGTTCCGAATAGACCACAGGCTGCCAAAAACCATCAGCTCCAATTCTCACCCACACTCTGGTAGGGAGTTGCTTGGAGATGTCCAGTTGGACATTAACTCGAGCAGCTTGTGAGCGAGTTAGAGAACTGGTACTCTTGTCCACCTGGAGTACAGATCTGATGCTCCCCGCAATGGAGCGGATCATACACTCGTGAAAGAAGTTGACTGGGAGCCCTGGGAGTTCCAACCAAACTGGGACAATGGGGGAATCTTCATGGGGGGAAAAGGTGATGGACCATCTAAAAAATCTGAAGGGGCGCCCCTGAACTTGTAGTGTCTCCTTGAGCAAGACTTGTAGGTAATAGTTCCTGTTCTGAAATCTGATAAGGAGGTGCTTGTTATCAAGAGCACTCATGATGAAATCATGAGAGACGTTAAAGTGCTGCATCAGGTGAGCTCTGATCTCCTGGAAAGGGGGCCGACCTAGTGGTGTGCGGGCTATGACAGTCGTCTCAAGAGGTGAGCAGGAGATCTAGACTTCATCAAGGGAGAAGAAAACTGCTGGCTCGCCCAGATCTGTACAAGCTGGCGGATGAACCTATTTCCTTTCTTTTAGCCCAGCATGCATCACGTAGGTCTTTGAGCTTTCGTAACTCATCCCCGGCTAATGGTGAGCCCTTGTTGAGTGCCCAATCATTCTTCATGTTTCAAGCAAGAAATCCTATTCCACTCCGAATCAGAAAGTTTGTCTCCAAGCAAGTTGTTATTGTCAGTTTGTTAAAGAACTTCCCTGTCTGGATTCTCTATCCAATTTTCATCTTACTCCTTTGATCTGTTTTGGTTGCGAACCGCTCCCAGGACAGAGTCATGAGTTACCTGCTTGGCACGTACATGTCCCTCCAAAACGAAGCCTACATGCCAATCGGCTATGGTACCCCTCAATCGAGCGGTTGATCGTCCTTTTCTTTCCCCTTCTCGTCCAGAGTTGTGCTTTTGTTTGCATTCTGCTCGAGTAGCTAACTCAGGGCTTTCACGAAGATTCCAATTGCTTTTTGGCTAGAATCGGGTGTCTCTTTACCTTGACTCCCACTTTTCAGTCCACTCCACGTCATTTCCACTTCGCCATCACTTCATGACACCTCCGCTACACTCCCGCTATGATCCCTTGCAAAGTGGGAGTCAAGGAGGGGCAATCTGTAGGCACCCGATTCTGACTTATAAGTCAGACCACATTTCTTGTTATCTTAGTAAGCCCCTAGTTGGCCACTCACCTTCAGCCCACCGTTAGCCTTGTTTTGAGCCCATTAATAGCCCAATTTCCATGAATATCCCATCCATTATCTTTTAAAGAGTCCATGTGCCTTGAATGCCTATTTTTCTCCCACATGATTGGATAATAATTTGAGAATAATCGATTTCCACTGACGCGACATATCGTGGCGTCGCGTTCATCCTCGTCGCGCCCTCTCTGGTAATCCCGACCGCCCATGCATATCCATGCACGTGGCTCATAGTCACGACGACTAAGGCTGTCACGTTCATTGCTGTCACGTCCCTACGATGCGTCGCGACTTCAGCCGTGGCAACAGCCTCCGCAACCACCTCCACATTATCCTCTCATGGACTTTATCTTAATCCTCTGCAACCTCCAACCCACCTGAACGTATCTAGGGGATAGGGACTCTTTGAAACCTCCTTTGGACTCTGACCCACGAGATTAATGATTTTTTTCCCTTTATATGGGTATTTATTGCTTAAAAATGAGATTTTTCTCTCTCTTGATCTAATAAGCAAGCCCTTTTTTCTTCAGAGCCAGAGGAGCCTCATTTTTACCCCGAAGGGCTGCCAAAATTTCCTCTGACCAACATTTAGCCTTGCAACCCTCACATTCTCCTCATTTTTCACCTTAACCCTTCACCAAGTCATGCTCATTTCACTATCTACAAGGTGTGGAGTTTGAGGAGATGACCCTCGGAGCTTCTGGACCGAGGGAGGACATCATTTGGCACCAGGGAGTCTCCCTACACGAGGATCTGTCTTCCTCTTCCTCTTCCTCTTCTTCCTCTTCTTCTTCATGCATTTTTATCACTTTATTAGATAGCAATCCATTTTCTTTTCCTTTCCTACGTTTTCCATACACCCAACGGGTTTAAAACCACCCCCAGGTACTCAAGCTAGTTCTCACGAGGAGCTCTTGTCCTCTGGCCGCCCGGAGGGCAGGAAGAAGGTCTACACCAACTTCTCCCGCACTGTAGGGAACGCGACGAACAAGGGCAACGCGACAGGGATACGAGTCCTTAACGGGCGCCGCGATATCAGCACTATCGCGTCGGTTTTCGACGTCGCGATACCAGGTCCGCCTTCCTTTCTCTCCTCCTTATTCCAAGTATAGTTAGCCTTCTTTGTTCTTTATTTGGCAACTATATTAGGTGGCGATCACACCCCTTTCCATGCTCCTATAGTTAATACATGTTTGTGTGTATTGGGGGTGTACAATCCCCGTGATTACAGCGGGGTACCCTTTTGCATGATGTACATGATATAGTATGCCCTTTTTGGCAATGATATGTATAGAGGACTGCTTTTCCTTTCTTTGCCTATGCCTGAGAGTCACTAGACAAAAAAGTTAACTAACTGCTCAGACTCAGCCCCTTGCTTACTAAGTGAGTTAGACTTCGTGATTTGTCAAGGGGCTCAGCCTTTATTCAAATAAGGCATAAATAAGCAAATTAAAAATGCAACAAACAAGCAGGCAAATGTTAACAGGGAATTAAAAGATGAGCAGGCGTTCAATGCATTCATGCAAATGAGAGGAGAAACAACTCATCAAATTTTTTGTTCTTTTGGCATATGTACATTTTCTGGATTTTGGAATATTTGGTTTTTTTTTTTTTGAAAATATTCTATTTTTGGGGATTTTGAAATATTCTTTTTTTTATTTTGAAAGTATTCAATTTTTTGGGATTTTGAAATATTCATTTTTTTGTATTTTGAGATGTCTGAATTTTTTTTTAACATAGACCGCAACCCGACATGGTCCCTCCTTAAAAAGACGAGCGGAACGGAGGGGATCCGCTCTAAGTGGAAAAACGTGGTACTTGGACCCTTCAATTACTCGATCATCATTTAAAAAATCATTAATGATTCTTAGGTGTGTTAAACACGGGTTTGACATGCTTAAGTCGTACTTTCACCCAAGGTAGCTTTTGGCGACATCCTCTTTAGTTGATCGTTGCCTTGCCTTGACCCTGGGACATACCGATAAGGGAGAATGGAAGCGTGATTTTAGAAAGCCTGCCAATGGTTTGGGTAACCGGGGAGACACTCATTCCTCTACCCTATACTCAATGGGGTTCAATCTTTTGGCTTGTGGGGGTTTTTATAGCACGCCTATCTGGGGGTAGTACTTTTTGAGATAGAGCGCATTCCAAGCGTGGGAGAGTTCTTCACCCTCTGCATTCACTAGCCTGTACGCATTGTCTAGATATGCTTCTTTGATTACGTACGGCCCTTCCTAGTTTAGTTGGAGTTTTGAACAGGGACCATTGGGTTTTACAAAGATTCTTTTAATGACCATTTCACTGACTTTGAATTTTCTCTCAATCGCTTTCTTTTGGTAAAAAATGAGTGAACCTATTCTGATATGCTTTTATGTGTTCTACGACGGCCAGACGCTTCTCATCTAAGAGCTCCAGTTGTGCAAAGAGTGACTCACGTCGCTCATCGATTGACAAGTCCTTGTGAAGTTGGACTATGAGTGAGGGTATGAGAATCTCATATGGTACTACCGCCTCCATTCCATAGGTAAGGGCGAACAGTATTTTCCTTATAGGAGTACGAATTGAAGTGCGATAGGCCCACAAAGCTTCTACAAGCTTGTCTGGCCAGTCTGAGAATTTATTAACCTCACACGTCTTTTTTATGATTTTGATTAAAGTTTTATTTGTGGCTTTTGCCAGGCCATCGCCATGCGGATAGTATGGAGATGAGTGATGCAATGCAATTTTGTACCTGTTGCAGAAGTCTTGAAGTTCTTGAGAGATAAATTGTGGCCCATTGTCAGTGATGATGGTACTAGGAATGCTGAATCTGGTGATGATGTTCCTCATGATGAATTTGCATAAAGTTGTTGCCTTGACTTCTGCATAAGCATACGCTTCCACCCATTTGGTGAAGTACTCCGTTGCAATGAGGATGTATGATTTTGACTTATTTTGGGAGTTTGAATCACCAAGGGGACCAATGATGTCGAAGGCCCACATGGCGAAAGGTTATGGGAAGGATATTGGGTGGAGTGTAGAGGATGGAGTATGGATTTTTCTAGTGTGTAGTTGGCACTTAGTACACTGACGGACATAGATAGAACAGTCCTCCTCTAAAGTGGGCCAGTAAAAACCTTGCCTAAGGATTTTCTTGGCAAGCATTGGTTGTTTACATGGCCACCACACACACCGAAATGAGCTTCCTCAACAACTTTCTAGATTTCATCATCATCGAAGCATCTATGTAAGAGTCTGGTAAGACCTCTTCTATAAAGCACATTACCAACCAAAGTATACCTGGGACATTCTCCTTATGGCTATCTTTTCTTCAGTTGTGGCTTCCTCAGGGTACCACTGATCTTTGCAATACCTAGCTATCTCATAAAACCATGGTTTCTCCTCATCATCCAATTTTTATTCCAGCTCTAATAACATGATTTCCTTCTTGTTTCTTCTCTCTGCCTTCTTCAACATCTCCTCCTTGACCCACAGGAGCATAGGATTTCGATAGCTGGGGTATGATGTTGTTCAATGTGAATGGTATCAAAATCCCCAAGATAGAAAATATTGAGAGTTGAGGCAACAGTGGCAAGAGCATCTGCTAGAAGATTTTGGTGACGAGGTACATGAACGAAGAAAAGTTTAGAAAATAGCTTGGCATATGCTGAGGTGAGTTCTTGATATGGCTGGAGCTTAGGATCTCTGGTGCGGTATTTAGTGAGCACTTCGCAGAGGATTAGTTGACTATCACCTGCAATCCGCAAATGGGTAACACCATAGAAATGTGCGGCCTCAAGTCCGACCGATAAAGCTTCATATTCAGCTATATTGTTACTAACAGGGAATGCCAGCTGAAAAGCCTGCGGAATGGTGACCCCTTCAGGTGATAGGAGAGCAATCCTGATACCCGTACCATGAGAATTTAGTGCTCCATAAAAATGTAATGTCCACATAGGATCAGATTGGCTAAGGGACATCAGTTCCTCATTTGGAAACTCCAAATGGACAGGATTGAATTGAGGTACAAGGTGATGAGCGAGATGTTCTGCTATGGCATAGCCTTTGATTGATTTTTGCTGAATGTAGGTGATGTCAAACTGAGAGAAAAATCTTTGCCATCGTGCTAGCGTATCAGTGAGGGCAGATTTTTCAAGAAAGAACTTGAGAGGATTCATGCGGGCGATAAGGTGGACTTCGTGAGCAAGGAAGTAGTGCTTCAATTTCTACACTATCCAAACAAGAGCAGTACATGTTTTCTCCATCGACGTGTACCTTTGCTCACAGGGGTTGAGAAGCTTAAACAAGTAGTTGTTGAGCAACTATCTCTATCAATATTGCTAATATATTGCTAAATTTTATTATGATGTTTTCAACGTTGCATGTTGTCTATTTTCTAAGACATGGTTGGGGATTACTTAGAAGTCTTCATGGACGATTTCTCTGTGTTTGGAATGACTTTGATTCGTGCCTCGACCATTTGACTGAAGTGCTCAAAAGATGCATTAATGCCAATCTTATCTTAAGTTGGGAAAAGAGCCACTTCAGGGTTAAGGGGGGAATTGTCTTAGGGCATATTGTCTCAGGGAGAGGGATAGAGGTAGATAAAGCCAAGGTAAATCTCATTTCCGAATTACCTCCTCCCAACTCTGTCAAACAAATTCGATCCTTCCTTGGTCATGCCGGATTCTATAGGAGGTTCATCAAAGATTTTTCCAAAATTGCAAGGCCATTAACTTCTTTGTTAAAAGACACTCCATTCATTTTTGATGAAGCTTGTCATAAAGCCTTTGAGGAATTAAAAGACATTTTGACCAGAGCTCCAATTCTACAATCTCCAGATTGGTCATTACCATTTGAGATAATGTGCGATGCTTCAGATTATGCAGTAGGTGCCATTTTGGGCCAGAAAACTGATAAAGGATCTGGTAATTTATTATGCAAGCAGAACATTGAATGATGCTCAGATTCGATACACAACCACTGAAAAAGAGCTCCTAGCTGTTATGTTTGCCTTAGAGAATTCAGATCTATCTCTTAGGAGCCAAAATCATTGTATTCACTGACCATGCTGCCTTGAGGCATTTGCTTGCCAAAATGATGCCAAGCCTAGATTGATCAGATGGATTCTATTGTTACAAGAGTTTGATTTGGAAATTCATGATAAGAAAGGATCCAAGAATGTGGTAGCTGACCACTTGTCTAGAATAGTTGCCCCGGACTCTATGCCCATTAGAGATGCTTTCCCGGATGAGCACATTTTAGCTGTCTCCAACGTTTTATCTCCATGGTACGCGCACATTGTGAACTACAAAGTCATTGGACGAGTACTTGGAAATTAGACCAAAAATGAGAGAGAGAGATTCTTTGCTAGAGACAAGTACTTTATTTGGGAGGACCCGGAGCTATTTTTCATAGGACCAGACCAAGTGATAAGAAGATGTGTCCCTGAGATTGAGCATCAAAGTGTCCTCAAGTTTTGTCATTCTCTCGCCTGTAGAGGACACTTTTCAGGAAAGAAGACCGCAGCTAAGGTCTTAGACTCTGGTTTCTATTGGCCCACATTGTTTAAGGATGCCCACCAATTTTGTAAGGCCTGTCCTAGATGTCAAACCATGGGAAACATTTCTAAAAAAGACATGATGCCTCTTAACCCCATTTTGGTTGTAGAGATTTTTGATGTTTGGGGGATAGACTTTATGGGACCTTTTCCACCATCCTTTGGATACACATATATTCTAGTTGTTGTTGACTATGTGTCCAAATAGATAGAATCCATAGCCACAAAGACCAATGATCATAAGGTGGTTATCAAATTTGTTCAGAAAAACATCTTTTCTAGATTTGGGTTGCCCAAAGCAATCATTAGTGATGGAGGACCTCATTTCATTAACACCCAATTTAGGACCCTCCTAAGGAAGTATGGGATCACCCATAAGCTAGCAACACCTTACCATCCCCAAACTAGTGGCCAAGTGGAAGTATCAAATAGGGAGATTAGAAAACATTCTTCAAAAGTCGGTTAGGCCTGATAGGAAAGACTGGTCAGAAAGGTTAGATGATGCATTGTGGCCTACCGAACTGCTTTCAAAACTCCCATTGGAATGTCCCCTTACCGCTTATCTTTGGAAAATCATGTCATTTACCGGTCGAACTTGAGCATAGAGCCTATTGGGCTATTAAACAAGTCAATCTTGACTTAGCCCAAGCTTGTCAACAAAGGACCCTTCATCTGAATGAGCTAGAAGAGCTCAGAAATGAGGCCTACAAAAGTCCAAGATCTATAAAGCCAAGGCCAAAGCATTCCATGACAAACACATTCATAGAAAAACTTTTCAAGTGCATGATAAGTCTGGCTATTTAATTCTCGGCTTCGTTTGTTTTCGGGAAAATTAAAGTCCCAGTGGGATGGGCCTTACATGGTTGTCAAAGTCTATGACAATGGCGCTGTCGTTATTCTTGATCCTAAAACTGGACAATCGTCCACTAATAATGGGCAGAGGTTAAAGCATTTTTTGAAAACCCGCCTTCCTTGAAAGTTGAGTCTACCAAGCTAGATGAGCCACATGAAGCCTAATTGCGTCTGGCTGAAGACGATAAACTTAGCGCTTCTTGGGAGGCAACCCAAGTGTACAGATTTCTTTTATCAGGTAATTCTCTATCTTACTTTCTTTTCCTGTAAATAAGTAGGGGGGAGAGGTAGAATAAAGCATGCATTCATAGTTCTCACTCTAACCAATGCTTCATTTCTTTTCTGAGCTTGTACATATGCAAATAAAATTCACATGTTTCATCTTTGAATAAAATCTTTGAATAAAAATGCTTGTCATTTCACAGACTATTTGTCTGATCTTTAACCATTAAATTGCTGTAGTTGTCACATTCCCTTACAAAAATCCATGTTAGGTAGCCTCTAGTAAAAGACTACCTATACTCATTGTCTACCTTATGTAAGGATTTATGGCAATAAGTTTTCATACACACACTACACAGCCACTTAGACTAGCTGAACCCGAATGTAGCAAATTTGTCAAGGCTAGTAGGAGAGAGGTGATTGGTTTTCTCCCCTCCCCTTAAGTGAACTGCAAAGGAAGTGAAGGAATGTGATTCAAGGAACTTGACTGTTCATCATTCCGAAAAGAGGAAAAGAAAAAGAAAAGCAAGGCAAATGCAAAAATGCAAAAGCAAAGCAAAAGAAAAAAATATATCCATGAAAAATGCCGCGGATCTGAGTAAGTTGGACTCGCTACTCTTGAAAAGTGATGGGTTGTGCAGCATTATGGATGAAAAGAAAAAATCTGAGTGCACAAAGTGCAAATAAAGGGACAAAAGTCCTCAACTCAGAGAAATAATCCTCAAGGAAGATGAGCAGAATGGAACTGAGAGAAATAACTAGATCTGACTGAGCAAGGATCTTATTCCACAATTCTTTTCTTCTCCCTCAAATCAATCTAATCTCGAATACTGCTGAGGTAGAGGAGCTCCAGAAGGGCTGATGTGAACTCTTAAGTGGGCTATCACCTGTGCACAAATTTCTTGTCATAAAACTTTTACAATTAGGAAAGACATATCATTACATTAATCTTTACATGATGGTTATTTAGCATGAGACATTACATCTTCTAGTCCTACATTTGGAATAATTTTTATTGCTAGAGGACTAGCAATGTTTAAGTAGGGGGGAGTGATGACTACAAATTTTTTTCGTGTTAAAGTTCATACATACAGTTATTTTAGACATTCGTTGTCTGTAAATAAAGTGTGTTTTGATTTTAATTTTTATTTTCATCTAGAAATAGATTTTAAAGCATATTAGTTAAAATTTTATGTAAAAATACATAATAAAGTCATTACTTTTTAAATAGTTTGACTAAGAAAAATAATTTCTCTTTACAAAATAAATGGTACATAAATAATTTTTAATTCTCATAAACATCTTCTAATATTTGTAAATATTAAATAGATTAGATTTTAAATAACCCTCATACCTCTCATCTAAATGGGCCACGCATACCATTAAAACCTTTATTTACCTTTACCCATTCGTTTCTTCCACGAGGTGGGCGAAGCTACTGGAAGCCTGAGGCAGTTTGGGGCGATTTGGGGTGTTCTGGAAGTAGTCGGGAGCTGGTGTGCAGGGCTGGGGTTTGTGCTGGGCGCGATGGCGGATCTCCTGCGCAGAAGATGGAGGCGGCGTACAAATGGCTGAGGCGCGGCGCTGGAGGTGCAGCGCAGAAGCTCGGACCAGGGCTGTATGTGCGGCCACGGTGTGGCGCCGCTGTGGTGGACCGGGGCTGTGCAGAGCGGAGCTGGTGTGATGAACCAGGGCCAGCTGGGCTGGCGGTGTGAAGCGCGGCGTCCGGTTGTGCTGAGGTGGCTGGCCCTGCTGCGGGTGCGATGGAGGCTCAGATGAGATGGTGAAGCTGGGGTTTGCAGGTGAAGGCGGCTGGGCACTGATGTGGCCGGATCGTGCAGGGGCTGCTGAAGCCCGTGCGCAGGAGATGCAGATCAGCTTGGGCAGCCAGATCTCCATCTGGCGGATGGAGATGGGTGTGCTGCATCTGGCGGACGACATGCTGGGACCTGGCGCGATGCATGCAAGCAGCCAGGTGGAGGCGGCCGGTGCTCTGGTGGTGGCCGATCTGGCGCACGATGGAGCTCAGCTAGGGCTTGGTCCATCTGAGGTCACTGAGGAGGACGGCTGGGCCATGCGATGGTGCTGGCAGGTGGATTTGGTGCTGAGCTGGCGCCTTGGTGGTGTGCAGAGGCCGAGCGAGTTGAGCTACGCTAGAAATCCTGGTGCAGAAGGTATGACGAGGTGCAGAGGAAGGCGCCGGGAGCCCTATATAAGACCTGAGGTCCTCTTCTTCGGTGGGGTCTGTTTAGAAATTTTTTTAGAATTTTCATTTTCCCATTTCCTGTAATTTTCGTTTCGGAGAGCAGAGCAGTGGGGGGGGGGTTACATTTTGTTTTAGGGATTTATTTTTTTAATTTTTCCTCTGTAATTTTTCGTTTCTACAGAGCTATGAGGATTTGCAGAGGGGCTGCTCTGGTTCGAGTTTTAGGAAAATTTTAAGTTGTTCTATCTTGTTCTTCCAGTTCATAGCAGGGTTGGATTCCTAGTTAATTTCTTTGCAATTTCCTTTCTTCGCCAGTGAGACTCTGAGATTAGTTTGTTCTACCATTGTTGCTTCTGCATTCCTGTTTAAGCAGTAGAGCAGAGCATGTGAGGGTTGAGAGACTCCGGGAGTAAGAAATTTCTTTTCTATTGTTCTTGTTGTGAGGTGGGCTTTAGAATTTGTTTTGAAATTTATCTTGTTCTTGTTCTGGTTCGATTGCAGTGGAGGGAGGTTGGTTCAGATTTTGGTTGGTTTGATTTTCTTTTTTTTTTTAGTAAATTTTAGTTTTCCTGTTATTCCAAAGTTCAGAGAATTGAGAGTTAGATTTTCCAGGTTCTTAGTTTCTTTCCATTTTCTATAAGCTGTTGCTGTGAGGGGATGAGGTCCAGATGTTTGATTGAAATTTTTAAGGTTTTGTTCTTCTATTTTTCTATGCTGTGTGAGAGATTCCGGGGTTCAATTTTTTTTTGAGTTTTTTTTTTATCTCTTCTGGTTGTTTAGCAACTCCTCTGGCTCGGTAATTTTAGGAGATTTGGGGAGTTCTGATTTCAGATTGTTGGGCTACTGGGAGGTTCGATTGTAAGAGAGATCGATCTAGTGTGTTGCAGGGAATTGTGATTTGAATTTTAAGTTCATGTTATTCTTCATATAAATCTTTGATTGAGTTCTCTAATTTCTTCGTGGTATTATTTTGATCTATGTTCTTCAGTAATAACTGTAGAAATTTGAGTTTGCAAATTTTCATTTATGTTCTTATTCTCTGTTTAATTCTTGAGCTGTGAGTAATGGTCCGGTGTCGTGGAGGTTGTGACTGTTCATCCCCTAAGCTTTAGGGGTACATTGGCTCGATAATTTTCTGTTGAGATTCGCTAATTTCAATTCTACTTGTTCTTCCATTGAGCTTGACATGTTGGATGTGAGGAATTTGATTGATGAAATTTATAGAATTAATTGCAATATTATTTTGGTGAAAATGTGAATGGTTTCAAGTCAAAGTAGTTTAATTCATGCTTTATTCTGCGTCTCCGTGGATATGACATGTTCTCGCCATTGTGCTAGTTCCTTTTTACTATTTTAATTTTGTGAGACAGTTTAGAGGAAGTGGGCATATTGATTTGTGCACGGAACTCTCGACAACGGAATTGCACAATTAACAATGTCGCGCGCCTCAAGGAGGATCAGAAAAAGTGGATTGTGAGGGAATTTCAGTGGTGAAAGGAGTAGGAGCAGAGGGTGCAATGGGTTGAGGCTTAGCTGGAGTTGGCTTTTTAGGCTCTGGAGGAGGCTTAACAGATGGAGCTGGAGTAGGATGAATTGGTCTAGAAGGAGGAGGGAAGACTGGGTCACCATTTTTTACCAGTCTGCGCTGCACTTTCCTCTTGAAGATTTGCAATTAGAAGTGGACTCCAGGGGCTCTTAGCCATAGATTCATCTGGGAAACCGGCCTGGGCTGGGAAGCCTCTGCTGCTGCCACTGCCACTGACTGCTTTTCTAACACAGACTGTTGTTGTTGCTCCACTTGAGGTTGAAACACTACCATAGCTAATTGAGCCTCATGCTCTAAATCTTTCTTCTGCTTAGGAGGTTGTTCCTCCACACTCTGCTGCTTATCCATTGGCTCAGGCTCCTTGTGCTGATCAGGAACAGGTTCAACATGTTCTTGTACTTGGGATTCTGGCTCCTAGTCCTGCTGCTGCTCAGGTTGCTGCTCAACCTGCTGGGATTGGTCTTGTGTTGATTGTTGTTCCTAAGCTGGTACTTCAGGTTCTGGTGCTTGAGATTCTTGGACTTGAATAGGTTCTTCTTGCTGCTGATGGAAAGCAGGCCCTGATGGCCGAGAAGTGCCCTGCTGGCACACTAACTGAAGCAGCAAATCTTTCATTTGCTTAACCTCATCAGACAGACTATCAAACTTGACATCAATAAACTCTATTTGCATTTGAAGGACTGACAGGTTTTCTTGTTGCCTGCCCAATAAGTCCAAAATGGTATGAAGGCTGTTGCTACTCTCCCCCTGAGACCTTGGCCGGGTCTCAAAATGAGAAGGGTAGAAGTGGTGCTCTCTTTCTTCAAAAACTGTTTCTGCAGGAGTGTCATCAGATGCAATACCTTTGCCTCTAATATCTCTTAATAGTTCATTAATAGTTTCCTCAGGTGCCTCAGGTTCAGGAAACAAGGAGGAAACAGGAACTTGATCTACTTGCTCTTGGGTCTGAACTGGGACTTCAGATCTAACTTGTTCTTGACGCTCTATCTCTTGTTGAATCATTTGAGGAACAGAAGGAACAAGAGGTTCATCAGAAAAAACATCATGATCACATTCAGGTGCTGAGTCTTTTAGCAAAGATTTTGCATCTTATTGACCAAGGAATAATGGCTTCTTCTCAAGGTAGTGATCCCAATATTCTCTTCAATTCCAATAGATATTTCTCCCCTGACAGATCTACTGAGTATCTCTTAAAGATCAAGGAGAGCAAGGTCCATAGGGAAAAGATTTTGAAGATTCTTAGCAGCTATCATTCTATCCAAAATGATTCTAGCCAAATTCACTGTTGTGCCTTTGAATAGCCCAAAATAACAAGTTCCCATCTCTAGAGGTCATAGATGAGTGGGTACTACTCTAGGGTCACAATGTTTTTAATCACTGAATGAATCAGTCTCTTTTCGACTGATAGCTCATTTACAGACAGACCTTTCTTGCTAATAGAGGCCAAACTCCCAATAATGCCCAATTTCTGCTTTTCCAAAAGTATAACTTCATTAAGCTTATGCCCGGAGTTTGGACACTCCAACATCTCAACCAACAGTTCGTCAGAAATAGAGATCTTGGTTCCTTTGACATAAACGAACACTGTATTTCCAGATGAGATTTTCATGGTGACATAAAAAGTTCTAACGACATTCTCAACAGTGGGTTCTGAAATCTGGCATAACTTGGTCCAACCCATGGCATTGAGGGTGTCCTCTACCCATGCTAGACTTCCAGTAATATGGGAGAAATCTACAACCTTCCCTGGGCAGATGGGAATCTTAGCAAGTCTCACGAGTTGATCAGGGGTCATCTGGGTGGATTCCGGAGCCCTAGATGAGTCCATCTAAAGAAACAGAATGGAGATGGCTCAGGGGACCAGTTAATGAGTGATAGAAATGCTGAAGAGAGTTCCAAGATCCTACCTTTGTTTGAGGAGGATGGAGATTTCAGGGTTCTTCGAAAGTCCTTCGCCGGAGAACAGTGAGGGCGCGAAAGGGCAGAAGAAGACAAGGAAGTCGAAGATGGATTTCAAAAGGGTGTCTTCTAAAGGAGATGGGGTTTTCTTTTATAAGGAAAGAGAAGATAACTTCCCCTAGATTTCAAGGTGAACAGTCGCGATTAAATGATTTGACCGTTAAGACATGAAGGGATGCGTCTTAAGAGAGTGTCAGTTATATAATTTTAAATTACTAGCACCTTTTCACGATTAAGATAGTGTCAGTTAGTATAATTTTAAATTACTAGCACCTTTTCACGATTTTCATAATAAGTCGAATTATGTATTCGACTGCATTAGTCGAATGCAAGATTTTACATGATTCGAATGCATAAGTCGAATGTCTGTGACTTACAATTTTTTCAGGATGGTTTTCACAAACAGTTCATACAACACTATCTTAGAATACAATTCAAGTATCATTTTATTTTGGTAATTAATCAGGATTACACATACCTATTTCTCTTCTAATAGATGTGAATCTATCCTCAGGAAGAGGTTTTGTAAAAATATCAACAAGTTGATTTTCTGTAGAAACAAATTCAAGTGAAATATTGCTATTACTTACATGATTCCTGATGAAGTGATGTCTAACCTTAATATGCTTGGTTCTTGAGTGCTGGATAGGATTCTTGGTCAAATTTATTGCGCTTGTATTGTCACACAACATAGGAATTGCTTGGAGCTGATGACCATAATCTTTCAATTGGTGTTTGATCCACAAGAGTTGAGTACAGAAACTCCCAGCTGTAATGTATTTAGCTTCTGTGGTTGACAAAGCTACTGAGTTCTGCTTTCTGGAAGACCAAGATATCAAGCACCCTGCAAGAATTTGACAAGTGCCACTGGTGCTTTTCCTATCTATTTTGCATCCAACATAGTCAGCATCACTATATCCAATTAACTTAAATTTAGAACATCTGGGATACCAAAGTCCTAATTTACTGGTATTTATAAGATATCTAAAAATTCTTTTAACAGCATGAACATGAGAATCTTTTGGATCAGCTTGGAATCTTGCACATAGACAAACACTGAACATTATATCTAGTCTACTAACAGTAAGATAGAGCAGTGATCCTATCATTCCTTTATAGATCTTTTGATCTACCTTTTTACCAAGAGGATCACCATCTAACTTAATGCCTGAGCTCATGGGTGTTCCTAATGGCTTACACTTGTCAAAACCAAACTTAGAAAGTAAGTCTGAACATACTTTGTTTGAAAAATGTGAGCCCCTTCCTTGGTCTGCTTGATTTGCAACCCAAGAAAATAATTTAGCTCACCCATCATGCTCATTTCAAATTCACTTTGCATCAAATTTTCAAAAAACTTGCAAAGTGCTTCATTAGTAGAACCAAATATGATGTCATCAACATAGATCTGC
This sequence comes from Colocasia esculenta, assembly GCA_014218235.1. Lineage (NCBI taxonomy): Eukaryota > Viridiplantae > Streptophyta > Magnoliopsida > Alismatales > Araceae > Colocasia > Colocasia esculenta. Next base: position 81,389,085 of record CM024753.1, read on the forward strand.
ACAATTAAGAATCCATTTGAAAATTTCTTTATAAATAATGTGCTATCTACTTTACCTCTTATAAAATCATGTGATATAAGATAAGCACTTAATCTTTCATACCAAGCTCTTGGAGCTTATTTCAGACCATACAGTGCTTTCTTTAAATGGAAAACATGATTAGGATAAGTAGTATCTTCAAAACCTGGTGGTTGCTCAACATATACTTCTTCTTTAATAAAACCATTCAGAAATACACTTTTAACATCCATCTGAAATAAATTGATATTAAGAGAACAAGCATATGCTAATAAAATTCTGATTGCCTCTAATCTAGCTACTGGAGCATAGGTTTCATCAAAATTTATGCCTTCCTCTTGGGAATATCCTTGAGCTACAAGTCTGGCTTTGTTCCTAATGATTACCCTTGATTCATCCATCTTGTTTTTGAAAACCCATCTGGTTCCAATAACTGGATGGTCAGTAGGTCTAGGTACAAGAGTCCAAACCTCACTACGTTGGAACTGATTAAGTTCCTCTTGCATAGCAAGGATCCAAGATTCATCACCAAGTGCATCATTGATTGTCTTAGGCTCAATTTGAGAAACTAAAGCAAAAAATCACAAGGAATTTGCATACCTCTTGTTCTTACCCTATCTTGAGGATTACCTATGATATTTTCTCTAGGATGATCCTGGTGGTACCTCAATTCCCTAGGTAGATCTTCTTGTGGTTCTTCTTGTTGTTGAAGATCTTCTAATGGAGGATCTTCCATTTCTCTATCTTCTTCCTTTCGTTCAAGGGAAGTCTTTTCTAAATCCCTGCAAAGTTCATCAACACATTCTTCTTCGTCTTCTATCCTTTTGATAGAAGGGTTAGTTTCATCCAACAATATATGCACAGATTGTTCTATGGTTAATGTTGTTCTATTGAATACCTTACAACCTCTAGGTTTTGAAATGTATCCCAACAGGAAACCTTCATCACTCATAGCATCTAATTTTCCTAGATTATCCTTACCATTATTTAAGATAAAGCACTTACAGTCAAAAGGTCGAAGATGACTGATGTTGGGCTTCTTTCCCTTGTAGAGTTCATATGGAGTCTTCTTTAGAATGGGTCTGATCATGCACCTGTTGATGATGTAGCAGGCTGTATTGACTGCCTCTGCCCAGAAATATTTTGGTAAATTATACTCATTCAGCATTGTTCTGGTCATATCTAGCAGTGTTCTATTCTTTCTCTCTGCTACTCCATTTTGTTGAGGTGTTTTTGGTGCTGAGAAGTTATGCTCAACCCCATTTTCTTCACAGAACTTCATGAATTCTTCATTCTTGAATTCACCTCCATGATCAAATCTAATGCTTGTAATCTGAAATTTCTGATTTTTTTGAACTATTTTGCTAAACATCAGAAATGCTTGAAAGGCTTCAGATTTGGCTTCCAGAAAAGACACCCAAGTATATCTTGAGTAGTCATCAACTAATACATCGCCATAGACTTTTCCTCCAAGACTGACTGTCCTCATAGGTCCAAATAAATCCATGTGAATTAATTCCAAAGACTTGGAAGTTGTAACAATTGTTTTGGACTGAAATGAGGACTTGGTCTGTTTTCCTTTTGCACAAGCTGAACAGATTCTAGATTTCTTGATTCGTATTTTAGGAAGACCTTTAACCAGATCATGCTTCATTAACTTCTTGATCACTGAGGTGCTTGCATGACCAAGTCTTCTATGCCACAAACAGACTATTCACTTTTGGTGGTTGCAAGACATAAGTTCACTTCCTTTAATTATACTAGTTGCAATGTGTATAAATTCTTCACTCTTTCAGCTTAGAATACAATCTTGTTATCTTTCTGGATGATACACTTATCATTCTGAAAATTTACTGTATGCCCTTTATCACATAGCTGACTGATACTTATCAAATTATGCTTCAATCCTTCTACATACATGACATCTTCAATTAGGTTCTTTTCTTTAGTACCAATTGTTCCACATCCTAGCACTTTTCCTTTTCCATTATCACCATATGTGACTTGACCACTTTCTTCTCTAAAACTTGGAATAGCTTCCTATCCCCTGTCATATGCCTTGAGCATCCACTATCCAAATACCATTTGGATGCCCTCAGCCGACCCTGCAAACAAAATCAGGTTGTAACTTTTGGTACCCAAATTTTCTTGGGTCCTTGATGGTTAGTTTTAGGAATCCATCTCAAGTGTCTAGTAGTGCATGTGCTAACTGTGTGTCCTAATTGATTACAGTGACTACAACATAAATCAAAAGCATTCTTCATATATGCAAAATTGTTAGATTTCTATTTTTGTTTGTACATATGCTGATTTACCTTTTTAGTATTTTTTATTTCTTTTTCTGCTACAAATTTAGGGGTTGGATACACTTGAGGATGAATAATGTTTTCTTCATTTTGTGGAGTGTATCCTAATCCATATTTCTTCTTTCCTATTCTAGAACCTTTTATGTGATGAATAAAGATGTTTTGCAGTTAGAGATCTTTTCTATGGTGGCTTTTAGATAATTGTTTTCCTACAATAATTTTTCTTCAATTTTGAGTTCCTTAAGATTTGATTCAATTTCCAAAATTTTCTATTTTTATTTTCAAATCATCGCATAGTAGTTCATTAGTTCTTTTAGTTTCACTTAAACTTTTGTTTAACCTTTATGTTTCATTTTTAAGAAAGGTGTTAGCTTTTTCTTGGTTTAGTAGATTTAGTTTAACTATTTTCATTTGTTTTACTACTGTCTTATATTTTTCATAAAGTTCATTGAAGGCATCTTCAAGGCTATCAGAATCGGATTCAGAACATGAAGTAAAGGAGGTTTCTGAGTTTACCTGCTCTAGTCCTGCCATGAGGGCTAGATTTGCCTTCTCTTCTACTTCGGATTCTGAGCTGGAGGATTCTGAACTGGTTCCTTCTTCATTGTCCCATGTTGCTACCATTGCCTTTTTCGTGAATTTTCTAAACTTTTTCTCTTTGCCTTTCTTCCTGTCGGATTTCTCTGCTTCATCCTTTTTCTTGAGCTTGGGACATTCAAATTTGTAATGTCTTGGTTGATTACATTCATAGCAAGTTGGCTCTTTTTTCTTATCCTTCTTGAAAAAACTTTTGAAACCAAATTTCTTTTTCTTTGCTAGAATTCTCTGCAACTTTCTTGAGAGCATAACCTTATCATCACTGTCAACTGACTTTTCCTTTGAGTCTTCAGATGAAGAGGAATCTGCAATCTTCAAAGCATTTGAAATTTTCTTTTTCGAGGAATTTTCAGAAAACCTTTCCATGTTAATTTCATGAGCCATAAGGGATACTATTAATTTATCAATAGACAATTGTGTTAAGTCATGAGCTTCCTCTATGGCTGTAACTTTAGGAGTCCAGACATTAGTTAGAGATCTTAATATTTTTCTAACTGTTTCTTCATTAGTTATGACTTTTCCTAAAGAACTTAGTCTGACAATTATGTTTGAAAATATGTTATACATTTGAGTTATATTTTCATTAGGGAGCATTTTCAACTGTTCATATTGGGATACAAGTATATCTATCTTATTTTGTTTAACTCTATATGTATCTTCATAGGTTACTTGAAGTTTATCCCACATTTCCTTAGCTGTTTTACATGCTGAAAGTCTGTTAAATTCTCTTTTAGACAAAGCACAACAAAGATATTTTTTTCCTTTGTAATTTAAACACATGTTTCTCTTATTTTCTATGGAGAGACCACAGGAAGAACATTCTCCAAGGATTTGATAGTCACCTTGTTCTATTACCTGCCATAAGTCGAAGTCAGTACCTTTGATGAAGCATTCCATTCGCATCTTCTAGTATTGGTGATCTTCACCATCAAAGAATGGTGGCCTTGTAACTGATTGGCCTTCATAGTTGTGAGCTTCGGATGCCATTTCTTCTCAAATCTCTTGGATTCTTCTGAGAAGACCTCGCTCTGATACCACTTGTTGAATCGAAATGGCACTAAGAATGTCCTAGAGGGGGGTGAATAGGACTTCTTCCCTTTTAAAATTTTGCTTCTGAAATTGCACAACACTAAATAAATTGTTAGAGCTTAGTGTGTGTGTGTGATTCAAGTGTAGACAAGGCAGAAACAATCGCACAATGAATGCACAAGGATTTATCCTGGTTCGGCCCTTCCCACATGGAAGTCCTACATCCAGTCCTCAAGTCAACCACTTGAGATTTCCACTATCTGCCAATAAATTGGACTTCTCTCACCCTTGAGAGGAATTACAAACTCACTTGCTCCCAAGAAAGTCTTCCCTAAATAGGGGTACAACAACTACCTTTCTCAAGGTCTTCCCTTCATAGGAGGGGCAATGCAGAACCAGACTTCTGCAGAAATTACACAAGAATAATAAAGAAACACTTGTGTGTTTGCCTCAGAACTGAGCACAAACACCTACAGACTTCAGAAGGATTAATAGATCAAAAATGAGACTTGAATCCTATCTAAAATGCAAGGGTGGACTTGAAGAAAATAGGCAATTATAGTTTCCACCCAACACAGAACTTTAGAAGAACTTCAGAGAATACTTTCTGAAGTAACGCTCTCAGACTTGTGGCTTGCAGAAAAGCTTAAAAAGACTTGAAAGATTCGAATAATGCTTTCAAGAAGCGTAAAAGCTTGTATGCGCTTGTTGTGGTGTCTATGTATATCCCTTCTTCAAACTTGAGCTCCTTTTATAAACATCAGAAAAATAGCCGTTTAGAAAATAGCCGTTGGAGCTTGTAGCCGTTTGCAATATGTCCGTTTGAAGAGATCTCTAGGATCCTTTGGGTCTTGACATGTTTGCTATCCAGAAGTCTTTCAGTTTTGCTTCTTTCCAAGATCTTCAGAAGGAGTGCAGTTTTCACAGCTAGAAGAAAAGCTCTTTCTCTTCAGAGTGAACTGTGAAAGAGACATGCTAAAAATGAGCTCCAATAAATGCCTGCACAAAGACAAGACAAAAGAGAAGAGTATCTCCATACCTTTGAGGTAGGTGAGTCATAAAAGTACATAAAGAAGGTATGGAAACCTCATATCACAGGCTTTCAGATAGAAGGAGTAGACAGACAGTTAGGCTAAAAAGGTAAAGCATGGGTCTGTCAGTGGTAGGTGAGTCTTGTCAGATGCCATGCACCTGAGAATTCATAAATGCATAGTGTCTAATGAATCCATGAAGATCCGGAGCAAAGATGTGATGACCATGAGGCTCATATCAAAAAAATTTCAGAAATAGTTTGCACAGGATTTAGATGAATATTTTAAGTTTAATATGACTTGTCTTGTCAGAGAAAATAATAAAATAATAATATTTTTGATGAACTAATAAGAAATTATAAGTTAATTGGAAATGTTGTAAGAAAGATTAGGAGATAATCTTACATTAAGTGTTTAAGCTTTAAAAGATCAGAAAAGTATTAAGCACAAAACTGACAGAGAAGTTGAATTCATAATAACCTGCAATTCGATTGTAGAAGTTGAAGAATGATTCGACTGAAGAAATAGGAGTGATTCGACTTTAGTAAAGAAATGATAAGGTAATTCGATTTCTAAGAAAACAAGGCAATTCGACTCTAACAAGAAAATAGCTATGTAATTCGACTTCTGAGAAGACAAGGCAATTCGACTCCAGCAGTCGAATTATTGAGATTAATTTTTGAATCATTTGACTGTGGAAGTCGGAGATGACAGTAGAATCAAGAGTTGGGTTTTTTAAGGCATTCGACTTTAACAGTCGGAGTCATCAGTCAAATTACATATAAAGATGTGGACTTAGAAAATTTTGGAGGTTGTTTAACTTCGTTTATGAAGAAGTCGAAGTTAGTAGTTGAAGTCAATAGCCGAATTCAGTAGGGCATAGAGAGAGTCCGTGGACTTAGAAAATTTTTGACGATGAAGTTTATCACATAGTTGTATGCATATATATTTTGATATTCATTTATTTTGTAGATAGTCTATTTAAAGATTTTGTTATATCAAAAACATGATATATACTATATCTTCAATATTTTAGATTTTATTAGGGGTAGTTGCTCAACAATAACAAGTAAGACTTTTTCTTTAGCAAAGAGTAGGCATCTCGCCACCAACGATAGGCACGCCAAGATGGACAACGGCCAGAATTAATGGAACTAACCAATGCCATAGAATCTGAATGTATCAAAGAGAGCCGAAAGCCACACAGATCCGCCAAATGCAGCCCGTCACATAGTGCCTTAGCCTCCACAATCATGCTACTTACATAGCCATAAATGTGAGCAAAAACCAGCCAAATAGCACCATTCTTGGCCTTAATGCAGCCTCCACCACCACAATCCCTAGGATTGCCTTTACTAGCTCCAACCACATTAAGGGAGAAATCAGCTATTGGAGGAATCCAGTGAATAAACTTACATTGTTTAATTCTGCATTGAGGAAAGAAGTCCATATGTTGAAGAATCATAATCTCATCAGGAATGGCATCCACCGAAAAATGCATTTTAGATAAAGAATGGACAACTCTAAAATTGATGTTGCTTATAACAATTCTAGCTGAAACTCTCTTTTTCTCAAATCTGGTAATACATCTCCCCTTCTAAATTTCCCAGAGCACAAGAATGAGATAGTGAAGGAACACATATCCACGAGGAGAAGACATATTAGATTCTGACAAGAATTGCCATAATATGGATGTTATGCTGCCATGGAGTTGTATATTATGAGAATTACATGCCAAGTTAAGCCAAAATGGGATGGTTCAAAGTGTGTGCATGTATCATGAAATCATAGCTAGAAATAAGTCATGTGTAAGTCTTTTAAAATCACACAAAAGTGTTCAGCTTATAATAGGTATTTTTACTGTGTTTATGACTGTTAAGGAAGGGTACAAGCACTGTAGATAGTCAAGACTTGCTGAGACAGGGGGTTTCATGCAAAAAGCCAGATCGTGACGTACCCTAATGAGGGTCACGACGGGGTCAACTGAGATTGCGACGGGGTCTTGTACAGGTCGCGACGGGCTCATCGGTTCAGGAAGACAGATCGCGATGGGGTCATTTGAAGGTCGCGACGGGCTCGACAGATCGCGTAGCAGATCGCGACGATAGGCCCTGTCTTGATCAGATCGCGGTGGCAGGCTCTATCGCGATAGCCCTGTGAACGCAGCCTATCGGGCCGTCGCGTTCACAGGGTCTGGGCCTGAGTCCGACAGGGAAAGGACATTACATTGGATTGCAGGCCAGAACTTACCCTATTTGACATAGGGGGATTCAGAAAATCGTAACTAATTGTATAACCGATAAAAGATCATGAAACTAGTTGCGAATTGATCTAGACATGCATGGGTACTTACAGTAAATAGGAATTTGAAAACAGACAGGGTTCAACATGCTTTAAACATGGGTATTCATGATGAACTTGAAACACTACATAGTTAAGATCAACAATTTAATTCGCAAGATAGGATGAATCAAAATTAGGGCTTTCAGGGGCAAAATATGCCTAATATGCATCAGTTCCTACAGTAAAAATCTACTGGCATGGGGTTGAGTATACAAGGAGAACAAGAATTAAGATGAAGGGTCGGGCTCATGCTAGTTGCAGAACATGAAAAATCAAGAAGAAAATATTGACTCGATGAAAAACTATGAAACCAAAGGGCTTTTGTTCCTGAGGTTTAGATCAACCTATAGACGAAATTGATTAAGTTTTGCTCGTGAGAATGCCTACCTTTAGTTGATTTCCTCTTTTAGGGCTAGAACTTGAAGAACGGGAGAGAGAGCTTGAGAGAGACATCTTCCCACGAAATTTCTTCCTCCTTGGCCTCTCCTCCTGGTCCAACAAGTCTTGGGTACGAGCTAGGGCTGGCCATGCGGGTTTAAAGAGAGTATTTATACCTCTTATGTTTCTATTTCCTAATAGGACTCTAATTACTATTTAATTCTGAGATTTCCTATTTCTCTCCTCTTTCTAAGCATACCAATTCCAATTTGGGTTAGGTTGAGACCCAAATTCGTGGCCAACCTATTAGGGTAGGTTTAGGAATCAAATCTAACTCAAATTAGCTATTTAATACATTAAATACCCCTTTTCTATTTAAGTAATAATTTAGTTACAAATTTAGGGTATTTTCTTATTATTCCCCTTTTAAAAATCTCTATTGTGGCCCACTAATTTCTAATGGGTCTATTTAAAAAAGCCCATTACTTCTTTTCATTTAATGGGTATTATTTAATTCTATTTTATTTGATTTTCTAATTGCTTTTATTTCTATTATTATTAACTTTTTATTTTTCAAAAAATCTAGGTTGCTACATCCTCCCCCTCTTAAAAAGAATTTGGTCCCCAAATTCATATGATCGTAATGGAGGGAATGTCCTATCGAAAAGATCGGGGTAGTTCCGTCTGATGGTTCCTTCCAGTTCTCATGTGGCTTCTTCCACTTCGCGGTTATTCCATAAGATTTTAACCACGTGGATGGGATGGTTCCTGTGCTGTTGTACCTTCCGTTCCAATATCTTGACTGGCTTCTCTTCATAAGTCACATCCTTGTTTAATACCAGCTTCTCGTGGCGAATGATGCGTGTAGAATCATATACATATTTCCTGAGCATGGAGACATGGTACACATTGTGTACACATGCCAGATCCAGTGGCAACGCCAGTCGGTATGCAACCTCACCAATCCTTTCGAGTACTTCAAAAGGACCGATAAATCTAGGATTGAGCTTTCCTTTCACACCAAATCCTTAGATGCCACGAGTAGGTGACACTTTTAAGAACACATGATCACCGGCATGAAATTCTAAGTCTCGCCTTCTTTTGTCGGCATAGCTCTTTTGTCTAGACTGAGCAGTCTTAAGCCGGTCTCTAATCACCTGAATGTCCTTTGTTGTTCGGTGTACCACATCCGGGCCTAGCCATTGTTGTTCTCCCACCTCATTCCAGCATGCAGGAGATCTACAATTTCTTCCGTAGAGTGCTTCGAACGGTGCCATCGTAATACTCGCCTAATAAATGTTCTTATAGGCAAACTCAATAAGGGATAGGTGCTCGTTCCAATATCCTTGGAAGACTATAGTGCAGGCTCTCAACATGTCTTCCACTATTTGGTTGGTTCTTTCAGTTTTCCCATCAGTTTGTGGATGGAATGTTGTACTAAAGTTGAGTTTAGTACCCAGTGCACCTTGCAGTCCTTTCCAAAAATGAGATGTGAATCTCGGATCTCGATCCGAGACTATGGATTATGGAACACCATGTAGTCTTACAATCTCTTTGACATATAAGGCAGCTAATACTTCTACCGACCACTTACTTTTTATAGGCAGAAAGTGGGCAGATTTGGTTAGTCTGTCCACAATGACCCATATGGCGTCGAGTCCACCACGAGTCTTGGGTAAACCCATGATGAAGTCCATGCCAATGCTTTCCCATTTCCATTCCAGAATATCTAGCGGTCTGAGTACACCAGCAGGGCGCATGTGTTCCGCTTTTACTTGTTGGCAAGTAAGGCAGTGTGCGGCATGTTCAGCTACCTCTCATTTCATGTTCGGACACCAAAATGTTCTTTTCATGTCTTGATACATTTTGGTACCTCTCGAGTTGATATTGTACTTCGTCTTGTGAGCTTCATCCATTAGCTTCCTCTTCAGTTCTTCATTATCGGGGACGCACATCCTCCCTTGGAACACCAGTCTTCCATCTTCGGTCATAGCAAAGTCCGGTCTTTCGGCTAAAGTTTCCTTGATGTGAACCAAAAATGGATCATCATCTTGTTGCACTTTGATCTCTTCCAACAAGTCGGATTGAATCTTGATATTGGCAACCAAGACTCGATCATCCCTATGTTCAATATTTAGGTCTAACCTTGCGAATTGTTTTAGTAGTTGCATCTCTCCAAGGACTAGACTTGAAACAGATGCCATCGGCCTTCTACTAAGAGCATCAGCCACGACATTACCCTTGCCTGGATGGTATTAGATGTTGAAGTCGAAATCCTTCAGATATTCTAGCCATCTTCTCTATCTTATGTTGAGTTCCTTCTTGGAGAATAAGTACTTCAGGCTTTTATGGTCTGAGTAGACAGTGAAATTTTCACCATACAAGTAATGTCTCTAGATCTTCAAGGCGAAGACCACGGCAGCCAACTCAAGATCATGTACAAGGTTGTAAGGTCTCGGGTCTTTAATGGATCCTTATTGGGTCTGTAGAGGTCCTGTGTAGTTGACGGCCAGGGCTTGCCGTTGAGTCTAAGTCAGCATCCAGCGATGTGGACGTCTGATCTTGAACTCAACGACAAGCTATGTGGACGTTAATCTGTAGGCGGTTCAGTTGGCGGCCATAGATGTTGACGTTGACTAACCAGTCCTGTTGAAATAGGACAGCCCGAGAGCAGAGCTTCTTCTTCTCCTTTCCTCTCCTTCCTTCCACCTTAGCCTTTCTTGTTTCCTGTAGCTTCTGTTGAGTGATTTGAGCTCGTGGAAAGCCCCTGGATCGTGTGGCGTTGCTAGATCGGGCGGGAATCGCAAGGTTTTGGCGTGATTCGCGCGGAGTCTTCGGGGGAATTCGGTGCGATTGGTGGCTGTTTGGGGATTGATTAAGCGTTCTGAGGTAGGGACTTAACCCCTATAACCTTCCCCAACAAACCAGCATGTCCAATTAACTTAATTGATTTGCAAATCATGGTTTAGGGTTTGGGTTATATCATGCCGGAATTGAGGGTTGTTTGGATAATCTAGGTGTTAGATTGTCTATTTATGATATTCTGGTAGTGTAGATTGATGAGAGGAAGTGTTTCCCTCCATCAGTCAGAGTTTAGTTAAGTGTTTCTGCCCATGGGGACTGATTCGGTTCAGTTCTGGGTATAGGGGACTGAAGATATCAACGTCCACATCTGTTGACGTTGGGATCTTCAGGGATGAGTTAAACGACAAGGTCGACTGCCGTTTAGTTATTATTGGCGGCATAGGGGTTGCCGTTTACCCGTTATTGGCGGCAATCGATCAGGCCGTTTATATCCTGTGTCCCAGCAGAATTGAGTTGTGTGATTAGAGGCGATTGACATGTGATGTCCGCCCTAATAGCACAAGTGGGCCAAGCTTAGAGTGTGACTCCGCCTGTGCGTAAGAGTAGTTGTTTGTGGCACGAGGTGTTTACTACTGTACGACGTTTCAGACGTTGAGTGTGTTCCGTCTGTTGTACGCGCGTTGCGTTACCGTATACCCGTTTCTGTTGTGTTACCTAGGCGTGGGTGCGACTCCGTCTAGACGACTAGTGTGTGGTTATCCTCCGCTAGTGAGCCGGGACATCGAGTGCGACTCTATCCTGTGCGTACTCCTTTTGGTGGTTTTGAGCCGGTCTCCGTAGAGCCCCTTCTCTACCGCTAGAGTCAAGCGTAGGGGAAAAATCGGTCGTGGAACAGACGCGAGAGAGAGCGTCTGTAGTGTGCACACGTGGCTGGGGTTGAGAGCCTCTGTGGTGACGGGACGCCGAGCCACAGACCCTAGCTGAGTCCTACTTGTTGTGTGTGTGAGTGTGTGTTACTGAGCTGCGTGGTTTACAGTTTTGTGTTGTAGTGCGACGTGTACTTACTTTCAGTTTTTACTTTCCGCACTTTAGTTTAGTTGCCGGTGGGGTTACTTTTCCCTACTGGGTCTCTTTTCTTGAGACTCACTCCCTTCCCTTTCAAGTGGGTCTTCGTCGACTCCCGTTCCAGGCGAGTCTAGCCACTCCGGTGTTGGTGCTCCCTAGCTGCAGTGAGTTGTACCTTTTTATTGTACTTCTGTACTCTGTACTTTGTCTCAGACTCTGAGATTGTATATGATATGTTCATATAGTAAATTTTACTGCTTTGCATGGTGTGTATCTTCTTACATATTGTCTCCTCGGACTTTCACTTCCTACCCTTCCGAGCTTGTCTCGTGGGTTAGCGGGTCAGAATTCAGGTTACCGGTTGTTACTGGTAATGCGGGTTCTGGGTCGTTACAAAGGTAGTTGACTTCATGAGTCTTCAGCTGTCGAGAAGAGTAGGCGATGACTTTCTCCTTTTGCATCAGTACTGTGATACCCTGAATTTTTATTCTTTTATATTATGTGTGGATATTTACTTGTTGTGTGCATAGAATGTGTATTTCACTATGCTTACTATAAATTTTATGCTTCTCATGAACATATGCATGTATAATTATTTGTTGTGTGTATAGTGTGTGTATTCAATTGTGCGTATTATAATTTCTACATTCCTTATGAACTCATGCATGTATATATATGATATTTTTCGTGAGAATAGACAATTAGCTAAATTGATGTGTATTGTGTATACTAAAATACTAGGCTTGTAATACTTAAGTAATACTATGCATGCTAATCTAATTACCGATGTGCATGTTATGTTTATCTATTTCATGCATAATGTATATAATTATGTTGTAAATGCCTATATATTTATGCATATGATAATTCAAGTATGTGCATGCAAGGATTTCTTTTGTTGTATAGATTATTCATAGATAACTTATTCCAAATTGTACCTTAATAATATTATGCATACTCTATCTAAATCCTAAAGTGCATACTATCCTGCCTATTCCATGGAAGTTGTGTGTAAATATATATATATATATATATATATATATATATATATATATATATATATATGTATGTCACCTTATGCATGTGCTATCTATCTATTTAATCCTATGTACATCAATTCATCTATAGTATATGAATAATACATAGATAAAATTGTGCATGTAATAGGTAAATTGCTGCGGACCATGTAAGTATATGTGTGCTATTTTCTACAAGTATAAAACATACATAATTGTGCATGCATTATCTAGTTATCAATGTATGTAAATCTCATGCATATGGTGCATGTTGAACACATAGTAAGAAATTATTATCATACACTTTGTAAATAATCATGAGTTTATTTCTGAGCACGCAATATATATATTTAAACGTGTGTGAATTATCTAATTATTGAGGTGCCTATTGTATTTAATTATTTTAATGCACGTAGTTAGTGTTATGGATGTGCGTATGTATACATACATGTGTTATCCTTGTTTAAATAATATTTATCTACTTTAAGCGTGTTAAATTATTTAGGGTGTGTGAAGTACTTGGATGATAATATGCATACAATATTTAACTAATAATGAACACATTTTAATCATAGGTTCATGCGTAATGTATGTAATTATGCAATGTGTACGTATATGTGCATATATGTATGTATTGATGCATGATGTTCTTAATTATGATTAGTGTAAGTTTTATTTAATTAAATATTGTATAATGCATGTACTTATGTGGTAAAGATATATGAAATTATTTTTACATATACTAAATTATTTTAGTGCATTTATACATTAAATTTAGGTTTTCTGGAGTTTCGGCTGCACAGTGCTGCTGGCGGCCAGGACATGGACGCCAAGGCACTGCTGGCGTCCAGCCCTGGACGCCAACACCCAGTGAGCGGCCACCCCCTGGACGCCAACCCCATTCTGGCGGCCAGACCTTGACGTCAATTGCCAGGTTGACTACAACCGATGTTGACATTAATATCCTGCTGTGTAACGGTTCCAGAATTGTTAATGTCCGTGTTTTGGCTAGTTCCATATTAGGAAACCCTTCCTAAACCTTGGGTAACCTCCCCTAATGCATACCCCAACCCTTGAACCTATAAAATACCCACTCTGGGACGAAGGAAAGGCTTTTAACATTTGGTGAAAACCCTAACTCCGAATGGTGAAAAGCTGAACTTTAGAGGGCCGGATCTGTCAACTAGAGGTGTTCCCTGAAGAGCTACAACATCTGGAGGATAGCCTATGCATAGGAGAAGAGATCCCAACTCCGAGGAGCCATCTACATCGACAGGAGAAGAAGATCGAAGGCGTTTCCGAGCACCTTTTTAACAGGTCCGAAAAGGGCTTCACCGACGATTCTGATCTTTGTAGATTTTTTTAAGAGGCAAGTAAACCTAGATCTTGATCCTATACATGTCCCCTAAGTCCTAGGTATTTTTACGGATTTTTCGTCGCGTCCTGGAACCCCGAATTCACCCCTATATGAAAAGTCGCATGTATGTGCTGCTGGGAGCAAGTAGAAGGCAACATAGGTTGCAGTCAAGTTCTTCAGAAGAAGTTGACGGCAACATCCATTGACGTCTACTTCTTCAGGACCTGAAAGTGTGCTTTTTGATCTTCTTTATTGTTTAAATAATTTCTGGACATGGGTATACTCTGAAATTTTTATAGGTGATTGTATACTGTTAGTAGGTCATATCATGAGGTTGCCTAAATTTTCTATGAACCATGTAAATTATGAAAATTGAATAACTATACTATGTGCACCACATAAGCATGTTTAAATATGGCATAAATGGAATTACTGTAAGTTAGGATTGCATAAATTTTACATGACAGTATGAGTACTAATATCTGACTTCTAAACTGTTAGAACATAAACATGATCATATGTACCATGTTTAATGATGTTTCGATAAATATGACTGAAATCTGTTTTAAATTGTAGAAATTATATTTACTGTTCGAAAAATCCAAAAAAATTGAAGATGTGATAGGTTTACTGTTAGTAACCTGGGATAAAAATTTGGAACTAATCTGATGACAGTAATTGTAATTATTAGTTAAACTATGCGGATTATTCATATTTGATATGATAAAAACTAATCTTATGTAATTCAGTAATTTGCTACATGTTTAGAATTGTAATAGGAGTTGTTTACTTCTAAAAAACCATAGTATCATGATCAAGTCAAATGAGATATAGGCAAATGGTAAATAAGGTATGAAAAGGGATTAAATAGTATATGAACAATACGTGACTAGTGTGTGAAAATGTGAATGAGTGAATGTGTAATAATTGGGCCAAGAATGACACTGCTACCCTAGAGGTATCGAGAGTTGTACATAGAAAAGTCCCTATGGAAGGCTCTACATTGTATAAGTTTGTCCTAAAGGCATTAGGAAAAACCCGGAGGTGGACAAGTACCACTGGACAGGGTGGAGAGGGCTTCTCCCGATCTGCGCAGTTACCAAGATTCACCACTTCATTGCCTAGGTGGTGGGTATGTGATATGAGTTATGTGATATGAGTTGTGTTATGAGTTATGTGCTATGAGATGCGATGAGTTATGAGTATGAGATATTTGTTAGTGTCCTCTAAAAGGTAGTTAGGACTATGTGTCATGGCATCTTAAGTTATTGAAATATGAATAAGTGTACAATGATATGCAAAAGTGGCATGTGATGAGTACAAATGACATAATATGTGATAAATGAAAATGAAAGAGTAAACAAGATGAGGATTATGTGAAGAGACAAGTAAGGGAAAAATTTATATTAATAAGAATATGCTTACATGTGAAAACTAATATGTTAATGCAATACGTTCATATAATTTCATGTATTAGTTATCCTAATTGCAATATCATGTTTAGTATCATGTTATGTGTTTTAATTCTTTTTATGAGATAGTGCACGTGAATCAACATACGTCATCATGCTCTTAGGTAACGTGAAAAATGAGCATGTGAGATTCCTAAAAGAGTGGGATTGTGTGTGAATAAGATTAAATTCATGTAATTGAGGTTATTCCATGTCAAAACAGCAAGTAAAATATAGTTATGAATATGTTAAACACAAAGAAGAATCTTTAGATTTTACGCTCGATGTGATGAGTACTTAGTGTAGAGTTGCATGTTTAAATTGTTTAGTATTGCCAATCAACTTATCTTTGTTCTAGACTCTACAATTCATGCTATAAAATTTGAAACCATGCATATGTGATTTATTTATATTAAAACAGAAAGCAAAATGTGAAATTTAATATGAAAAGTACACGTGAAAAGTAAATAGTCATCATGCTAGGTTGTTCATTTCTTTATACTAAATTCTATGCTCTAGTTGTAAAATTTCATCATGACTGAATTAATGTGTGAATGAATGTTTCATGCCAAATGTTAGGTGTAAAGAATATGTTCAAGTGTATAATATTAGTATCCATGAATTTAAATAAACATGTAATAGAACAAAGTATGGTTAAGCGAGTTAGAAATGTGTTGATAGTTAAAAGTATGTTCCATGCATATTATTGTAAATTAAATGATAGTGTGTACTCTATAGTGATTAATAGCTTAATGTGAATGTGATATGTTTAAGATTAAGTCTTTGTTTTACTTGCTGAGTCTTTGGACTCACCCTTGCTTCGGCGTACAGGTTGACAGGTATTCTGTGCTAGGGGGATAGACGCTATCTTGGAGGAGAGGCATTTGAGGAGCAAGTAATAGTTGTATTTTCTTTCATAGTTTGAATAAAAATGTTATTTGGACATTGTAGCTCTTTCATCATGTAATAATGTGGACATCGTTGTTCTATTTTTGCACTATATAGACTGTGGAATGTGGAATGGTGATGGACTAAGTTAAATTGTTGTATTTATTCCGCTGAAATCATTTGCTATCTATGTACTTTTCAACCTATCGGCTAGTGTTGGGTTTTATCCCACTGTAATGACGCTCTTTATACCGATGGGGATTGGTATAATCGTACCGATATGAGGAGGGTCGTTACAAGTACACACCCTAGCCCAATCCCTGAGTCATCGGTGTAGACAGAGAAACCTTCTCCCTCTATTGGCAGAGTGAGAACAAGTTCTGAAGTCAGGCAATCATTAAGAGTTTGGAAACTTTTCTCATACTCTTTACTCCAGGAGTATGGATTCTCCTTTCGTGTCAGGCGCGTGAGAGGAACGACAATCTTGCAGAAGTCCTTGATGAATCGCCTGTAGTAGCTAGCCAGTCCTAAGAAGCTTCTGATCTCGGTGACGTTGGTTGGTCTCTCCCAATTGAGTACAACTTCGACTTTGGAGGGATCAACTGAGATGCTGTCCTTTGAGATGACATGGCTCAAGAAGCACACTTCTTCGAGCCAAAATTCACACTTTCTAAGCTTTGCGTATTGTTTGTTGTCTCGCAAGACTTGCAATGCAATCTTCAGGTGTTCTTCATTCTCTTCTTTGGTCTTTGAATAAATGAGGATGTCATCGATGAAGACGACCACGAACTTGTCAAGGTATGGACAATATATGTTATTTAAAAGTTGCATAAAGCCTGCAGGAGCATTGGTTAGACCAAAAGGCATAACGACGAATTCATAATGTCCATACCTGCTCCTGAAAGCCGTTTTGAAGATATCGTCATCCTTGATCCTCATTTGGTGGTAACCGAATCGAAGATCAATCTTGGAGAAATATTGAGCTCCAGATATTTGGTCGAATAGCTCATCGACCCTGGGCAATGGGTATTTGTTCTTGATGGTGAGTTGATTAAGTTGACGATAGTCGATGCATAGCCTCATCGATCCATCTTTCTTCTTGACGAATAGCACAGGTGCTCCTCATGGGGAAGTACCCGATCTAATGAACCCTTTCTCTAATAGCTCCATCAGTTGCGCCTTTAGTTCCTTGAGCTCGGCAGGTGACATCCGGTATGGTTGACGCAATACCGGGGCAGATCCAGGGATCAACTCTATGGGGAAGTTGACATCTCATTCTGGGGGAATCCCTGGCAGATCTTCAGGAAACACATCGGGGTAATCCTGGACTATGTGGATGTCTTCTATCTTAGAACCCTTCTTTTCAACTACTACGGCTGTAAGGAAAGTAATGCAACCTTTCCTTATCATGTTGTGGGCTTTTATGGTGGAGATTAGAGACATCTGTCTCTTATGTCTAATCCCAGATAATGCCAATTTAGGAAAATCGCTAAAGGTAACCCTCCCTTTCTTACAGTCGACACTTGCCCCATATGTGGATAACTAGTCGGCTCCCAAAATTACATCATAGCCTTCCATGGGCATACACACCAGGTCGGCTTTTAGGTTATGGTCTCCGATCATTACATCGGCAGATGGGAAGTATTTGTTCAGTTTCTCCTTCTCTCCTAGTGGCGTTGTGACAGAGAACTCACAACCCATGGATATGGGTTTGCACTTAGGGTATCAGCAAAGTGTTGAGATATAAATGAATGAGTTGCTCCAGTATCAAATAAAACAAATGCTGATAAGGAGAAAACTTGTAGGGTACCTTCTACCACGCCACCGTCCGTAGCGGGTTCCTCATCATGTAGGGCTTGCAGTCTTCCCTGTTTCTTTGGCGCATTAGGGCGCCTCTCATGTTCTTTCAGCAGTTGGCACTCGGGGATGCGGTGCTTGCGACTTTCGCAGCGCAGACATGCGCCGACTTTCCTCCAGCATTCATCAGCAGTGTGACTTGGCTTGTCACAATGCTTGCAGTTACTTTTGGTTGGAGTGTTGGGTACGAAGACCTTCGGTTTTCTTTCTTGGCAGGAACCCTCTGTGATGTTGATGGGACGTTTCTTGCCATTGTTCGGCTTGGCAGATGATTGACCAGAGGTCATTTCCTTTTTCACAAACTTCCCTTTGATACGGTCAGTGAAGTCCGTAGCATCTTCCAGTAGCTGAGCCTTCTTCACCATCTCAGCGTAGGCCTGGATGTCGAGAGGCGCTAGTTGGGTAATGTATTGAGGCTTAAGGCCGTTGAGAAAATGCTTAGCCTTCATTCTCTCCGTGTTCACCAGGTGTTCAGCATACCTTGCCAGTCTAGAGAATTGGGCCTCATACTCGGCCACTGTCAGCAGCTCAGCAGCCTTCCTTTCCTGCACACGCTCGGAGAAGTATTTGGAATTGAAGGCTTCTTTGAATTCGGCCCAAGTGAACTGACCATTCGCTCGGATCGCTTCCACAGACTCCCACCAAGCACGGGCGTCGTTTTCGAGTTGAAATGTGGCTAGCAACAGCTTATTCCCGCTGCACATTGCATGACACGGAGGATTCTTTTCGTTTCTTTGAGCCAGTGCTCGGCTTCATCCGGATTCGTGGATCCACTGAACCTAGGCGGGTTTAGACTCCGGAAGTTACGATGCAGGTCGCCTGCACCACGATTGCCACCTCCTTGGGTAGCTTGCACAATTGCGCGAGTAAGTTCTTGAATGGTCTGTTGCATGCCCCTCATTTGAGCACCTTCAGCAGTCCACTTGATTGCTTAGTTCCTACAAAAATAACTTATTGTCATGATGTTGATTGTGAAATTTAATTCGTGCGTGTGTGAGTTTATTTTAGCTATTTACCCTTGGCTCTAACCACAACTCGCATAGTTAGGATAATTGACTCTAGTCGAGGCAGGTTAACCTAGATCATCCTATACTTAAGAATAACCTAGGCTCTGATACCACAAAATTGTCACGCCCCGACGCGGAATATCGGAACGCGAGACAGTTGTAAGTAATCAGGTACAGAGCAGGTACTAGACATCAAACCATTGCACAATGAATAATACTAAAGAAAATTCTTCTCATTAATAAGTTTCAAATGTCTAGTTACAACCACTAATATCAGAGCCATTGTATAGGGCTCAATTACATTGAAATAAGAAAAAGACTAAACTACGACTCGAACAAAATGCTAGGACGCTAGGGTACTCATGACGTCACTACTGGTCGTTCCCGTCCTCTTGAGTGTATAGTTCGTCCTCGGTCTCACCTGAGAACAAAACGACAAATAATGCAGGGTGAGCGATAATGCCCAATAGGACTTAAATCTCAATGGTCAAGTAGGTTTTAAATGATTAATGTATTAAAAGGCAGAGTAACTAATGATAGAGCGAGCGAGTCAAGTAACGTGAGAGATAGCATGATAGCATGTGAATGAAATAGCACAAGTTTCCAAATATAGCACGAGAGTCAAGTATAGCACAAATAGCAAGATGGCCATAGCACAAATAGCACAAAGTATAGCAATAACACAATGAGTATAGTATAGCACTTTTGTCAATAGACAACGAGAGAACATAACACTTTTGATTGTCATTTAGATAGTCGAGATAGATAGCACTCGAGTGTAATGCCAAATAATCTGATCATTTAACTCCCATGGGCACTAGTACTTTCGGGCACACATCCCACGACCAGATCGGGCCCTTTATATATTGCCAGGCATTGGTTATATTGTTTATCTTTTGACAATCAGTCAATGGCCAATATAGAGTACCAAGAAAAGATGAGAGTACTAGATGAATAGACAAGATAGTAGAGTGAACGTGAATAGATAAGCGAGTAGAGTATAGATGAGAGCTAGTGGACATTACACATAACACGTCGAGTAAACAGGCGATAGTAACAGTTGTACAACACGCGCACTTGGTGTTGGCAGTCAGGTGGAACTCACGACCCTACCACTAGCCATGTTAAGCATAGGTCTAGAGGTCCGGAGTGATTCAAGATAAGAGAAAACTTCTAATAGCCATTTGGATCATGTTGATCCCTAAAGGGTGTAATAGGTGTTAGGGTACAACCGGCTCATCGTCCATGTGGGAATCCATGGACAGAGGAGACTTACGGAGGCCTTGAACAAAGATTCACTAGTCCGGCAGAAGGAGTATCCGACAGAGAGTTCGTCCAAGTCAAGAGAGAGTGTGTATATAGAAACAAGTGCCCAACGTTCTAGAGGAATTCTAGAACAGTGGAGCGTCGATAACGTTATTCCCAAAACATCGCGAGAAAACGTAGACAAGTATATATGGTAATTTAATTACATAAATTACCAGATGTATTATGAGTTAATTACATGCCCAGTTAAGCCAAAATGGGATGGTTCAAAGTGTGGGCATGTATCATGAAATCATAGCTAGAAATAAGCAATGTGTAGGTCTTTTAAAATCATACAAAAGTTTTCAGTTTTTAACAGGTATTTTTACTATGTTTATGACTGTTAAGGAAGGGTACAAGCACTGTAGATAGTCAAGACTTACTGAGACAAGGGGTTTCTTGCAAAAACCCAGATCGTGACGTACCCTAATGAGGGTCACAACGGGGTCAACTGAGATCACGACGGGGTCTTTTACATGTCGCGACGGGCTCATCAGTTCAGGCAGACAGATCGCGACGGGGTCATTTGAAGGTCCCGACGGGCTCGACAGATCGGGCAGTAGATCGCGACTACAGGCCCTATCGCGATCAGATCGTGAAGGCAGACTCTATCACGATGTCCCTATGAACACGGTCTATCGGGCCGTCGCGTTCACAAGGTCTGCGTCTAAGTCTGACAGGGAAAGGACATTACATTGGATTGCGGGCTAGAACTTACCCTATTTGACATAGGGGAATTCAGAAAATCGTAACTAATTGTACAAGCGATGAAAAATCATGAAACTAGTTGCAAATTGATCTAGACATGCATGGGTACTTAAAGCAAATAGGAATTTGAAAACAGACAGGGTTCAACATGCTTTAAACATGGGTATTCATGATTAACTTGAAATAGTACATAGTTAAGATCAACGATTTAATTTGCAAGATAGGACGAATCAAAATTAAGGCTTTCAGGGGCAAAAGATGCCTAACATGCATCAGTTTCTACAGTAAAAATCTTGTTGCATGGGGTTGAGTATACAAGGAGAACAAGAATTAAGATGAACGGTCAGGCTCATTCTAGTTGCAGAACATGAAAAATCAAGAAGAAAATATTGACTCGATGAAAAAATATGAAACGAAAGGGATTTTGTTCCTGAGGTTTAGATCAACCCACAGACGAAATTTATTTAGTTTTTCTTGTGAGAATGCCTACCTTTGGACGATTTCCTCTTCTAGGGCTAGAACATGAAGAACGGGAGAGAGAGCTTGAGAGAGACTTCATCCCACGAAATTTCCTCCTCCTTGGCCTCTCCTCCTAGTCCAACAAGTCTTGGGTACGAGCTAGGGCCGGCCATGGGGGTTTAAAGAGAGTATTTATGCCTCTTGTGTTTCTATTTCCTAATAGGACTCTAATTACTATTTAATTCCGAGATTTCTTATTTCTCTCCTCTTTCTAAGCATACCAATTCCAATTTTGGTTAGGTTGGGACCCCAATTCGTGGCCAACCTATTAGGGTAGATTTAGGAATCCAAATCTAACTCAAATTAGCTATTTAATGCATTAAATATCCCTTTTCTATTTAAGTAATAATTTAGTTACGAATTTAGGGTATTTTCCTATTATTCCCCTTTTAAAAATCTCTATTTTGGCCCACTAATTTCTAATGGGTCTATTTATCAAAGCCCATTACTTCTTTTCATTTAATGAGTTTTATTTAATTCTCTTTTATTTGATTTTCTAATTACTTTTATTTTTATTATTATTAAATTTTTATTTTTTGAAAAAATCTTGGTTGCTACATGAGAGAACTTTGTGCCTCATCTAGGAATACTACATGAGAGAACTTGGGTATCAGAACAAACAGAAGTCCTACAATCAATCAAGTTCTAAGGACTTAAGGGGCAAGGGAGTGGCTCAGGATTAAGATATTCCCAGTTTCACACCCTTCGAGCCTTCCTTTAATGAGGAGCACCTCTTTGTCTCTCCACCTCATGGAGAGACCTTGCCAAGGTCTCAGGGGAGTGTAGCAACCTGAATTTTTGCGGAAAAAATAAAAATTTAAATAAATAATTAAAACATAGCTAAATGGATATTTAAATGAAAAGAACATTAAAATAAACCCCATTAAATGGAAAAGAGTAATGGGCTTTGCTTAATGGATCCCCCTAGAATTTATTGGGTCAAAAATATGAATTTGCGAGGGGAGAATAATAGGAAAATACCCTAAATTCGTAACTAAATTATTACCTAAATAGAAAAGTAGTATTTAATACATTAAAAAGGAAGTTTGAGTTAGAATTGGATTCCTAAACCTACCCTAATAGGTTGGCCACGAATTTGGCTCACATCCTAACCCAAATAGGAAGTGGAAAGCTTGGAAAGAGGTTAGGAAAGGAGGAAATTCGGAATTTAATAGAAGTTAGAGTACTATTAGGAATTAGAAACATAACATGCATAAATACACCTCTTAAATCCTCTTGGCTGACCCTAGCTCGTTGTCAAAGGTTGTTGGACGTGGAGAAGAGGCTAAGGAGGAGAGGATCTCGTGGGGAGAAGGAGTTCTTGAAGCTTCTTCCTCGTTCTTGGAGTTCTAAGCTCTAGAAGACAAATCGAGTCAATGGTAGGCATTCTCACAAGCAAAACCAAATTAAACTCGTCCGTAGGTAGTTCAAATCACCAGGAACAAAAGCCCTCTTGTTTCATAATTTTTCATCGAGCCAATCTTTTGTTCTTGATTTTTGAAGATCTGCAAACATGATAACCCCGAGACATCATGTTTAATTCAAATCTCTATGCATACTTGATCCCATGCTACAAAATTTTTGCTGTAAATACTTCATGTTGATAGGGATCTTTTGCCCCTGAAAGCCCTAATTTTTGTTGAGCATGTTGCTCGAATTAAATCAATCTTGCTCTCTGTGTCATGTTCTATGTTACTCGTTATTGTTCATGTTCAAACCATGCTCTCTCTCTAATACCGATTTACTGGAAGTACCCTTACAAGTCTAGTTTAATTAGCAACTAGTTTCATGATTTTTCATTAACTATACAATTAGTTGTAATTTTCTGAATCACCCTGTGTCAAATAGGATGGGTTTTGGCCCGCAATCCAATGCCCTGTCCTTTCCCTGTCGGACTCTAGCACGGACCCTGTGAATGCGACGGCTCGATAGGTCGTGTTCACAAGGCCATCGCGACAGTACCTATGTCGCGATCAGATAGCGATAGACCTGGCGTCGCTATCTGCTGCCAGAACTTGTCGCGTTCCCTTCATGCCCTTGTCGTGTTCTCAAGCCCGTCACGACGCCCTTCTTGTCACGTTCTGAACGCAACAGGACACCCCATCGCGTTCTGGCCGCCTAAGCAGACAGCCCTGTCGCCACCCTTGTCATGCCCTGTCACGATCTGCCTGTCCTTGTCGCTACCCTTACAGGCCTATGTCGCCTTCACAGGATTTTTCATGAAAACCCATAAAAATTAATGCTCTCACTTTCTAAAATATCCTTACGCCTTTTTAACAGTCATACACGCAGTAAAACACATGTTTGAAATTGGTACTATATTTAAAGCTTTAAAATACATATTCACGACTTCTTTTCTATCTATGAATTCTCTTACACATGCACACACATGAACCATCCATATATGGCTGAAATTTGGCATAAAATATCTCATAATGTATCTGGTAATTTATTGCAATAAAGTATATTAATTGCCCTATTTTAAAAAGGACTTGTATTCATTTCTTGCGTTGTTTACATACCGATATCGACGCTCCACTGTTCTAGAATTTCTCTAGAACGTCGAGCACCTGTTCTTATATACAAACTTTACTTGGCTTGTGGTGAACTCTCCGTCGGATATTCCTTTCGTCGGACTAGTGAACCCTTGTACAAGGCCTCCGTAAGTCTCCTCTGTCCATGGATTCCCACATGGTCAATGAGCCGGTTGTACCCTAACACCCATTACACTTTAGGGATCGATATGATCCAAACGGCTATTAGAAGTTCGCTCTTACCTTAAATCACGCCGGACCTTTGGACCTGTGCATAACAAGGCCAGTGGTAGGGTCGTGAGTTCCACCTGACTGCCAACACCATGTGCGTGTGTTGTGCAACTGTTACTATCGCCTGTTTACTCGAAGAGTTACGTGCATTGTCCCTTAGCTCTCATCTATACTCTACTCGCTCATCTATTCACGTTCACTATACTATCTCGTCTATTCATCTAGTACTCTCATCTATTTCTTGGTACATTATTTAGCCATTAAATTGTTTGTCTACAATAAAATAAAAAATAAAAAATGACTATGCTAGGCAACATTATAAGGGCCCGGTCTGGTCCTTGGGTGGAGCACATGAAAGGCTATAACTCGCGGTGATCTAATGATCTAGGTGATGGCATACACCTAACGCATGAATACGCAAGATTTGATTTATGGCAATTAATTAATCAAACCGTCAATTATTGGTTTACTTGAATCTCGTGGTTGAAAGAATATCGACCAACACTTGCTATCATGACTTGTGCACTGTTGTGCAACTTTACTTGTTATCTTGTTATACGGCCAATCCGATATCAACACTTGTCGTGCTATACTCTCGTGCATTGTGCTATTGTTTCTCGTTATCGTGTACCAGTACTTTCTATATGTTTCTCGTTATTCTCTCTAGTTATCCTGCTTTACAAGACATTAAACACTTAAAGCATGCTCGATCCTGAGATTTAAGTCCTACTGGGCGTTATCGCTCACCCTGCGTTATTTGTCGTTGTGTTCTCAGGTGAGACCGAGGATGAACCATACACTCAAGAGGACGGGAACGACCTGGAGTGATGTCTTGAGTACCCTAGCATCCTATTGCTATATTTAGCGTTGTAGTAGTTAGGTTTGAAGTTCAGTCTTTTGCTTTATTCCAATGTAATCGGGCCCAATAGGTTGGCTCTGATATTAGTGGTTGTAACTAGACATTTGAAAGATTATTAATGAATAAAATTATTTTAGTATTTATTCTTGTTCGATGGTTTGATGTCTAGTACTCGCTCTATACCCGTTCACTTGCAACTGCCTTCGCGCTCCGATATTCTGCGTCGGGGCGTGACAGGGAGACCAGCAGACTAGTGGATCATATGTCGGAGTTGATCATGAAGCAGCAAGAAATGTTATATGTCCTGCAAATGCAAATTCAACAAATTGATGTGAAGTTCAACTTTATGTCTGAAGAGGTCCAACAGATGAAGGACCTACTCCTATAGTTTGTGTGCTAATAGGGCACTGCAAACACACAAGTTCCCCTATTCAACTTCAAACTAATCAACAACAGCAGCAGCCGGAGGATGTGGTTCCACAACCAGAGAAAAGTTCAAAACAGCCTAGTGTGGATCTAGTGGTTGTGTCAGAGCAACAGCAATCGTCAGCCCAAGAAGAACAAGTATCTGAGAAGTAGTTGGAGCAACAAGATCAACCTATGGAGGAAGAAGTCGATCCCTAGGTAAGAACCTTTAAGAGGAGGGTTAGAAGGAAACTCATGAAATCTGGTCTCCCAGTGTAAGGCCCTCGAATTCTGTTGAATTATTCTATTTCGTGTAAATAATTCATGTTGTGTATGCATAGATGTACATATCTACGTATGTATTAACTAGTTATACTTATGTGTGCATGTGTATAATTAGTTGTAAATAATGCATGAATTGCATGAGGGTAGTGTGTACATGATAGTATATGTATGGCATGCACATAGGTATAAGTTAAGCATGGTTTCTGCATGTTTTGAGTTCTGGCCGAAGGACCCAGTTGGCGTCCACATGGATGGACGTCCATGCTTATCCAGCGTCCACATTGATGGACGCCAATACTTAAGCCAACGTCCATGGATGTGGACGTTAAGATCTCTGACCTGCATGCATTGCAGACCCCGAAATCTTGGAAGAAGGAAGCTCAGCCATTGGGGAGCTGTCCCCAACAGCTCTGAGCCTTTCACATCACCACTCCGGGGTTCCCCAAACCCCTCTGCCTTAAACCAAGCTCCTTCTGCACCAGAAAGAGCTCTCTTTGGCTCTTTGCAAAGAGGAGAGAAAACCCTAGCAAGCTGTGAGGAAGACTGGACTTTGGAGTCTTCAATCCGGCGATTTGGAGCTTCATCCGACGTTTTACTGCAACAAGGAGGTAGCTGGAACATCGAGGAAGAGTTCCCCGACCCTGGCTTGCTGAGAAGACTAATCAAGAACTCGGAGGAAGACGTTTCTGGAGGCTTCTTGGGACTGCCCAAGGAGAGCTTCTACGAACCCTAGATCCCTTTGAAGATTTGTTCAGAGGCAAGTAACCTACACACATCGTCCCTGTAGATGTCTAGTAGGGTTATCTTATTTTTACAGATTTTAAATCGTGTCCTGGATCCCCCTTTTCACCCTGTATTTGGAATTCGGTCTGTGCTCTTGCAAGACAGGAACTTGGCGTCAATACCTTGCCGCCAAGATCTCCAGTCTGCGTCCAGCGATCTTGCTGTCCAACCCCTTAAACGCCCAGAGACTGCCGTTAAGTTCTTTAGGACAGAACATTGAGCTGTTCTTCCTGGTATATGATTATTTTCGATGTGTTTTCGTGATGAGGATATAATGTAACTCCTATATTGTGACGACCCTCATTATACCGGTACGGTTATACCAACCCACGTCGGTATAGCAAGCATCATCACAGTGGGACATTTACCCAACAATAACATTCAGCTGAGATACACGTGAATATAAGAACAGAGTAGCGGAAGTAAAAGAACCACTGTCTTCATTTCATTCATCATCCACATTTAACATACATGATTCGATAACATTTAAGAACTAAAAGTCCACATAATATAATTTGTTGAAAATCAAATACATAGATGTCCATACTTATACATTCTTCCATGATAATGCTAGTACAATGTTCAATTTACATACTATGAAAATCACAAAATGTCACAAGTACTCCAACACTCTAATCTCCACGCTCGGAGTCGGTCTCCAACGTCTCCTCCACAAGTGTCTCGTCACCAACTACACCTATACGCCGAAGCAAGTAGTGAGTCTAAAAGACTCCGCAAGTAATTCAACACATACCGTACATACACATATCATAGTAGGTTCTACATACACGTTCACAAGACACAACATGTAGCATGCTTGACATTAAATCTTACAACCTATCATGGTGAATCCACAATTTAAAGACATGGACTATGCTTTCAGATTTGCTAAAATAGATTCACCTATCACATGCTTTCTATTCATTTCTCACATAAAAATCTACCTTCAACCAACTAAGACATGAAAGCCAATAACATGAATTTCCGAGCATGCATGAAGGGAGACATACCTAACATGGAATCTACACATTCCTACGCATATACGTAACCATTATACATTCTTTAAGCTTGCTGGTTTCACATGCTTTAGCAACCATAATCTAACACATGAGAGCTACAACAACGATTAAATCACAACATGTGAACAACCAAGTATGGAAGTTGTTTATATATGCTTAACAATTATCCCTAGCATGGATTCTAGACAATTTGCATACATAAACATGACCATAACATAGTAAAGCTACTGTTTAAGCATGATTTCAGATTGTCATAACATGGATTACAAACTCACATCCTCACATTTTGGTTTCACATTTTTACACAATTTCAAATTCGCATATTTCACACTTTACACATGCACTTTTACACATTGTTCACATTCACATTTTTCACATGAACACATACACATTTACATATTCACATTTAGTGCCGTGACACATAGTCCAAACCACCAAAGAAGGACACAACACATCACATCACATAGACGCCATCTAGGCAATACAATGGCGACTCTTGGACTGCGCAGACCGGGAGAACAAGTCTCCACCCTAACAGTGGTACTTGTCCACCTCCAGGATTTCCCCCTAATGCCCTTAGGGTCACAACACATTGAACCTTCTCAGGGGACTTTTCCGTGATACGGTTCCACTACCCTCTGTGGAAGCAATGTCACACTTGGCACAATTTACACATTACACGTTTTTCGATTAAAGCACTTAGTTTAGCACATGACACTCACATCTCACTTATTCACTCATTCACACACATGGTGCTCTATTTTCCTGACATGACACTACAATTACATAAATTTAGTGCTCAGGAAATTTCACTAATCAGGTTGTTATATACAAAATCAAATCATTTTTACAACGGCATGCATTAGTTTCACATTTTCACATGGAAATTCATATTGCATCATATACTGGTCCAAATGATCTGAAATTTTAACCACAAGCTAATTTCGGGTTTAGGGTTCTTCATGCAAATTTTCAGATTTTTCTAAGGTAAAAGGAAATTATAGAAAATCTAACATCAATTCCACATACTATCCGTAATTTGATTTAACATGGAGTTGAACACAAGCACAATTTTAAGATTTACCAAAGATTTATCATGACCTACACATGATTTCTATTTCCCAAACAACATTTTCATTAATTCACACAAGCGTGGGAAAAATCTCAGAATTTCATAACAGAGACTAACTAATACATGCATGACCCATAAAATGTCGGACATTCAGACTCGTCCTAAATCATACAAAAAAAAGGGTTGACAAGATTAGCAACTCCTCATATATGTATTTCCATGGAATAAATAAACTCTATCATTTACCACCTTGCACAAAATCCATCCACACACCACATTCACTAGTATACATAGTACATAAGAGATTACATTATATCCTCATCGTGAAACATATCGAAATTAATCATGTAGAAGGGTAGAACAGCTTACTGTTCTGCTCAGAGGAACTTAGCGGCAAGCTATGGCCGCTAATTAATGTTAGCGGCATGACCACTGGACGCTAATCATGATCTTAGCGGCAATGGATATTGCCATTAATGTCAGGTCTGTGCAAAACACAGACCCGATCTTCAAAGATGGGGTGAATTTGGGGGTCTAGGACACGATGGAAAATATATAAAAATGGTAAAACCATCCTAGACATATACATGAACACTATGGGTAGGGTACTTGCCTTTTAGGTACACTCCAAAGGGATCAAAAGCTTGGTGAAGCTCTCCTTGGGCTGTCCCAAGAAGTTCCCAACCAGCCTCCAAGATGGCCTTCCTCCGGTTTCTTGAGCAAGCTCCAGTGAAATCCGAGGTCGGGGATGCCTTCCTTGTTGATCCAGCAAGCTCCTTGATGCAGCAGGTGGCCGGATCAAGCTTCAGAACTTCAGATTTTGGGTTGCAAAAGTGAGGGTTTCTCACAGTCTGAAAATGGGGTTTCACTCCTTTCTCTTCTTCCTCTCTTGCAAAAGGGCAAAGGGAAGACTTAGGGTTGCAAGAATGGGTTTGTATATAGGGGAGGGGTTCTCCTATCACGCA
Source organism: Colocasia esculenta (assembly GCA_014218235.1). Taxonomy (NCBI): domain Eukaryota; kingdom Viridiplantae; phylum Streptophyta; class Magnoliopsida; order Alismatales; family Araceae; genus Colocasia; species Colocasia esculenta. The sequence continues at coordinate 81,418,918 of CM024753.1, forward strand.
GGGGTGACAAGATGGCCTTTCAGACCGTTGGGGACAGCTCCCCAATGGTTGGGGTGGCTTGTTTTCGGAGTTCTGGCTCTGCAACTCATGCAGGTCAGAGAAGTTGGCGTCCACATCGCTAGACGCTGGACTTAGTGTTCGCGTCCACAGGGTTGACGCCGACACCACATCGACGTCTACTGATATTGACGCCAATAAGGCCTTCGGCCGGAACTCTAAAACATGCAGAAACCATGCACATCTTACACCTATATATGCCATATGTATACTTTATCATGTACACACTACCATCATACCATTCATACACTATTTACATCTAGTTTATACACATGCATGCAATAGTATACTAACTAGTACCTATGTAGATATTTACATACGTACATACACAATATGAATTATTTACATGCAATACAATAATGCAACAAAATTCGAGGGCCTTACACCCTCTCCCCCTTAAAAGAAACTTCGTCCTCGAAGTTAGATCGACGCTACTCAAACAAAAGGGATACTTCTTCTTCATCGCATCCTCAAGCTCCCAAGTAGCCTCCTCTCGTGAGAAGTTCCGCCATAGAACTTTCACCGACGCAATACTCTTGTTCCGGAGATGCTGAACCTTCCGGTCAAGAATAGCTACTGGTTGCTCGACATATGACAAATCTGACTGAATCTCCACTGGCTCATAACTAATCACATGAGACGGATCTCGGACATACTTCCTGAGCATCAAAACGTGGAAAATGGGATGAACACTAGCCAAAGATGGGGGTAAGGGTAGCTTATATGCCACACTGCCCAAACGTCTGAGAATCTCATATGGGCCAATGAACCTAGGGCTCAACTTACTATGCCTGCCAAATCTGACAACACCTCGAGTAGGCGATATCTTCAAGAAGACATGATCGACAACCTCGAACTCCAAATCCTTTCTCCTGTTGTCGATATAACTCTTCTGTCTATCCTGTGCCGCAACAAGCCTCTTCCTGATAAGTTGGACCTTATCCGAAGTCTCCTGAACTAACTCTATTCTGATCAACTGCCTATCACCAGTCTCCTCCCAACATAAAGGAGATCTGCAGGGCCTACCATACAACGCCTCGAATGGAGCCATACCAATACTCGCATGAAAGTTGTTGTTGTATGCGAACTCCACAAGAGGTAAATGACGCTCCCAGTCATCCTTCCAATCCAGCACACACGCTCTCAACATATCCTCGAGCGTCTGGATAGTCCTCTCGGACTATCCATCAGTCTGAGGATGAAACGCCGAACTGAGCTTCAGTTCCGAACCTAAAGCATCCTGAAGACCCTTCCACAACCTCGAAGTGAATCTCGGATCCCGATCCGAAATGATCAAGTTCGGCACACCATGCAATCTAATAATACCACTAACATACAATCTAGCTAAACTCTCTACTGACTGCTTCTTCTTCATAGGCAAGAAATGAGCAGTCTTCGAGAATCTATCTACAACTACCCAAATCGAGTCATTTCCCCTTCTAGATCGAGGCAAACCCGAAACAAAGTCCATAGTGACAGCTTCCCATTTCCATACTGGGATGTCCATCCTTTGCATGAGGCCGGATGGTCGCTATCGCTCGGCCTTCACTTGCTGACACACCAAACACCTAGACACATAATCCGCTACATCCTTCTTCATGCGGGACCACCAAAATGATCTCTTCAGATCCTGATACATCTTAGTGTTACCCGGATGAATGGAGAATCGCGATCTATGAGCCTCCGCTAACACATGCTCACTGACATCTACCAAATCAGGGACACACACACGGTGCTGAAATCTAATCACACCGTCCTCATCACGAGCAATGCCTGCCTTGCCCACTAACTCTAAGAGTCTAGGGTCGGCTCCCTGTTGCTCGATCACCTCATCCAAAACCGAGGACCTAAGAGATAACTGAGCTACAAAAGCCTGGCATAGCGATGGCTCTAACTCAGTCAACGCACAAACCGAATCTTCCAACATCTTCCAATCCTGCTGGAGAGATGGCCTCCTTCTACTCAGAGCATCTGCCACAACATTCGCCTTTCCAGGGTGATACTGAAGGTCGAAGTCATAGTCCTTCGAGAACTCAATCCATCTTCTCTGCCTCAGGTTTAATTCCTTTTGGGAGAAAAGATACTTCAAGCTCTTGTGGTCAGTAAACACCTCGAATCTGACACCATAAAGATAGTGCCTCCAGATCTTTAATGCATGAACCACTGCTGCGAGCTCCAAGTCATGAGTCGGATAGTTCTTCTCATGCTCCTTCAACTGACGAGAAGCATAAGCCACTACCCTTTCTTGCTGCATTAGCACACAGCCTAAACCAATACGAGACGCATCTGTGTAGATAGCAAAACCCTCTACACCGCTCGGAAAGACTAACACCAGGGCTGTCGTGAGCTTAGTCTTCAATAATTGAAAACTACTCTCACACTTCTCGGACCAAACAAACTTCACTCCATTTCTGGTAAGCTGAGTCAAAGGGGCGGCGATGGATGAAAATCCCTCAATAAATCGCCGATAGTAACCAGCTAAACCAATAAAGCTACGAATCTCCGAAGGGGTCTTGGGAACCTCCCAATCCATAACTGCCTGGACCTTTGCTGGATCCACTGCTACACCAGTACCGGAGATAACATGCCCGAGGAAATGAACCTCGCGCAACCAAAAATCGCACTTGCTGAACTTAGCATACAGCTTGTGCTCACGAAGAACCTCTAACACTAACCTCAAATGCTGACGGTGTGTGGCCTCGTCCGGAGAGTAAACCAGCACATCATCAATAAACACTACGATAAAGCTATCTAAATAAGGCCTAAACACCCTGTTCATGAGATCCATGAACGCTGCAGGGTCGTTGGCCAATCCGAAAGGAAGAACCAAAAACTCATAATGTCCATAATGGGTTCTAAACGCCGTCTTGGACACATCCTCACTCCGAATCTTCAACTGATGATAACCAGATCGCAAATCAATCTTAGAAAAGACTGATGCCTCGCGCAACTGGTCAAACAAATCATCAATACGAGTTAAGGGATACCTGTTCTTCACAGTCACTTGGTTCAACTTCCTGTAGTCAATGCATAACCTAAGTGACCTGTCTTTCTTCTTGATGAATAATACAAGTGTGCCCCAAGGGGAAACACTAGGGCAAATAAATCCCTTATCAAGCAACTCTTGCAACTGCCTCCTCAACTCGGCTAACTCCGCAGGTGCCATCCGATATGGAGCCTTCGAGATAGGAGAGGTGCCCGGAAGCAACTCTATGGTAAACTCTATCTCTCTATCCGGTGGCAATCCAGACAAGTCATCAAGAAAGACATCTGGAAAATCCTGCACTACCTCAATCTCTGCAAGAGTAGGTGACTCATCAGCCTCTGGCACTAATACCATGCTGGCAAGAAAAGCGTCACAACCCTTGTTCACCATGCGCATCGCCTTCATGGCAGAGATGACCATCCTTCCCGCCCAGTTCCTTGGCAAGGGGTGAGAGAACTCGTCCTCACCAGGAATGCGGAAAACGATCCTCTTCCGACGACAATCCACTAACGCATAGTGCTCCTCTAGCCAATCCAGACCAAGAATAGCATCATAGTCCTTCATCTTTAGCAAGAAGAAACACCCATCTAGGACTCTATCCTCAATGCACACAGGTAACGACGGAATGCACTTCCTAGTCGATACCGTACCCGCAGGGGTGTGCACAGACAAAGGGACCTCTAACTCCTCACACCTGACTCTAGGGCTAACTGCTTAGCGAACTGCTCAGAAATGAACGAGTGAGGAGCACCTGTATCAAACAAAACCCGAGCGTGCACACCTAGAAGTAAAACCGTACCTTCGGTGACATGCTCCGCCTGCTCGGCGTCCTCGCGAGCTAAAGCAAACACTCGAGCTGGGGCTCGAGGCCTTCCTGGTCTTCCCGTAGCTGGCGCTGCTGCCGCTACTGCTGGGGCTGGTGCTCCGCGCTGGACTCCCTGCTGAAGTCTTGGGCAATCCTTGATCTTGTGGTCGCTGCTCCCGCACTTCAAGCACTTGCCCATAATCATCCAACATTCGGTACCACCATGTGTCTTCCCACAGTGGGGACACTCTTTCTTCACACCAGGGGAACGTACAGAGAGTACCTGAGAACTTCCGACTGCCACGGATCGCTGCTGTGTCTGGTACACCGCTTTCTTCTTGTCTTGCCGCAGGAATGTCGCTCCTGGCCTCTTCTACGAAGCTTTCTTTTCTTCCAGGTATTGCTCCATCTTACCCTCCTACCTGCAGGCAGTGCTGAGGGCCTCGTCCAACGTGCGGTGGTCAAATGCCACGAGTCTCGTCCGTAGTGATGGCTTGAGTCCCATCACGAACTTCTTTGTCTTCCTGCACTCATCTGCCACGATATGAGGTGCATACTTAGAGAGTTCAGAAATCTTTCCTCATATTCCAGCACGGTCATGGAGCCTTGAGCCAAAGAGAGGAACTCCTGATCCATCCGATCTTGCACATGCTCAGGGACAAACTTGGCCCGAAAGAGCCTCACGAACTCGTCCCAAGCAACCTCTACTGCGCCGTCCTCAAACCGCGTACGCAGTAGTGAAGACCAACATACATCAGCTCTTTCCTGCAATACACCTTCATAAGCTCCATCTATACAAATCTAACTTAACAAAATATATAATCATACAAAATTAACACATACCTGTAGCATGTAGGTGGTTAATGTGACCTTATCCTCATCAGCACACCTGATGGCTCGGAAGATCTTTTCTATCTCCCTCATCCAGCTTTCAGCCAACAACGGATCGCTCTCCCCCTTAAAAGAGGGTGGCATCATCCTCTTAAATCTTTCCATGGTAGAAGGTCCACCATGATCCTGAGCTAGTACTTGAGCCTGCTACAGTACACAGCAAGCAACACACAATCAACGTAATATCACACATTCAAATAAAACAGATAATAATTCATTTTATTAGTCTAACCTGAGCCTCCAACTGTGCCTGGAGTGCTGCCTGGGTATGAGCCTGCGTCTGCATGGCTTGCACCAGACCTTGCATGAATACTCCATAATCCACAGGCGGCGGTGGGGGAAGTACAGGACCTTGCGGTGCAGGGGCCTGCTGCTCCGCCCGCTCGTCGCGTCTCGGCTCGTCCTCACGGGCCGGCGCTCCACCACGCCTACCTCTCGAAGCCATGGCTGTAATAAATTTCAGCCACCATTAGAGCTAGGTTACTAAGTTTCCTAACCATTTTCTTATCTATTTTCCACTCGTTATTAGTGATTTCTACACATGTGGACATTCCTATGTAGACTTAGCATGTAATGAAGATGATGACTTATGTATATTCATGTGCAATCTCAACTGGTTTGCTCTGATACCAATCTCTGTGGCGACCCTCATTATACCGGTACGTTTATACCAACCCACGTCGTTATAGAAAGCGTCATCATAGTGGGACATTTACCCAACAATAACATTCAGCTGAGATACACGTGAATATAAGAACAGAGTTGCGGAAGTAAAAGAACCATTGTCTTCATTTCATTCATCATCCACATTTAACATACATGATTCGATTGAAGGATCGAAGTGAAGGTGAGGAAAAGATCTAGAAGGGGGGGGGGGGGGATGAATAGATCTTTGCCACTTTTTGCGGAAGCTTATACAATTTAAAAACACTTTTGAATCAGAGGCAATTTTATCAGTGAAAAGCCACAGATCTGATGAGATTTGAGTGAGTTGGTAAAATAGATGTGAAACAAGTTGATTAAGTGAATATTAACCGATCCTATGCAAGCATCTAACGGATGAAATGATCAAACCACAATTAGACAAATGCACAAGGATTTTTAGGTGGTTCGGAAATCACCCAAGTGATTCCTACATCCACCCCTCACACCCTGTGAGGATTCACTAAAACAACTAGGTAACACACCCACTGGAGCCTGACAACTCCAACACTCGAGAGCTTACAACTCAGACAACTTCTAGAGCAAGACTACTCTAGAACAACTGAGCAAGGCTGCTCAACAAAACCTTGAGTTAGACAACTCAAACTGAGCACAACGGCTCGCAACAACCTGAGCACAATGCTCACACAACTTGAGCACAATGCTCACATAAGACTTGCAAGACACCAACTCAAGACATAGACCTTCTAGCAACAGATCTAGTCGAAAATGAGAGCACTAATGAGAGCTATGCAGAAGCACTTGCATAATCTCAAAAGATATCTCAGAAGAACAGAAGTACAATGAATTGTATTAAATAACTTCGTTCTTCAAGTGTACTCCCTTGTAGAAGCTTGGAATGGGAAGAGGCTTGCAATCTTGAAGTCCAAAACCGATGCTCTGCACTTTGGAATTGTCGGATCTTCCTTGAATTCTTCTCCAACGAAGGCTTCTACTGGATCTGCTTCAGAGGTTTCTACAGGGATCACACTCCAATTCTCACACTTGAATTGGTGAGAATTGGTCTTCTTGAAGCACACGGAGAGCAGAGGAGGGAGACGACCTCTTGTAGCCGCCAGGAAACTTTCTAGAGGCTCTAAGAGTTAGCTGGGTCTTTCTTGATGTGATGGGGGGCCGATTAGGGACCTTTTATACCCAAAAGATTCCAAAGATACCCTTTGGGTACAAGGGCACATGTTTCTAGGTTGATACCCCATCGCCCTAGGCTGACACGTGGCAAACATCCATCTTAAGATGGAATCTTTCCGAAGTGTGTCGACCTGCCTTGGTGGTGAGGTCGACCTGCTGTCCCAATTCACAAATAGGCTATTCTGGGAACGGGGTCTAGTGTCGACCTGCTCTGGTCCTGTGTCGACCTGCTATCCCAATTCTGTAAACAAGTTGTTCTGGGAACTGAGTCCATTGTCGACCTGCCCTGAGAGTGCGTCGACCTGGGTAGTGTAAATCCTGGAATCTGCAACTCATGTCGACCTACTTCTAGACTAGTGTCGACACAGTCTAGGCAATTCTTCAGCTTTTTGCCTTTGAGACTGAGGTGTTGTGTCGACACCATTGAGGGGTGTGTCGACACACTTTTACAAAAAGTGTTTGTACCTGAAGAATAAACACATATATCATTAGTAAAATATTTTATTATAAGTACAAATGATAAGTGTGCTTTGAAACATGCTTTTTGAATATAATTCTCAGGTAAGGTGTGTTTATCATGTTTCAATTAATTTGCATTAAAATCACATTTGTCATCATCAAAATAGGAGGGAAAATGATATGAAATTACACTCAACCCAACAATCTCCCCCTTTTTCATGATGGCAACATTAAATCCATATGACAATGAGGTTTTGATGAGATGTGATTTTAAGCAATTTTTGGTTATTCAATGTCCTTATTTTTGTTCATGTTCATGCTTGTTCAAGACCTTTAAATATGGCTTATTCACAATTGATGATAGTACTAGAGAAGTACAATGTAACTTGAAGTAAGTTAGTGCATAAAGAAGGTCAAGCAACTTGACAAGCATTCATTCATTCACATTTACAAAAAGATTTTCATTCACATTGAAGTCACAATTGAAGATTTCATTCAAGCTAAGCAGAAAAGCATTTCATTTCATTCATCAAGAGAACCATTACAATCATTCCAAAATATTACAAAAGAACATTAACATTTCTCTTTCTTTCTTTCTTCTCCCCCTTTGACATCATCAAAAGAAAAATTACATTAAGTAGAAGATGGAGGAGGAGGAGGAATGGGAAGTAGGATGGTCTCAATATCAGACAGTCTTTTCTCCATGAAGGTCAAGCTGGACTTGATTTGATCTTGAATGGTTTTAAGTTTTGTGAGCAAAAAGTGTTCCATTCTATCTGAATTCTCTATCAAGGTAGCTTGAATTCTTGCTAGATCAGCTGCAATGGGTTGTGAGGATGAAGATGATCCAGCTGACCAGCCAGGTCTTTGCATGATCTTGAATTCCTTTGTCAAATCAGATATCTGTGTATCAATATGTGCATTGAAGTTCCTCATGCTTTCCAAATCATCCCCAAAATGAGCAAAGGACAGTCTTGTGCTGGTGATCTCATGTAATGTCTGCTTGGTGTTGAAGACATCAGCTTGGGAATTTGCCAGAATTCCCTTGAGAACTGTCTCCAATTTGTCTTGGTGCTCCTTCAGCTCTAATGAGGCATCTTCCAATGTACCAATCAGTCTGTTGATTCTTTGAGCTGCATAGTCTGAGGCAGCTTTTTGTTCTAGGAATTTGGCAGATACAGTGTTCTCCAATCTTTGAATCCTCAACTCAAATGTTTCTGACATGGTTTGGATGGAGGAGTTCAAGGTTTCAAACTTATCATTCAGGAAGGAGATCAATTCTGGTGGAACAGGAGGCCCACCAGAAGATGTGGATGCTTGAAAATTGGGTTGAGGAGAGAAATGGGGAAACTGAGGTGAGAGTGGGGTATGAAAAGGAATGTCACCTCCAGTTGAAATTTGAGGCTGTTCCTCATTCAAAGGAGGCTGATCCTCTTGACTTTGGGGCTGGTCCCCTTTAGCTGGAGGCTGTTCCTCTTGAGCTTGGGACTGGTCCCCTTGATCTTGAGGCTATTCCTCCTGAGCTTGGGGTTGTTCCCCTTGAGCATGAGGCTGATCCTCCTGAGCTTGAGGGGCCTCAACCACAACTGGCCCTCTCCTAACTTGATTTCCCTCCAGTCTAAATCCCATAAATTTTTGAATATTCTTGAAGGTGTAGATGTTGGGCTTAGGAATAGATTGGGATTTCTCACTCTCCAAGGGCACACCAAAGTGCTGGAACACTGAGCTCAAATGTGCAGCATAAGGAAGAGATCTCTTGAGGTCTTTCCTGGTTGTTTCAGATATGATTTGATACAGTATGACATGGAGGTTGATTTTGATATCTTTTACCATGCAATAAAGAATGAACCTCTGAATTTCTGTTAATCTGTCCCTTCCACCACCTTGAGGGGTTATAATAGTGGTCAACATGTGGTGGATTACTCTCAACACAGGGGGAAATGAATTGGCATTGAATCTTGTGACATATGTCTGCTTGGGATCAGAGGCATCAGCAGGAAGGCCTGTCAAGATGGAATAGGCTTCATGAAGATCAAATTCAAAGTTATGATAATCTGCCCCTTCATCTGGTACTTTGAAAATAGAGGCAGCTTTATCAGTTGGCATATCAATTGCTATTCCCTTAACCTTTGATTCATACCCTTCATCTGTGCATGTCAAGTTCTTGTAGAATTCCCTAACAAGTCTTGGATAACTGACTTGAAACTCAGAAATGAATGGCAACCAAGACTGAAAGGAAAAATAGGTCTGAATTTCTGGAAATGTATCTGCTAGCTGAACATCTGATAAGTCCACTATCCTGGGCTTTAGAATGAGCTTGGCTTCACTAGTGGTGACTTGAGGCTTGGAAGACTCAGACGAAGATGATTCTTCAGGGTTTTCAGAAGATGAGCCCGGAATCTCTGGTCGAGGGTTTGGAGGACTACTACCTCTGCCTGAAGAGGAGGGTCTACCTCTCTTGGCTGCCCTTTGAGGTGCTGAAGAGGATCCTGGTTGCTCGGCAGAATCATTCCTTCTTTTAGATCTTCTTTAGGATTGGGCAACGGCAATGTCTGCCAGAATCGGCCTTGAAGAGGCCCTGGACCTTGCGCCACGGCGGGGACCCAACTTCCTGACCATGGTGCAAGGAAGGAGTGGAATTCGTAGAGGATGGAAGAGTGGAGAGGAGATGGAAAGAATGATGAGATTTAGAGAGAAATGGTGAAGATTTCTTGTCGGAAATGATGAGAATGTGGCCGTCGGGTCGACCTGATGCCTAAAAGGGGTGCAGTGGTGCACTGCCCCGCAGGAACAAAAAGGGCTTATCATGAACCCGAACGGTTTGAAAAACAATCAGGCAAGGGGTTAGTGTCGACACAGGATGAAGGTAGTGTCGACCTGACCGAAAGTGTGTCGACATGAGTCACACTATATGTCGACAAGGCCTTAGAAAAAAAATTGAATTTTTTAGAGGAAATTTTTGAGAAATTTTAGGACATCTTTAGAATGATGAACAATGAGAGAAATTATCATTTCAAGGATTTTTAAGAGGCTTAAAAATTCATTTGTTATAATTTGCAAAAGATTCATCACAATTCAAGTTTTTCAAACAATTTCTAACAGGATATTAGCATTCCAAGACTTGAATCAACAACATGAGAAATTGAGGGATATAATATATCTAACAATCAACTATAAACTACCATATTTCTCAACTTTAAAGAATTAAAGATGTCATCTAGACTAAATGCAATTGTGTTGAAAATAAAACACAATCTCAAAGAACAACTTGATGAGGAATGAAGATGATTCTTTCTAGACACATCTCCAATAATGCTCACATTTTGTTCTTTTAACAAACTATCAAATGATATAAATCTCTTTCACTCAAGTACTAGTGTTTTTTACACACCATAGTCCCTGGATACTTAAGATTTAGTCATTGTCAAGTCTCAAAGAGGTAAATGATGACCTTTTGACATGATAATATACGTTTTGTAGACGCCAATATTTTCAGTTACTCAGTCATCATCAAAAAGCATAGCACATTTTGCTTTTGTTTTGAATTTATTTTTATTTTGTTCCCCCTTTGAACAGAGTTAGCAATAGTGCCTCATGACATACATGGCACTTCATTCATTGTGAAGGTGTGCAGTTTCTCAGCACAAGTGCCATTGCTCTGTTGGATTTTAAAAAATTTTGGAGAGTTTGTGAGATAGAAATCAAATACATCCAATCATCAGTTGCAAACAAGGGAATGTTTTAAGTTCAAGGCACAAGTTGATGTTTAGTCTAGGAAGAGATCTGAATTTCTGTGGATTGAGAGATATAGTTGAAAGTTGATTAGTAAAAAATATAATAGATCACTCAAGGGTTCATTTTGAGACTCTATACTTCTAAATGATGACATCATGCAAGGAATTGATGAGATTCAAGAAAAGTTTTGAATTTTGCAAAGTCATGACTTGAATTTTCTAGCTCCCCTTGAGATGATGATTTCCATCACTTTTCATCAAAATAAAGATATGTAAATTTTGGAAATCAGAAAAAGTATCCTCTTTGAACAATAGAAGCTCCCCCTCAACAATTGCATATCAATTTCTTAGTACTTGGCGGAGACATATACTCTCGCATAGTGAAAGTGTCCAGACAGGCATAACTTGTCCTTCTCCAAATCACCATTTGATATACCAAGAAATTTCAACACAATAAGAGTTGGAGAATTTATTGTAAAAAGGGAAATAGAATTGAAAGTGAGAGAGATATGAACAATGTAACTCAGGGAAGCAAAGAATTATTAAATGCAAAGAACTCCCCCTTAGACAATGATTACACTCAACCCAAACCTTGAGAGAGATCATGAAGGTGGACATTTACAAAGACCAAGTTCTCTCCTTAAAGATGAAAATCTGTTTTCAGGAAGGGGTTTAGTGAATATGTCTGCAATTTGTTTTTCAGTTTCAATGAAGTGGAGTTCAAAGGATTTCTTGGCAACCTCATCTCTCAAAAAATGATGCCTAATTTCAATGTGTTTTGTTCTGGAGTGCTGAATGGGGTTTTCAGACAAATTTATGACACTAGTGTTATCACATAGGATGGGTACACACCCTAAATCTTGGTTGTAATCAAGAAGTTGATGTTTCACCCAGAGAATCTGAGTTCCACATCTACCTGCTGCAACATATTCAGCTTCTGCAGTTGACAGAGCAACTGAATGTTGCTTCTTAGAAGCCCAAGAGATAAGGCACCCACCTAGAAATAGACACAGGCCACTTGTGCTTTTTCTATCTAATTTGCACCCAGCATAATCAGCATCACAATAGGCAAACAGATCTAACTTGCAACCACAGGATACCAAATACCTAAGTCACATGTTCCAACAAGATATTTGAAGATCCGTTTAACAGCAAGCATGTGACTTTCTTTAGGATTAGATTGGAATCTAGCACATAAACACACACAAAACTGAATATCAGGTCTAGAAGTTGTAAGATAGAGCAGAGAGCCAATCATACCTCTGTAGGTCTTTGGCTCTACTGACTTACCAGATGGATCTTCTTCTAGTTTAGCATTAATTGCAATTGGTGTGCTTGAGTGCTTAAGGTTCTGAAAGTCAAACCTCTTTAATAGCTCCTTGACATATTTGGTTTGACTGATGAAGATTCCTTCATGTGTTTGGTTAACCTGCAATCCCAAAAAGAATGTTAAATCTCCCATTAAGCTCATTTCAAATTCATTCTTCATTTGATTTGAAAATTCATTGCAAAGGCCTTTATTGGTTGATCCAAATATTATGTCATCAACATAAATTTGGGCTACAATTATTTGATTTTTAACTGTTTTTGTGAACAATGTTTGATCAACATTACCTCTAGAATATCCTTTTTCAAGTAAAAAGGAACTCAACCGGTCATACCAAGCTCCTGGAGCTTGCTTAAGACCATAGAGAGCCTTATTAAGCTTGAAAACATAGTTAGGATTTTTTCATTTTCATATCCAGGAGGTTGTTCAACAAAAACATTTTCCTTTATATATCCATTTAAGAATGCACTTTTGACATCCATTTGATAGACTTTGAATTTCATGGAGGATGCAAAAGCAAGGAAAATTCTGACAGCTTCTAGTCTAGCTACAGGGGCATATGATTCTTCAAAGTCAATTCCAAATTCTTGGTTATACCCCTTTGCAACTAGCCTAGCTTTGTTTCTTATTACTTGACCAGATTCATTTAACTTATTTCTGAAAACCCATCTAGTACCAATCACTGCTTGGTCACTAGGTCTAGGTACTAATTCCCATACTTGATTTCTTTCGAATTGATGAAGCTCATCATGCATGGCATTAATCCAATCAGAACTGGATAAGGCTTCATCAATTGACTTGGGTTCAATTTGGGAAATTGGAGCTAGTGGGTCTTCTTCAATATTTTGCAAGAAGGATGATCTGGTCCTTACTCTATCATTCAAATTGCCAACTACACTGTCTAATGGGTGATCTCTCAGATATCGAGGTTCAGAAATTACCTGTTGAGAAGTACCCACTTCTGGAGCAATTTTACCTGACCCACTTGAAGATGGTGAGTTGTTGTTCAGGTTCTCTTCATTATTGTCAAGCTCCTCAACAGTTGGTGAAGAATCCACAATGAGGTCATCCTCTTCATTGTCTTGTCTTTCCCTGCAAGATTTAGAATCATTAGTGGAAAATGAATTTTCATCAAAAATAACATGTGGAGATTCTTCAATAGTTTTGGTTTTTAGAATGTACACTTTGAAAGCCCTTGACACTTCAGAATAGCCAAGGAAGATAGCTACCTGACTCTTAGCATCAAACTTGTCAAGGTTTTCTTTGTTATTATTGTGTACAAAGCATTTGCACCCAAAAGTTTTGAAATAAGACACAGTTGGCTTTTTGTTTTTCAACAACTCATAGGGGGTTTTTCTGATCTTTGGTCTGATCAAAGCTCTATTTAGGATATGATTGACTGTGTTAACAGCTTCAGCCCACAAGGATTTGGGCAGATTACTTCCTAAGAGCATGGATCTAGCCATTTCCACAAGAGTTCTATTCTTTCTTTCCACAACTCCATTTTGTTCTGGAGTTCTAGGTGAAGAAAACTTGTGAAATATTTGAAATTCAGCACATAGATCAGAAAAGGATGTGTTATCAAATTCACCCCCATGATCAGTTAAAATGTTTTTGATTTTATATGGATAAGTTGTTACGATAGTGGTATAGAAATTCCTGAATTCAAGGAAAGTATCACTTTTGTGGGATAGAAAGATAACCCAAGTAAATCTAGTAAAGTCATCAATGATTACAAACCCATATCTCTTGCCACTTAAGCTTAGAACTCTTGTTGGCCCAAAAAGGTCCATGTGAAGAAGTTCTAGTAGCCTAGATGTAAGTACCTCATTGAAGGTTTTAAAAGATTTCTTAGTTTGTTTTCATTTAGCACATATCCCACAAACTTGATCTTCAACATTAGAAAAAGATTCAGGAAGACCCTTAACCAAGTTTAGTCTTAACAACTTATTCAATGTTCTGAAACTTGCATGGCCAAGTCTTTTGTGCCAAGTCCATGCAATTTCATCTTTATTTGCAACAAAGCAAAGATTTTCAGAAAAGTTTTTATTAAGGTTGATCATGTAGACATTGTTTTCTCTTTTTCCAAAGAATTTGATTTTATCAGTTGATGAATCAATTATCTTACAAAAATCAGATTCAAACACAACTTTGTGACCTTTGTCACATAGTTGGCTGATAATGAGCAAATTATAATCAAGACCATCAACTAATAAAACATTATCTACTGAGTTTGAAGAAGTTTGACCAACCTTTCCAAATCCAATGATCATTCCTTTATTTTTACCTCCAAATGTAACTGACCCTCCCTCCTTTTCACGCAAGAATGAGAATTTGGCTCTGTCTCCCGTCATGTGTCGTGAACACCCACTGTCAAGAAACCATACATTGGTGTTGGGTGCACGACCTTCCTGCAAAAAGATCAGTGGAGAGAAGATTTTGGTACCCAATCAGAGTTGGGACCATCAGAATGTTTGAACATTGTCAGTAAATCTTTTCTCACCCAAATTTGACCTGTTTTTGATTTTTGTTTTGTTACATTAGTGTTTTCAGCCTTTTTCTGTTTGTTCTTTCTTTTAGGAATGAAAGCACCAAGATTTTTGTTTTTGGTAGGAGGGGAGTTTTTCATTTGAAAATTGGAGTTCAGATGAGGAGGTGGAATCCAAGGATTTTGTTGGTACATCAAGAAATTTGGATAAAGGAATTGAGGATGATACCAACATGGGTTTTCATACCATTGGCTCCAAGGATTGGTCCAATCATCTTGAAATGTTGTCTTGGAGGTCCAAGGTTTTTCATGAATTTCTTTTGACTTTTTCTTATTTTCAAATTTTTATTTGAATTTTTGGTTGAGTTGTTTGTAGCTTTTGATGTTGAGCAGGTCGACCTCTCCTGTACTGGTGTCGACATAGCAGCCACAGAAGCCTTGTTCTTGTGGACTGATGTCGACCTGTCAGGGGACTGTGTCGACCTGATTGTCTTCTTTGGTTTTTGAGTTTTTACTTTGTTTTGCGTTTTGTTTAAGGTTTTGTTTGCTGTTTGTTGAATTTCTGTGTTCTCAAGATTAGGACCCTTGACAAATTTAATTAGTGGTGCTTTGCCCTTTTTCTCACTAGATTTGTCTTTCATGGGTTTCTTTTTGTTAAATCCTAATCCATGAGAGGTGGTTGTCATGGTGGTTCCTAGCAGTGCCTCTAAGTTATCTTTACCTTTTGTGAAGGTTTGGATAACTTCATCCCTTTCTTTTAGCTGGTTTTTAAGAGTTTCAATTTCTTCAATCTTCTGTTGTTTTTCTTGTTTTTCAATTTCCAGCTTTTCAGTTAAGTCTTTGAATTCTTGGGAGGCCTTTTGAGAGGCAAGTTTTAGTTCATCAATAAGGTTCATGAGATTTTCTTTTTCTTCATACAATTCTGTTACTTCAGTTTCCAGTTCACAAATTCTATGGTTTGAAGATTGGTTATGGTAAAGGTTTTCAATTTTCTTTTTGATGTGTTTGTTTTCTTTCCTCATTTCAGAAAATTTTTCAACTAAATCAGCATAAGCATCCTGCCAATCATCTATAGTGTAGTCTTCGAAGGATGTACTTACCTTTCCATCTGAGCTGTTGGCCATGAAGCAAACTTCCTCACTTTCAGAGCTTGAGGATTTCTTCTCTTCTTCTTCCTCACTTGAGTCTTCATCAGACCAAGTGGCTACCATGGCCTTTGGCTTCTTAAATTTCTGGAACTTCTTGTGCTTTTCCTTCTTGTTCTCAGGACACTCTCCCTTCATGTGTCCTGGTTTGTTGCACCTGTAACAGACAATATTTCGTCAGATTTGTGATTCTTGTTGAAATTAGAAGAGGAATGTTTTTCTTACCTGAGAAAAACTTCTTTTTCCCAGACATTTTTCCTTTTCTGTATTTCAAGAATTTTCTGAATTGCCTGGTCATGAGGGCAATTTCATCCTCATTTGACTCAGACTCCTCAGAACTTGTCTTTTCCTGACTTTTATCTTTATTGCTTGAAGAGGCCTTAAGTGCCATAGGCTTGGTCTTAATATGTGTTCTTCATTTCTTTTTAAGTTGATTTCATATGTCATTAAGGATCCAATCAATTCATCCAAAGAGATTTTGGACAGATCTTTTGAATCTTCAACGACAGTGGCCTTTGTATGCCAGATTGAAGAAAGTGAACGTAAGATTTTTCTTACCAAGTCTGCATCTGTATATTCCTTACCCAAGGCCTTTAATCCATTCACAATCACCATGAACCTGGCAAACATTTCAGAAATATTTTCGTTAGACTTCATCATGAAAAGTTCATATTCTGAAACTAGAATATTTGCCTTAGTCTCCTTTACTTGTGATGTTCCCTCATAGAGTAATTCGAGTTTATCCCACATCTCTTTGGCAGATTTGCACATTGAGATTCTCGAATACTCCTTGGGATGGACAGCACATTGAATCATGTTCATGGCACTATAATTCAATGTAGCTTTCCTTATTTGTTCCCTAGTCCAGGTGTCTTCTTCTCCCTGGTTTTCATAGGGACCCACTTCCACTACTTTCCAGATCTCATAGTTCTGGGCCCTTAAAAATACTTGCATTCTGTTTTTCCAGTAAGAATAGTCCGTCCCATTAAAGAATGGTGGCCTATTTATGGAATGACCCTCAGCTATGAAACCTTTGGAATCCATGACTCTAAAGCAGAAAGAAAATGCTTAGCAAACAAACAGGCAAACACTCAAACACACAACACTCAGAAACAAAAACTGCTCAGATCAAATCAGATCAAAGTAAACCCGCTCTGATACCAATTGAAGGATCGAAGTGAAGGTGAGGAAAAGATCTAGAAGGGGGGGATGAATAGATCTTTGCCACTTTTTGCGGAAGCTTATACAATTTAAAAACACTTTTGAATCAGAGGCAATTTTATCAGTGAAAAGCCACAGATCTGATGAGATTTGAGTGAGTTGGTAAAATAGATGTGAAACAAGTTGATTAAGTGAATATTAACCGATCCTATGCAAGCATATAACAGATGAAATGATCAAACCACAATTAGACAAATGCACAAGGATTTTTAGGTGGTTCGGAAATCACCCAAGTGATTCCTACATCCACCCCTCACACCCCGTGAGGATTCACTAAAACAACTGGGTAACACACCCACTGGAGCCTGACAACTCCAACACTTGAGAGCTTACAACTCACACAACTTCTAGAGCAAGACTACTCTAGAACAACTGAGCAAGACTGCTCAACACAACCTTGAGTTAGACAACTCAAACTGAGCACAACGGCTCACAACAACTTGAGCACAATGCTCACACAACTTGAGCACAATGCTCACATAAGACTTGCTAGACACCAACTCAAGACATAGACCTTCTAGCAACAGATCTAGTCGAAAATGAGAGCACTAATGAGAGCTATGCAGAAGCACTTGCATAATCTCAAAAGATATCTCAGAAGAACAGAAGTACAATGAATTGTATTAAATAACTTCGTTCTTCAAGTGTACTCCCTTGTAGAAGCTTGGATTGGGAAGAGGCTTGCAATCTTGAAGTCCAAAACCGATGCTCTGCACTTTGGAATTGTCGGATCTTCCTTGAATTCTTCTCCAACGAAGGCTTCTACTGGATCTGCTTCCTTGGGATGCTTCAGAGGATTCTACAGGGATCACACTCCAATTCTCACACTTGAATTGGTGAGAATTGGTCTTCTGGAAGCACATAGAGAGCAGAGGAGGGAGACGACCTCTTGTAGCCGCCAGGAAACTTTCTAGAGGCTCTAAGAGTTAGTTGGGTCTTTCTTGATGTGATGGGGGGCCGATTAGGGACCTTTTATACCCAAAAGATTCCAAAGATACCCTTTGGGTACAAGGGCACACGTTTCTAGGTTGATACCCCATCGCCATAGGCTGACACGTGGCAAACATCCATCTTAAGATGGAATCTTTCCGAAGTGTGTCGACCTACCTTGGTGGTGAGGTCGACCTGCTATCCCAATTCACAAATAGGCTGTTCTGGGAACGGGGTCTAGTGTCGACCTGCTCTGGTCCTGTGTCGACCTGTTGTCCCAATTCTGCAAACAGGCTATTCTGGGAACTGAGTCCAGTGTCGACCTGCCCTGAGAGTGCGTCGACCTGGGTAGTGTAAATCTTGGAATCTGCAACTCATGTCGACCCGCTTCTGGACTAGTGTCGACACAGTCTAGGCAATTCTTCAGCTTTTTGCCTTTGAGACTGAGGTGTTGTGTCGACACCATTGAGGGGTGTGTCGACACACTTTTACAAAAAGTGTTTGTACCTGAAGAATAAACACATATATCATTAGTAAAATTTATTATAAGTACAAATGATAAGTGTGCTTTGAAACATGCTTTTTGAATATAATTCTCAGGTAAGTGTGTTTATCATGTTTCAATTAATTTGCATTAAAATCACATTTGTCATCATCAAAATAGGAGGGAAAATGATATGAAATTACACTCAACCCAACATCGATAACATTTAAGAACTAAAAGTCCACATAATTTAATTTGCTGAAAATCAAATACATAGATGTCCATACTTATACATTCTTCCATGATAATGCTAGTACAATGTTCAATTTACATACTATGAAAATCACAAAATGTCACAAGTACTCCAACACTCTAATCTCCGCACTCGGAGTCGGTCTCCAACGTCTCCTCCACAAGTGTCTCGTCACCAACTACACCTGTACGCCGAAGCAAGTATTGAGTCTAAAAGACTCCGCAAGTAATTCTACACATACCGTACATGCACATATCATAGTAGGTTCTACATACACGTTCACAAGACACAACATGTAGCATGCTTGACATTAAATCTTACAACCTATCATGGTGAATCCACAATTTAAACACATGGACTATACTTTCAGATTTGCTAAAATAGAATCACCTATCACATGCTTTCTATTCATTTCTCACATAAAAATCTACCTTCAACCAACTAAGACATGAAAGCCAATAACATGAATTTCCGAGCATGCATGAAGGGAGACATACCTAACATGGAATCTACACATTCCTACGCATATACGTAACCATTTTACATGCTTTAAGCTTGCTGGTTTCACATGCTTTAGCAACCATAATCTAACACATGAGAGCTGCAACAACGATTAAATCACAACATGTGAACAACCAAGTATGAAAGTTGTTTATATATGCTTAACAATTATCCCTAGCATGGATTCTAGACAATTTGCATACATAAACATGACCATAACATAGTAAAGCTACTGTTTAAGCATGATTTCAGATTGTCATAACATGGATTACAAACTCACATCCTCACATTTTGGTTTCACATTTTTACACAATTTCAAATTCGCATATTTCACACTTTACACATGCACTTTTACACATTGTTCACATTCACATTTTTCACATGAACACATACACATTTACACATTCACATTTAGTGCCGTGACACATAGTCCAAACCACCAAAGAAGGACACAACACATCACATCACATAGATGCCATCTAGGCAATACAATGGCGACTCTTGGACTGCGCAGACCGGGAGAACAAGTCTCCACCCTAACTAGTGGTACTTGTCCACCTCCAGGATTTCCCCCTAATGCCCTTAGGGTCAAAACACATTGAACCTTCTCAGGGGGACTTTTCCCTGATACGGTTCCACTGCCCTCTGTGGAAGCAATGTCACACTTGGCAGAATTTACACATTACACGTTTTCCGATTAAAGCACTTAGTTTAGCACATGACACTCACATCTCACTTATTCACTCATTCACACACATGGTGCTCTATTTTCCTGACATGACACTTCAATTACAGGAATTTAGTGCTCAGGAAATTTCACTAATCAGGTTGTTATATACAAAATCAAATCATTTTTACAACGGCATGCATTAGTTTCACATTTTCACATGGAAATTCATATTGCATCATATACTAGTCCAAATGATCGGAAATTTTAACCACAAGCTAATTTCGGGTTTAGGGTTCTTCATGCAAACTTTCAGATTTTTCTAAGTTAAAACGAAATTATAGAAAATCTAACATCAATTCCACATGCTATCTGTAATTTGATTTAATATGGAGTTGAACACAAGAACAATTTTAACAAATCACTGTCTGAGCCCTAACAAGCATGGAGCTACAGAATTTATTCCTAAAATTTGTGGGCAATACATGATTTAACGAAGATTTATCATGACCTACACATGATTTCTATTTCCCAAACATCATTTTCATTAATTCACACAAGCATGGGAAAAATCTCAGAATTTCAGAACAGAGACTGACTAATACATGCATGACCCATAAAATGTCGGACATTCAGACTCGTCCTAAATCATACAAACAAAAGGGTTGACAAGATTAGCAACTCATCATATATGTATTTCCATGGAATAAATAAACTCTATCATTTACCACCTTGCACAAAATCCATCCACACACCACATTCACTAGTATACATAGTACATAAGAGATTACATTATATCCTCATCGTGAAACATATCAAAATTAATCATGTAGAAGGGTAGAACAGCTTACTGTTCTACTCAAAGGAACTTAGCGGCAAGCTATGGCCTCTAATTAATGTTAGCGGCATGACCGCTGGACACTAATCATGATCTTAGCGGCAATCG
The DNA here is from genome assembly GCA_014218235.1 of Colocasia esculenta. NCBI lineage: Eukaryota > Viridiplantae > Streptophyta > Magnoliopsida > Alismatales > Araceae > Colocasia > Colocasia esculenta. Next base: position 81,439,663 of record CM024753.1, read on the forward strand.
ATATTGCCGTTAATGTCAGGTCTGTGCAAAACACAGACCCGAGCTCCAAAGATGGGGTGAATTTGGGGGTCTAGGACACGATGGAAAATATATAAAAATGGTTAAAACCATCCTAGACATATACATGAACACTATGGGTAGGGTACTTGCCTTTTAGGTACACTCCAAAGGGATCAAAAGCTTGGTGAAGCTCTCCTTGGGCTGTCCCAAGAAGTTCCCAACCAGCCTCCAAGATGGCCTTCCTCCGGTTTCTTGAGCAAGCTCCAGTGAAATCCGAGGTCGGGGATGCCTTCCTTGTTGATCCAGCAAGCTCCTTGATGCAGCAGGTGGCAGGATCAAGCTTCAGAACTTCAGATTTTGGGTTGCAAAAGTGAGGGTTTCTCACAGTCCGAAAATGGGGTTTCACTACTTTCTCTTCTTCCTCTCTTGCAAAAGGGCAAAGGGAAGACTTAGGGTTGTAAGAATGGGTTTGTATATAGGGGAGGGGTTCTCCTATCACGCAGAGGTGACAAGATGGCCTTTCAGACCGTTGGGGACAGCTCCCTAATGGTTGGGGTGGCTTGTTTCCGGAGTTCTGGCTCTGCAATGCATGCAGGTCAGAGAAGTTGGCGTCCACATCGCTGGACGCTGGACTTAGTGTTCGCGTCCACAGGGTTGACGCCGACACAACATCGACGTCTACTGATATTGACGCCAATAAGGCCTTCGGCCAGAACTCTAAAACATGTAGAGAAACCATGCACATCTTACACCTATATATGCCATATGTATACTTTATCATGCACACACTACCATCATACCATTCATACACTATTTAAATCTAGTTTATACACATGCATGCAATAGTATACTAACTAGTACCTACGTAGATATTTACATACGTACATACACAACATGAATTATTTACATGCAATACAATAATGCAACAAAATTTGAGGGCCTTACATATATGCTATGTACCCTAGTTAATGTAGTGTGTGAGAGAATGATTTTGCATATTTTGTGGATGGTAGAGTTTATTAGTTTATTGAAATGCATGTGGAAGAAATAGCCATGTATGTTTCCCCCACTATTCTAATGATCCGTGGGAAATTTGGATGCCCTAAATTTTGTTAAACCATGAGAGGGCGATTCAGTTTGTGCTTTAAATTTCTGGGAATTTCTCCATGCTCACATGATTTACTGAAATATCTGAAATGGAATTAGAAAACATGCGTAGGTCTTGTAAAATCTCCTGTAAATTGTGTGTTGTGTAATAAATCCAGGGAAATTTCTTGTGGTGTTGTGTATGTTGGGTTTAGGGCTACGAACTGTTAAACTGGATATTCAAGTGGTGTGCCATGATAAATTAAATTACGAATGATATGAGGATTGATATCTAATTTTCTGTAATTGCATTGTGAGTCAGAAAAAATGTGAAATTTTGTACATGAGGTCATAAACCTGTAATCAGCATGTGGTTAAATTTTCAGGCTATGTGGACAACTGTAGAATGCAATATGAAACTCCCATGCGAAAATATGTGAATAATGCACGCTATTGTGAAAATGATTTGAAATGTGCATGCAACCTGATTTATGCAAACTTACTGAATGTGTAATCTCTGTCATCTGTAGTATCATGCTAGGAAAACAGAGGCATGTGTGAATGAGAGAATGTAAAGGTGTGTGTGTGCGCCATGTGTAAAAATGTGTGTAAAAATCGGTATGTGTAATGTGTAAGACTGTGCCAAGTGTGATACTGCTTCCATAGAGGGCTGTGGAACCGTACCATGGAAAAGTCTCCATGGGAAGGTTCGATGTGTTAAGATCCTAAGCGCATTAGGATGAAATCCTGGAGGTGGACAAGTACCACTGGTTAGGGTGGAGACTTGTTCTCCCAGTCTGCGCAGTCCAAGAGTCGTCACTATATTGCCTAGGTGACGTCTATTTGTATGTGATGTGTGTGTTCTTCTAATGGTGGTTTGGACTATGTGTCACGGCACTAAAGTGTAAAATGTGAAAATGTGAAATGTGAATGTGATCATGTTTAAATTGTGTAGTGTGAATATGTGTAAATGTGAAATGTGTGAAAAGTGAACTATGAGAATGAGGAAATTGTGCAACCGTGTGAAACTAATGTATTAGATGATGAAATGGCGATCCATGATATGTTAATGTTAAACTTGTGTCATAACAGCAACCTAATCGTAGTTATGAAAATGCTTTACATGTGTACAAATGCGTAGAATCCATGCTAGTAGCATTTCATACTTATGTGTAAATGTTTCCATGTTTAAGCGCCACCATGACATAGTTAATTGAGATTGTAGCTCTCATGTTATGGGTTGTGAATTCCTAATTCATGTCAAAACAGCAAGCTAAAAGTGTATAAAACAACAATATGCATGTGTAAGAATGTGTAGAAATCATGATAGTAAGGTCTCATTTCAAACAAGTAAGCACACCATGTTAGGTTGCTCACATGTTTTGCTTCATTGGAGGTGAAACCTTTATGTGATGGATTAAGTAGAAAGCATGTGATAGGACATTTTATTTTGGAAAAATCTGAAATCATGAACCATGTATTTAATTTGGTAGAATTACCATGATAGGTTGTCTCTTATTGATGTCAAGCATGCTATACGTTTTGTCTTGTGACTTTGGATGAAAATCTACTATGATATATGCATGTAGGATATGTGTGGTGTTATTTGCTGAGTCTTTAGACTCATTACTTGCTTCAGCGTACAGGTTTAGTTGACGACGCTACACCGTTAGAGGAGGCAGTGGAGAGCGACTCCGAGCGTGGAGACTAGCTCTTGGAGTTCACTTGTGACACTTTGTGATTTCATAGTATGTATTGTAAGGCAGTGTATGAGAATTATCATGTAATCATGGACAAACTATGTAATTATTTTTAGCACTTCTTTATGTGGAATATGTGGACTTTAGATCTTTAAATTGTTACATGAATCGTGTATGTTAAATGTGGATGATGAGATGAATGAAAGACATGGTTCTTTTTGTTGGGTTCTCATGTGGGAGAATGTTGGGTTACAACAAGTGCTTAAATGTTTTTGATGATGAGCAATACTAATTGATGTTATGTGAAATGTTCACAAATGGTATGTTTGTTTTTGATGATGAACATTTCATGAACAAGAAAAAATTGATGTGTTATGAATGTGTGAAACATGATGAGAATGACAATTGGATGCAAATGAAACACATGTTTTATATGTTCATTATATCTCACTAATTAAGTCTTTTAATGTAGGTGAGATTCCATGCAAGACAAAGCCCAAAATCCAAGTGCAAAAGAACAAGACAGGTTGCTGAAATAGTGCACCTGTCAACAGATGAATAGTGCATCTGTCGATAGATGATTTTTGCATGTCGACAGATCCACACAGAAATCTATTTCCAGAAAGCCCAGTCTTCTAGTTTTGCAAACCTGTCAGCATCTGTCGACAGCAGCAAGTCGGCTGTCGACAGACGATGTTTTGGGAAGATCTAATGGTTGGGATATGATCTATATTTTGGTGTTTCCTATTAGCACGACTCTCTATGTTTAGACACCATTATATAAGGATCATATGAGGCTATTTTCGCAGCAAGGAGCCTCCACACAAAAAACCCTAAGCCAAGAACAAGAAGAAGAAGGTTCCCCTGTTTTCTGCTTCAACTCTCCGTCCAGCGCGAGGAAGATTCATCTCACGAGCGGAGTTGAAGTTGGTTTGTCCGTCTTTCAAGCTTCTCCATCAACTGATACCTGTCAAGACGAAGCTTGAAGTCTTCTGGACGAACTCCCTGAAGTGTTTATCTTTGGATTTGTTCTACAACTCAGAACTCTTCTTTCTTTCCACTTTCATATATTTGTGTGTGTGTACTGATTGGAGATCAGTACGTGGTGTTTGTGGATGTGTGTGTGATTTGTGATCTGTACAAGGGTTGTGTGCAAATCATAGTGTGTGTGGTGTGTTGGTCAGATCAAGGCTAGAGGGTCTGATCTTTTGTGGACTTGATCTAGCGTGTGTGTGTGTGGTTGAGCCGTTGTGCTCGTGTGTGTGTGTTGTACTCAGTTCTTGAGTAGTGTGTCCTCACTGTGTGCGGGGTGGACGTAGGAGTCACGTGGTGTGATCTCCGAACCACGTAAAAATCCCTTGTGCACTGTGGTTTGACTTGTGGTTTGCATTGTGTTGCGCTAGATGCATTCCTAGGAATTTCATCTACACACTAACTGTTAATTTGTTCACACACATTACATCAGATCAGAGGGGTTTTAATTGAGTAGATCTTTTAATTCGAAGTAATTTTTAAATTGCTTAAGTTTTCGCTGCAAATCTATTCAACCCCCCCCTTCTAGCTTTGCCATAACCGAATATCCAATCCTAACAATTGGTATCAGAGCAGGTTTTCTGTTCAACGATTGTGATTTGGCATATCTATTTATGTGTGATTAATTGCTCTGATCGGGTTTATAATTGATTCTGAACTGATCTGATTACTTTGGTTGTTGGTTTATTCATCTATAACATACTCAGAAATATGTCTGAGTTCTCGAGTATCATAAATAGACCAATGTGTATTGAGTTTGATAACCATGTTGATAAAATGCAGGACTCCTTTTTGAAGACAAGCAAGTCTGGAAGGGAAATCAATGAAAGATGCTACATGGCTCATGGTAGCTCAAGAGGCTCTTCCCGTTCAGACGAATCTGAAGGATCACAACTGTCAGAGAAGTCAAGAAACTCTCAAAGGTTAGGTAAATCCAATTCAGATCCATTTGATGCATCAATATCCAATTATGATTCAGAGGATGATATTTCCTATGATGAATTGATAGAATGCTATGAGCACTTGTCCAATCAACTTAAGAAGGTAAAAGCTCAAAACAAGAAGCTAAAAGAAAAATTGGATAAGAATGAAATGAGAATTGATAATGCTCAAGCATTCTATGAAGAAAATGAAAAATTGAAAATAGAGAATGAAAAATTCAAAAATGAAGTCAAAAACTATGGAATCGTGTTTTCTAAATTGAAAGAAGATCATGATCAGGTTGAATCTGAAAATTTTGATTTGAAAATGAAATTGAAAAATTGATTGATCATAATGAGAATCTAAAATTTGATAATGATCAATTGAACAAACAAATCTCCAACATGACTCATGATCACTAAATAAAAGAAAATTGCAATCAACTGGTTGAGGAAAATAATCATCTCAAAAGGAAGATTGAAAGTTTGTATCATGACAGATCATTAAATGATGAATGGAACAATTATAAGAAGAAAATTGCTGACTTGGAAAATCAAGTTGTTCAAAGTGAAATTGAAAAGAACGAAATACAAAATGGTCTAGATGTCATGAAAAATCAACTTCTAAATTCTGAAAAAGAAATTGTTGCATTGAAAGTTGAAGAAGAAAAATTGACAAATGAACTTGAAGTGGCTACCAAAGAAAGTCAAAACTCTACTAAAGTTCATGTTCAGAAAAATGTTCAAAAACAGAGTAATAAATTGAATAAAAAGGCTGCAAAAAGGAAGAATCATGTTTCAGTTGAAAATCAGAAAAAGAAAACAGGACTCTACAAGGTCTCCTCATCCACTCCATTAGTCCACAAAGCTACAAGGCAATCTCCAACTCCACATCACGCCAAGAGATACCAAAGGGTACCATCTCCTTCTTCTCAACCCAAGGATGATCAAAGGTACTCTAAAGAATCTCAGAGATTCCAGCAAATGCATTCATACTGTGTTAAGATTCAGGTAAATGCTCAACCCATTTGTTTTAAATGCAATAGGCCATGTCATCTTGCTAAATTCTACTGGAATAAAAATCAGCACTGTAATAATCATGCCAAACTAGTCCAATGCTTCACATGTCATAAAATTGGTCATATTTCTAAGAACTGATGGCATAAAAACCATGATTCTGTGCATGCTTCAAAGCTCCATAATAATCCATGTGTTCATACACAAAAGGATAAACATCATGTTCATAAAGATCAAAAATTTCATGTATCTATGAACAGGAAAACTGCAAAAAACATTAGAAATCCAAAAACAAATCACTTTGGATTCTGAAATCTTCATTGTTAGATCCTAACACTAATGTCATTGCAGAACCCAAGCAAGTGTGGGTCCCAAAACAATCTTGATCAACAAGCTGAGATGTCTTGTAGCCAAAAAATAGAAATGAATTCATGTCATTCGCTGTGCAAGGCAAGAAATGGTGGAGAACAAAGGTAAAATAATTTTTTTTTTTGGACTGTGATTGAAGACTGTTCAGGTAAAATCTCTTTATCACTTCAGTTTTGAACTGTAAGAATTGAAATGGATCTTTACCTTTATCTGAGCAATGAAAATGTGTCTTAATGCTACCCCTACATAACAATGGCTCTTAGCAATTGGAATCATGCCATCTTGCTTGCATAACTGTGCTCATGGCCTCTTGGTATATCAAATGATGACATGTGGAAAAACAAGTTATGCTTGTTTGGAAACTATCATTATGCGTGAGTAAAATACTTCGCCAAGTACCAAAAGTCATGTAATGCATAAGGCTAGTTGAGTGCTTAATAATTTGTGAATTGCTTGATACATTTACTATGCATGTGTTATGGGGGAGTCAATTTAAAAGTGCTCACATGCTCATGAATGCTCATGAAATCTATGTAAAAGTGCTTGTCATGAATGTATATATATCATGCTTGAAAGTTGTAACGACCTAGAATCCGCATTACCAGTAACAATCAGTAACCCGAATTCTGACCCGCTAACCCACGAGACAAGCTCGGAAGGGTAGGAATTTAAGAGTCCGAGAGAGTATATGTAAGAAGATACACACCATGCAAAGCAGTAAATTCCATTATATGAACATATCATATACAACTTCAGAGTCTAAGACAAAGTACAGAGTACAGAAGTACAACAAAAAGGTACAACTCACTGCAGGTAGGGAGCACCAACACCGGAGTGGCTAGACTCGCCTTGAAGGGGAGTCGACGAAGACCCATCTGAAAGGGAAGGGAGTGAGTCTCAAGAAAAGAGACCCAGTAGGGAAAAGTAACCCCACCGGTAACAGTCTAAAGTGCGGAAAGTAAAAACAGAAAGTAAGTACACGTCACACCACACAAAACTGTAAACCACACGGCTCAGTAACACACACTCACACACACAGCAAGTAGGACTCAGCTAGGGTCTGTGGCTCGGCGTCCCGTCACCACAGAGGCTCTCAACCCCAGCCACGTGTGCACACTACAGACGCTCTCTCTCTCGTCTGGTCCACGACCGGTTTTTCCCCTACGCTTGACCCTAGCGGTAGAGAAGGGGCTCCACGGAGACCGGCTCAAAACCACCACAAGGAGTACGCACAGGACAGAGTCGCACTTGATGTCCCGGCTCACTAGCGGAGGACAACCACACGCTAGTCGTCTAGACGGAGTCGCACCCACGCCTAGGTAACACAACAGAAATGGGTACACGGTAACGCAATGCGCGTACAACAGACGGAACACACTCAACGTCTGAAACCCCGTACAGTAGTAAACACCTCGTGCCACAAACAACTACTACTATGCACAGGCGGAGTCACACTCTAAGCCTGGCCCATATGAGCTATTTAGGGCGGACATCACATGTCAATCGCCTCTAATCACACAGCTTAAGTCTGCTGGGAGACAGGATATAAACGGCCACATCGATTGTCACCAACATGGGGTAAACGGCAACCCTCATGTCGTTAAAAGGAACTAAACGGCAATCGACCTTGTCGTTTAATTCACCCCTGAAGATCTCAACGTCAACAGATGTGGACGGTGATATCTTCAGCTCCCCATACCCAGAACTGACCCGAATCAGTCCCAAAAGGGCAGAAATACTAAATAACATTCTGACTGATGGAGGGAAACACATCCTCACATCAGTTTACACTACCAGAACATCTAAACTAAACATTCTAACACTTAGATTGTCTAATTTACCCAATTCCCGGCATGATACAACCCAAACCCTAAACCATAAATTACACACCAATTTGCTTAATTGGACATGCTGGTTTGCTGGGGAGGGTTATAGGGGTTACGTCCCTACCTCAGAACGCCTTAAGAATCCCCAACAGCCACCAATCGCGCCGGATCTCCCCGAAGACTCCGCGCGAATCACGCCAAAACCTTGCGATTCCTGCCCAAACTAGCAACGCCACACGATCCAGGGGCTTCCCACGAGCTCAAATCACTCAACAGAAGCTACAGGAATCAAGAAAGGCTAAGGTGGAAGGAAGGAGAGAAAAGGAGAAGAAGGAACTCTGCTCTCGGGCTGCCCTATTTCAACAGGACTGGTTAGTCGACGTCAACATCAATGGCCGCCAACTAAACCGCCTACAGATTAACGTCCACATAGCTTGTCGCTGAGTTCAAGCTCAGACGTCCACATCGCTGGACGCTGACTCAGACTCAACGGCAAGCCCTGGCCGTCAACTACACAGGACCTCTACAGACCCAATAAGGATCCATTAAAGACCCGAGACCTTACAGCTCTCCCCCCTTAAGGAATTTTGCCCTCAAAATTCAAACAACACAAGGAAAGAAAACTCACCAAAGAGGTACGGAAAATGCTCGCGCATCTCGTCCTCCCGCTCCCATGTCGACTCACCACCGGAGTGCCGCTGCCACGCAACACGAACTAAAGGGATAGCCTTGTTCCTCAACCTCTGAACTCGGCGATCCTCAATGTACAACGGAAACTCGGGTACAGTCAACACTGGAGTCACCTCAAACCATTCTGCACTCTGCAGAACGTGAGACTCGTCAGCAAGATATCTCCGAAGCATCGACACGTGAAACACGTCGTGCACTGCTGCCAACTCTGACGGAAGCTCAAGTCTGTACGCCAAACTCCCGACACGCTCAGAAATGGTAAAAGGCCCAATAAAGCGAGGACTCAACTTCCCACGCTTACCGAACCTCACCACTCCCTTCATAGGAGACACACGAACAAACACCTGGTCTCCTACCTGAAACTCAAGCGGTCGTCTACGCTGATCTGCATAACTCTTCTGCCGACTCTGAGCTGACTGAAGCCTCTGTCTCACAAGCTGAACTACCTCAACTGACTGCTGAACCAACTCCGGCCCCGTGACAACTCGTTCGCCAACCTCGAACCAATCAAGAGGAGTGCGACACGGTCGTCCGTACAAAGCCTCATATGGTGCCAAACTGATACTGGAGTGATAACTATTATTATATGCAAACTCGACCAACGGCAAGTGAGTTGTCCACGACCCCTGCCACTCCAGGCAACAAGCTCTAAGCATGTCCTCCAAAGTCTGGATAGTCCGCTCTGACTGACCGTCTGACTGAGGGTGGTAGGCGGAACTAAAAGCCAACTCTGTCCCCAAAGTTCTCTGGAAACTGCGCCAGAACCCAGAAGTGAAGCGAGGATCCCTGTCTGACACAATAGAGATCGGCACTCCATGCAAAGGAACAATCCGCTCTACGTACAACGCGGCCAACCTACTCACTCCCCAACTAGTCCTGACAGGCAAGAATCTGGCAGTCTTCGTCAATCTGTCCACAAGAACCCAAATGCTATCAAAACCTCCAGCTGTCCTCGGCAAACCACAAACAAAGTCAGTCGTAACATGGTCCCACTTCCACATCGGAATCTCTAACGGCTGCACAAGTCCTCCTGGATGCTGATGTTCGGCCTTCACCTGCTGACAGACCAAACACCTCGCAACAAAAGCCGCTATGTCTCTCTTCATCCCAGGCCACCAAAACTGACGTCTCAACCTGTGGTACATCTTGGTCGCCCCTGGATGAATAGAGTACCTGGAACCATGTGCCTCCTGCAACACGACTCTCCTGATAGACTCCTCAACATGAACATAGAGTCTACCTCGGAACCTAACAGTCCCGTCCTCACAAAGCTCAACCTCTGGGAGAAGCAACACACTGTGCAACTCGGGATCTGCCTGCTGAGCCTCAGCAACCTGTCTCACAACGGCGGGAGCTGCTAACAAACTGCCCAACACACACAAACGACTGGACGAAACACTGAAAGACCCCTCTGCCGCAGACTGCCACAACTGCCACTCTCTAAGCATCAGATGACTCATCTGTGCTTTCCTACTCAAGGCATCTGCAACTACATTTGCCTTTCTAGGCTTATACTCAATGCTGAAATCATAGTCCTTCAGATATTCCATCCATCGACGCTGCCTCATATTCAGATCCCTCTGAGAGAACACATACCTCAAACTCTGGTGGTCGGTATGGACTACAAAGCTCACTCCGTACAGGTAAAGACCCCAAATCCGCAAAGCAAACACCACTGCTGCAAGCTCTAGGTCGTGGGTCGGGTAACTCTCCTCGTGGGGCTTAAGCTGGAGAGACGCATAAGCCACCACTCGGCCTTGCTGCATCAAGACCGCACCCAAACCAACACCTGAAGCATCTGTGCAAACCTCAAAACCATCCTCACCTGAAGGTAAGGCAAGAACTGGCGCCGACGTAAGCAGACGTTTCAACTCTATGAAACTCTGCTCACACTGCTCCGACCACTCAAACGGAACTCCCTTTCTCGTCAACCGAGTCAAGGGTGCAGCAACCTGAGAAAAATCTCGAACAAACCTGTGGTAGTAACCTGCCAAACCCAAAAGCCACGAATCTCAGACACAGATCTGGGACTCTCCCACTGCAAAACTGCCTCAACCTTCGCTGGATCCACTGAAACTCCCTCACCTGAGATCACGTGCCCCAAGAAGTGAACCTGTTGTAGCCAAAACTCACACTTGCTAAGCTTGGCATACAACTGGTGCTCTCACAAAGTCTGCAACACGATCCTCAGGTGCTCGGCATGCTCCTCCTCCGAAGTGGAGTACACCAGAATGTCGTCAACAAACACTACGACAAACCAGTCCAAGAACTGGTGGAACACCCGGTGCATCAGATCCATGAAGGCTGCTGGAGCATTGGTGAGCCCAAACGGCATCACCAAAAACTCAAAGTGTCCATATCTGGTCCGAAAAGCAGTCCTCTCAATGTCTGAATCTCTAATCCGCAACTGATAGTAGCCCGACCTCAAATCGATCTTCGAGAAGACACGAGCAGACTGAAACTGATCAAAGAGATCATCAATCCTAGGCAAGGGATACCTATTCTTGATGGTCACTTGATTTAGCTTCCTATAGTCGATACACAACCTCAGGCTACCATCCTTCTTCCGGACAAACAAAACAGGTGACCCCCATGGAGAAAAGCTAGGACGAATATAGCCCTTCTCCAACAACTCCTCAAGCTGCCTCTTCAACTCCCTCAACTCTGCTGGTGCCATACGGTACGGTGCCTGTGCAAAAGATAAAGTGCCAGGAACCAACTCTACAGTAAACTCTATCTCTCTCTCTGGTGGAAGACCAGGCAACTCTTCCGGAAAGACATCCGGAAACTCACACACTACAGGAATGTCTCCCACTCCTGAGGCAATCTGGTCAAGAGTCACTGCAGAAACTAGGAAACCCTGACAACCAGAAGCAAGTAACCTCCCTGCCCTCAAAGCAGAAACTAAAAAGCGAGAAGTAAGAGGTACGATACCCTGGAAGTAGAACGCCGCTGCTCCAGGTATCCGCAAGTGCACCCTCTTCTTCTGGCAATCCATCACTGCACCATACCGCTCCAACCAATCCATACCCAAAATCACATCATAATCATGCAACTGCAAGGAAAACAAACGGGCTGACAACAACTGATCCTGCAACTGCATAGGTACCTCCTCGAGACAGTAGGACGTAAGAACAAAGTCCCCTGTCGGCAACTCTACTGCCAACTCAACAGACTCTCCCGAACTCAACTCTCCAAGGGAGTCTAAAAAGTCCTCAGACACAAAAGAGTGAGAGGCACCGGAATCAAACAAAACTCTAGATCCATAACCAAAAACTGAAATAGTACCTTCTACCAAGTGAGCTGCCTCCGCGTCTGCACGAGTCAAGTGGGTAACACGACCTCTACCTCTGGACCCACCAGAACCTCCAGTCTGCTGACGCTGCTGCACTGATGCCTGCTGCTACTGCTGCTGCTGAACTCGGGGCTGAGTCTGAATCTGCTGCTGCGGCACACGAGGTAACAATGGACAATCTCGTGCCATGTGACCCATCTGGTCACACCGGTAACACTGCCCAGCAAAAGTACGCTGCACCTGCTGTGAAGGCTGACCTGTCGGCTGCTGCACACTCCCAACCGACTGCTGCCTCTGCTCTGCCTGCCTCCTATCACGTCGAAATCTCCTCCGAGATCCTGACTTCGCCGTCGTCCCAGTAGAAGTAGACGCGTAAGAAGTCGCAGTCCTCGGGGTCGTCTGCACAGTACCCTGCTGCTGGTGAGGCTGAGAAGGAACTACCTGCGTCTGAACCTCTGCACTCCGAGCACGAGTCCGCAAGGTGTCTGCCTCCAATGCTGCCGCAGTCTGATAGGCCGCATCCAAGTCTGTGACACGAGCAACTATCAGCGCCTGCCTGAGCTCTGGCCTCAAGCCTCTCACAAACTGCTGAGTCCTCAGACCCTCATCTCCCATAATCTGCGGAGCATAACGCCCTAACTCCACAAATCTGGCCCTGTACTGCACCACAGTAGAGTCCCTCTGCTGCAAGTCCAGAAACTGGTACAACCTCTCCGTCCGGACGTAAGTAGGACAGAAGGCTCTCTCAAAGGGAACAAAAAACTCCTGCCACGGAATCTGCCTAAGTGGGCGAGACTGAAAAGTAGTCTCCCACTCAACGGACCACCAAGTCAACGCTTGTGCCTACAACTGGTAACTGGCCGCGCTACATCTGGATCAGGCTGGCCCAAAAACTGAGGAGGCTGAAACTGCAAGAACTCCCTCAACACCCTCCCAGTACCACCCTGGGGTACCGGCGCGTCACGGTGCTGAGCAACAAACTGAGCCATCCCCTCAAGAAAATGAGTCATGTCCAATCCCTGAGCTACCTGAGGTGGAGGTGGCGGCGGCGGAACAATACCACTATGCGCATCCTGTGGCAAAGGCTGCGTCTGCTGAGGTGGCGGAGCATCTCCAACCTTCGGACGAGTCGCCTGCTCAGCTACTCCCTCTCTAGGACGTCGCCTAGGCGCCATAGAACTACACACAGAACAAAAATACACACATAAATACACTAACTAACTCCGGGCTACATAGCTAACTACAGTGCAGCTGTACTCTTTAGACTCTGAGTTAACATGGTAGGCATTTTCTTATATATATCTCATCAGACCACGCTCTGATACCAAACTGTAACGACCCAGAATCCGCATTACCAGTAACAACCAGTAACCCGAATTCTGACCCGCTAACCCACGAGACAAGCTCGGAAGGGTAGGAATTTAAGAGTCCGAGGAGAGTATATGTAAGAAGATACACACCATGCAAAGTAGTAAAATTCCATTATATGAACATATCATATACAACCTCAGAGTCTGAGACAAAGTACAGAGTACAGAAGTACAACAAAAAGGTACAACTCACTGCAGCTAGGGAGCACCAACACCGGAGTGGCTAGACTCGCCTGGAACGGGAGTCGACGAAGACCCACCTGAAAGGGAAGGGAGTGAGTCTCAAGAAAAGAGACCCAGTAGGGAAATGTAACCCCACCGGTAACAGTCTAAAGTGCGGAAAGTAAAAACAGAAAGTAAGTACACGTCGCACCACACAAAACTGTAAACCACACGGCTCAGTAACACACACTCACACACATAGCAAGTAGGACTCAGCTAGGGTCTGTGGCTCGGCGTCCCGTCACCACAGAGGCTCTCAACCCCAGCCACGTATGCACACTACAGACGCTCTCTCTCGCGTCTGGTCCACGACCGGTTTTTCCCCTACGCTTGACCCTAGTGGTAGAGAAGGGGCTCCACGGAGACCGGCTCAAAACCACCACAAGGAGTACGCACAGGACAGAGTCACACTCGATGTCCCGGCTCACTAGCGGAGGACAACCACACGCTAGTCGTCTAGACGGAGTCGCACCCACGCCTAGGTAACACAACAGAAACGGGTACACGGTAACGCAATGCGCGTACAACACACGGAACACACTCAACGTCTGAAACCCCGTACAGTAGTAAACACCTCATGCCACAAACAACTACTACTATGCACAGGCGGAGTCACACTCTAAGCCTGGCCCATATGAGCTATTTAGGGCGGACATCACATGTCAATCGCCTCTAATCACACAGCTTAAGTCTGCTGGGAGACAGGATATAAATGGCCACATCGATTGCCGCCAACATGGGGTAAACGGCAACCCTCATGTCGTTAAAAGGAACTAAACGGCAATCGACCTTGTCGTTTAATTCACCCCTGAAGATCTCAACGTCAACAGATGTGGACATTGATATCTTCAGCTCCTCATACCCAGAACTGACCCGAATCAGTCCCAAAAGGGCAGAAATACTAAATAACATTCTGACTGATGGAGGGAAACACATCCTCACATCAGTTTACACTACCAAAACATCTAAACTAAACATTCTAACACTTAGATTGTCTAATTTACCCAATTCCCGGCATGATACAACCCAAACCCTAAACCATAAATTACACACCAATTTGCTTAATTGGACATGCTGGTTTGCTGGGGAGGGTTATAGGGGTTAAGTCCCTACCTCAGAACGCCTTAAGAATCCCCAACAGCCACCAATCGCGCCGGATCTCCCCGAAGACTCCGCGCGAATCACGCCAAAACCTTGCGATTCCCGCCCGAACTAGCAACACCACACGATCCAGGGGCTTCCCACGAGCTCAAATCACTCAACAGAAGCTACAGGAATCAAGAAAGGCTAAGGTGGAAGGAAGGAGAGAAAAGGAGAAGAAGGAACTCTGCTCTCGGGCTGCCCTATTTCAACAGGACTGGTTAGTCGACGTCAACATCAATGGCTGCCAACTAAACCGCCTATAGATTAACGTCCACATAGCTTGTCGCTGAGTTCAAGCTCAGACGTCCACATCGCTGGACGCTGACTCAGACTCAACGGCAAGCCCTGGCCGTCAACTACACAGGACCTCTACAGACCCAATAAGGATCCATTAAAGACCCGAGACCTTACAAAAGTTGTCTCATCACATGCACATCTTATGGGGGAGTAAGTTCAAGGTAGGTTGAGTGAAATACTTGAGAGAAACCCATCATGTTCATTGTGTAATTACTTCTAAAAATCTTGTTCTTCATGTCACTCAATACTATGCCTCAAAACTGATTTTCTCAAGTATCTGTCGATAGGCACTATCACATCTGTCGACAGACATGACCTCCCAGAACCGAGCCTTTCAGGCCTGTGTGCACCTGTCGACAGGCACATTCTTGCTGTCGACAGATACACATTTTCTGTAAATTCTTCATCCTTCTTCATAATTTCTTCATGAGTATGTTCATATCATTGATGCAAGGGGAGAATTGGGTATAAATATTCATTATAACCTTTCATCCTCACATAGTACCAAAGTCATATGGTTAATCACAATGATTTTGAAATAAGATTTTGTGATTGAGTCTAGGTTGTATCATCTAGAAAACATTGAACAAATCTAATGATTTTAACCTAACTCACTTGAATAACTCCCTTGTGGATGATCATGTTCCTATATGGATTGACAAGTAAGAAGGTTTTTGAACTTAATGTCTTTGCATTGGCCTTTGACCTTAATAAACCTTTTGAACTTGATTTTCTAATTTAAAAAAAAAAAAGAGAAAGCTACCTATTTCTAAAGTCAAAAAAAAAAAAACAAAAACAAAAACAAATATGTGAATTGGGACAAAGGCAGAGCAATGATGAGTATCACTGAGTAACTGGGGACACGGGCATCACAAATGTCTGTCTTCGCGTCAAAAAGTCCATTCATTATCTCTGCATAATGGTATGATGGTCACTCACACTGAGTAACTGGGGGTACGGGCATCCCAAATGTCTACCTTCACGTCAAAAGGCAAAAGTGATCCTAATTACCACTTAAATTGTTCAAATGTTAGAAATAGAGTGGAGCCTCCAAGATTTAAATCAAGGGCAATGGGTTGTCAATTGTCAAATGTTTATGTGGACATTACTTTCCTTTACCAACTAAACATCACCCACTAAGGTATATGATTTTCTTCAATGGTTTTATTCAAAAGGGTTATCTCATTTTCATGTGTTTTTGAATGATGTATTATAAATACTATAACTTGAGATTCCCGGAGTATTATCTCTTAACCATTGTATAATTTTTATGTGTCTTAATACTAGTGTTTATGACATTTTGTAGTGGGTATCAACCTATTCTCAACCTTGCAATCTCATTTGAACACTCATTCCCCACTCATATCTTTCACAATTCAATTCTGTGGTAATACAGTTCCTTGCTTCATTATTATTAATTTGTGCATGACTTATCTTTTTGGATGTTGCCAAAAGGGGGAGAAACATCAATTGTGCAAAAATTGAAAGTTTTGTCATCATCAAAAAGGGGGAGAATGTTGGGTTCTCATGTGGGAGAATGTTGGGTTACAACAAGTGCTTAATTGTTTTTGATGATGAGCAATACTAATTGATGTTATGTGAAATGTTCACAAATGGTATATTTGTTTTTTATGATGAACATTTCATGAACAAGAAAAAATTGATGTGCTATGAATGTGTGAAACATGATGAGAATGACAATTGGATGCAAATGAAACACATGTTTTATATGTTCATTATATCTCACTAATTATGTCTTTTAATGTAGGTGAGATTCCATGCAAGACAAAGCCCAAAATCCAAGTGCAAAAGAATAAGACAAGTTGCTGAAATAGTGCATCTGTCAACAGATGAATAGTGCATCTGTCGACAGATGATTTTCGCCTGTCGACAGATCCACACAGAAATCTATTTCCAGAAAACCCAGTCTTCTGGTTTTTGCAAACCTGTCAGCATCTGTCGACAGCAGCAAGTCAGCTGTCGATAGACGGAGTTTTGGGAAGATCTAATGGCCGGGATATGATCTATATTTTGGTGTTTCCTTTTAGCACGACTCTCTATGTTTGGACACCATTATATAAGGATCATATGAGGCTATTTTCTCAGCAAGGAGCCTCCACACAAAAAACCCTAAGCCAAGAACAAGAAGAAGAAGGTTCCCCTATTTTCTACTTCAACTCTCCGTCCAGCGCGAGGAAGATTCATCTCACGAGCGGAGTTGAAGTTGGTTTGTCCGTCTTTCAAGCTTCTCCATCAACTGATACCTGTCAAGACGAAGCTTGAAGTCTTCTGGACGAACTCCCTAAAGAGTTTATCTTTGGATTTGTTCTACAACTCAGAACTCTTCTTTCTTTCCACTTTCATATATTTGTGTGTGTGTACTGATTGGAGATCAGTACGTGGTGTTTGTGGATGTGTGTGTGATTTGTGATCTGTACAAGGGTTGTGTGCAGATCATAGTGTGTGTGGTGTGTTGGTCAGATCAAGGCTAGAGGGTCTGATCTTTTGTGGACTTGATTTAGCGTGTGTGTGTGTGGTTGAGCCGTTGTGCTCGTGTATGTGTGTTGTACTCAGTTCTTGAGTAGTGTGTCCTCACTGTGTGGGGGGTGGACGTAGGAGTCACGTGGTGTGATCTCTGAACCACCTAAAAATCCCTTGTGCACTGTGCTTTGACTTGTGGTTTGCATTGTGTTGCGCTAGATGCATGCCTAGGGATTTCATCTACACACTAACTGTTAATTTGTTCACACACATTACATCAGATCAGAGGGGTTTTAATTGAGTAGTTCTTTTAATCCGAAGTAATTCTTAAATTGCTTAAGTTTCTGCTACAAATCTATTCAACCCCCCTTCTAGCTTTGCCATAACCGAATATCCGATCCTTACAATTGGTATCAGAGCAGGTTTTCTGATCAACGATTGTGATTTGGCATATCTGTTTATGTGTGATTAATTGCTCTGATCGTGTTTATAATTGATTCTGAACTGATCTGATTACTTTGGTTGTTGGTTTATTCATCTATAACATACTCAGAAATATGTCTGAGTTCTCGAGTATCATAAATAGACCAATATGTATTGAGTTTGATAACCATGTTGATAAAATGTAGGACTCCTTTTTGAAGACAAGCAAGTCTGGAAGGGAAATCAATGAAAGATGCTACATGGCTCATGGTAGCTCAAGAGGCTCTTCCCGTTCAGAAGAATCTGAAGGATCACAACTGTCAGAGAAGTCAAGAAACTCTCAAAGTTTAGGTAAATCCAATTCAGATCCATTTGATGCATCAATATCCAATTCTGATTCAGAGGATGATATTTCCTATGATGAATTGATAGAATGCTATGAGCACTTGTCCAATCAACTTAAGAAGGTAAAAGCTCAAAACACGAAGCTAAAAGAAAAATTGGATAAGAATGAAATGAGAATTGATAATGCTCAAGCATTCTATGAAGAAAATGAAAAATTGAAAATAGAGAATGAAAAATTCAAAAATGAAGTCAAAAACTATGGAATCGTGTTTTCTAAATTGAAAGAAGATCATGATCAGGTTGAATCTGAAAATTTTGATTTGAAAAATGAAATTGAAAAATTGATTGATCATAATGAGAATCTAAAATTTGATAATGATCAATTGAACAAAAAAATCTCCAACATGGCTCATGATCACCAAATAAAAGAAAAATGCAATCAACTGGTTGAGGAAAATAATCATCTCAAAAAGAAGATTGAAAGTTTGTATCATGACAGACCGTTAAATGATGAATGTAACAATTATAAGAAGAAAATTGCTGACTTGGAAAATCAAGTTGTTCAAAGTGAAATTGAAAAGAACGAAATACAAAATGGTCTAGATGTCATGAACAATCAACTTCTAAATTCTGAAAAAGAAATTGTTGCATTGAAAGTTGAAGAAGAAAAATTGACAAATGAACTTGAAGTGGCTATCAAACAAAGTCAAAACTCTACTAAAGTTCATGTTCAGAAAAATGTTCAAAAATAGAGTAATAAATTGAATAAAAAGGCTGCAAAAAGGAAGAATCATGTTTCAGTTGAAAATCAAAAAAAGAAAACGGGACTCTACAAGGTCTCCTCATCCACTCCATCAGTCCACAAAGCTACAAGGCAATCTCCAACTCCACATCACGCCAAGAGATACCAAAGGGTACCATCTCCTTCTTCTCAACCCAAGGATGATCAAAGGTACTCTAAAGAATCTCAGAGATTCCAGCAAATGCATTCATACTGTGGTAAGATTCAGGTAAATGCTCAACCCATTTGTTTTAAATGCAATAGGCCTGGTCATCTTGCTAAATTCTACTGGAATAAAAATCAGCACTGTCATAATCATGCCAAACTAGTCCAATGCTTCACATGTCATAAAATTAGTCATATTTCTAAGAACTGTTGGCATAAAAACCATGATTCTGTGCATGCTTCAAAGCTCCATAATAATCCATGTGTTCATACACACAAGGATAAACATCATGTTCATAAAGATCAAAATTTTCATGTATCTATGAACAGGAAAACTGCAAAAAACATTAGAAATCCAAAAACCAAATCACTTTGGATTCTGAAATCTTCATTGTTAGATCCTAACACTAATGTCATTGCAGGACCCAAGCAAGTGTGGGTCCTAAAACAAGCTTGATCAACAAGCTGAGATGTCTTGTAGCCAAAAATTAGAAATGAATTCATGTCGTTGGCTGTACAAGGCAAGAAATGGTGGAGAACAAAGGTAAGTTTAATTTTTTTTTTTAGACTGTGATTGAAGACTGTTCAGGTAAAATCTCTTTATCACTTCGGTTTTGAACTGTAAGAATTGAAATGGATCTTTACCTTTATCTGAGCAATGAAAATGTGTCTTAATGCTATCCCTACATAACAATGCCTCTTAGCAATTGGAATCATGCCATCTTGCTTGCATAACTGTGCTCATGGCCTCTTGGTATATCAAATGATGACATGTGGAAAAACAAGTTATGCTTGTTTGGAAACTATCATTATGCGTGAGTAAAATACTCCGCCAAGTACCAAAAGTCATGTAATGCATAAAGCTAGTTGAGTGCTTAATAATTTGTGAATTGCTTGATACATTTACTATGCATGTGTTATGGGGGAGTAAATTTAAAAGTGTTCATATGCTCATGAATGCTCATGAAATCTATGTGCAAGTGCTTGTCATGAATGTATATATATCATGCTTGAAAGTTGTCTCATCACATGCACATCTTATAGGGGAGTAAGTTCAAGGTTGGTTGAGTGAAATAGTTGAGAGAAACCCTTCATATTCATTGTGTAATTACTTCTCAAAATCTTGTTCTTCATGTCACTCAATTCTATGCCTCAAAACTGATTTTCTCAAGTATCTGTCGATAGGCACTATCAATCTGTCGACAGACATGACCTCCCAGACCCAAGCCTTTCAGGCCTGTATGCATCTATCGACAGGCACATTCTTGCTGTCGACAGATACACATTTTCTGTAAATTCTTCATCCTTCTTCATAATTTCTTCATGAGTATGTTCATATCATTGATGCAAGGGGAGAATTGGGTATAAATATTCATTATAACCTTTCATCCTCACATAGTATCAAAGTCATATGGTTAATCACAATGATTTTGAAATAATATTTTGTGATTGAGTCTAGGTTGTATCATCTAGAAAACATTGAACAAATCTAATGATTTTAACCTAACTCACTTGAATAACTCCCTTGTGGATGATCATGTTCCTATATGGATTGACAAGTAAGAAGGTTTTTAAACTTAATGTCTTTGCATTGGCCTTTGACCTTAATAAACCTTTTGAACTTGATTTTCCAACTTAAAAAAAAAAGAGAAAAGCTACCTATTTCTAAAGTCAAAAAAAAAAAAAAAAACAAATATGTGAATTGGGACAAAGGTAGAGCAATGATGAGTATCACTGAGTAACCGGGGACACGGGCATCACAAATGTCTGTCTTCGCATCAAAAAGTCCTTTCATTATCTCTGCATAATAGTATGATGGTCACTCATACTAAGTAACTGGGGGTACGGGCATCCCAAATGTCTACCTTCGCGTCAAAAGGTAAAAGTGATCCTAATTACAACTTAAATTGTTCAAATGTTAGAAATAGAGTGGAGCCTCCAAGATTTAAATCAAGGGCAATGGGTTGTCAATTGTCAAATGTTTATGTGGACATTACTTTCCTTTACCAACTAAACATCACCCACTAAGGTATATGATTTTCTTCAATGGTTTTATTCAAAAGGGTTATCTCATTTTCATGTGTTTTTGAACGATGTATTCTAAATGCTATAACTTGAGATTCCCGAAGTATTATCTCTTAACCATTGTAGAATTTTTATGTGTCTTAATACTAGTGTTTATGACATTTTGTAGTGGGTATCAACCTATTCTCAACCTTGCAATCTCATTTGAACACTCATTCCCCACTCATATCTTTCACAATTCAATTCTGTGGTAACACAGTTCCTTGCATCATTATTATCAATTTGTGCATGACTTATCTTTTTGGATGTTGCCAAAAGGGGGAGAAACATCAATTGTGCAAAAATTGAAAGTTTTGTCATCATCAAAAAGGGGGAGAATGTTGGGTTCTCATGTGGAAGAATGTTGGGTTACAACAAGTGCTTAAATGTTTTTGATGATGAGCAATACTAATTGATGTTATGTGAAATGTTCACAAATGGTATATTTGTTTTTGATGATGAACATTTCATGAACAAGACAAAATTGATGTGTTATGAATGTGTGAAACATGATGAGAATGACAATTGGATGCAAATAAAACACATGTTTTATATGTTCATTATATCTCACTAATTATGTCTTTTAATGTAGGTGAGATTCCATGCAAGACGAAGCCCAAAATCCAAGTGCAAAAGAACAAGACAAGTTGCTGAAATAGTGCACCTGTCAACAGATGAATAGTGCATCTGTCAACATATGAATAGTGCATCTATCGACAGATGATTTTCTCCTGTCGACAGATCCACACAGAAATCTATTTCCAGAAAGCACAGTCTTCTGGTTTTTGCAAACCTGTCAGCATCTGTCGACTGCAGCAAGTTGGCTGTCGACAGATGGAGTTTTGGGAAGATCTAATGGCCGGGATATGATCTATATTTTGGTGTTTCCTTTTAGCACAACTCTCTATGTTTGGACACCATTATATAAGGTCATATGAGGCTATTTTCACAGTAAGGAGCCTCCACACAAAAAACCCTAAGCCAAGAACAAGAAGAAGAAGGTTCCCCTGTTTTCTACCTCAACTCTCCGTCCAGCGCGAGGAAGATTCATCTCACGAGCGGAGTTGAAGTTGGTTTGTCCATCTTTCAAGCTTCTCCATCAACTGATACCTGTCAATACGAAGCTTGAAGTCTTCTGACGAACTCCCTGAAGAGTTTATCTTTGGATTTGTTCTACAACTCAGAACTCTTCTTTCTTTCCACTTTCATATATTTGTGTGTGTACTGATTGGAGATCAGTACGTGGTGTTTGTGGATGTGTGTGTGATTTGTGATCTGTACAAGGGTTGTGTGCAGATCATAGTGTGTGTGGTGTGTTGGTCAGATCAAGGCTAGAGGGTCTGATCTTTTGTGGACTTGATCTAGCGTGTGTGTGTGTGGTTGAGCCGTTGTGCTCGTCTGTGTGTGTTGTACTCAGTTCTTGAGTAGTGTGTCCTCACTGTGTGGGGGTTGGACATAGGAGTCACGTGGTGTGATCTCTGAACCACCTAAAAATCCCTTGTGCACTGTGGTTTGACTTGTGGTTTGCATTGTGTTGCGCTAGATGCATGCCTAGGGATTTCGTCTACACATTAACTGTTAATTTGTTCACACACATTACATCAGATCAGAGGGGTTTTAATTGAGTAGATCTTTTAATCCGAAGTAATTTTTAAATTGCTTAAGTTTCCGCTGCAAATCTATTCAACCCCCCCTTCTAGCTTTGCCATAACCGAATATCCGATCCTAACACTTTTACTTCCGCTACTCTGTATTTATATTTATGATCATCTCAATCGTATGTTATTGTTTGGGTAAATGCCCCACTGTGATAACGTTCACTATACCGACGTGGGTTGGTATAACCGTATCGGTGTAATGAGGGTCGTCACACCCAGTGTTTCCCTCTCAACCCTTGACTACCTCTTCTTCTCTTGCTCCTACTCCTCCTACTACTAACCCTCCTGCTACTGACCCTACATCTCCACCAATTATTGAACAACCACCTCCATCCACCTATCCCTTCTGTCTCCATTGATCCTCCTCCTTCCACCTCTCAAACAGAAATATAGTCTCCAATCAATACTTAAATCCCTTTCATTTCCTTTGAAGTATAGATTCAAAACTCACACTGTGAATACTCCTACTCTTCATACCCTACCTCCACACTTTTTTTCAACTACTCCTTCGTCCTGAATTTCTTTTACTATTAGCTCCACTCCTACACTTGGACAGATAGTACCTAGTATGGTACTACCTTCTGGAGCAATCCCTCATGGCCATACCTCCCTTCTTCCACCTTTTTGGTATGCTTTCATCTACCACTCTGAACATCACATGAATCTTTTCAAAGAATTTTTGTCCATAAAAGCTTTCCTTGAAGTCCATGGGATTCTAGACTATAAGTTTGAAGATTGGTTCCCTCTTTTACTAAAGACTTCTGAAGTTCTATTGGTTGATGTGAATCTCATCACACAGAAAAGCCATAGTTCTTCCCCTTCAGAGTTTCTCAATCTATACCCTGCTGAAGCCGAAAAATTCATTTCAGCCAAATCTAGAAACCCTCTTCTAACTATTCACCTTCACCTGAATCTAAGGTTCTTTAACCTATTTAGTAACACCTCCTTAGAGAACACCAGACTAGCTATACTAGAATGAAGGTCTTCAATGAAGATAGGTTCAAGTAAGGTTTGCCAGATGTCAACAAAGGGTAGTGGCGGATGATTACTGAGGGTCAGAGAACAATCACAATTTCCATGACTATTGGATTGCCCTCTGGACTACATCCCAGTCTAGTTTGTGCTATTTCATCTAGGAAGCAGCTTGCCCAAATACTGTTCAATGTCCATATCCGGATAGCATCCAAATTCAAAGTTAAGTACAATATCAAGCTATTTTTCCATAGATTTTCCATGACGCAAGCTCCCAAGAATTCTCAGCACATGAAGGATTTTCAGTACTGCTTTGCAGAATCTGAGAGACTGAATGAAGATGAATGGGCAGCAGCTTACCCAGCAGAGAGTGAAGAATGTCAGAAGCTCAAGATATCTCCATCTGTCTATCTCCTTAAGGCTTATAACTCACTTTGGAATTATGTGTTTCAGAAATGAACACAGAGATATATTATATATTACCAAGCCAAGGAAGCAACTCACTCCTAGGATCTTCACTAGAACCTCACTGTTTATGACTTTTTGCACTAGGTAGCCAAGAAGAAGTTTATTCCCCTTAGGAGTACCCTATTAGATGATAACTACCATAGGAGACTCAACTAGTATCATCGCCGCCATGTTAAATCCTATAGGAAAATCCCCTCTGTAGGACCTTCCTACAACATAGATAGAGAGAAATTTTCCTTTTTCTTTCCTGAAAATGAGCGTAAGATATGGGATCTTATTCAACCATTCTTTGCTCAAGTCACTCCTTCCCTCTATCTTCCTAGCTCCTCTTTCACTCATTGAATGTAAAATGTTCCTTACAGAAATCAATATAAACCTCTGTGTTTGTATCTATCTCTTTCTCTTGTGTATCTCTTATCCTTTTAATATCTTCTTTACTACCATTTATGAAAATTAATAATTCAAAGGCTCTTATACATTTAACTATATATTTTAGCCAAAGTTTATGCTTACACAGAATCTAAGTATCAACACAGACAAAATTTCTCTGAGTTCACAGCGTATATTGCATATAATACTAACTCCGACTCCTAACTCCAACTCTAGAAAAGCCAAAGTAATGGTTCGATTGATTAACAAACTGGAAGTACTCCGACTCCGGAGAAGTCGAAGTCTGGTAGTACGCCGACTTTGGAGAAGTCGTAGTCTGGTAGTACTTCGACTCTGGAGAAGTCGAAGTCGTTATACCAATTGCTTATCCATTGAGCCTTACTCCGACTCCTTGAAAGTCAAAGTCGGACTTACTCCGACTTCAGATAAGTCGATGTCTATTACCTATTCGCTGGCTCTCCAACTTCTTAGAAGTCAAATTATGTTATTGTACTTGTTTCTTACTCCGACTTCTTGAAAGTCGAAGTTTCACATATCAACTTTTGTATACCTGTACTTAAACAATGAACTTGTTTCTATCAGTTAGCACAGTCTTTAATAAATCTTCATCTTAACTTCTAATAACTTTTCATATTGAAATACCTTTTTAAATAATAATACTTTCTATGAAACTTATGACTATTTTCTGCTAACATAAATTTCAATTATCTTTTTGGCAGGACAAATACCCTATTCGACATTATTCATCTGTGAAATATTCGTTTGAAATCTGTAAAGATTTAAGTATAATTGTTATCTCTTCCACTGTCAGAAAGATAGGTTTATCTCTGATCGACAAATGGTCAAGAATTAAATGCATGATAGTTATAAGCTGTATGGCTATCTGTTAGAACTCACCTACTATATCCTTTGTGTCAGAACTCTATGACTTTTAAAATAACGTACTCATACGACTATCTGTCTATCTTTCAATGCTCTGAACATCTCTATTTGAATAGATCTTATGTTTTATAAATTTTTTATCTCACCTACCTCCAAGGAATGGAGATATCTATGCTCCTTCATGATCTTTCAGATCAGCAGCCACCCACTATAGCGTGCCTAGCTTTCAGTCTTGGGTATGGAACTTGCAGAACATTAATGGAGCTACCTAACTAGCTTGAAGACATTGGGACTCTAAGAACTAAAAGCCTAATAGTCATCACAAAAGTCCCAAACTGTCTACATCCAAGAAGCAACGGCTATCCTTCAAACGGCTAGTTTTCAACGATCAGTTTCAAACGGGAAGATGAAGTCTCTGAACCTACTATATAGAAGCAGAAGCTTGAAAGAAGAAAGAAAGCACCAAGCAATTAAAATCTCAACTCCCATCAGAATTTGCAAGCAAGAAGAGTCACCACACGCTTACTGAAAAGAGAGAGCTGCTCTTCAAATCCTGGTCTTCAAGCTCTTTTGATTTTGAAGTCTTCTTCTTTGGTGGCATACTGCATTACAGATCTTCCGAGTCCACCTTCTTTGTTTCAGAAAGAGCTAGAGATCTAGTTCCATTTATTTATCTTTCTGATTCTCTGTGTTTGCTCATTTTGTTGAGTAGACACACAAGTGTTTTTCACTTCTATGTAAGATAACCAGTAGGGGGTTTGTTCCCTGCAGTGCCCCTCTTGTGAAGGGAAGAACTACATGTGTAGGTGGTCTTTATACCTTTTGGTAAAGGGAAGACTTGCTTGGGAGAAAGTGGGATTGTAATACCTCTAAGGTTTGAGAGAAGGCTAAGTGTTCTTGGTAGTTAGTGAAAACTCAAGTGGTTTCTTTGGGACTGGACGTAGGACTTCCATGTAGGAATGGCTGAACCAGGATAAAAACTCTTGTGCATTTGTGTGATTGTTTCCGCCAAGTTTTCACTTGTATCACACACCACAATAAGTACTAACAACTCTATTTAGTGTTATCTATTTTCAGATAAATTTTTAAAAGCGCAAGAAGTCATATTCAACCCCTCTAGGACAACTATAGTGCCATCTCGATCCAACAGTAGTAAGCTGCCCTTTCTTTCCCTTCTTCTCCACTTGTGCAAGAACAACTCCCATAGAGTCTTCCAGGAAAGATACATAGAGAATTAAAGGTTTGCCTAGAGTCGGAGACCTCTGGATAGGAGGATTAGCTAGATACTCTTTTAATCCATCAAAGGTAGCCCGACACTTCTCATCTCAATGGAATTTGACTCTCGGGTTAGTGAGGTCGTAGAAGGGTCTACAGCTCTGTGAATGTTGAGGGACAAACTGGCGAATAAATTGTAACCTCCTGATTAAACCTCAAACTTCCTTAAAATTCTTGGGAGGTGGCATCTCTCTTTTTGCCTTCACCTTATTGGGATCAATCTCGATACCCCTCTTGCTCATGATGAACCCTAGGACTTTACCCAATGACACACAAAACACACACTTCTTGGGGTTCATTTTCAATTGAAACTCTCTTGATCTTTGTAGAACCTTAGTTAGAACCCCGGGATGCTCAGCCAATGTTTTGGATTTCACCACCAAGTCATCCACAAACACATCAATATAGATGTGAATCATGTCATGAAAGATGGCCATCATCGCTCTTTGGTAAGTAGCGTCAACGTTTTTAAGTCCAAATGGCATGACGACATAGCAATATGTGCCCCAAGGTGTAGTGAATGATGTTGTAAGGCCCTCGATTTCTGTGCATTGTATATTTATTTTGATGCTTTGTTGCTCTGCCCGAAATCTCTTCTTAACATCAACATCCATTGACGTTAAGGGGTAGTTGACAACAACATTTATGTCGTTTACCTTGTGGCCAGATGATCTAGACGTCAACATCGATTGACGCCTATTTTTGGTTGACAGCAGCTATGTGGCCATTTACTTCTCCGCCTGTGTTTGGGATTTCAGATCTGAAACTGTCCCGTTTTCTTCGGAGTCTGATTAGGAAACCTATCCCCAATGGTCAGGACTCTTATGACCTAGGTTCCTACGACTCTAAACCCTATTTATTTGGGTTGTCTCTGCAAAGAGAGGGCTTTTCTCACCTAGGGCTAATTGGGTTTCGGGGAGAGAAAAAGAGAGAGTTTCAGAGGCTTGATCCAGCGATCTGAAGGATCCGACGATCTTCTGCGAAAGGGAGACTGTACTGAAGGTGGAGAAGCTCTCCTAACACCGAGGGATCGATTCCATAAGCGTGGATGTCGGATCAAGGTGGGGAAACATCACCTTTTTGGCTTGGCCGAGGAGGGCTTCATCGTTAAAATTTGATCTTCAGAGGTTTTTGGAGAGGCAAGTAACTTAGGGGTTTTGTCCATAGACCTATCACCTAGAGTTTGTGTCCTAGACCCCCAAATTCATCATTCTTTTGTGTTCGGTCTGCACCTTCTGCAGATAGGAGGTTGATGGCAACCTTATTGCCACCAAGTTCTTGAGTTAACAGCAATCGATTGTGTCGTTAACCCACCCTGACGGCAAGGGGCTTGCCGTCAAGTTCATCTGGTTTTACAGAATAGTGTTTTCAATCATGTGATGTGATTTTTCGAGGGTTTATGAAGGTATGCATATGTCATAAAATATTGTCTAGTCAGATATGGTCTTTAGGTCAAACCATGAATTTCGATTGAATTTCTGATCATGATTACATATAATAGAATTTTTTTTATGGGGAAATATGCATGTTTTGACATATTTAAATTCAGAATAAATAGATATTATGTATGATATTGCTACAAGAAATTTTCATGAACTTTGGGTTGCTATATACATGTTTTAAGACTGTTAGATCCGGCTGTTCACTGTTTATTATGTCTAATTGAATTATCTTATTAAATTGCATGAGATCTCTTTTAAATGGTAAAAATAGATATACTATCATGAAAATTCTGAAATAAGAACCATATGATATGTTCAATGCGTAGAGTTTATGGTTAAAATTTGGGTCTATTCTGATATCTATAGGAACTGTTTGTAATTGTAAAGGTATTAAAGGGTATATTTAGCATGGTTAATTAGGAAATGGTAATTACGGTGAATAGTATCATGTTTAGGTGCTGTTAAGCATATTTTCTTACTGTTAGACAGTCATGATAAATTCTCTTATCTGAAAGACATGTGCTTACATTATAAGTATGTGAATGGATCATTAAGAGCATGAAAAATGTTGCTAAGCATGTGATTAAGTGAAATAATGTGTTTAAGTGAAATATGTGCTGAAATTGACACTACTACCATAGAAGGCTATGGAGCCATACTGTAGAAAAGTCCCTATGGGAAGGCTCAATGTGTATGTGATATCCTGTGGGCATCAGGATGAAATCTTAGATGTGGACAAGTACCACTGGTTAGGATGGAGAGGGCTTCTCCCGGTTTTGCACAGTTACCAAGATTCGTCACTATAATGCCTAGGTGACGGGTAAGTGTTATGTCATATGTGTGTCCTTTATGGTGGTTCGGAATATGTGTCACGGCAAATAATGTGTAAAGAAGTGAAATATGTGTAAATGTGCAAAGTGTTCATGTGAAAGTGATGTGTTCATGTGTTAATTTGTGAAATAATTTGGAACCATGTGATCTTGTTATAGTTATGTCAAAACAATGAGAAAAATGTGTGATTATGTGATATAAAAAGCATGTGAGAAGTGATAGATATCATGCTAGGTTTGCTAGTAACCATGTGTTTAATTTCATGATCAAGTTGTT
The DNA here is from genome assembly GCA_014218235.1 of Colocasia esculenta. Lineage (NCBI taxonomy): Eukaryota > Viridiplantae > Streptophyta > Magnoliopsida > Alismatales > Araceae > Colocasia > Colocasia esculenta. Next base: position 81,469,083 of record CM024753.1, read on the forward strand.
TGGAAACATGTTATGAATGAGTTGCAATTGATATCATGATTCAAGATAAAAGACCATGTATAGATAGCATGTTATAGGGCATTTATTTGAACTTGTTTGTTATGACATGAACCATGTGGTAAAATCTCTCTTTTTGATAAATTGAGTTGCATAAATGTGATATGTGTAAGGATGTGCCAATAGGTTACTTGCTGAGTCTTTTGTGAAGACTCATTCTTGCCTTAACATACAGGTGAGACAGGTGTTCCTGTGATTGAGGAGGACATTGTGAGGAGTGACTCCGAGCGAGAGGAGTAGCAGAGCTTGTGGAGGATTATTGCTTAGATTGTACTTTCTTTTACTAGTATGTGGACAATGCTATGTTATGGATTTGTTTAATTGTGGACTTTGTTTATTTCCATTGCTACTATATAGACTGTGGGATGTGTGTAATGATGATGGAATAACAATCTCTTTCATTTCCGTTGTATTTTCTTTTGTTATTTATGTACATCTCTACCTACTGTGTTGTGTTGAGTACATGTCCCACTATGACGGTGCACTTTATATCGACGTGGATTGGTATAATCGTACCGGTATAAAGAGGGTCGTTATAGAGATTGGTATCAGAGAAACAAGTTGAGATTGTACATAAATAAGCCATCATCTACACAATATTTTAAAGTCTTTATAGAATTAGTCCATACATGTGAAAAATATCTAATAATGAATTAAAGATAGTTAAGAAAATGGTTAGGACTAAGTAACTTAGATTCTAACTGAGTTAATTGTTTTTCAGGCAATGGCGAGCCGTGGTAGGCGTAGTACCCAAGCTCGGGAGGACGAGCAGAGGTGTGAGGAGATGGGTGAGAAGTAGGCCACAGCACCCCAGGGTCCCTCGGTACTTCCTCCACCACCACCTGTGGACTATGGCGTGTTCATGCAAGGCCTAGTCCAGGCGATGAAGACCCAGGCACAGATGTAGGCTGCATTGCAAGCTTAGTTACAGGCACATGTTAGAGTTGTTAAATAGGGAGTAGTCTATTTTGTTGATCGTATGATTGCTTATGTGTTGTTTGTTGTCTCAGGCTCAGGCTCCATCTCCAGTTCCCAAGGAGCATGGCCATGGTGGTCCATCCATCATGGAGAGGTTTAAGAGGATGGCTCTGCCTCCTTTTAAGGGGGAGAGTCAACCCCTTTTGGTAGAGAGCTAGATGAGAGAGGTGGTGAAGATCTTTCAGGCTATCAGGTGTGCAGAAGAGGACCAAGTTAGCCTAGCATTTTACATGCTACATGTACTTAGAGTATATGTACTTGTGTAAGATGAAGATTTTATTTTAGATGGTGCTTATGGGTTGTATTTTGCAGGAGAGAGCCAATGTTTGGTGGGCCTCGATGCTACGTATGAGGTACGATGATGGTGCATTATTGGTGACTTGGTCCGAGTTCACTAGACTCTTTCGGGCCAAGTTCATCCCCGAGCACATTCAAGACAAGATGGAGTAGGAGTTCCTATCTCTTACATAGTGCTCCATGACTGTCCTGGAGTACGAGGCCACGTTTGCCGATCTTTCCAAGTATGCTCCCCACATTGTTGCAGATGAGCGCAAGAAGGCCAAGAAGTTTGTGTTGGGGCTCAAACCATCACTCAGGTCGAGACTGGTTGGTTTTGACCATCGGACTTTGGATGAGGCTCTCAACATAGCATGCAAGCAGGAGAGCAAGATGGATCGCTACATAGAGGAGAAGAAGGCAGCCCATAAGAGGGCAGCGCCACCTTTCTAGAGGCAGGACAAGAAGAATGCAGCCATGTACTAGTGGCCTCAGCGTATAGTAGTAGCTCTGAGCTAGTCAGCAGTTGCACCGTAGACACCTCGCTTCAGGCCTAGTGATAAGAAAGAGTGTCCACATTGCAGAAGGACACACGATGGCACAGAATTTTAGAAGCTAGCAGGGAAGTGCCTGAAGTGTGGCAGCACCGAGCACCAGATTAGAGAATGCCCCAAACTTCAGTAGTTTGCTTAGAGAGGAGCTCCAGCCCCAATAGTGACAACAATGATAGGGAGACCAGGAAGGCCTCGGGCCCAAGCTCGAGTGTATGCACTTGCACGTGAGGACGCAGAGCAGGCCGTAAACGTCACTGAAGGTACGATTTTAGTTATGGGTGTGCAGGCTCGAGTGTTATTTGATACGAGTGCTACACACTGGTTTATTTCCGAGCGGTTTGCTAAGCAGTTAGCGTCAGAGTCTAGAGTTGAGGCAAAGGAGTTAGAGGTTCCTTTATCTGTGCACATACCAGCAGGTATGGTAGTGACCATGAAGTGCATCCCATCCTTACCTGTGTGCATTGAAGATCGAGGCTTGTTCGGGTGCTTCTACTTACTCAAGATGAAGGACTATGTTGCTATACTTGGTCTGGATTGGCTTGAGGAGCACTATGCCTTGGTCGATTGCAGGGGGAAGAAGATTACTTTCCGTATTCCTAGAGAGGATGAGTTCTCACATCCATTGCCAAGGAATCTTGCGGTAAGATTTGTGATATCCACCATGAAGGCTATGAAGATGGTAAACAAGGGTTGTGATGCTTTTCTTGCCTGAGTGGTTTAGTTCTTAAGGACGATCAGTCACATACCCTTGGCGAGATCGAGGTTGTGTAGGAGTTTCCAAACGTGTTCCCTAATGATTTGTCTGGATTGCCACCAACAAGGGAGATAGAGTTCACTATATAGTTGCTTCCAGGAACCTCATGTTGCCCAGATAGCAAGCCCAAAGGGGGGGGGGGGGTGAATGGATTGCTTAAATTTCTTTCGTGTGATAATTCTTGTAAGTAAAACACTAGACAGACAACACTAAGATCTATAGTTAGACTTAGTGTTAATCAACACAAAGAGAGCAATGACACAATCATTAGGAAATTTTATCCTGGTTCGAATCTCCTATCCCAAGGAGTCCTACGTCTAGTCCCCAAGCAACCACTTGGGATTCCACGAAACCAGGGCACAGTCCCCCTTAAGGACACTTACACATCCAGCCATAGCTGGCCTTCTCTTCTCAACCAGAAGAGGAACAACACCACCTATACCAACAGGTCTTCTCTTCACACCAGAAGAGGATCAACCACAAAGAATGAGTTGTAGAGGAAGGCCCCAAGAGAAGGCTTATAATCACTTGCTTGATCTGAGGGGAAGTCTGAGAGGCACAAGATGATTACAAAGTGGGCTCTCTCTCAGATCTACTCAAGCTCTCAAAAGGCAATGCACTATTCTCATAGAGAGCTAAGAGCTACAGAAAAGTTGGATTTGACGAGCTGGCTCTTGTTGTTCTTCAGGTGACTGGAGTTTCAAGCTTCTCAAAGGTTCAAGAGTTCGAACTGTCTTACTACTTTGCATGGAGTCACCAGTCTTCTATTTATCTTCTTTAAAATAAATTGGACTGTTGTAGTATCCATTGAAATATCCGTTGCTTCACACCTTCATGCACGTTAGAGAGACAAGTTCGAAGCAAGGAGCAGGTGAGCCTGCAGTCATTAATGCTTGGATTGACACATACTCTTTCAAGGAAAGATTGTCTGAATCTTCTATCCTGTTGTCAGGTTGACAGGTCCATCTTTGACGTACGTTTCTACAAAAGTCCTGCACACAATAAATGCTGACACATATACAACTTCTCTTTGTCTAAATTGTTAGTCAATATTAGTAGTAGGCTATATGAAGATACACCAAAAAGAAAAAGTTATACTATCATCATATAACGTGAGACTTTGTGTGACAAGTGAGGTGGGCAAGAATATATCACGTGAAAATAATGTACCATCATAATAAATGTTCAAAACTACAAGATAGTGTGATACGCGGGAAAATTTGAATTCCACGGAGATTTGAAAATTACAATTGAGTATTATAGAGGATAACTATATTCAAGATTTTCTGAGAAGATAAAGATACTATTTGTCAACTTATTTAAACCATTATCATTGTGGAAAGAGTTGATATATATATATATATAAATGAACTCTATGTTGAAATAGAGTCGATGCAACCAAAATCCATGTATAAATAGTGAAATCGTTATTCTGTACATAATCGTTATATGAATGACATTGATGTACAAACGAAATCGTTGTTTTAGTGAGGGAATCGTTGTTTGAGTAAAATCGATAATGAAATCGTTGTTTTATAGATGAAACCGTTGTTTGAGTGAAATCGATTGTGAAATCGTTGTTTCAATGAAGAAAATGTTGTTTAAGTGAAGTGAAGTCGATGTATCAACGAAGACGTTGTTTTACTTATAAAATCGTTGTGAGACTGAAATCGTTGTTTCACTTATGAAGTCGTTGTTGCCACCAAATCATTGTTTAAGTGAAAGGAAATCGTTGTTGTGATCAAATCATTGTTTAAGTAAAAGTGAATCGTTGTTTTGAGCAAATCGTTGTTTAAGTAGGCAAATCATTGTTGCGATCAAATCGTTCTTTAAGTGAAAGCAAATCGTTGTTCCGATCAAATTATTCTTTAAGTGAGAGCAAATCGTTGTTGCGATCAAATCATTCTTTAAGTGAAAGCAAATCGTTGTTACGATCAAATCGTTCTTTAAGTGAAAGCAGATCGTTGTTGCGATCAAATCGTTCTTTAAGTGAAAGCCAATCGTTTTTGCAATCAAATCATTCTTTAAGTGAAACAGAATCGTTGTTCTTATGAAATCGTTGTTTAAGTGACTTATGAAATCGTTGTTGCGATCGAATTGTTGTTTCTATGAAGTCGATGTGTACTTAGACAAAAGCATATGCTAGATTTATTTCCCGTGGATAAACATTACAAAAAGTGTTAGAGAATAATTTTCAAGGTTTTGTTAATCACCAAAAAATACATATATAATTAATAATTAATTATATGGAGATGGACTGATCATCAATCTTCCCCTTTTTGGTGATGACAAAACATAGAAATTTGCATGCATAGAAAGTACTAAAATTTTTTAAAATTTTAAATTTAATTTTAGGGTATGTCTTTTAGAATAATTTCTCCCCCTTTTTGTCATTAAGCAAAAAAATTAGATTGACAGAAGAGAAAATGGAGATAGACAAAGATAAATGGGAGCTAAAATATCAGATTTGATTACTTAATGGGGGTCAGAGATATAGAAGGTAGGAGACAAAAGTGAGGCATGGTGAGTGATGATTGGCCAAGCCTGGATTTCCTACTCTTCAAAGAATTTCTTAAACGCACCCCAAGTGATATTGTAGGAAGGCCCCATGTCTGGAAGAAGTCTCTAGATGTGGAGCTGCCTCTGAGTTTCAATGAAATTGGCATACTCATCCTTACCAAAGGAGGACCTATATAAGCTAGTGGTTCCAAAACTAGCATGCTAGAGAAACTTATCAATGAATAGAGGGTAGAAGATTTTGTGCTGCTTTAGTTCCCTCTTCAGGGGTACATAGACTTTGTACCGCTCAGCCCAAATGGCAAAAAGGGTCCTGAACCAAATTGATGGAGTTGAGATCCAGGAATTCATCAGCAGAAATAGTGGGTTTGGTTGATATAGCCAGGGAGAGGTTCAGATTGAGCATCTGCTGAGCAGCTTGGTGATAGTGCTTCTCCCAATCAGAGGGGAATTGCCTTTCACACTCAGACAAGAGGGGAGCTAGGACATCTGACTTGATATAACCCCTGTGATACTCTCGGAATAGAAATCTGTGGAAGGCAAGACGAGCTCCCTGCTGGACTATGATTCTGGCCATTACTCTAGCAAATCTTTCAAAAATAGTAAGACCCACAGCACAGTCCGTGAGCAAGGAATGAAGCTTGGGGAGGAAGACAATATCTGGCATCTACAGAGTAGAAAAATCCACTTAAAGGGAAGTGTTGATAGGGTTTTCAGTCCTGAGCTATGCAATGGCTGCCCTGAACTGACCAAGCTGAATTTCTGGCAGTTTGTTGACAAACTGATAATCATTATACATCTTGAACTACCGGATTATCTTGATTTCTCTCTGGATGAAAGTACCCCAAGTGTTTTTTTGGTGGATGACAAACCACTCAGATAGGGAAAGTTGGTGGTCTGAGGGTGGAAACCTTTCAGATCTGGCTAGTAAAAATTTCCTGTAGAGATACTGATGGCCCTGAGCCTACTGGTCTTCAGTCATAGACTTAGCTAAGGAGAAGATTTTTGACTGATCTGATTTGGATATGGGGGAGAGAGGAAGAACAATAGTGAGGTGTTGTATGAGATTAAGGTGAGGGAGGCCAAAAATGGCAGAAAATGTATACTTTTGTAAGAATTCGCAATAAAGGGATCTCCTTATATTTTCAACAAAAAGAGAGAACCAAAGAGGGGGGAATCGAGGTTCATAAGAGAGAGCAAGTTTCTTAGAAACTTTTCTCTTTTTGGGGGCAGGACTAGGAGAACCTATCCTGTGAACATGGGAGGAAACTGACATGATTGAGCAAAGAATTGCTTCTTCAAACTCATCTTTAATGTCATGTATGATGTGGCCTTGAACACGAGCACCCTCCGGAATGATGGTGATAAAGGACGGAGGAGTGGGTGGATGAAGAGAAGAGAAAGAAGTAGGAGGAGGTGGTGTAGATGGTCCAGCAGATGATGGACCAGCAGATGAGGGACCAGCTGAGGATGATGCTGGAGGTTCCTCAAATGTGGAAGGAGGAGGAATAGCAGTAGAAGAAATACGTGAGGAAGAGGAGGCAGCAAAAAAAGGTGTAGGTGAGGAGATGTGTTTTGGAAGAGGTTTCTTGGAGGGTTCAAGAGAAGGCGGGGCAGAAGAGGATGTAGGTGGAGAAGAAGGTGAAAGGTTTGCGGAATCCCAATATGGTAATCTAGAAGGGGGGTTGAATAGATTACTACCAATTAAAAGTTTGAAAACAACCCTTTTTCAATCACAACAAAGTCTTTTGAATTTTCTGTAGAAACAATGTGAGACTTAGATGTGTTGAAGATGTGTAGGTGAGTTAGCAATCTATCTAGTGTGTGAATGCAACGTGCCTATCAAGCATCTAACGTGAAAATCGTTCAAACCACAACACACGAAGATTTACGTGGTTAGGAGTACACAAATCGTGTATCCTACGTCCACGGCACACACACACACACAAAGAAAACTGCTTATGAGCGAGTTCGGTGACTACAACTCACACACACACGTGTTTTCTGATGTGCATCCACGATCAGAACAACACACACACGTGATCTCAAGCACAAGGGTCGCTTGAATCACCACAACACACACAGAGATGGTAGAAATATGAAAATAGAGAGAGTTCTGAGTGAGAAAATAAATCTTGGTGAAGAACTCTTCTGAGAACGCCTGGAGGAAGTTCAATCTTCGACTTGAATGCTTTGAGTCGATGGAGAAGGTTGAATCCTCGATGTTCTTCTTTCAGGAACTGCTGGATCGATGGATCTTTAGGGCTCTGTGCAGCAGTCTGAAGCAGGGCAATAGCAACTCTTGTGAAACTTGGAGTAGCTCTAGGGTTTTTGGTTGTGGCTGCTTCTCTGCGAAATTTCCTTCAAAAAGGTGTTTAAATATAGGAGTTCTCACATGGAGAAACGTGAGAGTTGGAAACACCTCCTAGGATAACTTAGAAACTTTCCGTAATTTGAATAATACTCCGTCTGTCGACAGATCTTGGCCATCTGTCGACAGACGACAGTTAAACAGAAGTATGGATCTTCAGTTCTGTGAGATCTGTCGACAGTCGAAGACCATCTGTTGACAGATGTGCTCTTTTGTGCAAACGACAGAAGTCTGGATGTTCTGGACTGTGCGATCTATCGACAGCCGATCTGTCATCTGTCGACAGATGAAGACTTTCTGAACTATCTGACTTCGGGCTGATCTTTCCTGTGCAATCTGTCGACAGGTACTTTTGTGTCTATCGACAGGTGACCTTTTTTCTTGCTTTTTGTGATCTTTCTCACTTGTTTTGAGAGAGCTTGACTTTGTGCATTTATACCTACATGATGAAACATGTAAAATTAAGCATTTTGAATACACAAACAATCAAGTATTGCATTAGTTTTTTTTTCACGTGTTACATGTATCAAACCTCAATTGAAGTTATTCATCATCAAAAACATGTTGTTATAAATGTTAGAATGAAAACCCAACATTCTCCCCCTTTTTGATGATGACAAAATTAATCAATTAATGCACATTGAGGTTTCTCCCCCTTTTGACAACATCTAAAAGCATTCATCAGACAAACATAGAGACAAACATAGAACATGGCACTGTGAATTCATTGATGTGAAAGAGGCATACACAGTACAAAAAGTGGTTTGACTGAGAGTAAACATGAAAGGGAAAGAAAATACATGACCACAAAGTGAAATAAAAAAGACCATTAGACTCAGACAAGACAGGACATAGACACTACGTGAAGACCCATTCCTAGACATAAAGCCTATCTAGGCAGCATCATCTTCAGGAGGAGCTGGAGCCTGACGAGTGTCATGCATCTGTGTCTGAAGCCTTGTCATGCGGAGCTGGAGTTGGACTTGTGTGTTCGCAAGTGATTCCAGACTTGAATCCACTGTGTCCAATCTTGTATTCAGCTGCTCAAATCCAATGGACAACTGTAGCTGTAACTGTGCAAGAAAATCTCTAATGGATGGTTGAGCTGGAGCATCACTAACAATCTCAACGCCCGGCATACCATGAGATCCAGACCCGGAGTCTTCATCCTCGTCATCTTCCGCATCATCAGCAAGATTCTCATCTTCTTCTTCAACAATATCCTCTTCAGCATCAGCAGGGGCCTTACCCTTGAGCTCCCGGGTAACAACTCCATCAACAAGCTTGTATCCCATGCGATGGGCTGCAGTGAGATCAAAGCTGTTGCGGGAATTAAGCACTATGCACTCGTTGTCTCAAATGTCAATGCCGATGAACCTCATCAGGGAGGTAAGTGGACAAGCAAAGGGCATCGACCTCCGGGGTTCGTAGAATGTTTTTTGGATAAGACTAAGCATCAGAAGTGGTAGATTGATGGGTTCACAACTGAGGAAGAAGGTGAAGAGAGATTTGTGAACATCGGTGACCAACTCCCGACTGCCATGTTTAGGCGCAATCATGGTAGTGAAGATGTGGTGGATCATCCGGATCAATGGAGGAAATTAGTTTGCATTGAGTTTAGAGATTTTCTTGGTGCCATCATAATCCTCAAGTGTGAGGAGAGGGTAGTAGACAGAGGCATCCGGTTTGTGGCTTAGAATATCAACGTCGGAATTGGGGATTTGAAGGGCTGTGCAAAAAAGATTTTGTCACGTCTCGAGAATTACGCAGCAGATATTATTTCGAATAATTCGAGTCGATATTTCGAGACGTGGATAGTCGGCAAATAAGCCTCTAGCTAGCACGCACTAAATGTGTATCAACACAACATCATAATAGGGCCCATATATTGAACTCAATATAAATTGTATTCAAATCTCAACTTATTGTATTCAAATTGGAAACTATTACAGGACTAAGACTCAATAAAAGGAAAAGTACATTCTATTCCTCACTTCCTACTACATGAATCTAACACTCAAAATAAACAAACTATATATAGACTCGTAATTGGAACGCTCATCACTCGGACGCATTCCCATCCTTGACTTGCTCTTCCTCGTGAATGTCATAGTCACCTAGATTGGGTAAAAGTAGGGGATGAGCAAACTAGCCCAGTAGGATTTATATCTCAATGTGCGAGTAATGATATAAGTGATTAACATTTTAGAACTAGGCAAGTACGATGAATGATATGCAAGTACGAATAAAACTCGTTAAAACATGATATATAAAACAAGCTAGAGAGAGTGGTTATGATAGAACAAGATTTGTGAATGAGATAGAACTAGAAATAGATCACTTTGCACAAGCACGCAAGATTTCAATTGATGTCAAGAATGCAAGATATCATTATTTGCATTAAATGCAGGATGGCCATATCACGCAAGCAAGCAAGCAAGATTTCACAAGCACGATCAAGTAACACTAATCAGGCACGTAGACACCAATGTACACCAAGAAAAGATCCATCAAGAATGTACACCAAGACACGTGTTTGTGGTTATTGTATCTATCATTCAACACACACGCAGGATTTTCCCAGCGCAGATGCAACGCCAGTAATCATTCTACCCCATGGTTAACTGTATATCTATGACTCGCCGTCATTGGGGCTAGATTGGAGCCCTTGGACACACGCCGTGCCCTGTCAGCATCTCACTTAAATTTTTAAATGTAGATACCCACAGTCATTTATAATGGCCAATGAGAGTTTCAATAAGTAAGCATGTGTAATGTCATGTTCATGATGATGAGGGGAAGCTAGTAATAAGTAATTAAACATGATTTCATGTTAACAATGATCAAGAGATAAATTTGGCAGCATAACGGTACGATTCCTCATTTAGTTCAATCTTTACATTAATGGCTTTAGTCTAGATTGTAAGTCACGCTCACGAGAACAAGAAGAGAAAGGAAGTGCACGCTATCTTCAGGGAACTTCAATGGTACAACCAACTCGTCGGCCATGTGGGAATCCATGGTCAGAGGAGATTTACGGAGGCCTTGGTGAAACAGTCGCTAGTCTACCGATTCGGAATGACCGGTAGAGAGTTTCCAATTTCCCAAGAAAAGGGCTGACTAGATGTGCAAGTGTGTAGTGATGTACGAGTGTCTCAATTCACAAAGCATCGGTCTCAACTCACGGAAAGTACTTAAAATGATGGCATGACATGAAATTATGCACTTTAACAAATCATGGTTTGCAAGATTTTTATGGCAACAAAAATTATCATTTTAGTCAAGCTAGAATAGTAAGAAGAGTAAATCATAAGTTGCATGAATGATCACGTCATTAGGAGAACAATTCGAATATCGTTCATGCAATTATAGATTTTTAATGTGTTAATCACTTTTAAGCCATTAAATAACAATCATGTACTGTTCAGACCCAAGACATGCAACTTACACAGTAATTATCACGTTTAAACATACCTCGGGTATATGCGGAAAAATTTGTAAGAAAACATGGGGTTTCAGGTAAAAATCCTGAGATCGCGACATAGCCATATAAGGAAGGCGACAGGTCGGGCCCAGAAGGCGACACAGGGGTGTGAGCATCGCGAGAGGGTCGTCAGATCAGGTAGCTGGATAGCGACGGAACGCATGTCGCCTTGAGAAGGCGACAAGGGGTATGTCGCAATCAACCCTCTGAAAGCGACATATCAGGCCGTCGCATTCACAGGGTCCGTGCCTGGCTCGGACAGAGCAAGGACAGTGCCTTGGATTGCGGACCTGTCTTTCCTTCTTTTGATATAGGGTTGTTCTAAAATAGAGAACAAATTGCACGGTGGGTGACAAATAACAAAACCAGTTTTAAAATAACCTAGACATACTAGGGTACTTCCAGTAAATCGGAATTGAACAATAAAGATGGTTTCGATAGGCTTTGATCACGGGAACGCAAAGGTCATGACCAAGGGTAACATATTGAACAGTGCGCGACTTTGGAAAAACGCTTATAATTCAAAATCTACTAAATAAAATTCGATGAAACCAGTGGTAAATGAAAGCTAACTTGATGCTCTACACATTGGTATAGGATATGTTAAGATTTGGCCCGAGAAAACCTACCTTTTGGGTTGAAGAAGTCCCGTTATTCCAGAAAACCAGTGTTCAGACCACTTGGAGGAAAACGCTTACTACTCTGTGTATACTGCATGGAATTTGGGCATTCCACTTGAGTTAGAATGTAGACTTGACCCTCTTTCCATGGGATAGGCCTTGCATGGTTTGGTTTAGGTTTGACTCACCTTTGGTCGACTTCAAGAGAGTGGTTTGTGCAGGTCGCAGCAGATGAGAAGGGGAAGAAGAATGGCTTCTTGTGGTCATTCCTCAGCTCCTCAGCCACCAAGAGCTCCTCCACACGACCCTAGCAAGTTCTAAATTCGTTCCTAGGGTTTGGGTGAAGAGCATTTAAGTAACCATGGTGTTAAGGAGTCCTATTATAACTAGGAAAGGAGGGTTTCGGGATTGGCATGTTTGGTTTCCTATTTTTTATGATTTCCTCCTCCCTTTGAGTGTGTGAGGCATTAGGAAACCTCCCCTCATAGTTAGGCACGAATTTGGGTGGCAATGAATGCATGATTTCATCCCAATTCAACTCTAATTGTCTCTTTTTAATTTCAGCTTATTTATGGTTACGAATTTCTATGTATTTTCTAGATTTATTTAATTTTTGGGCCAAATGCTGCCCATTGGCCCAATTATGATAATGGGTCATCAATATATAATGTTGGAAGTCTCCCCAACACTTTTATTTAATTTTGATTACGTCGTATTTCCGTGTTAACAGTTTTCCGACTTGTTTCCTTATTTAGATAATCGGTCACAATAACTCTTAAATGTAGCCCAAATGATTTTTATTGAACCAAATTTCTTGATGGGTCATTAGAGGATATTATTTGAAGTCATATATGATTTTTATTTAATTTTCTAACTCATCCAAGTACGTATGATAATGATATTTCGACTTATTCATGAATTACGATAATAAGTCGCGAAACACTTTAAACTTAGCTAATCCAATTTTCTTGGCACATGTTTCTTTGTGAAACATTAGTAATAATGTTTGGGGTTGATTTATAATTTTCACGGAATTTTCCGATGTGTTTTAGCACATACGATAATGATACGTATGTTTTAAATACTTGTTATAATGGAAATTATTTATTTCCATTTAATTGAATTTTTTATATAATTAAAATTTCCGGGGTGCTACACTCTCCCCCACTTAAGAGAAGTTGGTCCTTAAATTCAGGGATCATTAATTGGCTTTTGATAGTTATGATTATTGAACTCGTTTCAGATTTACATCCTATAACTTGTTTCCAAATCGTGGATAGCTAGTCCAACATCCACACCTATAGCCATCCGCACTATCGGTTTGGTTCCTTCCACTCCTGTTTTCTTTCACGGTTGACATAACTCCATCTTAATCCTCCAGATGAACTATGGTATAATGACTAGATTATTCCTTTATAATTTCTCCTTAATGATCTCCCCCATTTAGAAATATACTAATAAGACAACATCATAAGAGCAGTCTAGGGGTTTAACAATCATACCTCCTTCCGGGAGCTCCACTTGCGTTACTGCATTCACACGTCCTTGACGCTTTACCACTCCCTGGTTCCTTCCAACTTGGTCTTTTAGCATGGGACAGTTCGGTATACGATGCTCCTGACTCCCACATCGCAGGCAAGCTCCGGCCTTCTTCCAACACTTGTCTGCCTGGTGCCCAGGCTTGTTGCAAAATTTACAGTACTCCACCATCATTGTTTCTTCTACTTTGATCTTTTTCTCCATGCCGTAGTCCTTCCCAATGGTTGGTCTTTTGTTGTTGTTGTAGTTATTAGTGTTGTTATTAGGGAAGGTTCTAGTTGTAATGACTGCTCCCCTTTTTATAAAGGTCGGCTTCGAAATGTCCTCCCCCCTCATGCCCTCTACTTTTGCCATGGTGTCCTCTACTAGCTGAGCTCTTTGGACCATCTCCATGTAAGTTTGAATGCTGTGTGGTCTGAGCCTTTCAATGAACATGTGCCTGAGCCCATCCATGAACCGATTCGCTTTAAGTCTTTCAGTTCCCACCAGGTGTGGGGCATACACCGCAAGACGCGCAAATTGAGCCTCATACTCAGCTACTGACATCCCTTTCTGTTTTAGTGCGGCAAACTCAGCTGCCTTCTTCTCCTTGACTCTCTCAGAAAAATACTTTCCCCGAATATCTCCAGGAATCCATCCCACTCCAGTTCAGCTACATTTGGCAGATGGGCCGAGGTGGCCTTCCACCATGCTCGGGCATCCTTGGTAAATTGAAAAGTGGCCAGTACCACCTTCTCCCTATTAGAGCATTGCATTACTTGGAAGATCCTTTCTATTTCTTCCTGCCAGTTTTCTGCCTCGTCTGGGTCAGGGGATCCAGAGAAACGAGGAGGGGATCATCGGCTCCATTCCTTGCAGCTCCAGCCTGATTTCCAGCCTGAACTACATTCTGCAGGGCCTGAGTCAATCCAGCCACGGTTTCTTGCATAGCTTGCCATTGGTTACGAGCCATTGCAGTCAAGTGAGAGAGTTATGAGGGTTCCTGAGAAAAAGGATGGAAACCAATTAATGTCTCTAGATACATTTTAAGAGTCAATGGGTAGGGGTGTTTAATTCCTTCTAACATATTCCCAGTCTCTACCCATTCTCACCAGGTACTGTATTTAATTTCCATGACTTAGGTTCCATAGGTATCTCCTATTCCTGAGACATATCCTATTTGGTATTCCTAGGATCTGATACCACTAAACTGTCACGTCCCGAGAATTACGCAACGGATATTATTTTGAATAATTCGAGTCGATATTTCGAGACGTGGACAGTCGGCAAATAAGCCTCTAGCTAGCACGCACTAAATGTGTATCAACACAACATTATAATAGGGCCCATATATTGAACTCAATATAAATTGTATTCAAATCTCAACTTATGTATTCAAAGTGGAAACTATTACAGGACTAAGACTCAATAAAAGGAAAAGTACATTCTATTCCTCACTTCCTACTACATGAATCTAACACTCAAAATAAACTAACTATAGATAGACTCGTAATTGGAACGCTCATCACTCGGACGCATTCCCATCCTCGACTTGCTCTTCCTCTTGAATGTCATAGTCACCTAGATTGGGTAAAAGTAGGGGATGAGCAAACTAGCCCAGTAGGATTTATATCTCAATGTGCGGGCAATGATATAAGTGATTAACATTTTAGAACTAGGCAAGTACGATGAATGATATGCAAGTACGAATAAAACTCGTTAAAACATTATATATAAAACAAGCTAGAGAGAGTGATTACGATAGAACAAGATTTGTGAACGAGATAGAACTAGCAATAGATCACTTTGCACAAGCACGCAAGATTTCAATTGATGTCAAGAACGCAAGATATCATTATTTGCATTAAATGCAGGATGGCCATATCACGCAAGCAAGCAAGCAAGATTTCATAAGCACGATCAAGTAACACTAATCAGGCACGTAGACACCAATGTACACCAAGAAAAGATCCATCAAGAATGTACACCAGGACACGTGTATGTCGTTATTGTATCTATCATTCAACACGCACGCACGATTTTCCCAGCGCAGATGCAACGCCAGTTGTAGCACCCTGGAAATTTTAATTACATAAAAATTCAAATAAATGGAAATAAATAATTTCCATAATATCGGAGTATTTAAAACATACGTATCGTTATCGTATGTGCTAAAACACATCGGAAAATTCCGTAAAAATTATAAATCAACCCTAAATATTATTACTAAATGTTTCACAAAGAAATTTGTGCCAAGAAAAATCAGAACATCCAAGTTTAAAGTGTTTCGCGACTTATTGTCGTAATTCATGAATAAGTCAAAAAATCATTATCACACGTACGTGGATGACTCAGAAAATTAAATAAAAATCATATATGGACTTCAAATAATATCCTCTAATGACCCATCAAGAAATTCGGTTCAATAAAAATCATTTGGGCTAGGTTTAATAGTTATTGTGACCGATCGTTTAAATAAGGAAACAAGTCGAAAAACCGTTAACACGGAAATACGACACAATCAAAAATTAAATAAAAGTGTTGGGGAGACTTCCAACATTATATATTGATGACCCATTATCATAATTGGGCCAATGGGCAACATTTGGCCCAAAAATTAAATAAAGCTAGAAAATACATAGAAATTTGTAACCATAAATAAGCTAAAATTTAAAAGAGGCAATTAGAGTTGAATTGGGATGCAATCATGCATTCATGGAAACCCAAATTCGTGCCTAACTGTGAGGGGAGGTTTCCTAATGCCTCACACACTCAAAGGGAGGAGGAAATCATCAAAAATAGGAAACCAAGCATGCCAATCCCGAAACCCTCCTTTCCTAGTTATAATAGGACTCCTAAACACCATGGTTACTTAAATACTCTTCACCCAAACCCTAGGAACGAATTTAGAACTTTCTAGGGTCGTGTGGAGGAGCTCTTGGTGGCTGAGGAGCTGTGGAACGACCACAAGAAGTTGTTCTTCTTCCCCTTCTCATCTGCTGCGACCTGCACAAACCACCCTCTTGAAGTCGACCAAAGGTGAGTCAAACCTAAACCAAACATTGCAAGGCCTATACCCCTAGAAATAGGGTCAATTCTACGTTCTAACCCAAGTGGAATGCCCAAATTCCATGCAGTATACACGGAGTAGTAAGCGTTTTCCTCCAAGTGGTCTAAACACAGGTTTTCTGGAGTAACGGGTCTTCTTCAACCCATAAGGTAGGTTTTCTTGGGCCAAATCTTAACATATCCTATACCAATGTGTAGAGCATCAAGTTAACTTTCATTTCCCACTAGTTTCATCGAATTTCAGTTAGTATATTTGAATTATAAGCGTTTTGCCAAAGTCGCGCACTGTTAGAGTTTTTCCCGTTCTTAATATCTTGCACATGTTTCAAGACCGAATTAGAGAAAACTCATAACATGAAAGTTAGTCTACTAGATGTTCTCGTCAGTTTCATGTTTAATGTTTTGTCTAAATCGTTTTAGTTAGAGAGTTATAAGCATGGTAATAGGGTTGCTGCATAAAAACTACGTCTTCAGGTTACCCTTGGTCTGACCTTGTGTTCCCCGTGGTCAAAGCCTATCGAAACCATATTTATTGTTCAATTCCGATTTACTGGAAGTGCCCTGGTATGTCTAGGTTGTTTTAAAACTAGTTTCCTTATTTTTCATACACTGTACAATTTATTCTCTATTTCGGAAGCACCTTGTGTCAATACATGGCAGTCCTGGACCGCAATCCAAGAACCTGTCCTTGCTCTGGCAGGATCTGGCGTAGACCCTGTGAACGCGACGGCCCGATATGTCCCCTTCAGAGGTCTTATTGCGACAGCCCTATTGTCGCCTTCTGAATGCGACATGCACTATGTCGCTATATGGCTGCCTGATCTGACAGACATGTCGCCTTCTTCACAACCCCCTGTCGCCTTCTAGCCGTCCCTCCGCGGCCCTTGTCCTGTCGCAATCTGGTACCCTGTCGCCTTCCTTATAAGCCCATGGAGCGATCTCAGGATTTTTACCTGAAACCCCATGTTTTCTTACAAATTTTACCGCATATACCCGAGGTCTGTTTAAACGTGATAATTACTGTGTAAGTTGCATGTCTTGGGTCTGATCATTACATGATTGTTATTTAATGACTTAAAAAGTGTTAAACCCATTTAAAAGCTTTAATTACATGAATGCTATTCTAAGTGCTCCTTAAATGTTATGATCTATTCGTGCTACTTGTGATTTAATCTTCCTACTATTCTTCCACGTTTAAATGATAATGGTTATCATAAAATCTTGCAAACCATGATTAGTTAAAGTGCATAGTTTATTCCATGTTATATTGTCAAGTGCTTCATGCGAGTTTGAGACCGAGGGTTTGGGAATTGAGACACGTGTACCGCACTACACACTAGCACTGTTAGGCAGCCTTTTTTTTGGGAAATTGGAAACTCTCTACCGGTCATTCCGAATCGGTAGACTAGCGACCTTTTCACCAAGGCCTCCGTAAATCTCCTCTGACCATGGATTCCCACATGGCCGACGAGTTGGTTGTACCATTGAAGTTCCCTGAAGATAGTGTGCACTTCCTTTCTCTTCTTGATCTCGTGAGTGTGACTTACAAACTAGACTAAAGCCATTAATGTAAAGATTAAACAAAAGTATAAATTGTACCGTTATGCTGCCGAATTTATCTCTTGACCATTGTTCTCATGAAATCATGTTCAATTAATTATTACTTTTTTCTCATCATCATCATGAACATGACATTACACATGCTACATTTTTGAAACTCTCATTGGCCATTATTAATGACTGTGGGTATCTACATTTAAAATTTACATGAGATGGCTGACAGGGCACGGCGTGTGTCCAAGGGCTCCAGTGTAGCCCCAATGACGGAGAGTCATAAATATACTGTTAACCATGGGGTATAGTGATTACTGGCGTTGCATCTGTGCTGGGAGTACTTTCTTGCTTGTTGAATGTTAGATACAATAACCACATACACGTGTCCTGGTGTACATTTGATGGATCTTTTCTTTGTGTACATTGGTGTCTACGTGCCTGATTAGTGTTACATGATCGTGCTTGTGAAATCTTGCTTGCTTGCTTGCGTGATATGGCCATCCTGCATTTAATGCAATTAATGATATCTTGCGTTCTTGACATCAATTGAAATCTTGTGTGCTTGTGCAAAGTGATCTATTGCTAGTTCTATCTCGTTCACCAATCTTGTTCTATCATAATCACTCTCTCTAGCTTGTTTTATATATAATGTTTTAACGAGTTTTATTCGTACTTGCATATCATTCATCGTACTTGCCTAGTTCTAAAATGTTAATCACTTATATCATTGCCCGCACATTGAGATATAAATCCTACTAGGCTAGTTTGCTAATCCCCTACTTTTACCCCATCTAGGTGACTATGAAGTTCAAGAGGAAGAGCAAGTCGAGGATGGGAATGCGTCCGAGTGAAGAGCGTTCCAATTACGAGTCTATATATAGTTAGTTTATTTTGAGTGTTAGATTCAGTAGTAGGAAGTGAGGAATAGAATGTACTTTTCCTTTTATTGAGTCCTAGTCCTGTACTAGTTTCCTTTTTAAATACACTTAAATACAATTTATGTTGAGTTCAATATTGGGCCCAATGATGATGTATGTTGTTATACATTTAGTGCATGCTAGCTAGAGGCTTATTTGCCAACTGTCCACGTCTTGAAATATCGACTCAAATTATTTGAACTATTATCCGCTGCGTAATTCTCGGGATGTGACAGTTAAGTGGTATCAAAGCCTAGGAGTACCAAATAGGATATGTCTCAGGAGTAGGAGATACATATGGAACCTAGGTCATGGAAATCAAATACAGTACCTGGTGAGAATGGGTAGAGACTGGGAATATGTTAGAAGGAATTAAACACTCCTACCCATTGACTCTTAAAATGTATCTAGAGACATTAATGGTTTCCACCCTTTTTCTCAGGAACCCTCATAACTCTCTCACTCAACTGCAATGGCTCGTAACCAATGGCAAGCTATGCAAGAAACCGTGGCTGGGTTGACTCAGGCCCTGCAGAATGTAGTTCAGGCTGGAAATCAAGTTGGAGCTGCAAGGAATGGAGCCGGTGATCTACACCGGAATTTCAGGAGTTTAAACCCTCCTCGTTTCTCTGGATCCCCTGACCCAGACGAGGCAGAAAACTGGCAGGAGGAAATGGAAAGGATCTTCCAAGTAATGCAATGCACTAATAGGGAGAAGGTGGTACTGGCCACTTTCCAATTTACTACAGATGCTCGAGCATGGTGGAAGGCCACTTCGGCCCACCTACCAAATGTAGCTGAACTGGAGTGGGCTGGATTCCTGGAGATATTCCGGGGAAAATATTTATCTGAGAGAGTGAAGGAGAAGAAGGCAGCAGAGTTTGTTGCACTAAAAGAAAAGAGCATGTCTGTGGCTGAGTATGAAGCTCAGTTTGCTCGTCTGGCAGTGTATGCCCCACATCTTGTGGGCACAGAAAGGCTGAAAGCCAACCGTTTCATGGATGGACTCAGGCCCATGTTCATTGAAAGGCTCGGACCACACAATATTCAAAATTTCGCTGAGATGGTCCAAAGAGCTCAGCTGGTAGAGGACACCATGGCCAAAGTGGAGGGCATGAGGAGCAAGGACAACTCCAAGCCGGTCTTCATCAAGAAGGGAGCACCTAATATTGCTCCAACCTTTCGTAACAACAACGTCAACAACAACAACAAGAGGCCGAATGCCGGAAGAGATGCCGCGGAAGACAAAAGGGTCAAAATCGAAGGTAGGCAGTTGGCTGAGAACTGCAAATTCTGTGATAAACCAAGACACCGAGCTGAGGAATGCTGGAAGAAGCTCGGGGCTTGCTTGAGATGTGGTGGTCGTGACCACTGTATTCCTGACTGTCCAATGATGAAGGACCAGCCAGGTAGAGCTCAGAATGCACCACGGCGTCAGGGACGCCTTAATGCTGTCATAGAAGCCGACCTACCCGAGGAAGGGGGTATGGTGGAAGGTACCATTTCCATACACTCTCAACCTGCGTTTGTGCTTATTGATACTGGAGCTGCTTATTCATTTATTTCCACCACATTTGCTGCAACTCTACCTGTCAAACCTATCCCCTTGAAATCCAAGATCACTGTAGCCTCTCCACTAGGCTCAGAATCTGAACTCACTCACTACTTGCCGAAATGTGAAACTATAATTGGAGGGCACAATCTCCCTGCCAACCTTATCTGTTTAGACATGAAGGGTTATGATGCCATTTTGGGTGTCGATTGGCTAATTGAATATGATGCCGATGTAAACTGTCGCCATAGGAGGGTCACTTTTAAAAGGCCAAACCTTCCAACTCTATCACTACTGGGCACCCGTTATCACAAACACCCTATCTTGATATCCTCCTTAAAGGCTTCTAAGCTGATCAACCAGGGTTGTGATGCTTTCCTAGTTTTCGTCGTGGCAATTGAAAAGAAGAAACCGACCCTAGAGGACATTCCAATAGCCAGGGACTATCCTGATGTATTTTCAGAGGAATTACCTGGTATACCACCTGAGCGGGAGGTAAACTTCACCATTGAGTTACTCCCTGGGGCAGCCCCTGTTTCGAAAGCCCCGTACCGCATGTCCCCTGTTGAAGAGACAGATCCAAGAATTGCTAGATCAAGGTTTTATCAGGCCTAGCACATCCCCGTGGGGAGCACCAGTGCTATTTGTCAGAAAGAAGGACGGGACAATGAGGCTATGCATTGATTACCGTCAGTTAAACCAGTTGACAATAAAGAATAAGTATCCACTGCCCCGCATCGATGAGCTGTTTGACCAGATCTCCGGTGCACAATATTTCTCCAAGATAGATCTAAGATCAGGCTACCATCAACTAAGAATAAAGGAGGAGGATATTCACAAGTCTGCATTCCGGAGTAGATAGGGTCACTATGAGTTCGTGGTCATGCCATTTGGTTTAACAAATGCTCCAGCGGCTTTCATGCAGCTTATGAACAATATTTATAGGCCATACTTGGACCAGTTTATAGTGGTGTTCATTGATGACATCCTCATTTACTCCAAATCCAAAGAAGAACATGAAGAACACTTGAAGGTTTCTTTGCAAGTGCTCAGAGGTAACCAACTCTATGCCAAACTTAGTAAGTGTGAATTCTGGATGGAGGAAGTGTCCTTCCTTGGTCACATCATATCCAAGGAGGGAATCTCCATGGATCCATCTAAGGTGGAGGCGGTAAAGAACTGGGCAAGGCCGACAACTGTGTCGGAGATTAGAAGCTTTCTGGGTTTAGCCGGTTATTATCGTCGCTTCATTAAGGATTTCTCAAAGATAGTTGTACCATTGACCCGGCTTACCAGGAAGGAGAATCCGTTTGCATGGACTGATGAATGTGAAGAAAGTTTCAAGGCATTGAAAGAGCACCTTACCTCAGCACCCGTGCTAACACTGCCAGTTGCTGGGGGTAGTTTTGAAGTATACACCGATGCATCCGGGATCGGCCTTGGCTGTGTGCTGATGCAGAATGGGCAAGTTATATGCTACACATCCAGACAATTGAAGAAGCATGAGGACAATTACCCTGTACATGATCTGGAGCTAGCGGCTGTAGTCTTCGCCTTGAGGATATAGCGTCATTATCTATATGGTGAGAAATTCATTGTGTTTTCTGACCATAAAAGCTTGAAGTATCTGTTTTCTCAACAGGACTTAAATATGAGACATCGGAGGTGGTTGGAGTATCTCAAAGACTTCGACTTCACAATTCAATATCATCCCGGAAAAGCAAATGCTGTGGCAGATGCTCTAAGTAGAAAGCCAATGATCACACTATCAAGTTTAATGGTGAACGAATGGAAGTTGTTAGAAGACTTTGCCAAGTTAAATATTGATGCTGACATCAAAGAGAAGGGATGCCTTGTTGCTAGTGCTAGGGCACAACCTACACTACTGGAGGACATCACAACACTCCAAGATAATGACCTTGTACTTGTAGAGATTAAGGCTAATCTAGACCAGAGGCCGGATTTCTCATTAACTGAAGATGGAAGACTATTGTTCCGGGATCGAGTCTGTGTACCCGACCATGCAGAGACAAGGAAAATGATTATGGATGAGGCTCACAAGACCAGGTATACCATCCATCCTGGAACTACCAAGATGTATAAAGATTTGAAAAGAAGCTTTTGGTGGCCTAATATGAAGAGAGAAGTGGCGGAATACGTTGCCCGATGCGTGACATGTCAAAAGGTCAAGGCGGAACACTTGCGACCCGCAGGTAAACTCAAACCCCTAGAAATCCCAGCATGGAAATGGGAAGGCATAGGGATGGACTTTATTTTCGGACTACCTAAATCTAGAGGTGGATTCGATGGAATCTGTGTTATTGTCGACCGACCGCTTAACTAAGTCGGCTCACTTCTTGCCGGTGAAGAATAAGTGGTCAATAGATGTTCTGGCTGCGTTGTATGTGAAGGAAATAGTTCGATTACATGGAGTACCGGTGTCTATCGTGTCTGATAGAGACCCTAGGTTCACATCCCACTTTTGGAAAGGACTGCATTACTCCTTGGGATCTAAACTAAACTTTAGCACGACTTTCCATCCTCAGACAAATGGTCAGACGGAGAGAACCAACCAAGTGATTGAAGATATGCTTAGAGCATGTGTCCTAGATTTTGAAGGTAGCTGGCATGAACACTTATCTCTTGTGGAGTTCGCCTACAATAATAGCTATCAAGCTAGCATTCAAATGGCACCATTTGAAGCACTCTATGGCAAGAGTTGCCGATCCCCAATATGCTGGTATGAAGTTGGCGAAAAACAAATGCTAGGACTCGAGATGATAAGAGAAACCACAGAGAAGGTAAAGCTTATTAAAGAAAGAATGGCAGTGGCGCAGCAAAGACAAAAGGCATATGCAGATAATAGAAGAAGAGACCTAGAGTTTCAGGTTGGTGAACATGTATTCTTGAAAGTATCTCCAGGCCGTGGGATGAGGCGATTTGGCATTAAAGGCAAGTTGTCACCGAGGTTTGTCGAGCCTTTCGAAATCCTCGAAAGAGTCGGTGAGGTGGCATATCGTCTCGCTTTACCACCACAAATGGATGGAATACACAATGTGTTCCACATATCCATGTTGAAAAAGTATGTACGAGACCCATGGCATGTCATAGAATATGAGCTTCTGGAATTTAACAAAGATGGAACATATCAAGAGAAGCCGATTAAGATCGTGGATCGGGAACTGCGCCAACTAAGGAACAAAGTTATTCCACTAGTAAGGGATCGATGGAATCAACGCAGGGATGAAGACGACACGTGGGAAACCGAGGAAGCAATGCGCAAAAGATACCCGGAGTTATTCACAAGTAAGTACGCCTCACCTGTACGATAATTTTCTATACGTGAATTTGGGGACCAAATTCTCTTAAGTGGGGGAGGGTGTAGCACCCCGGAAATTTTAATTACATAAAAATTCAAATAAATGGAAATAAATAGTTTCCATAATATCGGAGTATTTAAAACATACGTATCATTATCGTATGTGCTAAAACACATCAAAAAATTCCGTAAAAATTATAAATCAACCCTAAATATTATTACTAAATGTTTCACAAAGAAATTTGTGCCAAGAAAATTCAGAACATCCAAGTTTAAAGTGTTTCGCGACTTATTGTCGTAATTCATGAATAAGTCGTAAAATTATTATCACACGTACGTGGATGAGTCAGAAAATTAAATAAAAATCATATATGGACTTCAAATAATATCCTCTAATGACCCATCAAGAAATTCGGTTCAATAAAAATCATTTGGGCTAGGTTTAAGAGTTATTGTGACCGATCATCTAAATAAGGAAACAAGACGGAAAACCGTTAACACGGAAAATACGACGCAATCAAAAATTAAATAAAAGTGTTGGGAGACTTCCAACATTATATATTGATGACCCATTATCATAATTGGGCCAATGGGCAACATTTGGCCCAAAAATCAAATAAAGCTAGAAAATACATAGAAATTCGTAACCATAAATAAGCTAAAATTAAAAAGAGGCAATTAGAGTTGAATTGGGATGCAATCATGCATTCATGGCAACCCAAATTCGTGCCTAACTATGAGGGGAGGTTTCCTAATGCCTCACAAACTCAAAGGGAGGAGGAAATCATCAAAAATAGGAAACCAAGAATGTTAATCCCGAAACCCTCATTTCCTAGTTATAATAGGACTCCTAAACACCATGGTTACTTAAATACTCTTCACCCAAACCCTAGGAACGAATTTAGAACTTGCTAGGGTCGTGTGGAGGAGCTCTTGGTGGCTGAGGAGCTGTGGAACGACCACAAGAAGCCGTTCTTCTTCCCCTTCTCATCTGCTGCGACCTGCACAAACCACCCTCTTGAAGTCGACCAAAGGTGAGTCAAACCTAAACCAAACATTGCAAGGCCTATACCCCTGGAAAGAGGGTCAAGTCTACGTTCTAACCCGAGTGGAATGCCCAAATTCCATGCAGTATACACGGAGTAATAAGCGTTTTCCTCCAAGTGGTCTGAACACAGGTTTTCTGGAGTAACGGGTCTTCTTCAACCCATAAGGTAGGTTTTATCGGGCCAAATCTTAACATATCCTATACCAATGTGTAGAGCATCAAGTTAACTTTCATTTCCCACTGGTTTCATCGAATTTCATTTAGTAGATTTTGAATTATAAGCATTTTTCCAAAGTCGCGCACTGTTAGAGTTTTTCCCGTTCTTAATATCTTGCACGTGTTTCAAGACCGAATTAGAGAAAACTCATAACATGAAAGTTAGTCTACTAGATGTTCTCGTCAAGTTTCATGTTTTGACGTTTTGTCTAAATCATTTTAGTTAGAGAGTTATAAGCGTGGTAATAGGGTTGCTGCATAAAAACTACGTCTTCAGGTTACCCTTGGTCTGACATTGTGTTCCCCGTGATCAAAGCCTATCGAAACCATCTTTATTGTTCAATTACGATTTAGTGGAAGTGCCCTGGTATGTCTATGTTGTTTTAAAATAGGTTTCGTTATTTTTCATACACTGTACAATTTATTCTCTATTTCGAAAGCACCTTGTGTCAATACATGGCAGTCCTGGACCGCAATCCAAGAACCTGTCCTTGCTCTGGCAGGATCTGGCGTAGACCCTGTGAACGCGACGGCCCGATATGTCGCCTTCAGAGGTCTTATTGCGACAGCCCTATTGTCGCCTTCTGAATGCGACATGCACTATGTCGCTATATGGCTGCCTGATCTGACAGACATGTCGCCTTCTTCACAACCCCCTGTCGCCTTCTAGCCATCCCTTCGCGGCCCTTGTCCTGTCGCAATCTGGTACCCTGTTGCCTTCCTTATAAGCCCATGTCGCGATCTCAGGATTTTTACCTGAAACCCCATGTTTTCTTACAAATTTTACCGCATATACCCGAGGTCTGTTTAAACGTGAATTATTGTGTAAGTTGCATGTCTTGGGTCTGATCATTACATGATTGTTATTTAATGACTTAAAAAGTGTTAAACCCATTTAAAAGTTTTAATTACATGAATGCTATTCTAAGTGCTCCTTAAATTTTATGATCTATTCGTGCTACTTGTGATTTAATCTTCCTATTATTCTTCCACGTTTAAATGATAATGGTTATCATAAAATCTTGCAAACCATGATTAGTTAAAGTGCATAGTTTATTCCATGTTATATTGTCAAGTGCTTCATGCGAGTTTGAGACCGATGGTTTGGGAATTGAGACACGCGTACCGCACTACACACTAGCACTGTTAGGCAGCCTTTTTCTTGGGAAATTGGAAACTCTCTACCGGTCATTCCGAATCGGTAGACTAGCGACCTTTTCACCAAGGCCTCCGTAAATCTCCTCTGACCATGGATTCCCACATGGCCGACGAGTTGGTTGTGCCATTGAGGTTCCCTGGAGATAGTGTGCACTTCCTTTCTCTTCTTGATCTCGTGAGTGTGACTTACAAACTAGACTAAAGCCATTAATGTAAAGATTAAACAAAAGTATAAATTGTACCGTTATGCTGCCGAATTTATCTCTTGACCATTGTTCTCATGAAATCATGTTCAATTTAATTATTACTTTTTTCTCATCATCATCATGAACATGACATTACACATGCTACATTTTTGAAACTCTCATTGGCCATTATTAATGACTGTGGGTATCTACATTTAAAATTTACATGAGATGGCTGACAGGGCACGGCATGTGTCCAAGGGCTCCAGTCTAGCCCCAATGACGGAGAGTCATAAATATACTGTTAACCATGGGGTATAATGATTACTAGCGTTGCATCTGCGCTGGGAGTACTTTCTTGCTTGTTGAATGTTAGATACAATAACCACATACACATGTCCTGGTGTACATTATTGATGGATCTTTTCTTGGTGTACATTGGTGTCTACGTGCCTGATTAGTGTTACATGATCGTGCTTGTGAAATATTGCTTGCTTGCTTGCGTGATATGGCCATCCTGCATTTAATGCAATTAATGATATCTTGCATTCTTGACATCAATTGAAATCTTGCGTGCTTGTGCAAAGTGATCTATTGCTAGTTCTATCTCGTTCACCAATCTTGTTCTATCATAATCACTCTCTCTAGCTTGTTTTATATATAATGTTTTAACAAGTTTTATTCGTACTTGCATATCATTCATCGTACTTGCCTAGTTCTAAAATGTTAATCACTTATATCATTGCCCGCACATTGAGATATAAATCCTACTGGGCTAGTTTGCTCATCCCCTACTTTTACCCCATCTAGGTGACTACGAAGTTCAAGAGGAAGAGCAAGTCGAGGATGGGAATGCGTCCGAGTGAAGAGCATTTCAATTACGAGTCTATCTATAGTTAGTTTATTTTGAGTGTTAGATTCATGTAGTAGGAAGTGAGAAATAGAATGTACTTTTCCTTTTATTGAGTCCTAGTCCTGTACTAGTTTCCCTTTTAGATACACTTGAATACAATTTATGTTGAGTTCAATATTTGGGCCCAATGATGATGTATGTTGTTATACATTTAGTGCGTGCTAGCTAGAGGCTTATTTGCCGACTGTCCACGTCTTGAAATATCGACACGAATTATTTGAACTATTATCCGCTGTGTAATTCTCGGGATGTGACACCAGTAATAATTATACCCCATGGTTAACAGTATATCTATGACTCGCCATCATTGGGGCTAGATTGGAGCCCTTGGACACACGCCGTTCCCTGTCAGCATCTCACTTAAATTTTTAAATGTAGATACCCACAGTCATTTATAATGGCCAATGAGAGTTTCAATAAGTAAGCATGTGTAATGTCATGTTCATGATGATGAGGGGAAGCTAGTAATAAGTAATTGAACATGATTTCATGATAACAATGATCAAGAGATAAATTCGGCAGCATAACGGTACGATTCCTCATTTAGTTCAATCTTTACATTAATGGCTTTAGTCTAGATTGTAAGTCACGCTCACGAGAACAAGAAGAGAAAGGAAGTGCACGCTATCTTCAGGGAACTTCAATGGTACAACCAACTCGTCGGCCATGTGGGAATCCATGGTCAGAGGAGATTTACGGAGGCCTTGGTGAAACAGTCGATAGTCTACCGATTCGGAATGACCGGTAGAGAGTTTCCAATTTCCCAAGAAAAGGGCTGCCTAGATGTGCAAGTGTGTAGTGATGTACGAGTGTCTCAATTCACAAATCATCGGTCTCAACTCACAGAAAGTACTTAAATGATGGCATGACATGAAACTATGCACTTTAACAAATCATGGTTTGCAAGATTTTATGGCAACAAAAATTATCATTTTAGTCAAGCAAGAATAGTAAGAAGAGTAAATCATAAATTGCATGAATGATCACGTCATTAGGAGAGCAATTAGAATATCGTTCATGTAATTATAGATTTTAAATGTGTTAATCACTTTTAAGCCATTAAATAACAATCATGTACTAATCAGACCCAAGACATGCAACTTACACAGTAATTATCACGTTTAAACAGACCTCGGGTATATGCGGAAAAACTTGTAAGAAAATATGGGGTTTCAGGTAAAAATCCTAAGATTGCGACATAGCCATATAAGGAAGGCGACAGGTCGGGCCCAGAAGGCGACACAGGGGTGTGAGCATCGCGACACGGTCGTCAGATCAGGTAGCCGGATAGCGACGGAACGCATGTCGCCTTGAGAAGGCGACAAGGGGTATGTCGCAATCAACCCTCTGAAAGTGACATATCGGGCCGTCGCGTTCACAGAATCCGTGCCTGGCTCGGACAGAGCAAGGACAGTGCCTTGGATTGCGGACCTGTCTTTCCTTCTTTTCACATAGGGTTGTTCTAAAATAGAGAACAAATTGCACGGTGCGTGAAAAATAACAAAACCGGTTTTAAAATAACCTAGACATACTAGGGTACTTCTAGTAAATCGGAATTGAACAATAAAGATGGTTTCGATAGGCTTTGATCACGGGGAACACAAAGTCAGACCAAGGGTAACTTGAAGACGTAGTTTTATGCAGCAACCCTATTACCATGCTTATAACTCTCTAACTGATGAGATTTAGACAAAACGTTCAACATAAAACCTAACGAAGACAACTAGTAGAATAACTTTCATGTCATGAGTTTTCTCTAATTCGTTCTTGAAACACGTGCAACATATTAAGAACGGGAAAAGCGCTAATAGTGCGCGACTTTGGCAAAACGCTTATAATTCAAAATCTACTAAATGAAATTCGATGAAACCAGTGGGAAATGAAAGTTAACTTGATGGTATACACATTGGTATAGGGTATGTTAAGATTTGGCACGAGAAAATCTACCTTTTGAGTTGAAGAAGTCCCGTTATTCCAGAAAACTAGTGTTCAGACCACTTGGAGGAAAATGCTTACTATTCCGTGTATACTGCATGGAATTTGGGCATTCCACATGGGTTAGAACGTAGACTTGACCCTCTTTCCAGGGGTATAGGCCTTGCAACGTTTGGTTTAGGTTTGACTCACCTTTGGTCAACTTCAAGAGAGTGGTTTGTGCAGGTCGCAGCAGATGAGAAGGGGAAGAAGAACGGCTTCTTGTGGTCGTTCCACAGCTCCTCAGCCACCAAGAGCTCCTCCACACGACCCTAGCAAGTTCTAAATTCGTTCCTAGGGTTTGGGTGAAGAGTATTTAAGTAACCATGGTGTTTAGGAGTCCTATTATAACTAGGAAAGGAGGGTTTTGGGATTGACATGTTTGGTTTCCTATTTTTGATGATTTCCTCCTCCCTTTGAGTGTGTGAGGCATTAGGAAACCTCCCCTCATAGTTAGGCACGAATTTGGGTTGCCATGAATACATGATTGCATCCCAATTCAACTCTAATTGCCTCTTTTTAATTTCAGCTTATTTATGGTTACAAATTTCTATGTATTTTCTAGATTTATTTGATTTTTGGGCCAAATGCTGCCCATTGGCCCAATTATGATAATGGATCATCAATATATAATGTTGGAAGTCTCCCCAACACTTTTATTTAATTTTTGATTCCGTCATATTTCCGTGTTAACGGTTTTCCGACTTGTTTCCTTATTTAGATAATCGGTCACAATAACTCTTAAACCTAGCCCAAATGATTTTATTGAACCAAATTTCTTGATGGGTCATTAGAGGATATTATTTGAAGCTCATATATGATTTTTATTTAATTTCTAACTCATCCAAGTACGTATGATAATGATATTTGACTTATTCATGAATTACGATAATAAGTCGCGAAACACTTTAAACTTAGCTAATCCAATTTTCTTGGCACATGTTTCTTTGTGAAACATTTAGTAATAATGTTTGGGGTTGATTTATAATTTTCACGAAATTTTCTGATGTGTTTTAGCACATACGATAATGATACGTATGTTTTAAATACTTGTTATAATGGAAATTATTTATTTCCATTTAATTGAATTTTTTATATAATTGAAATTTCTGGGGTGCTACAGATTTTCAGTGAGTTGAAAAGTTGTGCCCTTCACTGTGGTAAAGAAGCGATTATCTGGAGTGTAGCCAAGGTTGTTGTAGAAGTCACGAACGGCGGAAGGAGAATACCGTTTGTGATGGTAGAGAAAAGGAGTCCAGCCCTGACTGTCGAATAGGGGTTGGAGATTAGGAAACATAATGGCCGAGGACTCAAACTCTACATACCGTTGTTGGACAAACTTGGTATGCGTCCCCTTGGAGTGAGTGAGGTGAAGTCGGGGAGGTACCACAAGCTCGGGAAGGCGATCGTCCCGATGCTTTGTCATGCGCTCATCCTCAGCCCCGTCGTTACCGGCCCGAGAAGAGGAGGGATGGCGGCGAGAAGCCAGTCTCTTTGATGGCCTAGAAGACATGAGGAAGGGCTAGAAGGAGAAGGATGAGCATGAGAAAGAGACGTGGGTGAGGGCTCAGATGAGAGGAAGGAAGACCAAAGGGAAGGTAGGGTTTTCCCGTCCAGACAGGGTATGGAGATTTGGAGGGAGGTGGGGAGGGGTTTTGGTGGTAGGAGGGGAAGGGTTCCTGTGGATGCCTTTTTATAGAAAGAGGAGGGGATTTTAAAAGGCAAGCCCCACCAAAAGAGCCCCAAACAGCATGCCCGTCGGACTTCCCAAACCGGGTCTGCCGCCGGCTGTCGACAGATGATAGGGGATCTGTCGAAAGATCCTGCAGAGTTTCTGCCAGTGATTTTTGATGTGGATTTTGAAGAAAGAAATGGGAGCATTGGTTGCATGAGACATATTTGTAAGATGTAAAATGGGTAAACACATATTGTAACCTATCATTGTCATGGACATTAAGGCTCTCCCACTTACCTAAATGGTTTAAACATAATACCCAAGGGATTTAAAGTTAAAGCATTAAGGGAACATTTTCCATTCTTTGAGAAAAGACACCATTACCCTTGGTTGATTAAAGACATTGTAGACTAACACTATCCCAAGTTTATGAGGATCAAATGATGATTGAAATAAATGCCTAAACGTTTGGATAACCATAGACACTACATGACCTTTAGATTTGATACACTTTGGAGGCTTCACACTATTTCATTTTTTTTTTTTTTAAGAAAAGAATGCAATGGGAAAAGTGATATTCAAGATAACTTCACACTGTTTGACAGGAGGATAGACATGACAAGTGCCCGTACCCCCAGTTACTCAGGTGAAGTTTCCATTATACCGTTGTATAGAGATAATTAGTTTACTTTTTGACGCGAGGGCAGACATTTGTGATGCCCGTCTCCCCGGTTACTCAGCAAGGCCCATCATAGCTCTACCTTTATCCCATTTTTTTTTTAAGTGATGTTTTATAGATTTTTCTGAAATAGGTAGCTTTTCTCCATTTTAGATTAAACTGAAGATCAAGGAGATGTATATGATGATCCTTCAGTTCAAAACATAAAGTTCAATGACCATAAGATTTTTCAATTGACTTGAGAGTGGTGTGTGCCTACAAGGAAATTATTCAATGGAGTTTAGGTGTTAATCCTCTAAGATAGTTCAATGTTTTCAGAATGATGTAACATAAACCCAAGTATGAGAAGTATGTCCAAATCATGGTGGTTTAGGGGATAGCATCAATATCATGTATATGATGAAGTTAAACATGTATATCCACCCAATAAACACCTTATTGAAAGTATATGAACCTGCTCACCAAGTAGAATGTGAAATAGGCATGAATTGCTTGAAGAGTTGGTATTTGTCGACAGCTAGAGAGGTGCCTGTTGACAGATCACACAGACAGAAGATAGGCCAGTTCAGGCAGAGCAGAACCTATGGGATCTGTCGACAGATAAGTTGTCGTCTGTCGACAGATTGCACAGACAGAAGAATTAGAGTTCTGTAAGGCCTGATCTGTCGACAGATGGAGTGGGAGCTGTCGACAGATGCCTGTGCAAAACTGGTTTAAGGTTAGAATTAAGAGTGAGATGATCATGACAAGTAAGGGAATTGAAGATACACATGGAATGAGTGATTCCCCTCTCATGAAGGACATCTAACCGAAGCTTGCTCCCCCATAGTGTGTGCTCATGTGAAAATAAGCAATTGAATATTCAAGACACACTAGTACAACTAGACCAATCATGTGAGGACACCAAGCTTTTAGGAAGACATATTGTTAAGATTTTCAATGTTTCACTGAAGTAGAGAACAGACAAATTGTAAATAAACTCATGACATATGCTCAGTAGATGGATAAGTTTCACTGCAATTTACATAAGCCCAATTCTCTTCTCAAAGTGGTGAATCTATCTTCAGCTAGAGGTTTGGTAAAGATGTCAGCCAATTGTTTTTCTGTGGGTATGAAGTTGATTTCTAAGGTTTTTTTGGCGACCTCATCTCTCAAGAAATGGTGACGGATTTCTATGTGTTTTGTCCTAGAGTGTTGAATGGGATTCTTTGATAAGTTGATTGCACTGGTGTTGTCACATAGGATAGGTGTGCATCCAATATCGATGTTATAGTCACACAATTGACTTTTTATCCACAACACTTGTGCCGCACAACTCCCTGCAGCAACATATTCTGCTTCAACAGTGGAGAGTGCAACCGAGTGTTGCTTCTTGGATGCCCACGAAACCATGCAACTGCCAAGGATTTGGCAATAGCCACTAGTGCTTTTCCTGTCAATTTTACATCCAGCATAGTGTGCATCAGAATATGAAATCAAGTCAAAGCTACTACCTGCTGGATACCAAAGACCCAAATCAAACGTACCTGAGAGATATCTGAAAATTCTCTTAACTGCAATTAAGTGGCTTTCCTTTGGACTAGATTGGTATCTAGCACAGAGGCAAACACTGAACTGAATATCTGGTCTACTTGCAGTAAGATAGAGGAGAGAGCCAATCATACCTCGGAATTGTTTGGCATCCACCGGTTTACCTTTTTCATCTTTTTCAAGTTTTATGCTTGTGCTCATGGGTGTTGAGGCAGGTTTTGATTGTTCAAATTGGAACTTTTTTAGAAGCTCTTTAACATACTTTTCTTGGTTTATGAAGAAGCCATCCTCCATTTGCTTACCTGCAAACCAAGAAAGAATTGAAGCTCCCCCATTAAACTCATCTCAAATTCATTGTGCATGTGTTTGGAAAATTCCTCACACAGTGAAGGGTTAGTAGATCCAAAAATGATGTCGTCCACATAAACTTGAACAATAATGATGTGTGTGCAAATTTTCTTCGTAAAGAGAGTTTGGTCTACTTTACCTCTTGAGTAGTTTTTGCTTACCAGAAATGTACTTAATCTGTCGTACCAAGCTCGGGGTGCCTGTTTCAAACCATAAAGAGCCTTGTGCAGTTTATAGACATGGTTAGGTTTCTCATGATCTTCAAAGCCCGGTGGTTGAGAGACATAGACTTCCTCTTTTATGTAGCCATTCAAGAAAGCAGTTTTGACATCCATTTGATACAATTTAAATTTGTTTGAACATGCATATGATAACAAAAATCTTACTGCTTCTAGCCTAGCTACAGGTGCAAAGGATTCTTCAAAGTCTACACCAAATTCCTGATTATATCCCTTTGCAACCAGTCTAGCCTTGTTTCTCACCACTTTACCCTCTTCATTGAGTTTGTTTCTAAAGACCCACCTTGTACCTATGACAGACATTTCAGGGGTTTTAGGAATTAAACTCCATACATTATTTCTTTGGAATTGCCCAAGCTCCTCATGCATAGCATCAATCCATGAATCATCTTTTAAGGCTTCTTCAACATTCTTAGGTTCCACTTGAGAGACAAAAGCTAAAAGGTCCTGTTCAACTATTTGATTAACCTTAGATCTAGTTTGAACTGACTCATTTAAATCTCCTATCACATTCTCAAGAGCATGATTTTTTGAATACCTCACATTCATGATTGTTGAAGGCCCTAGAAGATCTTGCATTTGAGGAGGTTGCTCTAGAGGAGGAAGTGCTTGAGGTGGTTCAAGTTGTTGTTCTTCCTCTTGTGGATCTTCGTCAGGTACATCTTCGGAATTGTTGAACGGAAGAATATCGTCTTCATCATCATACCTGCGAAGAAATCCACTCTTAGTTTTTGACCCAGCTGGAGACTGTTCTTTTCCTTTACTTTGAAGTTCCCCAAACGTTGTTCCTTCAGATTCATCAAACCTGTAAGCATTTGAAATGTTAGGCTTGAGTTGAGTTTCATCAAAAACAACATGTGGAGTTTCTTCCACTGTTCTAGATTTCAGATTGAACACCCTATAGGCTCTAGAGTGTTCTGAGTATCCAAGAAAAATACCTTGATCGCTTTTGGCTTCAAACTTGTCCAAATCATTTTTATCATTGTTATGTATGAACACCTTTGAACTAAAAACTTTAAAGTACCCAATAGTGGGTTTCTTACCTTTCAGAAGTTCATAAGGAGTTTTCTTGAATATTGGTCTTACCATGGCTCGATTAAGGATGTAGCAAGACGTGTTTACCGCTTCTGCCCAAAAAGTTCTCGCAAGTTGGTTCTCGACCAGAAGCGTACGAGCCATCTCCGCCAAGGTTCTATTCATCCTCTCCACGACCCCATTTTGCTCTGGAGTTCTTGGAGAGGAAAACATGTGTTCTATGCCTTGGTTCCTGCAAAATTCGGAGAAGGAATTATTGTCAAATTCTCCCCCGTGATTAGTGCGGATAGAGCAAATTTTATTGACATTTCCATGCTCAATTTTGTTGAAGAATTCCTCAAAAACACTTAACGCTTCATTCTTGTGAGCCAGGAATTTTACCCAAGTGAACCTAGAGAAGTCATCTACAATGACGAAGCCATAATGCTTGCCATTGAGACTGTGTTCTCGTAGGTCCAAATAGGTCCATGTGCAACAGTTCATATGCTTTAGAAGTACTTACTGGTGCCTTTGATTTGAAGGATTTCTGGGTTTGTTTTCCCTGTGCACATGCATCACAGAAATTCTCATTCTTGTTAAAGGAAATTTCAGGAAGACCACTCACCAATTTAAGCCTCATGATCTTGTGCAATACATTATAGCTAGCGTGACCGAGACTACGATGCCACAATGTAAGCTCGTCCTGTTTGTTTGCTATAAGACACAAATCATTATTTTCTGGATCATCTAAGTCAACCATGTAGATGTTATTTATTCTGTTTCCAGAAAACTTCAGACTTCCTGTTTCCTTATTAAGTATTTGACATGAATCTTATTCAAAGATAATTTTGTGACCCTTATCACACAATTGACTTATGCTGAGCAAATTGTTATGAAGGCCATCAACAAGTAGCACATTATCTATTGAGTTAGAGGCAAACTTACTGACCTTACCTGATCCGATGATCTGGCCTTTGTTGTTACCTACGAATATAACCTGACCTCCGTCCTTTTCCACGAGCATATAGAATTTACCTTTGTCCCCCGTCATGTGCCTCGAGCAGCCGCTATCCAAGTACCATTTGTTTTGATTGTGGGCTGCTAGGCATTCCTACACAAGTGAATTAGACAAGAGGTTTTGGTACCCAAATCACTTTGGGTGCCACAGTATCATTCATGCCAAACAGTAAATGCTTTGGAATCCAAACTTGTTTGAATTTTTGTTTATTTGGGTTATTCCAACATTGTTTTTCGATGTGCCCAATCTTTTTACAGATTTTGCATGAAGATGGTTTGTTTACAACAGTGGGCTTGTTGTTGTTTGGAGTATGCATGGGCATCTTACCTTTCTGTTGCCTTGTCAATTTTCTTTTGTACTGGTTTTCCTGACCTGTCGACAGCTCTCCTTGGGGCTGTCAACAGATCTTGAACCTGGGCCAGCATTAGGCTTCTTTGCCTTGGTTTGAGGTTTCATTCCCTTAACCTTGTTTTTGTTGTTTATTGAGGGGGTACTCTTACTTGTACTTGGGCTTGTTTCAACAAAGGATGTTATCAAATTCTGACCAATTTTCTTTTGTTTAACTGGTTGAAACCCAAGCCCATGTTTTGGAACGAAAACATTTGACCCCAAGATTGCATCAAGGTTTTGTTTCCCTTTAACAAACCTTGACAAATCTTCAGATTTTCCTTTTAGATTTTCTTCAGACTTTTCCAATCTTTCTTTCAGTTTCTCATGCTCACCTTGAAGAGTTTCCAGAGAGTTCATTAAATCAGCTTTTTCTTTTTAAACCTCTTGGAATTTCAGTTTCAAATTATCCATCTCCTCATGGTGAGCTTCCTCATCAATTTTCATCATTTCAATGTCTTTCATCAATGATGCAATTTGCTCATCATTTTGTGTGTTGTTAGCAAGATGGTTAGCTTTCTTTTTTAGTGTCTTGTTTTCAGATTTTAGTTCACAGAATTTTTCAAATAACACAGTATAAGCCTCTTCCCATTCATCAACTGAGTAGCTTTCAAAGGAAGGGTTTACCTCATTTGAGTCTTCACTTCTCGCCATGAGACAGTGGACATCCTCATCTCCGGAGGTAGCTTGGCTGTGATCATCCTCGTCTTCATCGCTCCAAGTGGCCAACATTGCCTTGGCTTTCTTGAAGGTGAACTTGTCTTTCTTCAGCTTTTTCTTGAGCTCAAGGCACTCTCCTCTCATGTGGCCTTGCTTTTGCACTCATAACACACAATCTCAGATCTTTTGTTAGCATCAGATTTATTGAAAAATTCTTTCTTTTGGAAAGGTTTAGAGTTACCTAAACCTCTTCTTTTATATTTCAGGAATTTTTTGAATTGTCTGGTGAGCATGGCCATTTCGTCATTCTCACTCTCACTAGACGATTCAGACTCATTACTTTCCTGAATGACTTCCTTCTTGGAAGCTGAGGAATTTTTCCTGGAAGCCTTCAAGGCAAGTGGCTTCCTAGGATTTTCTTCAGTTTCCTTTCTTTTGATGTTTATCTCATAAGTCATCAGTGAGCCAATGAGTTCATCCAATTTCATTTTTGAAAGGTCTTTGGAATCCTCAATGACAGTGGCTTTGGTGTTCCATGAGGATGGAAGAGACCGAAGAATCTTCCTCACCAGGTCACTCTCCGAGTATTCCTTTTTCAGGCCTTTCAAACCATTAATTATTAACATGAATCTTGCAAACATGTCAGAGATGGTTTCAGTGGAATTCATTTTAAACATCTCATATTCTGAAACCAACATGCTTGCTTTTGTTTCCCTTACCTCAGACGTACCTTCATAAATGAGTTCGAGTTTGTCCCACATCTCCTTTGCCGACGTGCACATGGAAACTCTTGAGTACTCATTGGGATGGACCGCGCATTGCATCATATTGAGGGCGCTCCAGTTGAGTGTCCCCTTTGCGATTTGATCCTTGGTCCAGGTACTCTCGTCTTCAGGAAGGGTATACTCACCCTTGTGGACAATTTTCCACAATTCGTAGTTCTGTGCTCTCAGGAACACCTGCATGCGATTTTTCCAATAAGGATAATTAGTTCCATCAAAAAATGGTGGCCTAGTCACTGAGTGACCCTCAGCCATGAATCCCTTGCTAGATTCCATTTGACCGTGAATCTCCTGACCGTAAGATCAAACAAACAAGACAGTAAATCGGAGAAACTCGGCTCTGATACCAATTGAAAGGTTTGCGGAATCCCAATATGGTAATCTAGAAGGGGGGTTGAATAGATTACTACCAATTAAATGTTTGAAAACAACCGTTTTTCAATCACAACAAAGTCTTTTGAATTTTCTGTAGAAACAACGTGAGACTTAGATGTGTAGGTGAGTTAGCAATCTATCTAGTGTGTGAATGCAACATGCCTATCAAGCATCTAACGTGAAAATCGTTCAAACCACAACACAAGAAGATTTACGTGGTTCGGAGTACACAAATCGTGTATCCTACATCCACGGCACACACACACACATAGAGAAAACTGCTTATGAGCGAGTTCAGCGACTACAACTCACACACACACGTGTTTTCTGATGTGCACCCACGATCAGAACAACACACACACGTGATCTCAAGCACAAGGGTCGCTTGAATCACCACAACACACACACGGATGGTAGAAATATGAAAACAGAGAGAGTTCTGAGTGAGAAAATAAATCCTGGTGAAGAACTCTTCTGAGAACGCCTAGAGGAAGTTCAATCTTCGACTTGAAGGCTTTGAGTCGATGGAGAAGGTTGAATCCTCGATGTTCTTCTTTCAGGAACTGCTGGATCGACGGATCTTTAGGGCTCTGTGCAGCAGTCTGAAGCAGGGCAGCAGCAACTCTTGTGAAACTTGGAGTAGCTCTAGGGTTTTTGGTTGTGGCTGCTTCTCTGTGAAATTTCCTTCAAAGAGGTGTTTAAATATAGGAGTTCTCACATGGAGAAACGTGAGAGTTGGAAACACCTCCTAGGATAACTTAGAAACTTTCCGTAATTTGAATAATACTCCGTCTGTCGACAGATCTTGGCCATCTGTCGACATGCGACAGTTAAACAGAAGTATGGATCTTCAGCTCTGTGAGATCTGTCGAAAGTCGAAGACCATCTGTCGACAAATGTGCTCTTTTGTGCAAACGACAGAAGTCTGGATGGTCTGGACTGTGCGATCTGTCGACAGCCGATCTGTCATCTTTCGACAGATGAAGACTTTCTGAACTATCTGACTTCGGGCTGATCTTTCCTGTGCAATCTGTCGACAGGTACTTTTGTGTCTGTCGATAGGTGACCTTTTTTCTTGCTTTTTGTGATCTTTCTCACTTGTTTGAGAGAGCTTGACTTTGTTCATTTGTACCTACATGATGAAACATGTAAAATTAAGCATTTTGAATACACAAACAATCAAGTATTGCATTAGTTTCTTTTCATGTGTTACATGTATCAAACCTCAATTGATGTTATTCATCATCAAAAACATGTTGTTATAAATGTTAGAATGAAAACCCAACAGAAGGGGCTGGAGTCCGAAAGCTAGAAGGGACAGCAGGATCTCGGGGCACAAAAGCAACTTCTACAGGAGCTTGAGACTTGACTGGCTGTGCCACTTACGCCACTGGCCATGATGGCCCAGTACCAACATCTTCAACTACACATGGCCCTGATGGCACTAACTCATCAACTGATTGCCCTGTTGGCTTGACTTCCTCTTCAGAAAGCCCTGGTGGCCTGACTTCCTCAGTAATTAGCTCTGATGGCACAACAACTGGTTCCTCCGGTACAACTTGAGTGGGAGTAGGAGGGGCAAGAGAGGATAATTGCACCCTCACAAAATCTGAAAGATTTGACACTAGCTGCTTCAAGCTACCCAACTCACTTCTCATCTCTTGGAGCTCAGTTTTGACTGCTCCAATCTCCTTGACTCCAGTGCTCTGACTAAGAAAGATGGATTGTACTTCAGACTACAAATAGCACAAAATCTCCCCATGTGCGTTTAGTCTATTAATGACTGGCTTCATGTGCACATGAATCTTCTTCTTCTTTGATCTATGGTGTGCCTTCCTGGTGAGTAGAGGAATTCTGGGGGCAACACCCTTTCTCTTTCCATTGGAGCTGATAATGGGCTCCATATCCTCATCTGAAATATCTTCAACAATTCCATCATTGAATTGATCTGCAGGAGCACTAGCAGTAGGCTCCCCCTGAATCTCTGGCTCCCCCTGAGCTGGAGCATCTTCCATCAGTACATCTTCATTGTGGCCTGGTGCGACCACCTCTGGAATGGTTTCTGCCATACTACCTTCCATACTAACATCTGCAGCAGGAACATTTGTAATGTTTTCCATGAGAGTATTTTCCTGCTCCTCCTTAGCATGAGTAACAATCTCAAAGATGACAGATTCTTCAATTGTAGGAGCAGGGACTATAGAGGGGATCACCATTTTAGTTGATTGCCCAACAGGCTCAATGAGTGCTGGTGCTATATCTTCAATCCTCCTCACTGATGCAGGAGGTTCTTCAATTCTGACTTCTGCCTCTGCCTCTTGAACTGGTGGAATTTCTAGAGCTTCCCCAATGATTGCTTTCCTTTCTGCCATGGAGGTCTTGGTCCAAATGTTTCCCACTAGAGAGAAACCACTTTTCTTCAAATTCCTGGACTGAATAGGTTGGCCCATCTTCTCCATTACTTCTCCTTTCAGGTCAATATCATAATCCTTGAAAATTCTGGTGAGCAACTCGGCATATGGAAGAGATACTGCCAATTTGTTCTTCTTATCCCATATCATCTCTACAGCAGACTTCATCATTTCAATAATAATCTGAGCCATGTTGATATCTTGATTTTGGATGGCCCAAAACATCATGTCCGAATCTCCTTTTGGGCAGGTTGAGAAGGTAGCACTTCTTGGCACCAAAATCTAACAAACTATAAAGTGCAGTATTCTATTGAATGCATTAAGTTGGTTGATGTCGATCTTTCCATCCTTCATCTTGTACTCTGTTCCGATGATCCCTAGCCCCTTGGCATGAATGTCTATGGAGTTCACCCCACTGTGACCGACTGTAGATACTCCAAATAGTCTATCCAAAAGATCATAGGTGATGTGAATGGGTGTACCTTTCACTGTGGAGGAGAGAGATCCATCTTCATCTGATTTCAGGCAGGTGTAAAAAGCTTTGGCTAGGTCTAGATAACTTGGTTTAGAAACAATAACCATCCTCTTCCACGTCATCCTCTGAATGGCTTCCACTATGCTGAGCATCCCATGCTTCTCTAGATCTTCAATATCCACTGCCTTGTTTCCACAAAGCTTGATCCTGACAGCCGCAAAATGTTCATGTTGTTCCGCTGTGAGGAAAGCGACGCTGTAACCACCTACGCTGCCGGAACTCGTAGAAGCGGCCATGGAACCGAGCAATGAAGGTTTCTGGAGGATCGTGGGAAGGAGAGGAACAAGAACCCTCAAGAAATTTGAACGGGAAATGAGGGATCCTTCGAAACAACTCAGAGGGGATTTTGGAGTCGATAAGGGTTTCGCATGTAAGCAAATCAAAGGATATAAGAGAGAGAGGAAATCGATGCAACAAGGATTTCGGACTTAACGACAAGACATTAAAGTAGCTTTTTGAAATGCCAGAGCATTAAAAGAAGATAACGACAAAAGAGGAGAGGATTATGCAAACAATAAAGAATTAATTCTGAAACACCATAGCAATTTATGACGCATGTAATAAAGGATTTGCTTAAATTTTAGAGGGAAGGACAAGTATTATTCTGAAATTTTTTATTATTTCAGTTACGTATAGACATATCTGTTACAAATTACACATGCCTAATTCCCTTCTAAGAGACGTAAATCTCTCTTCAGGTAAGGCTTTTAAAAAGATATCTTCTAACTGATTTTGAGTACCTACAAGTGAAATATTAATATTACCATTTGATACATGATCTCTAATAAAATGATATCTCACCTCTATATGTTTCGTCCTGGAGTGTTGTACTGGATTTTTTGTGACATTTATCACACTTGTGTTGTCACATGGCAATGGGATGGTCTTGATGTGCAACCCATAGTCCTCAAGCTGTTGTTTTATCCATAAGAGTTGAGTGCAACAGCTTCCAGCAGCTATGTATTGAGCTTCAGCTATTGATAGTGCTACTGAATTTTGCTTCTTTGAAGACCACGAAATTAAGCATCCTGCAATAAATTGACAACCACCACTGGTGCTTTTTCTATCTACTTTGCTTCCAGCATAGTCAGCATCAGAATATCCAACTAAACTAGTTTCACATGATTTAGGATACCATAGACCTAGGTCATGAGTTTTAGCTAAATATCTAAAAATCCTTTTAACAGATATTAGATGAGATTCCTTAGGATCACATTGATATCTTTCACACATACATACACTAAATAAGATATCTGGTCTACTAGTTGTTAAATAAAGCAATGATCCTATCATACCTCTATAAAATTTCTGATCAACTTTCTTACCTTTCTTATCACTGTCTAACCTGGTAGATGTGCTCATTGAAGTGGATAGTGGTTTTTAATTTTCATAACAAAATTTCTTTAGAAGTTCCTTGGTGTATTTTACTTGACAAATATGGGTTCCTTCATTGCCTTCCTTTATTTGTAATCCAAGGAAGTAGTTGAGTTCTCCTATCATACTCATCTCAAATTCTCCCTACATGAGCTTTTCAAATTACTTACATAAGGATTCATCAGTAGAACCAAATATAATATCATCTACATAAATTTGCACAAGTAATATATTTTTATTATTTGACTTAATGACCAATGTGCTATCTACCTAACCTTGAATAAAACCATGATTTAATAAAAATGCACTAAGTCTTTCATATCATGCTATAGGTGCTTGTTTTAACCCATACAATGCTTTATGCAATTTAAAAACATGATTTGGATAGTCCAAATCATCAAAACCAGGAGATTGTTGTACATAGACTTCCTCCTTTATATAACCATTTAGAAAAGCAGATTTTACATCCATTTGAAAAAGTTTTAAATCCAATGCACATGCATAAACAAGTAAAATTAATGAGATACAAATGCTAATTTTAAGATACAAATGCTAAATAATCACAAGGAATAACGTTACATCTTGTTCTTGTTGCCCAGCTAGCTATCCCAGAGGGGGGGTGAATGAGATATTAAAATTAATAAGTACATAAAACTTGTTAACAGAAAAGTCACAAAAACACACTTCGCAGATTGTTAGTGTTAGTGAAGGAAAAATCGAACACACAAAAGCAATCACACGACACTGAGAATTATCCTGGTTCGGATCTCGTCTCCTTAAGAGTCCTACGTCTAGTCCCTGAACAATATCTCAGAATTTCACTAACAAGGGTACAGTCCCCCTTAAGGACACTACAGCACCCAGCACCCCAGCTGGTCTTCCATCACCTGAAGGGAGCAACACCCTGGATACCCCACCAAGTCTTCCTTCACAACCGAAGGAACAACCCTGGATACCCCACCAGGTCTTCCTTCACAACCGAAGGAAACAACACCCTGGATACCCCACCAGGTCTTCCTTCACAACCGAAGGGAACAAAACAGGAAAAGTGAAATTAGATCAAGCCCCTAGATCAAGCTTATACAATGCTAGATCTGAAGCTAACTGAGAGGAAGATCTACAGTGAGGGACACTCTCAGTTTACAAGAGCTCTCAAGACTAACACACTGAATGCAGAGAGCTAAGAGCTTGAACAGAAGGGAGTGAGGCTTTGCTCTTCAGAATGCTCACAGAAAGCTTGTCAAGGATTTTCATTTTGAAACTCTGGATCCCATGCTTTTGGAGCTTCAGTCTTCTATATATATCTTCTATGTGAAAATTTGAACGTTGAAGTGCCCGTTGTCTCTATGCATAAGTGTACGTTAGACTGCTTGACCCTTAGAAGCTTCCAGTCAACAGTCCTTTATCCTTTCATGCACGCAAAAAGAGAGAGGATTTTCTGTAATCTTCTATGGCTTCCATTTTGTCCAACGTTGTATGACGGTTGCTGTCAGAGACCTACACATACTTAGAGCTTGAACAATAGACAGCTAAGCTGTCTCTTGTTGTCAGTCAACGTTAGATTGATTTTATACAGAAGTAGAAGTTACATTCTGTTCTTCTAAATAGATGTTTACATAATAAGCATGAGAATGGAAGATATTGTCTGCATGCATGCATTGATACATACTATCGTAATAAATGCACAGCTCTTAGAAAGATAAGCATGAAGACTTTGACTTTTCAAGGTATTCAAAAATTAGCTCAAAATCAAATCGTTATATTTCACGAAATCGTTATATGCATGACTTATGAAATCGTTGTGCAAATGAGTGAATCATTATGCAATCATAAGTAAACAGATGTATACACAAATCGTTATATATATTAATAATCCAATCGTTGTAAGCGAATCGTTGTGAAATGTATCGAATCGTTACAGCGACTAAGTCGTTATGTAACTTGATGAATCGTTACAGTGATAGAGTCGTTATGTAACTTAGCGAATCGTTATGAGAGAAAATTATTGTGATCACTTAACAAATCGTTATGATCACTTAAGAAATCGATATGAGACCAAATCGTTATGATCACTTAACGAAATCGATGTGAGACCAAATCGTTATGATCATTTAAGAAATCGATATAAGACCAAATCGTTATGATCACTTAACGAAATCGATGTGATAAGCAAATCGATGTGATCACTGGAGAAATCGTTATGATAGCAAATCGTTATGTCTACTAAATAAATCGTTGTGATAGCAAATCGTTATGACCACTAAAGAAATCGTTATGATAGCAAATCGTTACGATCACTAAAGAAATCGTTACAAGGGAAAATCGTTACGAATACTTAACAAATCGATGTAAGGGCAAATCGTTGTGATCACTTATCGAATCGTTGTGAGGGCAAATCATTGTGACTTACAGAGAATCGATGTGGACTTAGACAAATATTGATGCTTTGAACTCTCACTGTTGTAGTGTGAGGAATACTTACTTGATTGGCTTATTTTCCCTTGGTTAATTTCCTGTGTTTAGA
Source organism: Colocasia esculenta (assembly GCA_014218235.1). Classification (NCBI taxonomy): domain Eukaryota; kingdom Viridiplantae; phylum Streptophyta; class Magnoliopsida; order Alismatales; family Araceae; genus Colocasia; species Colocasia esculenta. The sequence goes on from CM024753.1 coordinate 81,513,668, forward strand.
CTTCATAGAAAGTATGTTAGTAACCTTTATCATAGTTTTGTTAATCACCAAAATAGATATGTAATTTATTTAAATTACATGGGGATAAACTGATCATCAATCTCCCCCTTTTTGGTGATGACAAAACTTAACAATTAGCAAAGATGATCTGAAATAAGTGTAAGCATAATTTTGGAAATAACATAAATATAATGTATTTCAAAAATGCAATATTTTCTCCCCCTTTTTGTCATTTATGCAAAAAGATCAAACGCTTGAGACAAAGATGAAGAGAAAAGGGCACAAAGAGAGGAACAAAGAGATTTATTGAGCATTGGAGGGTTCAGAGAGATAGAAGGCAGTAGACAAGAGAGATGCAAAGCGCCTAATGATAAGTAGCGCTTGGCGTTCCTGCTCTTCAAAATAGGCTTGAAATGCGCCAAGCTCAATGCAATAGGAGGGTCCCATGGTGGGAGCCATCCTCTTGATGTGGAGCTACCTTTGATCTGATATGAAATCCCAATATTTGACATTGCCAAGAGCTACCTTTTAGGGGGTGAAGCAACCAAAACTAGCTAACTGAAGAAATTGAGTAATTTTAAAGGGATAGAAGAGCTGATGTTGCCGAAGTTCCTTCTTTAATTCTAGAAAGACCCTGTACCGTTCTTCCCATTTCATGAAGGAGTCCCGGAAAAGGTGAAGAGAATTTGCATCCAAGAAGTCAGCGGGAGACAGAAGAGGTTGATTGGAACGAGCCTGAGAAGCATTCAACTCTTTAAGCTGTTGAGCAGATAGAGTGTAGAGCTTTTCCCAATCAGCAGGCAACAATCTCTCAAACTCAGAGATAATAGGGGCAAGGATATCTGCCTTGAGGTACCCCTGAAGATACTGCTTGAAGATAAATCTATGAAAAGCAAGGTTACGACCTTCTTGCACATGAGTGTGCCCACAGATGAGTCCATGATTAGAGAGTGAAGTGGAGGAAGGAACACCACATCAGGAATTACCAAGGTGGAAAAATCAACTCGGAGAGGTTTGGTGTGAGCAACCCTGGAACTGAGATCACGGATGGCTTGCCTGAACTGGCCCAGCTGCACCTCTGGGATGTTATTAAGATAGCAGTAATCGCAGTACATTTTGTAGTGCTGGATGAACTTGATTTCCTTCTGAATGAAAGGTCTAAAAAGATTTTTATGACGAATCTGAAAACATTCAGAGAGAGGGAGAGGAGCTTCTCTTGGAGGATATCTGGCGGCTTGAGTCCGACGGAATTGATTGTACAGATCTCTATTGCTCCGAGCCCACTGCTTTTCAATTTTGGCTTCAGTCATGGAAAAAATTTTGGATTGTTGAGCCTTGGAAAGAAAGGCATAAGGGAAAATGGTATTGAGATGGGCCGAAAGATTATGGAAGGGAAGGCCAAAGAAGTGAGCAAATACTACCTTTTGAAGAAATTCCTCATAGATAGATTGTTGTTTATTGGTGATAGAAAGAGAAAACCAAAGTGGAGGATAACAAGGTTCAGAAGAGACATGATGGGTGGAAGTGAGTCTCCTCTTCTTAGGAACAGGATTAGAAGAGTCTGTCCTATGAGAATGGGTCCCAACAGCTGGGACTGAACGAAGTATTGCTACTTCAAATTCATCCTTGATGTCCTGGATTTCTATGTGAGCCAATTGGGCACCCTCAGGAATGATAGTAATGAAGGAAGGAGGTGTTTGTGGATGGAAGAGAGATCTAGGGGTGATGAAAGGGAGATCAGATGGTCCTGAAGAAGAAGAAGGACCACTAGAAGAGGCTCCAGCTGAAGATGCTGTGGAGGGAACCTCAATAGAAGATAAGGGTGGAGGAATAATGGTGGAGGAAGTAGGAGATGAAGGAGTTTGGAAGGAAAAGGTGCAGGTGAGGAAATTGTTCTAGAGCGGGGTCGTTTGAAGGTGAGAGGAGATGGAGGAGCAGTGGATGAGGTGGGTGGAGAAGGAGGGGTTGGAGTTGGAAGGGTAGGAAGGACAGAAGCCTCTGGAGCTATAGCCTGATCTTCTTCTCTTAAAGCATCGTCTGCCGGCCCTGCTGGCCCAGATTCCTCAGCAACAAGGACTTCTTTAACGAGCTCATTCTCAACATGAATTGGCCCTGGTGGCCCTGCTGATTTTTCAGACAAGGGCCCTGATGGCCACTCTTCCTCTTGCTGCTGCTCTGCAAAGACAGGCCCTGATGGCCTAGCTTCATCATCCTGCTGATGCTCTGCAATGACAGGCCCTGATGGCCTATTACTTTCTTCACATGGCCCTGATGGCCCTGCACTACAAGAAGGAGGGGCGGGAGATGGTAAGTGCTCCCTCACAAATGCTGACAAATCCACAGGTACCTTCCTCATATTGTCATATTCTTTTCTTAGGCTTGCAAGTTCAGATGACAGTGCCCCTAATTCACGGGCAGATGAGCTTTGAGTGATAAAAAAGGAGTCCATATCTGACTTCACGGAACACAAAATTTTGCCTTGCTCATCTAGGCGCTCAACAATGGGTTTCAAATTTACTTTCAACTTCTTTTTCCCAGACCTACTGTGTGACGTACTGATGAGGAGAGGAACTTCTTTAGCCACACCTTTTCCTTTGCCTTCTCTTGCCCTAACCACGGGCTCTTCATGGTCAACACTTTCATTTTCTTCTTCTGAGGCACTTTCCACAATGCCTTTTCTAAATTGATCATCAATGGGGGCATTGGCAATTTGCTCCCCCTGACTTGCTGCTTGCTCATCAACATGTTGCTCCCCCTCAATGAGAGCATCTTCTACAACTAAGTTTTCACGAGCAACTACTTGCTCCCCTTGACTGGGAGCTTCTTCCATAACAATATCATCAATGTGGCCTGATGCCACAGCTTCTGCAATTTGAACTTCACTAACTAATGGATCCCTTAAAGAGCTTTGGAGGGATTCCAATACATCTCTGAGTACTGAGCCTACTCGGGAAGAGGATCCTTTGAACTATGCCCAACAGGCTCAATATCCTCTCGAGGTATATCCTCAATTCTGCTGCTAGATTCTGCTGCTGTTGCTGCTTCTGCTTCCACAGATGGTGTTGCTGCTGACTCTTCTTGAGCTACGACTGCTGCTGCTACTTCTGGTTCTACTGCTGCCTGAACTGCTTCTTCCTCTGGAATCACAAGAACTGTGCTAGCTGCTTCTTGACCTTCTTGGGCTTCGCCAAAAATGGCTTCACCCTCAGCCACAGAAGTCTTTGTCCAGACCCCATTGATAATCGAAAAACCACTTTTTCTCAAATTTCTGGATCGGATATCTTGGCCCATCTTTTCAGACACATCTCCCACCACACTATTGCCATAGTGTTGGAATATCTTGGTGAGCATATGAGCATAAGGTAGAGAAACGTTCAGCTTGCTCTTTGTGTCCCATACCTGTGCGCTTGCAAACTTCATCCTTTCAATCATAATCTCTGCAGTGTTGATTTCTTGGTTCTAGACAGCCCAGAACATCAGGTCGGAGTCTGCCTTTGTGCAAGTGGAGAAGGTGGCACTCCTTGGGACTAGTATTTGACACACAATGAAATGCAATAAGCGATTAAACGCATTCAACTGGTTGATGTCTAGTTTTCCATCGTTCAATCTGAATTCGGGACCAACAATCCCTAAACCTTTCGCTTGGATATCCATAGTGTGAACTCCACTATGTCCGGAGGTAGTCACATCAAAGAGAGATAACAATAGGTCTCGTGTGACCCTAATCTGAGTTCCCTTGACCATGGAAGTCAGGGTTCCGTCTTCCTTTGTCTTCAGACATACAAAGAAAGCTTTCACAAGGTCCGGATAACTTACTTCTAATAGGGTGGCTATCTTTGTCCACTTCAATCTGCCCATAGCTGCGACGATACTGCCCATTCCATTCTTCTGCAAGTCAGCCACATCTACTGCTTTGTGGCCGCAAGGCTTGGTCTTTACTGAAGCATATCTTTCCTACTGCTCGGCGGTAAGAAATGCAGCTCCATAGGCACCGACGCTGCCGGAGACACCAGAAGAGGCCATGGTTTTGGATGGGAAGAGTTTCTGGATGATCGAAATGGAGAAAGGAGTAGAACCCCTCAAGAAATTTCTCGCAGGAAAAAGGTGGAAGCTTGAAATCTCAAGGAGTCGATGCCAGAGTCGATAGGGTATCGCCTCACGCAGAAGGAGGAAGATGATGAAGGGATGCGAATCGTTGCCGCACAGATTTCGGGATATATAGGAAAAGTTAAAAGAATGACCTTTAGAATTTAGAGGCGCTATGATGGCAGAAAACGACAAACTGACTAGTTCAATGAAATAAATTCTTATAAAATAACGAACCGACATGACAAACTTAAAAGGATAGACAATAATTGGAATTTTGCTCATTTTTTTTTTTTGGAGGAAAAATAATTTTAAATTCTGAAAATTAATATTTTAGTTTTAAACAGATGATTCTTTCATAATTTACACATGCCTAATTCCCTTCTAAGTGATGTAAACCTCTCTTTAAATAGATGATTCTTTCACAATTTACACATGCCTAATTCCCTTCTAAGTGATGTAAACCTCTCTTCAGGTAAGGCCTATGTGAAGATATCTGCCAACTGATTATTTGTATCAATAAAGGAAATATCTATGTTCCCATTAGCTACACGATCACGAATAAAATGATATCTAACCTCAATGTGTTTTCTCCATGAATGTTGTACTGGATTCTTGGTGAGATTTATAGCGCTGGTGTTGTCGCACAACAGGGGAATTGTCTTGATATGTAGCCCATAATCCTCAAGTTGCTGTTTGATCCATAGAAGTTGTGTACAGTAGCTTCCAGCAGCCACATACTCAGCTTCAGCTATAGACAGTGCTACTGAATTTTGCTTCTTTGAGGACCATGATATCAGACATCCTGTAAGAAATTGACAACAACCACTGGTGCTTTTTCTATCTATTTTGCATCCAGCGTAGTCAGCATCAGAGTATCCTACTAAATTAATTTCACATGATTTTGGATACCAAAGACCTAAATCATGAGTTCTAACTAAGTACCTAAAAATTCTTTTAACACTAATTAAATGGGATTCTTTAGGATCTGTCTGGTACCTAGCACACATACATACACTAAACAATATGTTAGGTCTACTAGCAGTTAAGTACAGTAAAGATCCTATCATACCTCTGTAGATTTTTTATCTACATTCTTACCATCTTTATCGCTGTCCATTCTTGTTGATGTGCTCATGGGTGTTGATAATGGTTTGGCATTTTCGAATCCAAACTTCTTTAAGAGTTCCTTGGTATATTTGGCTTGACATATGTGGGTGCCTTCTTTTCCTTTCTTAATTTGCAATCCAAGAAAGTAGTTAAGCTCCCCCATCATGCTCATCTCGAATTCTCCCTGCATAAGCTTCTCAAAGTACTTGCAAAGAGATTCGTCAGTAGAACCAAATATTTTATCATCAACATATATTTGAACAAGCAGAATATGTTTGACCTTAGATTTGACAAATAGTGTACTATCTACTTGACCTCTAGTAAAACCATGGTCTAGTAGAAATGAGCTAAGCCTTTCATACCAGGCCCTAGGTGCTTGTTTTAAACTATATAAAGCTTTGTCTAACTTAAAAACATGGTTGGAAAAATCAATGTCATCAAAACCTGGAGGTTGTTCTACATAAACTTCCTCCTTAATAAAACCGTTTAGAAAAGTAGATTTCACATCCATTTGAAATAATTTTAAATCTAATGCAGATGCATATGCAAGTAGAATCCTAATAGCCTCAAGTCTAGCTACAGGTGCATAGGTTTCATTGAAATCTATGCCTTCCTCTTGGGAATAGCCTTGAGCTACCAATCTGGCCTTCTTTCTTAAGATCACACCAGTTTCATCCAATTTATTTCTAAATACCCATTTGGTGCCTATCACTGGATGATCTGATGGTCTAGGAACAAGTGACCATACTTGGTTTCTCTTGAACTAATTCAGTTCATCTTGCATGGATAAAATCCAAGATTCATCAGTAAGAGCTTCATTGACTGTCCTAGGCTCTATTTGAGAAACAAAAGCCAAATAATCACATGGAAACATGTTATCTCTTGTTCTTACCCTTACAGATGGATCACCAATAATGTTTTCAGGTGGGTGATCTTTCTTGTTTCTCCACTCTTTTGGAAGATTTTGATGAGAGATATCTCTTTGTTGCAGGTCTTCCAAGGTAGATCTTCCTTGTCCTCAATTGAAGTATTCTTTAGTTTCTTGGACAATTCATCTGCATCATCATTGTCACTATCTTCTTCCTTTCTCAAGGAAGGGTTTGTTTCATCAAAGATAACATGCACTGACTGCTCAATTAATAAAGTGTGCTTATTAAACACTCTATATCCTTTAGGTTTAGAAGTATACCCCATGAAGATGCCTTCATCTGATTTGGCATCTAACTTACCAATGTCTCTTTTGCCATTGTTGTGGATGAAGCATGGACATCCGAATGTCCTAAAGTGACTGACCTTCGGCTTCATTCCCTTGTACAATTCATAGGCTGTCTTCTTTAGTATGGGCCTGATCATTACTCTGTTAATAATTTAACTTGTTGTGTTAACTGCTTCAGCCCAAAATATCTTGGCAGATCATATTCTGACAGCATTGTTCTTGCCATGTTCAACAGGGTTCTGTTCTTCCTATCAACAACTCCATTTTGCTGTGGTGTCCTTGGTACTGAGAAATTATGCTCTATGCCTTGATCATCACAGAAATTTGCAAATCTTTCATTTTGGAATTCTCCTCCATGGTCTGATGGATTTCCAACAATGCTAAACTTCTTGTCTTTCTGTATCTTTTTACTGAAGCTTACAAAGTTCTCAAAAGTGTCATCTTTATGCTCCAAGAATGATACCCATGTGAATCTGGAGTAATCATCTACTATAATAAAACCATATTGCTTTCCTCCTAGACTGGTGGTCCTCATTGGCCCGAATAAGTCCATGTGAAGGAGTTCTAAGGGTTTAGAGGTGGTTACCACAGTCTTCGACTTGAAGGAACTCTTGGTATGCTTTCCTTTAGCACGTGGTCTGCAGACACCATTTATTTTTGTGCTTACTTTTGGTATACCTTCCACCAGGCTTCTCTTAATCAGCTTTCTCATGCCATCCAAACTGCAGTGCCCCAATCTTCTGTGCCACAGCTCAGTTGACTGTTCTTTGCTTACTGCTAAGCATATATCTTGATCTTTCAGTTCTTCAAGATAAAGCACATATAGGTTCTTTTCTCTGTTGGCTTCGAAGATGACTGCTCCATCCTTCATGATACTACACTTGGATTCTTGAAATCTGATTTGATGTCCCTTGTCGCATAGCTGGCTGATGGTGATGAGATTGTGCTTCAATCCTCTAACACATAGGACATCTCCAATAACTGTTTTGCCTTTGCTGCTCACTGATCCGCTGCCTATCACAGTCCCTTTTCCATTATCTCCATAGGTGACTGTGCCTTCTTCAGCTTCTAAATGAGTAAACAGCCTTCTGTTTCCTGACATATGCCTTGAGCATCCGCTATCCAAGTACCACTTGGATGCCCGAGGGTTTTCCTGAAATGAAAACATAAAGCTTTAGGTACCCAAGTTCTTTTGGGTCCTGGTTGGTTAGTGTCATCAATTTTTCTTTTTATTATCCATCTTTTATATTTAGTTGGACATAATATCTTGGTGTGTCCTAGCTTGTTGCAATGGCTACAGCATGTTGTTATAGTTACTCTTTCATATGGAACATAATTAAGGTTTGATTTATATGAAGTATTTTGTTCAGCTACAAATTTAGGAGTAGGATATGTTTTAGGATATACTATTGTGTCTTCATTATCTGGGGGTGTATAGCCTAATCCTTGTTTTCTTTTTCCTGACCGTCTAGCACCTTTTAGTATTAAGGAATTTTTCCCATTGGTGAATTTTTCTAATGTACTAGATAGTTTTTCATTTTCTTCTGTTAGAGTTTTAACATCACTTTTTAATTCTTCTAAGGTTTTTTGTTTTTCTAATTTTGTTATTTGTTTATTTTTATCTTTCAGATCCTCGCATAATAGATCGTTTCTTCTTTTAAGATCATTGATTTGTTTTTCTAGTTGTTCATTTTTAGATTTTAAGTCTGAATTTTTGTTTTCCAGGCAAGTATGATTTTTCTTACTAGCTTTTAATAATTTAGATACTTCTCTATATTTGCTATAAAGCTCGTTGAAAGCTTCTTCTAAATCATCAGAATCATTTCAGGAATCGAAAGATGAGTCAGAAGTTACCTTTTCTTATGTGTTGGCCATGAAAGCCAAGTTAGCTTCTTCTTTTTCCTCGCTACTCGAGCTTGACTCGCTGTCCGAGTTGCTACTATTATCCCAAGCCGGTGCCATAGCTTTCTTCTTTAATCTTCTTGGTTTTCTTGAACTTTTCTTCTTTTTGTATTCTGATTTCTTGAGCTTCGGACACTCTGTCTTGATGTGTCCCGGCTTCTTACACTCGTAGCATATGGGCTCACTTTCTTTGAGTCCTTTCCTTCTATCTTCTTAAAATCCTTATTTTTCTTGAAGTACCTCCTCCCATACTGATACATTTTCTTCTTCTTGGCTAATATACGTTGTAGTCTTCTAGACAACATTGCTTCTTCATCTTCGCTATTGCTTAGGCTTTCATTTTCATCTGACGATTCTTCTGATTCGTCCTCTTCAGCCTTGAGAGCATTGGAGTGCTTCTTTTTGCTAGAAGATTCTCCTAACCTTTCCATGTTAATGTCATAGGCCATAAGAGATCCAATGAGTTTCTCTAAAGACATTCTCTTCAAATCATTTGCTTCCTCTATTGCTGTCACTTTCGGAGTCCAAGAGGATGGTAGGGATCTGAGGATTTTCCTTACCATGTCTCCCATCTCATAGCTTTTTCCTAATCCAGCTAACCCGTTGGTGATGTCGATAAATCTGCTGAACAATTGTGTAATAGATTCTCCTTACTGCATCTGGAATCTCTCATATTGTGTTACCAGAATATCTATTCTGGTTTCTTTTACTTTGTCAGTACCTTCGTATGTGATTCTTAACTTCTCCCACATCTGCATTGCTGATTTGTAGGCTGAAACTCGGTTAAATTCTTTCTTACTAAGTGCACAGCATAATATGCTCTTAGCTTTGCAGTTGAGAGAAATCTTCTTTCTATCATCTTTTGTCCATTTGTCCTTTTCGTTGGTGACTAGAAGATCTCCTTCTTCTACAATTGACCAGATCTGAAAATCAAATCCTTGCAAGAAGTATTCCATCCTGGTCTTCCAGTAGGTGCAATCTTCTCCAACGAATAGAGGTGGCCTGTTGACTGGCTGGCCTTCAGAGTGACCTTGGGCTGCCATTTGATCTTTTCTCTTCAGATCGTTGGATCTTCTTCTTTGTCGAAGAGACTAGCTCTAATACCACTTGTTGCCCAGCTAGCTAGCCCAGAGGGGGGGTGAATCGGATATTAAAATTAATAAGTACTTAAAACCTGTTCACAGAAAAGTCACAAAAACACACTTCGCAGATTGTTAGTGTTAGTGAAGGAAAAATCGAACACACAAAAGCAATCACACGACATAGAGAATTATCCTGGTTCGGATCTCCTCTCCTTAGGGTCCTATGTCCAATCCTTGAGCAATATCTCAAGATTTCACTAACAAGGGTATAGTCCCCCTTAAGGACACTACAGCACCCAGCACCCCAGCTGGTCTTCCTTCACCCGAAGGGAGCAACACCCTGGATACCCCACCAGGTCTTCCTCCACAACCGAAGGGAACAACACCCTGGATACCCCACCAGGTCTTCCTTCACAACCGAAGGGAACAACACCCTGGATACCCCACCAGGTCTTCCTTCACAACCGAAGGGGACAAAACAGAAAAAGTGAAATTAGATCAAGCCCCTAGATCAAGCTTATACAATGCTAGATCTGAAGCTAACTGAGAGGAAGATCTACAGTGAGGGACACTCTAAGTTTATAGAAACTCTCAAGACTAACACATTGAATGCAGAGAGCTAAGAGCTTGAACAGAAGGGAGTGAGGCTTGCTCTTCAGAATGCTCGCAGAAAGCTTGTCAAGGATTTTCGTTTTGAAACTCTGAATCCCTTGCTTCTGAAGCTTCAGTCTTCTATATATATCTTCTATTTGAAAATTTGAATGTTGAAGTGCCCATTGTCTCTAGGCATAAGTGTACGTTAGACTGCTTGACCCTTGGAAGCTTCCAGTCAACAGTCCTTTATCCTTTCATGCACGCAAAGAGAGAGAGGATCTTCTGTAATCTTCTTTGGCTTCCATTTTGTCCAACGTTTAATGACAGTTGCTGTTAGAGACCTGCACATACTTAAAGCTTGAAAAATAGATAGCTAAGCTGTCTCTTGTTGTCAGTCAACATTACATTGATTTTATACAGAAGTAGAAGTTCCATTCTGTTCTTCTAAAAAGATGTTTACAGAATAAGCATGAGAATGGAAGATATTGTCTGCATGCATGAAGTGATACGTACTATCGTAATAAATGCACAACTGTCAGAAAGATAAGTGTGAAAACTTTGACTTTTCAAAGTATTCGAAAATTAGCTCGAAAATCAAATCGTTATATTTCACGAAATCGTTATATGCATGACTTATGAAATCGTTGTGCAAATGAGTGAATCGTTATGCAATCATAAGTAAACAGATGTGTACACAAATCGTTATATATATTAATAATCCAATCGTTGTAAGCGAATTGTTGTGAAATGTATCGAATCGTTATAGCGACCAAGTCGTCATGTAACTTGATGAATCGTTACAGTGACAGAGTCGTTATGTAACTTAGCGAATTGTTATGAGAGCAAATCGTTGTGATCACTTAACAAATCATTATGATCACTTAAGAAATCGATATGAGACCAAATCGTTATGATCACTTAACGAAATCGATGTGAGACCAAATCGTTATAATCACTTAAGAAATCGATATGAGACCAAATCGTTATGATCACTTAACGAAATCGATGTGGTAAGCAAATCGATGTGATCAATGGAGAAATCATTATGATAGCAAATCGTTATGTCCACTAAAGAAATCGTTGTGAAAGCAAATCGTTATGACCACTAAAGAAATCGTTATGATAGAAAATCGTTACGATCACTAAAGAAATCATTACGAGGGCAAATCGTTACGAATACTTAACAAATCGATGTGAGGGAAAATCGTTGCGATCACTTATCGAATCATTGTGAGGGAAAATCATTGTGACTTACAGAGAATCGATGTGGACTTAGACAAATATTGATGTTTTGAACTCTCACTGTTGTAGTGTGATGAATACTTACTTAATTGGCTTGTTTTCCCTTGGTTTATTTCCTGTGTTTAGACTTCATAGAAAGTATGTTAGTAACCTTTATCATAGTTTTGTTAATCACCAAAAAGATATGTAATTTATTTAAATTACATGGGGATAAACTGATCTTCAATTCTTACCCCAACTGATGGATCTTCAATGATGTTATCAATAGGATGATCCTTCTTGTGTCTCCATTCCTTTGAAAGATCATCATGAATGATTTCTTTCTTTTGCAGTTCTTCCAAGGGTGGATCTTCATTATCTTTGATAGTTATTTCTTTTAGTTTCTGGGTAAGACTATTTGTATCTTCATCATCACTTAAAGATTCATTTCTTAAAGAGGGGTTAGATTCATCAAAAATAATATGAACAGTTTGTTTAATCAATAAACTTCTTTTATTAAAAACTCTATAGCCTTTGGGTTTATAAGTGTACCCCATAAAGATCCCTTAAGGATTTGGGGTTCTGAGATGACTGATCTTGGGCTTCCTTTCCTTCTACAGCTCATATGCAGTTTTCTTCAAGATTGGCCTGATCATGACTCTATTGATAATATAACATGTTGTGTTAATCGCTTCTGCCCATAAGTACCTTGGAAGGTTGTACTCAGATAGCATGGTCCTAGCCATATCCAACAAGGTTCTATTCTTTCTCTCAGCTACTCCATTTCGATGTGGTGTTCTAGGTGTTGAGAAATTGTGCTCTATACCTTGATCATTACAGAATTATGCAAATATGTCGTTTTGGAATTCTCCTCCATGAACTGAGCGGATGCTAATGATGCTGAACTTCTTATCCTTTTGAAATATTTTACTAAACTTTACAAAACTTTCAAATGTGTCATCTTTATGCTCAAAAAATGATACATATGTAAATCTTGAATAATCATCAACAATTACAAGTCCAAAGTTCTTTCCTCCCAGGCTGGTAGTTCTCGTTGGTCCAAACAGATCCATACGTAGCAGTTCTAGTGGTTTGGAGGTAGTGACTACTGTCTTTGTTTTAAAGGAGGACTTTGCATACTTCCCTTTTGCACAAGGTTCATAAATACTGTCAAGTCTTTTGTTTATCTTCGGCAGACCTTCTACTAGATCATGTTTGATAAGTTTTCTTATTCCATGCAAGCTACAATGGCCTATCTTCTATCCCATAATTCAGCATTCTGATCTTTACTTGCTACTAGATAAATATCTTGATCTTTCAGTTCTTCTAGATGCAGTACATATAGGTTCTTTTCTCTGCTGGCTTCGAAGGCAGTTGCACCATCCTTGATAATCAAACACTTAGATTCCTGAAACTTGATTTGGTGACCCTTGTCGCACAACTGACTAATACTGATTAAATTGTGCTTCAACCCTTTGACGCATAGTACATCTTCTATGAGGATTTTATCTTGACTTCCAATAGAACCACAACCAATAACTGATCCTTTTCCATTATCGCCATAGGTTACTATCCCTTCCTCATTTTTGATATGAGAGAACAATTTCTTGTTACCTATCATATGCCTTGAGCACCCACTGTCAAGGTACCACTTTGATGCTCTAAGGCTTCCCTGTAATAAATCAATGAGATTTAGGTACCCAAGTTCTTTTGGGTCCTGGTTGGTTAGTTTCTTCACAGTTTTTTTTAGGAATCTATTTTAGGTGTTTGGTTGTGCATGTTATTTTATTGTGACCTAATTTGTTACAGTGTGTGTAGCAAGGAATATTGTTTATTATTCTATTTGGCTTAAGGTTTTTATTTTTATTTATTTTGTAATCAGGATTTTGTTCAGCTACGAATTTTAGAGTTGGATAAATTTTAGGATGAATTACAGTTTCCTCATTTTCTAGTGGAGTATATCTTAAGCCATACTTTTTCTTACCTGATGTTCTTGCTCCTTTTAATATTAAAGAGGATTAACCATTTGTAAATTTTTCAACTGTGGCCATTCGATATTCATTATCTTTTGTTAGTGTGTTGATTTCATTTTTAAGTTTGATTGTGGTTTCCTGATTTTCTAATTTTGATATCTTTTTATTTTTATTCTTTATATCATCATATAACAGTTCATTTCTTCTTTTTAATTCCGAAATTTATTTTTTTAACTGTTTAGTTTCAGATTTTAGATCTGAGTTGGTTATTTCGAGACATGTATAATTTTTATTAGTTGTTCTTAACAATTTACATACATCTTTTTATTTGCAGTATAATTCGTTAAAAGCATCTTCTAAGCTATCTGAATCTGATTCATTGCAATAAGTAATGATGAGTCAGAGGTTACCATATCATCAACATTTGCCATGAAGGCCAAGTTGGCCTTTTTCTTCTTCTTCTTCGCTGGAGCTTGACTCCCTGTCTGAGTCACTTTTGTTGTTCCATGCAGCAGCCATGGCTTTCTTCTTGTATCTTCTGAATTTCTTTGTGTTGTCCTTTTTCTTGAACTCAGTTTTATTTCATTTTGGACACTCGGCTTTGATGTGTCCAGGCTTCTTGCACTCATAGCATATTGGTTCTGGGCTTTTAACATCTTTGCCTTCAGATCTTTTGAAATCTTTTCCCTTCTTGAAATATCTTTTTCTTGGCTGGTACTTCTTTTTAGCTAGTATACGTTGCAATCTTCTAAAGAGAAACGCTTCTTCATCTTCAGTGCTCTCATGGCTTTTGTCACTTTCTGATTCGCCATCAGTTGTTTCTTCTGTTGCCTTGAGAGCATTGTTGTGCTTCTTCTTGTTGGAGGATTCTCCCAGCCTTTCCATATTTATCTCATGAGCCATTAAGGACCCAATAAGCTTTTCAAGTGACATTCTTCTAAGGTCATTGGTTTCTTCTATGGCTATCACCTTTGGAGTCCATGAGGTTGGTAGAGATCTTAATATTTTTCTTACCATGTCTCCAATTTCATAGGTTTTTCCAAGCCCAGCCAAACTGTTGGTGATATCTGTAAATCTGATGTACATTTGGGTGACGGACTCTCCTGACTACATTTGAAATCTTTCATACTCAGCTACTAGGATGTCTATTCTTGTTTCCTTTACCTTGTCAGTTCCTCCATATGTGATCCTGAGCTTTTCCCACATTTCCATAGCTAACTTGCATGCTGAAATCTTGCTGAATTCTTTCTTACTCCGTGCACAACATATTATACTTTAGCTTTATTTTTTAGGGATATTTTTTTCTTGTCTTCATCTGACCAATTTTCTTTGTTGTTGAGTACCACTAGGTCTCCTTCTTCGATAATTGACCAAAGCTTGAAATCGAGACCTTGAAGGAAGAACTCCATACGAGTCTTCCAGTAGTTGTAATTTTCACCGTCGAATAGAGGAGGTCTGTTGACGGACTGACCTTCTGCATATCCTTGAGCTGCCAATTATGTTTGCTCTTAAGATCATGGGATCTTCTTCTCGAAGAGACTTGGCTCTGATACCACTTGTTGCCCAGATAGCAAGCCCAGAGGGGGGGGGGGTGAATGGATTGCTTAAATTTCTTTCATGTAATAATTCCTGTAAATAAAACACTAGACAGACAACACTAAGATCGATGGTTAGAGTTAGTGTTAATCAACACAAAGAGAGCAACCATACAGACAACAAGAAATTTTATCCTAGTTCGGATCTCCTATCCTAAGGAGTCCGACGTCCAGTCCCCAAGCAACCACTTGGTATTCCACTAAACAAGGGTACAGTACCGCTTAAGGACACTTACACATCCAACTGTAGCTGGCCTTCTCTTCTCAACCATAAGAGGAACAACACCACCTGAACCAACAGGTCTTCTCTTCACATCAGAAGAGGATCAACCACAAAGAATGAGTTGTAGAGGAAGGCCCCAAGACCAAGCTTATAATCACTTGCTTGATCTGAAGTGAAGTCTAAGAGTCACAAGATGATTACAAAGTGGACTCTCTCTCAGATCTACGCAAGCTCTCAAAAGGCAATGCACTATTCTCACAGAGAGCTAAGAGCTACAGAAAAGTTGGATTGGACGAGCTGGCTCTTGTTGTTCTTCAAGTGACTGGAGTTTCAAGCTTCTCAAAGGTTCAAGAGTTCGAACTATCTTACTACTTTACATGGAGTCACCAGTCTTCTATTTATCTTCTTTGAAATAATTTTGACCGTTGTAGTATTTGTTGAAATATCTGTTGTCTCACACCTTCATGCACATTAGAGAGACTGGTCCGAAGCAAGGAGCAGGTGAGCCTACAGCCATTAATGCTTGGATTGACACATACACCTTCAAGGAAAGATTGTCTAAATCTTCTATCCTCTTGTCAGCTTGACAGGTCCATCTTTGACGTGTGTTTCTACAAAAGTCCTACACACAATAAATGCTGACACTTAGACAACTTCTCTTTGTCTGAATTATCAGTCAATATTAGTAGTAGGCTATGTGAAGATACACCAAAAAGGAAATGTTATACTATCATCATATAACGTGAAACTTTGTGTGATAAGTGAGGTGGGCAAGAATATATCGCGCGGAAATAATGTACCATCACAATAAATGTTCAAGACTACAAGATAGTGTAATATGCAGGAAAATTTGAATTCCACATAGATTTGAAAATTACAATTGAGTATTATAGAGGATAACTATATTGAAGATTCTCTGAGAAGATAAAGATAGTATTTGTCAACTTATTTAAACCATTATCGTTGTGGAAAGAGTTGATATATATATATATATATATATATATATATATATATATATATATATATATATATATATATAAATGAACTCTATGTTAAAATAGAGTCGATGCAACCAAAATCCATGTATAAATAGTGAAATTGTTATTCTGTACATAATCATTATATGAATGAAATTGATGTACAGACGAAATCTTTGTTTTAGTGAGGGAATCGTTGTTTGAGTAAAATCGATAATGAATCGTTGTTTTATAGATGAAACCATTGTTTGAGTGAAATCGATCATGAAATCGTTGTTTCAATGAAGAAATTGTTGTTTAAGTGAAGTGAAGTCGATGTATCAACGAAGTCGTTATTTTACTTATGAAATCATTGTGAGACTGAAATCGTTGTTTCACTTATGAAGTCGTTGTTGCGACCAAATCGATGTTTAAGTGAAAGGAAATCGTTGTTGTGATCAAATTGTTGTATAAGTAAAAGTCAATCGTTGTTTTGAGCAAATCCTTGTTTAAGTAGGCAAATTGTTGTTGCGATCAAATCGTTCTTTAAGTGAAAGAAAATCATTGTTGCGATCAAATCGTTCTTTAAGTGAAAGCAAATTGTTGTTGCGATCAAATCGTTCTTTAAGTGACTTATGAAATCATTGTTGTGACCAAATAGTTCTTTAAGTGAAAGCAAATCGTTGTAGCGATCAAATCGTTCTTTAAGTGAAAGCAAATTGTTGTTGCGATCAAATCGTTCTTTAAGTGAAACAGAATCGTTGTTCTTATGAAATCGTTGTTGCGATCGAATCATTGTTTCTATGAAGTCGATGTGTACTTTGACAAAAACATATGCAATGTATTTCAGATAGTAGTGTGTGATGATAACTTATAGATTTTGCTAGATTTATTTCCTGTGGATGAACTTCACAAAAAGTGTTAGAGAATACTTTTCAAGGTTTTGTTCATCACCAAAAAACACATATATAATTAATAATTAATTATATGGAGATGGACTGATCATCACCTCACTTATCTTTAAGTCTCCCTACCGGATGGCACCTGTGGAGTTAGCCGAGCTAAGGAAGCAGTTGCAAGAATTACTTGACAAGGGGTTCATTCGCCCTAGTGTGTCACCATGGGGCGCACTAGTTCTATTCGTGAAGAAGAAAGATGATTCCCTTAGGCTGTGCATTGACTATAGGAAGCTCAATTAGGTGACAGTGAAGAACAAGTACCCCTTGCCGCACATAGATGATTTGTTTGATCAGCTGCAGAATGCATATGTGTCTTCCAAGATAGATCTGCGATCCGGCTACCATCAGTTGAGGATCAAGGGAGAGGATGTGTCCAAGACTGCGTTCAGGACCCGATATGGACACTATGAGTTCCTTGTGTTTCCATTTGGTCTGACTAAAGCCCCTGCAGCATTCATAGATCTCATGAATAGGGTGTTTAAGCCATATTTAGATAGTTTTGTTGTAGTGTTCATAGACGATGTGTTAGTCTATTCCCCTGATGAGGCTACACACTGTGAGCATCTGAGGATTGTTCTTGAGGTTCTCTGAGAGCACAAGTTATATGCTATGTTCAGCAAGTGTCACTTCTGGATGCGCGAGGTTCACTTCCTTGGGCATGTCATCTCAGACGCTGGAGTTTCTATTGATCCAGAGAAGGTTCAGGCAGTGTTAGAGTGGGAGACTCCGAGGACACCATATGAGATTAGGAGTTTTCTTCGGTTAGCAGGCTATTACAGGCGATTCATTGAAGGCTTTGCCTCTATCGCTGCACCTTTGACTAAGATGACCATGAAAGGAGTTAAGTATGTGTGGTCTGAGGATTGTAAGAGCAGTTTCCAGATGCTAAAGACAAGGCTGACATTTGCACCCATGTTGATTTTGCCTAGTGGTGCCGAGGGTTTTGTGATCTATTATGATGCTTCCCAGATAGGCCTTGTTTGTGTTTTGATGCAGCATGGTAGGGTAGTTGCCTATGCTTCTCGCCAATTAAAGGAGCATGAGCGTAACTATCCGACCCATGATTTGGAGTTGGCGGCTATGGTCCATGCACTAATGATCTGGAGACACTATCTTTATGGTGTCAAGTTCGAGGTGTTCACTGAACACAAGAGTTTGAGGTACCTTTTCTCTCAGAAAGAGTTGAACCTACGGCAGAGAAGGTGGATAGAGTTTCTTAAGGACTATGACTTCGAGCTTCAGTACCATCCAGGGAAGGAGAATGTCATGGCAGATGCACTGAGTAGGAAGAGGTCCCTACTTCGGCAGAATTGCAAGATGCTAGAGGATGCGGCTTGTGCTATGATCGAGCTAGACCCACAGTTGTGCCAGGCTTTTGTGGCACAGTTGTCTATCCGATCCACTATGTTGGACGAGGTGATTGAGCAGCAGGGAGTTGATCCTAGATGTGATACCCCGAAATTTCATTCTTTTATATTGTGCATGTGTATTTACCTGTTGTGTGTATAGCATGTGTATTCAATTGTGCATATTACTATTTTTATACTTCTCATGAACACATGCATGTATATATATATATATGATATTTTATGTGAGAATAGGCAATTAGCTAATTTTGTGTATATTGTGTATACTAAAATCCTTGGCATATAATACTTAAGTAATATTGTGCATGTTTAATTTAATTACCGATGTACATGTTGTATTTATCTATTTCATGCCTAATGTACATAACTATGTTGTATATTTATACATATGTAAATTCAAGTGTGGGCATGCAAGAATTAATGATTGTTGTATAGATTATTCTTAGTTAACTTATTGCATATTACATCTTAATGATATAATGCATGTACTATCTAAATCTTGAAGTGCATATTATACTACTTATTCCAAGGATATTGTGTGTAAATATATGAAGTACATATGTATACATGTGTGTTATCTTATGCATGTGATATCTAGATAATTCTTCTTTTTTTTTTTTAATCTAGCCGAACCAAGGAGAGGGTAGGGACGTCCTCACACTGAGGGTGCCACTACATTCACCAGACGGCTAAGGATATTTTCATTTAAGAGCGTGGAGAAAGGGGGTTGGGGAAGAGTACAAAATGGACTCGGGGCTCCTGGGCGGATGTCCGACCTTATCATGGCAGCAGGAATCCATTACATTGCTGGGGAGGTCAGCCCAACGGTCCAAGAGAGTGAAATAAACACAAGAAACTGCAAATTCTGCAAGACAATCCGCCACCTTGTTGCCTTCCCTCGGGACATGTATGATTTCCGCCTTGACCTTAGAAGTAGTAACAACTATCTCCTGCAAAATGAAGGAGAGATCCCATGTCCTGGGGGTTTGCTTAGTAACAATATGCACAAGGTTTAAAGAGTCAGTCTCAACCTGCACCTCACTGGCATCTATTTTGCAGCACAACCGCAGGCCATCCCTTAATGCGAGGGCCTCAGCAACTAGACTGGTTTTCAGATCATAGTAGGGGATGGCAAACGCCCATTGCATATCACCATTGTAGTCCCTGAGGATACCACCACCTCCAGCCTCGCCTAACTGCATGTTAAAAGCATCGTCAACATTTAGCTTTAATCTCCCCCGGGGGGGTGTAAGCCATCTAGCAGTTTTGAGTTCCATAGCTTTCAGATTTCCACTTCCACTTAGGGCAGACAACAGCTGGCCACGGCTGAGGGATCTTTTTAAAGTTGGAAGAAATACATATGGCTCGGACAAACATCAGACTTCTGTTGGTTATGTGCTTAGCTGACATGGTCATGCCTTGGAATCTCGCCTTGTTTCTGCTGCACCAAGTCTGCCACAAAACTGCCATGAATGTGCATCTTTTTAGCCGCCCAGTAGCATTGGAGATGTCCGACTGTGTAAGGTAAGAGGTCACACCCTCAGCCACATCAGAAATTTCCATGTTCTTAAAATTCAAGAGATTAGATAGATCTGCCCACACTTGATTCGCTGTGCTACTCTTGAAAAACACTGCATCAAGCTTTCAGGTTGACTATCGGCGCAGCAGGAGCATTTAGAGCACAATGGTATGCCTTTTCCTTGGACTGTCCCATCAACCGGGATGAGGTTCTGAATCATTCTCCACAAAAAGATAGACCATTTGAGGGGAATGTAAGGAGACCACAGGGTTTTCCATTTCTGGGAGGTTTCAGGTTGGAGGAGAAGCCAGACAGATTTAGTGGTGAATTTACCATTGGAGTTCAAACACCAGATCCATGTGTCATCTGAATTATTTGTGGTCAGAAATTGTTCCAGCAGGTAAGTGGGGCAGTGCACAAGGGCGTTTTGCATGTGGGTATTCATAGGATTGCTAAGAGCCTGCTGAATGGTGCATAATTTATCGGGCATCTCCTGCCATTTATCTTTAGGAACATATGATCTGAGAGGAACATCTCCTATCCAAGTGTCATACCAGAAGTATCCATCCGAGTTGGTGTCCCTGGATATGTATCTAGATAATTATATACGCACTAAGTTATCCATAGTATATACATATTGTACTTAAATAGTGTTGTGCATACGATATGTAATATAAGGCCCCGAATTTCCTTTTCTTTTCCCCACTTATATTCTATGTATATGATGGTTGCTCGTTCTTGCATAAATGGTGTGCATGAAATTGTGCATATTATGATTATAAATTTCGCATGTGTATATGTGGGGATATATATTATCATCGTGAATATAAGTAATTGGCCAATTTTGTGTATAAGGTATCAATTTAAATATTATGCATGTACTATCTAAATATTGAAGTATACCTTATATTACCCATTTCATGGATATTGTGTGCGAATATATGAAGTGCATATGTGTATGTACGTATGCAGGTTATCTTATGCATGTGATAATTATATACCTACTTCTACATACATAATACCTTGGTATACCTATATATGCATATGTATGTTTAGTTGTAAGCGTTGTTCATTTGCATGGTGTAGTTAATGTGTACATTGTACTTCATACATTGCATGTACATATAGAGTGCAAGTATGGTAGGTGTTTTAGTAGTGCATATTGTAATTCTATATTCCTCATGAATAACATGCATGTATTTTTATGATAATTTGGTGAGAATAGGCAATTAGCTAAATTGTGCATACGGTGTATATTAAAAAAATCCCATGCATATAGTGCTTAAGTAATGTTGTGCAAGTTTAGTCTAATTACCGGTGTGCGTGTTATTGTATCTATCTATTTCGTGCATAATATACATAAGTATGTTACATCCGTGTACATATGCTATATATATATATATGTGCCAAATCAAGTGAGTGCAAGCAAGAACTATTTTATTGAATAGATTATTCCTAGCTAACTTAATTCATATTGCCTCCTAATGATTTTGAAACCCACGCAATTCTTGTCACTTTATTTTGCCGCATGTTGAGTCATGCTTATGTAAAACATCATGTACGCATAGGTAGATATCTACGTACGTATTAGCTAGTTGTGCTTATGTATGCATGTGAATAATTATATGGTAAATACGGTTTGAATGCATGGTGTGATAGTGTGTATACTATGTTACATACATTGTATGTATATATGTGTAAGTTGAACATGATTTCTGCATGATTTTATGTTCTGGCGGAAGGGCCAATTGGCGTCAACATGGGTGGACTCCCATGAGGTGTCGGCGTCCATATCGATGGACGCCAAGCCTTAAGTAGCCATCCATATAAGTGGACGTTTACTTCTCTGACCTACATGCGCAGCAGACCCAGAATTCCGGGGACAAGTAACCCCAGCCATTGGGGAGCTGTCCCCAACAGCTGAGAAGCCTCACATCACCATCTGCGTGAAAGGAGAGGCCTCTTACCTATAAACCAACCACTCCTTGCAACCCCAAGAGCTCTCTTGGGCTCTTTGCATAGAGGAGAGAAGAAACCCTAGCTAGGGAGAACAAGAGAAGACCTGAAATTGGTGGCCTTTGATCCGTTGACTGGAGGTGCAAACCAAGGAGTTACAGTGTCTGAGATAGCCCATGCATCCAAGATGAGATCCCAACCCCGAGGTGCCATCTACATTGACAGGGGAAAGAGGATCAAAGGAGTTTCGAGCACCTTTTGGCAAGGCCGAGAAGGGCTTCGTCACATATTCAGATCTTTGTAGAATTTTTAGAAGGCAAGTAACCTATAGATCTCAATCCTATACATGTGCCCTAGGTCCCAGCATTTTTTCTGGATTTTTCCTCGCGTCCTGGATCCCCCCATTCTCCTTGTGTTGGGAGCTCGGGTCTGTGTTTTGCACAGACCTGAACTTGACGGCAAAAGCCATTGCCATCGAGATCTCAGCTTGTCGGCCAACGATATTGCCGTTAAAGTGCTATTAGCGTCCAGACTATGCCGTTAAGCTCTTCAGGGCAGAACAATGAACTGTTCTCCCTTCTATATGATTAATTTCCGAAGTGTTTCGAATGAGGATATAATGTAATCATATATGTTATGTAAAATAGACCATGGGATGCATGTGATATTTTCTGTGCTTTTTGGTGAATGGCATGGATTGTTAAAGTTATTGAAATACATGTTGGAAAATAGATTTTTGCATGTTCTCCCATTGTTTACATGATCCCTGAGGAATGGAATGCCCTAGATTTTTCTAAAGCATGTGTATATGTTCAGTACATGCCCTGAAATTTTGAGAATTTCTCCATGACTGTGGGATTTACTGAATTTCTGTTTTGCAAATAGAAGACATGCGTGGGATTTGTAAAATTTACAGTAAATTGTGTATTGTGCAATAAATCCAGGAAAATTCATGTGATGATGAGTATGTTAGGATCAGGCTGTGAACTGTTAAACCTGATGTTCGTGTTATGTTCCATGTTAAATTGAATTATGAATAGCATGAAACTGAATGTTTTAATTTCTGTAAATGTATATGATTCAGAAAAA
Organism: Colocasia esculenta; assembly: GCA_014218235.1. Lineage (NCBI taxonomy): Eukaryota > Viridiplantae > Streptophyta > Magnoliopsida > Alismatales > Araceae > Colocasia > Colocasia esculenta. Next base: position 81,536,516 of record CM024753.1, read on the forward strand.
TATAAAATTTGCATGAGGGATTATAAACCTGAAATGTGTCTGTGGTTAAATCTCATGTTATTTTGATAACAGTAAGTATTGTTATGGATTTTTAATGAGAAAATGACTATGTGAGCATGTTAATTGTGATTTGATGTGATTCAGTAAATTTCAATACGATTAAATCTATATTATGATTATTTGGAAGTTGCAATAGTAAGGTTAAAATCAGTAAATGAAAGCTTATGTGTGTATAAAATGGTTAAATGTGACAAGAGAAACAATGGTGCCCATAAGACACTGCCACCTTAGATGCTTGGAGTTGTATTGTAGTAGTGCCCCTACGGGAAAGCTCAATATGATATGTGATACCCTAGAGAAGGGTCTTGATAAAGTGTATACCGTGGCAAAGGGTCTTGTGAAATTCTGGAGGTGGACAAGTTCCCCTGGTAATGGTGGGAAGGGCTTTCCCCGGTTTCTGCAGGAACTAAGACTTGTCACCGTGCCGGTGATTAAGTACGTGAATGTGAATGTGTGTGTTATGAGATCGTCTAATGGTGGTTTGGGCTGTGTCTTGGCATTAAGTGAAAATAAGCATAAGTGTAATGTGAAAAGTGATATGTGTTCATAGCACAAGGTATGTGCAAGATATGTGTAAATGTGGCACATGTTATGTGCAAAAGTGAAATGATAAGAAGTGTGTGAATGTGAAAGAGGAAATAATGGGAAATGTGTATAAGTATTGTGTGATAAACAAAAGTGAGTGTATGTGAAAGCCAAGGTTAATCATATGGTTGTATGTAATGAATTAGTATAAGTGTAAATGACAATAGTGTTAATTGATATTTTTGATTATTGATGTGTATGAATGTGTGTGTGTATGTGTTGATGTATTAATTGTCAAATGCTAAAAGTGATGTTACTATTAGTACCCAAAATGTAAGTATATGCTTTCATATTCATAAAATTTGAATTTTTGGATGTACATGTGCTTAGTATTATGTTGTGTAGTTAAAAGTGATCCCTATGCAAAGGTAATATGAATGTGATAAAATTTGTATAAAAATCAGCAAGCTAAATGTGAAGTAAAGTGTTATGATTGCATGCAAAGTGGGTTAGAAATCATGCTAGGAGTGCTACCTATCTTGTATATGTTTCCATGGTTTAGTTGTGCAAACTTTACAATGACTTGGGTAAAGTATAAAACGTGTGAGTGTATACTTTACTCGTGTTAATGACACCATGATGTTAGTGATCTTGTTAGATTTTAGTTTTACATGTGTTAGGATAATTGTTTAATGAAATTCCCTGTGCAGTTATTTAAGTTAGAGCGTGATCATGTATGATATTAACTGCTGAAATTTTATTGTGTTAATTGATAAAAAGCATGTATGTATTGAATCTTAAGTTACTTGTTGAGTCTATTGTGTAGACTCACTCTTGCTAAACATTTCAAGAAATTAGTAGCGGAAGAGCTAGCAAGATTTGAAGTGGAGTTGGACTAAGTGATTGAAGACTTGTAATTTATCTTTCATAGTATGTAATGCTACAATTAAAATTTGAATTTTGATCAAATGTACTTGGAGTCGGCTATGTATTTGGAAAATATTGCACTTATGTTATCTCTTGTTGCACTATACAGACTGTGGTATGTGGATTTAAAAGTTGATGGAATAAGATTTATTTAAATTCCGTTGCATTATTGAATTCTATTTGTGTATATCTCAGCTCACTTGTTACTTGTTGGGGTATTCTCCCCTGTAGCGGCTTGCTCTCATCCGATGTGGGTTGGTATAACCATACCGGGTGGAAGTGGGTCATTGCATGTAACTACTATTACCTACCTTGTAAATATATGTGAGTTAGTTTTGTACACGTATAAATATATAAATATATGTGTGCATGCATTATCTAGCTATCAATGTGCGTAATATATTTATAAATCCCATGCATATTGTATATGTTGTGCATATATTATCATACATCTTGTAAGCAAGTGTGAGTTTATTTCCGTGCATGCGATAAATATTTAAATGTGTATGAGTTATTAATTCTTGATATGCCTATTATATTTAATTATTCCATGCATGTTGTATGTAACCATGATGTGTATATGTATACATACATATGTTAATCTTGTTTAAATGATATTTATCTACTTTAACCATGCTAAATTATTTATGATGTGTAGGGTACTTAAATAATAATGCATGTAGTATTTAACTAATGATGAACACATTTCATTCATAGGTTCATGCATGATGTATGTAATCATGTAGTGTGTAAGTATATATGCATGTATGTATGTTATTTATGCATATTACCTTTAATTAAGATTAGTGTAAGTAATATTTAAATAAATATTATGTAATGCATGTACTTATGTGGTGAGGATATATTAATTATTTTTACGCATATGAAATTATTGGGGTGTATTTATGCATTTATTTTAATGTATGCCGGTGTTTTGGCCAAAACTGCCAGACCAGTGATTGGCGTCCACATCCCTGGACGCCAATGCACTGTTGGCGGCCACCCCCCGGATGCCAATAGCATGTTGGCGGCCACCCCCTAGACGCATGTTGGCGGCCACCCCCTGGACGCCAATAGCATGTTGGCGGCCAGACCCTGGACATCAACTGTCAGGTTGACTACAACCGATGTTGACGTCAATATCCTCTTGTGTAACGGTTCCAGATTTGTTAACGCTCGCGTTTTGGCCGGTTCCAGATTAGGAAACCCATCCTAATGCGTAGGAAACCTACCCTATTGTGTACCCTAACCCCCAAGCCTATAAAATACCCATCTTAGAGTGAGGGGAAGTCTTTTTGGCATTGGTGAAACCCTAGCTCGCAATGGAGAAGAGCTGATCTTTGGAGGGCCAGATCTGAAGACTGGAGGTGTTCCCCGAGGAGCTACAACAACTGGGAGATAGCCTATGCATAGGAGAAGAAGTTCCAACTCCAAGGAACCACCTGCATCAATAGAAGAAGAAGATTTAAGGAGAGTTTAAGCACCTTCTTGGCAGGGCCGAGGAGGGCTTCATCGACACATTTTGATCTTCGTAGATTTTTTAGAGGCAAGTAAACCCTAGATCTCAACCTTAAACATGTTCCCTAGGTCCAAGGTATTTTTCTGGATTTTTCTTCGAGTCCTGGAACCCCCAAGTTCCCCTTTGTATTGAGTGCTGTCTATGTGTGCTGCTGGGAGGAAGTTGGCGATAGCATCTGTTGCAGTCAAGTTCCTGGGTTGGCGGCCAGGGATGTTGCAGTTGAAAGTAGGCAGCCACATCCCTTGCAGTTAACTTTGTCAGTGTCTTGAAAATGTACTGTTTGATCTTCTTTGGCTGTTTAAATGATTTCTGGATATAGGTACAGGCTGTAAATTTTATGTGAGGTTGTATACAGTCATTAGGTCATATCATGAGGTTTCCCTAATTTTCTATGAACTGTGTTAATTATTAAAATTCAGTAACTAAACTATGAGCATGAAAAGAGCATGTTTAAATCTTGTATAAATGGATTTTGTTGTGAATTGGATTTCATGATTTTTCCATGACAGATTGAATACTGATATTAGGTTTTTGAACTGTTAACACCCAACCATGTTAATGAGTACCATGTTTAATAATATTTCAATGAATATGTCTAAAATCTTGTTTAAATTGTAGAAATTATATTTATTGTTTGAAAAATCTAGAAAATTGAAGATGTGATTTGCTTACTGTTAATAACCTGTGATAAAAATTTATAACTAAATTGATGACACCAAGTATAATTACTAGTTAAATCATGGGAATTATTCATATTAGATGTGTTGAATCTAATTTTGTGTAACTCATTAATTAACAGCATGTTTAGGACTGTAATGTGAGTTGTTTTACTTCTGAAAACAGTAGTATCATGATTAGACTAACTGAAACATGTGCAATTGATTAATAACACATGTAAAGTGATTTAATAGTTTACGGGAAATGTGTGCATAATGAGGGAAAAAAGTGATGAAGTAAATGTGTAATAATTGGGCCGAGATTGACACTGCTACCCTAGAGGCTTCGAGAGTTGCACCATAGAAAATTCCCTATGGGAGGCTCTACATTGAGAAAAGTATATCCTAAAGGCATTAGGATAAAAACCTGGAGGTGGACAAGTACCACTGGATAGGGTGGAGAGGGCTTCTCCCGGTCTGCGCAGTTACCAAGATTCGCCACTACATTGCCTAGGTGGTGGGTATGTGATTATGAGTTGTGTTATGAGTTATGTGCTATGAGCTATGTGCTATGAGATGAGTTGTGTGCTATGAGATATTGGTGTGTGTCCTCTAGTAAGTAGTTAGGACTATGTGTCCTGGCATTTTAAGCGATGGAATATAAATAAAGTGTAAGATGATATGTGAATGTGGCACGTGATGAGTGCAAATGATATGATATGTGATAAGTGAAAATGAAAGAGTAAATGATATGAAGAATAAGTGAAAAGATATGTAAGGGAGAGTTAATGTTAATGAGAGTGTGCTTGCATGTGAAAACCAATGTATTAATGCAATTTGTTCATATTTTCATGTATTAATTACCTCATTTGCAATATCATGTTTAGCATCATGTCATGTAGTTTATTATTCTTCATGAAATAGTGCATGTGAATAAACATATGTAACCATGTCATTTATGCAATCTGAAAGGTGAACATGCAGGATTGTTAAATGGATAAGATAACATGTGAAAAAAAGGTAAATCCATGTAATTGAGTTTAGTTCATGTTAAAACATCAAGTGAAGTATGGTTATGAATGTGATAAATGCGCGAAATAATGTTTATGTTCCATGCTAGATGTGATGTTTACTTGGCATAAAATTCCATGCTTAAGTGCTTATTGTTGCCACCAACTTGACTATGTTTTAACTCTTCAATTCATGCTAATAAATGTGAAATCATGTGAAATGCGGTTTATTTACATTAAAACAGTAAGTAAAATGTACAATTAAATATGAAAAGTGCATGTGAAAAGTGAATAGTCATCATGCTAGGTTGTTCATTTCTTTATGCTTAACTCTATGTTCTAGTTTGTAGAAATGTATCATGAAATGGAAAATGTTTGGATGGATGAATCATGCTACATGTTAGGTGTAGAGATCATGTATAAGTGTATGATAGTATCCATGACTTAGAATAAACATGTGATAGTCTAAAGCATGTCTAGGTGATTTAAATATATGTTGATAGTTAAGAGTATGTACCATGCGTCTTCTTGTAGTTTAAATGATAGTATGTGTAGTGCCCTAGGAAATTCTGAATTTGTTTTGCAAATTGTATGTTTATTTCTGCATGTTTTGAATGTTGTTCTATGGTGAACTTGGCGTCAATATCCCTTGGCGTTAAGTCTTGTCAGCAGCAAGATCGTCTACCGTTTATACCTTGTTAACGACAGTATATATTGTTGTTTAATATTTTCTGAATTATTTTATTTTTGGGCAAGAATGTACACGGCATTATCGATGGACGTTTACAATGATTCTGACGAAAACCCATGTTGACGTTAACCTGACTTGCCTATTTTTGATATTACCGTTCCGAGCGAGTGGGATCTGCCGTTTTAAGTGCCATTAAGAGGCTAGATCGGTGAGTTACGCATCCCAGGGATCGAACTTGGGCTAGCCAAATGCATGGAGGTCTTTTATAAGACCAGATCTCGCAGTCAAAAAGGGGTTTTCACTCTGGTTTTGAGGGAAAGAAAAGAAGGCTGAGGAAAGGAGTTTGCAGAGTGATCTGGTGCTGGTTCGTGCGATTTGGAGACTCTTGGACCAAGGTGGAGTGATCATCGACGAGTTCCGAAACTCATCTAGGCGGGAGAACTACACCGGAGGTGGATTCGGAGCGCTTGAAGACGGGGGAGAGGACTGTCTCACTGACGAGGTGGGCTTCTTCGGGCTTCAAATCAGCACTCTAGTAGGAGGGAATGAGGCAAGTTACATGGGGGTTCGGTTTAGGATATGATACACTATAGCCTTACCATTTTTCTGTATTTTTAAAGCATGAAAATAACTTACGGGAAAGGGTAAAAGACCTGTTATTCCATGTAGGGTTTTCTGTATTTTCTACGCATAAGAACTAGACGTCCAGATCGCTTGCCGCCTATTTCTTATTAACGGCAGTAACGACGGTCGTCTACTTCATGTGAACAATATTCGTTTTCCGACCCTTATTATATGTAAACAGCGCTATGTGCCGCCGTCAATATATGTTAATGGCGCTATGTGCCGCCGTCTAGTGAAGCTTAGCGACATAGGATGTGGACGTCTACATCAGTAAACGCCACACACCTTCCCGTTAAGTTTATCAGAACCATATATTTACAGAAAGTGATGATATTTCATTTTCTGTGGTCCATGATTGTATGAGGTTTCGGCCAGTTTTGTGGATTTCAGTACTGTTATATTATGAACAGGAGGTTGTGATGAATGGATAAATCATATGTATATCATGCATGGTTGTTTCCTCGAAATTTTGATTTATTTAGCAATAAAACTGTAAAAAGGGATGCAAACATGAATTCTGTTGTACCATAAGGTTAGGAACTGTACGACGGATAATTGGGACTGTAAATTTATTATGTGTATTACTGGTGCGTAAATTTGTATGTATTTTATTGCTATTTTATCATGTTAAATAATTCAGTTTTATGAAGAAGTAATTCGTGAGAAATAGTTACAGAGATCAGAAAAATATGAAATTTGACATGTGCATAGTGCAACCTGATTCTGAATTTCAATTAAAATTTCGGAATTTTTAGACATCTGTACATTTTGTTATAGATTTCTGAATAGTAAACTGCATGTAGAATTTAAATAAAAATACAAGTATGTACATGATTGAGTGTATTGTATTTAGTATCATGATTAGGGTCTGTCATGTAAAAAAAAAAATAGAATTTTCAGAACTGAAAAGACATACTATAGACTATTGCATGGTCATATGTTAAGATTGCATGAAATGAAAATTTATGACATCATATATGTTAGAACATGCATTGAAATGAATGCCAATAAGACATTGCTATTTTAGAGATTCCTACAAGGAACTACATTATAGATACCCCTATAGTAATGGTTCACCTACATGTAAATGATCTATTGAATCTGTGGGCAACGGATTGAAATCCTTGAGGTAGACTAGTTCTACTGGTTAAGGTGGGAAGGACTTTCCCCGGTTTTGCGCAAATACCATGACTTCATCACCGCATTGCCTAAGTGATAAGTGAATGTTAAATGACTACTGATCTCTATTATAGTGCGGGCTATGTCTTGGCAAATAAATGAAAATGACTACATGCTACTTGCTACATGTTTATATGTCTACATGATTTACACGCCACATGATCATTGTCTACATGCTACATACTTATTGTCTATATGATTATATGCTACATGATATTGCATTAAATTTTATATGCCATTTGTAATAAAGATTTCCACATGTTTAATGATCCAATGTTACATGAACATTGTTGTTTATTGCAAATGGAAGTATAAGGCCTAAATCGAAGTAATTTACATGCTATAAGATGACAAGTAGATTCATGATAAGATGAGTTCATGGTAGTTAGACATGCTATGAAATACTTGAATGCCAAATGATTTAGAAACATGTTAGTAGGAAAATATATGTTACCAGTGAAATAATAGATATATATTACCATGTTTTAAACTATCATACTTATAATATCTCGAACTAGCTTCTATGTAATTTGCTGAGTCTCGTAGACTCATACTTGCTTAACATTTCAGGAGATCCAGAGGACACTCAAGAGTTAGTGCACACTGACTCGGAGCGAGAGGACGTGGAGGCTTAGTTTTACTTGAGAGTTTCTAGAGTGATCTATTGTATGTGAGGATTATATGTATTTTCTTTTATGGCTTTGGACTATGATATGTAATAAATTAGGACCTCAGTTACATATTTCTTTTATGCATTAGACTTTACATTTGAATAAATGCTGATTGCAAGTGTTAATTCCATATTCTGTCAATTATCATTGGAATTGAATAGTTATTTGTGTATATTTCAACCTGTATTGTAATTGTTGGATTCAGTCCACTGTAATACCTCTATTAGATCCAATGTGAGTTGGTATAACTGTACTGGGTCTAAGAGGGGCGTTACAGAGATTGGTATCAGAGAGATCCAGGTTGAACATGTACATAAATAGAATATCTGTATTGTATTCATATTTTAAGTCTGCATAAAGAATTAGTCCAAGTTATGTAGAATAATAGGTTATTAATAGGATGCTTATCTTGCAGACTATGGCAACTCGTGGACGTAGAGGAGCTGGCCCGGCTCAAGGTGATGAGTCAGCAGGTGATCAGCAGGCTCCAGCACAGCAGGCTCAGGACCAGACTGGTGTACCTTTGCCACCCCCACCACCACCTGTGGACTATGGAGCATTGATGCAAGGATTGGTGCATGCGATGCAGACTCGGGCTCAGACTACAGCGGCATTGCAGGCGCAGGTGCAGGTTCAGGTTGGTAGATATAAGAGTTATTCAAGGTGTTGATTGGAGAAAATTGTTAGCTAAGAGCTTGTTTTGGATCGTAGGCTCAGGCACCTGCTCATGAGGTAGTCTTTGGAGGTGTGCCTATGATGGAAAGGTTCAAAAGGATGACCCCACCTTTCTTTAAGGGGGAGAGTGATCCTATCTTAACAGAGAGTTGGCTCCGGGAGACGGAGAAGATCTTTCGTGACATTCGTTGTGCGGAAGAGGAGAGGGTGACCCTAGCTTCTTATATGCTGCAGGTAAAGATTAGTTTTGAAGATCATGTGAGTTGATTAGAATATACCTTGGATATAATTATCTTGCATTCTTTTGTAGGAGCGTGCGGATGTGTGGTGGTCCTCTGTACTACGCACACAGTTTGGAGATGGTGCTATGGAGGTTGCATGGACTGAATTCGTCCGCTTGTTCAAGGCGAAGTATATTCCAGAGCACGTGCAGGACCGCATGGAGCAGGAGTTTTTGACCTTGACCCAGGGGTCAATGAGCGTGCTTGAGTATGAGGCGAGGTTTGCAGAGCTGTCTAAGTATGCTCCCCACATAGTGGCAGATGAGCGGAGGAAGGTAAAGAAATTCATTATGGGGTTGAAGTCGTTCTTGAGGACGAGACTGGTGGCTTTGGGACATCGTTCCATGGAGGAGGCTTTGTCAGCAGCATGCATGCAGGAGGCAGAGATGGAAGTCTACCTGGAGGAGAAGAGGGCTTCATTAAAGAGGCCAGCATCAGCTTTCCAGAGGCAGGATAGAAAGAAGAAGGCCCCAGCCTTCTAGCATAGAGCAGTTGTACCGAAAAGAGTGGTTGCACCGACACCAGGCGGAAGCACAGTTACAGAGAAGCCAGTGTGTACCCAGTGTGGGAAGCGTCATGGAGGTGAGGTATGTTGGGTGACTTCCGGGAGATGCTTGAGATGTGGCGATAAGAACCACAAGATCAGAGACTGTCCGAAGATGGCGCAGCAGATTGCAGCGGCAGCAGCACCAGCAGCAGCGAGACCGGCACCGAGAGCAGCAGGGAGACCGAGGGCTCCGGCTCGAGTGTTCGCCTTGGCGAGAGACGAGGCAGAGTTGGCAGAGCATGTCACCGAAGGTACAATTTTAATTATGGGAATGCATGCTAGAGTCCTGTTTGATACCAGTGCCACGCATAGTTTTGTTTCCGAGGGATTTGCCAAGGTCTTGATAAAGGAGAATGGTCTACTTTCGGAAAAGTTGGAGGTTCCCTTGTCTGTGCATACTCCAGCAGGAACTATTTTGACCGAGCGGTGTTTTTCGTAGCTTTCTGTGTGCATTGAGGAGCAAGTTTTGCCTGGTAATTTCTATTTGCTGAAGATGAAGGATTATGATGCTATCTTGGGCTTTGATTGGCTCGAGGAGCATTATGCTCTGATGGATTGTCGGCGGAAGCTTATTATTTTCCAGTTTCCTGGTAAGGAGGAGTTTATTCATCCTTTGCCTAAGAGCATGTCGGGAAAGTTCGTCATTTCTGCTTTAAAGGCAGCCCGGATGTTGAGAAAAGGTTGTAATGGTTTTCTATCTAGTGTGGCTGTGTTCGAGGATTCGAAGAAGGTTTTATCTGTGGAAGATATTGAGGTGGTCAGAGATTTCAGCGATGTTTTTCCAGAGGATTTGTCTGGTTTGCCCCCTGCAAGGGAGATAGAGTTTGGCATTGAGCTGGTTCCTAGTTCAGCACCTATTTCTATTGCCCCTTATCGTATGGCACCAGCGGAATTGGCATAATTGAGGAAGCAGCTGTAGGAATTGCTTGATAAGGGCTTCATCCGGCCGAGTGTTTCGCCATGGGGAGCACCTGTACTCTTTGTGAAGAAGAAGGATGGATCGATGAGATTGTGTATAGATTACCGTAAGCTCAACCAGGTAACTGTTAAGAACAAGTACCCTTTACCTCGTATGATGACTTGTTTGATCAGTTGCGAGGAGCTTCTGTATTCTCTAAGATTGATCTTCGTTCTGGCTATCATCACTCCGAATTAAGCTGGAAGATTCTGCTAAGACGGCTTTTAGGACGAGATATGGCCATTATGAGTTCCTTGTCTTACCCTTTGGTTTGACAAATGCTCCAGCAGTTTTTATGGATTTGATGAATAGAGTTTTTCGGCAGTATCTAGATTCCTTTGTAGTAGTCTTCATTGATGATGTGTTGATTTATTTGCCCAATGAGGAGACTCATAGAGAGCATCTGAGGATTGTGTTGGGTATCCTGAGGGAGCACAAGCTGTATGCTAAGTTCAGCAAGTGCAACTTCTGGATGAAAGAAGTCCATTTCTTGGGTCATGTTATATCGGGAGAAGGTGTGTCTGTAGATCCAGCTAAGGTGGAAGCTGTTCTTGATTGGGAAACACCGAGATCATCAGTTGACATCAGGAGTTTTCTTGGCTTGGTTGGCTACTATAGGAGATTCATCGAAGGGTTTTCTTCTATTGCGGCGACTTTGATGAGGTTGACAAGGAAAGGAGTCAAGTTTGAGTGGTCAGAGGCTTGTGAAAAGTCGTTCCAGGAGTTAATGACTCGTCTGACCTCAGCGCCAGTGCTTGTTTTGCCCAATGATGTAGATTCTTTCTCTATCTACACAGATGCTTCGAAGATTGGGCTTGGTTGTGTTCTGATGCAGGGTGGTCGAGTTGTGGCGTATGCTTCCAGGCAACTCAAGGACCATGAGCACAACTACCCGACCCATGACTTGGAGTTAGCAGCTGTGGTCTATGATTTAAAAATTTGGAGGCACTATCTATATGGAGTTAGATTTGAGCTCTTCTCGGACCACAAGAGTCTCAAATACTTGTTATCGCATAAAGAGTTGAATTTGAGGCAGTGGAGGTGGATAGAATTCAAGAAAGTCTATGATTTTGAACTTTTTACCATCCAGGGAAGGCTAATGTAGTGGCAGATGCGTTGAGCAAGAAAAGGCAGATGATGAGGCAAGACTAGAAGATGCTAGATGACGCTTTGAGTTCTTTGGCTGTCCTAGAACCTCAATTGTGCAACTTGTTCATGGCACAGTTGTCTTTGAGATCTTCTATCCTTGATCGGGTTATTGCCTTGCAGAAAGATGACCCGTTGTTGCAGGAGTTGGTTGGAAAGGGCAAAATTACAAGAGATGAAGATGATGTGATTCGCTTGAATCTCAGGGTGTGTGTTCCTAATAATGCTGATCTGAGGAAGGAAATTTTGGAGGAGGCGCATAGATCTTAGTTCTCTATTTACCCAGGCAGTGGGAAGATGTACAAGGATCTGAAGCATTCCTATTGGTGGTCAGGAATGAAAAGGGATGTTGCTGATGTTGTGGCAAAATGTTTGATTTGTCAGCAAGTGAAGGCGGAGCGTCAGCGACCTTCTGGTTTGATGCAGAAGTTAGATATTCCTCAGTGGAAGTGGGAGCAAGTGACCATGGACTTTGTATCTGGATTGCCTAGATCGGCTAGAGGAAATGATTCCATTTGGGTGATCGTTGATAGATTTTTGAAGAGTGCTCATGTAACGTCGTGTGCTTTTCGGATCCATGCGGATCATGTGTGTGTTGGTTGTGTAGGCCGTTGTGAGGCCAGTGTGAGTTGGTTGTGTGGAATGCATGGTGTGGATGTGTGGTTTGAGCAGGTGAAGTGCAGGTTTGGTCCTGAAATGAAACAGGACCTGCTGCAATTCAGTTGGAGTTGGCGGCCAGGGGTGGTCGTTGACCTGTTGGCATCCATGTATGTGGCCGTTGATTGCATGATCTTGGCGGCACAGGATGTGGACGTTTAAGGTGGCAGTTGCTATTGGCGGCTTGGGGGTTGACGCCAACCTGAGATTGATGCAGGTTATAGGCTCACCCGAGGGCAGGTTTCCTACCCTGTTCTCAATCCTCCTTGCCCCAGCTTGTTGCCCCAGTGTTCCTTAAGCTTCCAACAGGTACTGAAGGGTGCTTGGAGGA